>CAWUFW010000122.1:1825000-2465000 GCA_963921515.1 Calotriton arnoldi | reverse complement strand
AAAATAAAAAATCGAGGCCATGCCCCGGGGATGGGGTCCCGGGGCCAATACAGGCCCAGGGAAGGGGGCCACGCGGCCCCCTTCCCGTTTTTTTTTTAAATTTAAAAAAAAATGCTCAGGACCCGGGGATGGGGTCCCCGGGGCCAAAAGTGGGCAGGGAAGGGGGCCACGCAGCCCCCTCCCATTAAAAAAACAAAAAAACGACCGGCATCGTGCCGGAGGCCCCGCCCCTCCCTGCAGTACTCTGCAAACGCGTTTGCAGAGGGGGAACGATTCCCCTTGAATACTGGGGGTCCCTGGGGGCCAACTAGCCCACCAGGAACCTCCAGTATGCGCCAGGGGCTGCCTTGCAGAGACGTGTACATAGGCCACGCCCTTTTACACCTCTCTGCAACGCAGCTCTGTGGCGCTTTTGGAGGTATATGGTGGGCTAGTTGGACTCCAGGGACCCTCAGGATTCAAGGGGACTTAATCCCCCAACCTAAAACGCGCCACAGGGCGCGTTTGCACAGTGGTGAAGGGAGGGGGCGGGGCTTCATGTGACATGTGTGCAAACAGGCCCCGTGGCGCGTTTTAAGATGGGGATTAAATCCCCTTCAATCCTGAGGGTCCTGGGGCCAACTAGCCCAACAGGTACATCCAGAAAGCGCCACAGAGCTGCGTTGCAGAGAGGTGTAAAAGGGGTGTGGCCTCTCTACACGTCTCTGCAACGCAGCCTCTAGCGCATACTGGAGGTTCATGGTGGGCTAGTTGGCCCCTAGGGAACCTCATGATTCAAGGGGACTTAATCCCCCAACTTAAAATGCGCCACGGGGCGCGTTTGCACAGATGTCACCTCAGGCCCCGCCCCTCCCTTCACCATTGTGCAAATATTCCTCTAAAATCTGCCTTACTACGAATTCCGATTTACTCACCTGTTATCAGGAGAGACCTCAGTGCTGCATCTTTCAGCCCAGTACTGGTCCTGAAAAGTAATTTTAACAGTACTTACCGGTAACTTGAATTTCCTTCATAGGCTAACATTGACTGGTTTCACTTGGAAATTCTTCTAAGTGTGGAGTTTTGGAACTTTAAAATATTCCTCTAAAATCAGCCGAAATACGAATTCCGATTTACTCACCTGTTATCAGGAGAGACCTCAGTGCTGCATCTTTCAGCCCAGTACTGATCCTCAAAAGTAATTTTAACCATACTTAGCAGTAACTTGAATTTCCTTCCATAGGATATAATTGCCTGCTTTTTGCTGAAAAAGTTTCTAAGTGTTGATTTTTGAAACATACAAATATTCCTCTAAAATCAGCCGAAATCCGAATTCTGATTTACTCACCTGTTATCAGGAGAGACCTCAGTGCTGCATCTTTCAGCCCAGTACTGGTCCTGAAAAGTAATTTTAACCGTACTTACCGGTAATTTGAATTTCCTTCATAGGCTAACATTGACTGGTTTCACTTGGAAATTCTTCTAAGTGTGGAGTTTTGGAACTTTAAAATATTCCTCTAAAATCAGCCAAAATACGAATTCTGATTTACTCACCTGTTATCAGGAGAGACCTCAGTGCTGCATCTTTTAGCCCAGCACTGACCCTGAAAAGTAATTTTAACCGTACTTACCAGTAACTTATATTTTCTTCCATAGGAATCCATTGTCTGGTTTTCAGCAGAAAAGTTTCAAAGTGTCGATTTTCACAAACTACAAATATTCCTTAAAAATCGCCTGTATGACTTATACGCATTCTTTCAACTGTTTACAGGAGATGCACCAGTGCTGGATCCAGGATCCAACACTGAGTAAGAAAAAGTAACGATAACAGTTTTTACCTGCTAAGTGAATTTCCTTCCATAGGATAACATTGGTGATTCTATGAGAAAAAGTTTCTAAGTGTCAACTTTTAAAATACAATAATATTCCTTAAAAATCACGACTGTAACCAAAACGCTTTTACTCAACTGTTTACAGGAGATGTACCAGGACTGAATCTAGGATCCAGTCCTGTGGTTAGAAAAGTAATCCATAAAGTAACTAATTGCATTTAACTAGAAATTCACATTGAGCTGAATGTTGCATTGTGTTTGAAAATGTGTTGCCCATTGCAACAACTGTAACTACTGTACTTAAAAGTCTATTGCCTATGTGCAAAGTATTTAAACTAAAGTAATTCATTCTGAGAAAGTATTTTTTGTAATGTAATGTATAATGTAATTACAATGTAATTTAAAAAATAAAATATGTAAAAAAAAATTGTTTCTAAAAATGTAGTAAATCAGTATGAAAAAATTAATATAACAATTAATACATTTAAAAATTGTCATTTACAAAACCTTTGAAATTCACTGAAAAAAACGTAGGTTTCAGACATGTTATAGTTAGGAATTAGCATTTAAAAACCTTTGAAATTCACTGAAAAAACCATAGGTTTCAGATATGTTATAGTTAGAAATTAGCATTTAAAAAACCTTTGAAATTCACTGAAAAAACCATAGGTTTTAGGGACAGTTATAGTTAGTTGGACATTTTACTCGTACAAAACCCGTGAAATTCCCCGTTATAGTTAGTTCAGCTAACTATAACTCGCGCCCGCAATGCACTGCTGATGACGTCACATATTACATCACTCATGACATGGTCAGTGACATCACTGATGACATCACTGATGACATCTCAAATGACATCACTGATGACATCATCCAGTGACTGTGTGTTTCTGTAAAGTTTAAATATTTTTAATATATATAGGAAAAGACGTATTGAAGAATGAGTGGGTGTGTAAGTGTCTGTATGGATGATTTAGTAGGTGCGTGACTGACTCTATAAGTGAGTGATTTAACGTATCTTACTGAATGCATGGGTTAGTGACTAAACTGGGTGAATGTCTGTATCCGTCTGTCTGTTGCTGTGTAAGTGGCTGCATGGGTTTGTGAATAGCTACATGAGTGTCTATAAGAGTTATTGATTTGTTGTCTGAGTATCTGTATGGGTGCCTGAGTGTTTGTGTGGATGGGGTGTGTGCGACTGTGCATAGATGTGTGAGTGGGTGATTCACTGGGTGGATGGTTTCAAGAGTGCATCTGTGATAGACTGTATGGGTGGGTAAGTGTGTGTAAGAGTGTGTTAGTGAGTGAATGTATGTCCCAGTGGTACATGTGTGAGTAACTACATATGTGAAAGGCAGTATATATGTGTGTTGGAGTATATAAATAGCTATAAGCGAGAGTGAGTGATTGTGATAGTGGCTGTATGGATGAGTGTGTGCTTGTATCAGTGATTATATAAGAGTGTAACAATGTGCTAGTATTTGTATGATTAAGTGAGCTGGTGTGTGTATAACTGTATAGGTGAGTAAATGGCAGTGTGTTTAATTATTTGCATGACTGACTAGGTGTGTGAGTACCTCTATGGATGAGTGGCGGTGTTTGAGTGTCTATATAGGAGTAAGAGTGCATATGATAGTCCTGTACTGAGTGACCATAAGTATGAGTGACTGTACGGGTGAGTGAGTGGATGTGTGTGTGTAGACCTAAGAATCAGTGAGTGGGTATGTAGTTATTGGTGTTGGAGTGTCTATGGTTTTGCGAATGGCAGTCTGTAATTTAGATTGGGTGTATCAAAGGTTATATTAGGGTGTGAAGAGCTGCATCAGATTATCACGTGGATGATGTCATCAGTGATGTCATTTGAGATGTCATCAGTGATGTCACTGACCATGTCATGAGTGATGTAATATGTGACGTCATCAGCAGTGCATTGCGGGGCGCGAGTTATAGTTAGCTGAACTAACTATAACGGGGGAATTTCACGGGTTTTGTACGAGTAAAATGTCCAACTAACTATAACTGTCCCTAAAACCTATGGTTTTTTCAGTGAATATATATATATATATATATATATATATATATATATATAGATATAGATATAGTTGCCCCCAGGCGAAGAGCACCAGCAGACAGATTTATTTGCAGAGAAGAGCTTCAATGGATCACATACCCCAGCAATATCAAGCCAACGCGTTTCGGGCATTGCGCCCTTTGTCAAAGGCATACTGCATGAAAGATGGCGACATTGCTACTAAGTACATCCCCCTTTAAATACTTTCATCACACTCAGGTGATCCAAAATGGCTAGTGCCTGGAATTCTGGGATTATTAGTCCTTGTATTGCCCATGTGGGTCGCCGTCATAGCACAGTCCAAAAATTCATTTCTCTGCTGATGTGACCCAAAAGAAAGTGATTCTCCATAGCATTGAGTCCTGTTGCTCCACACAAAGCTGCCCCAATAAGCATGCCGCACACCCGCTGATTTTTTGCGGTGGTGCGGCCGTATTAATGCAAGAAAGAGAGGTTGCCCCCAGGCGAAGAGCACCAGCAGACAGGTTTATTTGCAGAGAAGAACTTCAATGGATCACATACCCCAGCAATATCAAGCCGACGCGTTTCAGGCGTTGCGCCCTTTGTCAAAGGCATACTGCATGAAAGATGGCGACATTGCTACTAAGTACATCCCCTTTAAATACTTTCATCACACTCAGGTGAGAAAAAATGGCTAGTGTCTGGAATTCTGGGATTAGTAGCTGTTTGGTAATGGAATTTTTAATAATTTAAGAGATACGGCAACACCCACTTGGGATTAAATCTATTGTAGAACTGCAATTACCAGCATGCACTTTAGCATACGCCCACTGGGGCGGGACTTAATGAACTTAAGCAGGTGTTCTGCAATGCTGTTGCTGTTCCTCCTCTTACTGGCCTTTGAACAAGGACAAAGGTGTCCGAAACGCGTCCGGCCCCCCTTGAACAGATCTGAGGTGGGAAGCTGACTCCGCTGCAGTCCTCATTAAAGAGTGTTAAAGCTTTCCGTGTGTGCGTCTTCATGCAGGGGCACCCTTTCTTTTGATATATATATATATATATATATATATATATATCCAAAAAATTGCCATTAGCTTGAAGACGCACTCAAAAGACAAAGCAGGACCCCATTATTTGTGATAGGGTTCTTTATTTCATTGCAAACCGGCATTTCTTTCAATATTCATTTATAATGCCCTACGCGTTTCAAAGATCCTTCTTCTTGTTCACGGGCTGAAAGCTGGGATGGTCGGCAAAGTTTTCATCCACATTACAAGTCCCTCATTTAAATACCAATTAGCTGCCCCCAGGTGGGCTCGCTTCGGTGCTTACATTCCATGGCATCCTGGGACTTGCAGTTCTTTTCCATGTGTTTTCTCCCCTTTCCGAGGGTTATTGCCAGACAGACCCATTTTTAAAGCACATTTTACTCCTCCAGTGGAGATTCAAAAGTAAATCCGGTTCAAAATCAAAAGAAACTTAGTCTTTCCGCATTTAGCGAGATTCCAGTATCTCACTGCAGTCCATGTATTTTTATGGCGGTGCGAACTCCACGACCTTGGCTGGCCGTATAAAATATCCAAAAATTGCCATTAGCTTGAAGACGCACTCAAAAGACAAAGCAGGACCCCATTATTTGTGATAGGGTTCTTTATTTCATTGCAAACCGGCATTTCTTTCAATATTCATTTATAATGCCCTACGCGTTTCAAAGATCCTTCTTCTTGTTCACGGGCTGAAAGCTGGGATGGTCGGCAAAGTTTTCATCCACATTACAAGTCCCTCATTTAAATACCAATTAGCTGCCCCCAGGTGGGCTCAGCCGGTGCTTACATTCCATGGCATCCTGGGACTTGCAGTTCTTTTCCATGTGTTTTCTCCCCTTTCCGAGGGTTATTGCCAGACAGACCCATTTTTAAAGCACATTTTACTCCTCCAGTGGAGATTCAAAAGTAAATCCGGTTCAAAATCAAAAGAAACTTAGTCTTTCCGCATTTAGCGAGATTCCAGTATCTCACTGCAGTCCATGTATTTTTATGGCGGTGCGAACTCCACGACCTTGGCTGGCCGTATAAAATATCCAAAAATTGCCATTAGCTTGAAGACGCACTCAAAAGACAAAGCAGGACCCCATTATTTGTGATAGGGTTCTTTATTTCATTGCAAACCAGCGAGCCCACCTGGGGGCAGCTAATTGGTATTTAAATGAGGGACTTGTAATGTGGATGAAAACTTTGCCGACCATCCCAGCTTTCAGCCCGTGAACAAGAAGAAGGATCTTTGAAACGCGTAGGGCATTATAAATGAATATTGAAAGAAATGCCGGTTTGCAATGAAATAAAGAACCCTATCACAAATAATGGGGTCCTGCTTTGTCTTTTGAGTGCGTCTTCAAGCTAATGGCAATTTTTGGATATTTTATACGGCCAGCCAAGGTCGTGGAGTTCGCACCGCCATAAAAATACATGGACTGCAGTGAGATACTGGAATCTCGCTAAATGCGGAAAGACTAAGTTTCTTTTGATTTTGAACCGGATTTACTTTTGAATCTCCACTGGAGGAGTAAAATGTGCTTTAAAAATGGGTCTGTCTGGCAATAACCCTCGGAAAGGGGAGAAAACGCATGGAAAAGAACTGCAAGTCCCAGGATGCCATGGAATGTAAGCACCGAAGCGAGCCCACCTGGGGGCAGCTAATTGGTATTTAAATGAGGGACTTGTAATGTGGATGAAAACTTTGCCGACCATCCCAGCTTTCAGCCCGTGAACAAGAAGAAGGATCTTTGAAACGCGTAGGGCATTATAAATGAATATTGAAAGAAATGCCGGTTTGCAATGAAATAAAGAACCCTATCACAAATAATGGGGTCCTGCTTTGTCTTTTGAGTGCGTCTTCAAGCTAATGGCAATTTTTTGGATATATATATATATATATAGATAGATAGAGAGAGATAGAGAGATATATAGATAAAGATATATAGATAAAGATATATAGATAAAGATATATAGATAAAGATAAAGAGATATAGATAAAGAGATATAGATAAAGAGATATAGATAAAGATATATAGATAAAGATATATAGATAGATATATAGATATAAATAAAGATAGATATATAGATATAGATATATAGATATAGATAAAGATATATAAATATAGATAAAGATATATAGATATAGATATATTTATAGAGACCTATATATAGACATATATATATAAATCTCAAAGGCCTGAGTTGTGGCTGTTGACTGGGTGTTCAAATTCTGTACATTTGCTAAGCTTTTAAATGGAAGACTGCATACAAGGTTCTTCTCCATGGGATAATCTCCTGTCTTGATAAAAGGTAGAGTACCCAGGAGCACGTGCAGGATCTAGAACCCTTTTTTAATGTAAACATCATGTTTTTAAACATGTATAACGCTAGAAAACATGCCAATTTAGACAATCAGTCTGTTTTGTCTAAATATCATTCCACCAAATGTATTTGAACAGTGCATTTTACTGAAACTACTGTGAAAGAAAAAACAAGCAGGAAATTTTGCAGGCACTGAAAACTTACCCTGTCCCTTCACAAATCTTAGTTACTGTACTATTCCATCATGCTCAGCAGGATGTTAGGGAATTTCTTTTGAATGTCTTGATCTCATGTCTGTAGAAAATGCATATTATAGATATGCAATATCTTGGACTGTTTGATGTATTCTTGTGTTCCCCCTGGAGTCTTTGACAAGATTATGAACTAGTTGATACCAAATCTTTTGCCTTACCCTTCTGCTTTGGCTCTTCGGTTATTAGAGTTCTGTGGTGTCACGTCCTCTTTTGCTAGTCTCGCAGGCTCTGGGAAGTTAGTCAAGATGTAAGTAGAGGGAGCGAGTGTCTTTTTATGGGGAGAGGTTATTACTTCTTAGTTTTTCTTAGTGTTGCCTGTTGCTACGTTTTATTGAATTAAATGTATGAATTTGGATTTGAATATTATGACACTTGCACTTTATCGTGCTGTGTAAGAAACTGCATTTTTACTTAAGCAGTAGGGACGTAATATCGTACTTTACATTTATCAGGTTGGTTTTTTTTCTTCGCCCAACTGGTTGGGATCTCTGGATCAGCGCATCCAGGCATCGGGGCTTCTCAATATTTACGGTATTTATCCATTGAAATTCTGATGCCAAGCAGAATTAATCCTCTACATTCTTTAAAACGATTAAGGAAAGTATGGCAAATCTTAGGGAGGTAAGAATGTTAGAGAATGCATTTACCACCTGCTCTTTATTGAATACCGTCCTGTGAACTAGAGCCTGCGGTTTCAGTTTCTGAAAGGAGTACATCAACTCCTGAAGGGTACATGTTCTGTCGATTGGTACAGCAGTAGCTGCACTGAAAATGCCCCCCGCGGATTGTAGATTAGGAGGCCACCCTATTCATATTTCCAGTAGAGTACATAATCACGTATCTAACTTAACCGAACATGTGGAGAGGCTGGCTAATAGCTCCAGCCAGAGAAAGTAAAAGGACTTGCTGGTAGTGTGAGAAGATCTAGAAAAGCTCAGGTGGTGGCAAACTATCTGCTACAACCATGCTGAACACCAACCAAAGGCGAGAGACCGAGCAGCCCTTTTGTATGGGCATGAGGAATATACTCCCAGTCCACAGAGTCTGCAAATTGAGAAAGACCGAACAGTTCTTTCTCCAGTCACCAGCCTGAAGAGGAGGAGTGGCCTAGAACACACTCCCGTTGAAGACTAGGGCTATGAATTATAGCCTCCTCCATTGTTACGGTTGAGAACTTCGCCTGAGACATGCCTGAAACTCAAATATCTGGATGGCTGGACTGACTAATCCCTAAGCCTTGGAAAACAATTGGAAAGAAATCTCTTCATTGTAAAGAGCTATAAATGTGGTGGTTTGTTTGTGTAATAGAACCAATAATCCCTTGTGACCTCAGTGAATGGATAGGGGTAGGAATGGTACAAATAAACCAATGGTTTGTATTAGAGTATAGAACTATATTTTCATAAATAAATGTCTGTGGTTAAACCACTGATCACCTCTTGCGTTCACCTCATCTTATTCATACATCCAGACTGGGAACAAAATTTCACACATCCAGGAGAGAGACTTAAATTGGTATGCCTAGTAAAACTAGTCCATGTTGCGCTTTGTTCAGTCATTAGTTGGCCACCAGTGTAAAGTCTTTAGTTCACTAACTAACTCAAAAGTGGGATTTCATGACTGTATTTGAGGCCTGGCTAGGAGAAAGTTATTTCCTGGACCTTGAAAATGCAATCCTCAGTGGCTACAAAACTGCTTGTAGAAACTGTGAGGCATGGCGATGAGGTTGGCATGGCACTAATTTAGGACCATCAATCAGTCTTTATGACAGGAAGTAAAGGCACTTTTGACCAGAGGGACCATAGATAGGGTTCTGGCTTCAGAGGTAGGAACTGGGTGTTACTCATGCTACTTCCTTGTGCTGAAGGACGGAGGCCTTCATCCTATTTTAGACCTTTACCCTTTCAATGCCTGCCTGCAGAAGGACAAATTCAGGATGTTCAAGCTAACCCAGATTCTGTTTGCCCTAGGTCCTGGGGACTGGATGGTGGTGTTGAAGCTGCCAGACGCTTCTTTTCCCATCCCTATCCTCTAGACCCACAGAAGGTATCTTTGGGGTACCCAGTGAGCTGGAAGCATTTTTTTTGTTTACAGTGCTCACCTTTGCTCTCACCAGTGCCCCTCTGGTGTTAACGAAAGTGATGGCGATGGTCGCAGCACACTTTTGGAGGTCAGGAGTCCCAGTCTTTCTGTGCCTCGACGATTGGCAGTTGAAGGCGGGCACTCCCCAGGAAGAGGTTGACCTCCTCTTGACGATAGCGATCCTCCTGACGTCTCTAGGGTCACTGGCAACGTGCTGAAGCCACACCTGACTCCTTCACAGACCATCTTGTTCATTAGAGTCATTTTGAAGGTAGCACAGTTTCTTGCCTTAGCCCTGGAGCGAAGAGTTGAGGACATTGAGGATATGATCCCGATGTTTCAACCTCTGTTCTGGATCTCAGTATGGGTGACTCTGAGGCTCTTTGAATTGCTGGCCTCCTGCGTTGTCCTAGCCAAACCCATGAGATGGCACATGTGGGCTCTGATGTGGAACCTCAAATACAAGTGGATTAACGGCTAGAGCGGTCGACCTCGAAGCTGGGGAACCTTGTTCGAGTCTCGCCAAGGATGCTCAACATCCTGTGATTCTGGGCAAATCACTTAATCTCCCCGGCCCTACCAAAAATAAATAGACGTGTCAATCTGTAACGCAACTGGTGCTCATGTAAAGCGCTCTGATACCTTTAGGTCTAGTTTGTGCTATATAAAACTCCAGGGAAAAAAAGTGGGCACAACATCGGGGGATTTGACTGATTGTATCCAGATTTCGGAGGAGACTGTGTGGTGTCTCCAAGACTGCAATTGGGTCAGTTACAGTTTAAATGCCAGTGCAGACAAACTGAGCCACAGGTTCATGAAAGGCAGTTGCACCCAAAGGCGGCACATGTTGTCTTCCAGCAATGGCTGTGGCCTGATCTTTTCACCACCGCCTTGACAGTGCAATGTCTGCACTTCTACACACTGGAGTTTCTCAAACAGCTATGTCTCAGAGATGTCTTCTGTCTAGAGTGAAGCTCAGGATACTCCCTCTCCTGCTCAGAGTTCTGAAAGAGGTCAGGAATCACCTGGCCCAAGTCATACTAGTGGCACTGGATTGTGCCATGAGAGTGTGGTACCTGGAAATCTGTGCATGAGCATCTGTCCTTCGATCAAGCTGGTGCTTCGGGAAGATCTTCTGTTGCAGCAGGGCAGGGCCTTGCTTTTAGATTGAGGGGCAACAGTTGACTTCCTTTGACCTGCCCCCTGAGGATGTTGATGTCATCTTGGCATTGAGACATCACCCCACAAAACCAGTGTGCGTCAGTCGTTGGAACAAAATTGGGAATTGGTGTGAGATATGACAAGTTGACCCTTTTTAGGCCAAGTTTTCTAAAGTTTTAGTGTTTGTGCTGTCCCTAGCACAAAAAGGACTTGGCTTTGGGCACGGTTGAAGGCTACTTATCAGCTCGTTTTGCTTTTTTGCAGTTGCCTCATCAGCCTTTGTTGTTCAAATCACACATTGTGATGAGAGTTTTGAAAAGTTTGCAACAATTGTGCCCACCAAAACCCTTTGTTTCTTCAGTGGGACTGGAACATAGTCCTCACTTTCTTGATGTGCACCTCTTTTGATCCGCTGCACGTTTCTTTGGATACTTCTGATATTGAACAAAGTCTTTTTTTATTACCATAACATCTGGTAGAAGCGTGAGTGAACTTCAAGGTTGGTCAGTCCACCTTATACCACCACCTTATAGATAAATTGAAGCTTGATTTCTCCATAAAATGGCTACTCTTTTTCATGTCAGGCAGGCAGGCATTCTTTGCTTCACCTCTTTCCTCCAAGGATGAAGAGAGACTCCATTGCTTGGATATCAAAAAAAACAATGATGGCTAGGGTACCCGTTTGTCGCACAATCACGTGTAGCTAAGAGTATCGGAAGAAATATCAAAATACAAAGTTGCCCACCTCAAGAAATGGTTCGCCATCAGTTAGAACAACAAGGATCTGAGAGGCAACCACAACAACTTATGACAAACTATTGGCAAAATTGCCAGGCATGAACAGATGAGACGAAAGAATGTCTTTATAAATTCGATCCTTTATTTCATATCTTTATTTCATATCTGCTACACATTGGTTGAAAAGCAGCAGAAGACTTGCAGGCTTTACCCCTCCCGGGCCAAAGCTTCTACAGGACTATTTGGTCTGAACCAGCTCATAGGCCTTCAACCTTAAGAGGTACTGCTCTGGTATCTACTTACAAGGCTCAGAATCTGCTGTTAGAAGTTCCCATCGGAATACAAAGTTCAGTACTGTTAGAAGTTGGGTCTCAAGTTGGCAGAGGTTTGCACCCTATCCACGTAGGGACCACAATCCTAGTCAGGGTAAGTCAGATACTTAACCTAAATTAACCTGTGCTCACCCTCTGGTAGCTTGGCACAGAGCAGTCAGACTTAACTTGTGTAAAGTATTTGTGCACACTTTAATTACAGTGACACAGTGAAAACACCACAAAAAGACTCCACCACAGTTTAGAAAAATGGAGAATATTTATCTGAGTAAAACATGACCCACACAATAAAACTCCATTCCCTAGAACTTGAGATATGAATTTTTAAAGATTAAAAACAATGCTTAGAAGTCAAAAGCGGTCAAATGTTATTTTGAGGTCGTGAGGGACCAGTACAAATCCAGAGATCAGGCCAACCGCAATGGAGGGCAAGCTGGCTACCGAACCCACGCAGGGTCCGCTGAAAAAGTACCTTGTATGCAGCAATGCGTCGACGTCGAGAGCACGATGTCTGTCTTGTCCATGCAGATGGATCGATGCGCCGGAGTCGAGCCCCGCAAGCTGTCGGAGGATCGGCGCTGCGTTGTCATAGAACCTTGCAGTTGGGACTCGTGTCGTCATCATCGAATCTGTGTCAGAGGCTATTGCATCAGTTCGGATCAGCGCAAAGGGGCCACTGCATATGTTTTGGGTGAAAAAAGCTGCAGAACCCACTTTTGAGGCCCAAGACTGGAGGGGGCACCTCGGGCAAGGGTCAGACTCACCGATGGTAGAGTCCAGCAGAGTTGCAAGAAGTCTTTTGTGTCCTTGAGACATCAAAAAACAAGAGGCAAGCCAGAAAGCCCTTGGAGAATCCTGGGTTCAAGGATGTAGAGAGCAGATTGCGTCCCTCTCACTCCCAGACAAGAAGCAGCAGGCAGCAGCTCACCACAGAGCAGGTAGCAAAGTGTCAGTCCCGCCCGCAGCAGGCCAACACAACAATGCAGTCCGCAAAGTGGCAGTCCCTCCTACAGCACAGCAGCTCTTCTTCTGGCCAGAATGCCCTTGGTTCCAGTAGAGTTCTGATTTGGTGGTGTCAGGGGCCCAGTACTTATACCCAAATGTGCCTTTAAAGTGGGAGAGACATCAAAGAGGCCTTTGAAGATCACAAGGGCCCTACCCTGGCTCCAGACACACTACAGGGGGGTATGCAGCTCTTTGGGTGGGGGCAGGCACAGGCCTATTTAGATTCAAGTGTCCGCTCCCTCCTCTCAATATACCTTAGGAAGGGCTATCAGCCTGGTGATGGGCCATCAGGATGCAAATGTCACATCCCAGCTCCATTTGTGTGACTGTCTAGAGGGAATGCACAAAGCCCAGCTGTCACCAAACCAAGACGTGTATTCAGAGACCGTCGGACCCACAGACTGGTTTAAGTAAGAAAATGCCAACTTTCTAAAGGTGCCATTTTCCGATTTACAATTTAAAGTCTGACTTCATCATAAGTTGTGATTTTATATTGTGAGTGTGAGTCCAGAGACACCAAACTCTTAATTCTGTTCCCAATTGGAAATTACACTTAAAAGGTGTGTAAGGCAAACCCAATGTTAACCTACGGGAGAGATAGGCCTTGCAGTAGTGAAAAAGGAATTCAAGTGTATTCACTACCAGGACATGTAAAACTTAACAGTACATCTACTTTTTAAATACACTGCACCATGCCCATGGGGCTACCTAGAGCCTACCTTAGGGGTGACTAACATGCAATAACAAGCATTGGCATAGCCAATAGGTCTCGCCGTTGGGACCTTATAAGTGTTTAGCCATGCAACACTTGATGTTGTTGCACCAAGGATATTGTGCTGGATAACTAAACACTTCTAAGGTCCCAAAGGCGAGACCTATTGGCTATGCCAATGCTTGTTCTTTATTGCTGGTGGATGGGAGGGTGGGGCAGAGTCAACATGGATAATGGATGGTGTGGCAAAAAAGCGCCATAATGCGACCAGCACTGGCGTGTCACACTGTACTTCATGCTGCTTAATATGTTCAAATACAGTGGAAGAGAAAATGCTGACTGCTGTAGATGATCAGCCTCAGCGGCTGGTTTTTTTCCACTTCGCATAGGGACGTCCGATGATTATGAAGTTTTGTAATCAGCTGTTTCAGATAGTGAACGAGATTACAAAGCTATCATTGAAGACCGAGCTACTAATAGCACTCCGTGGATACGTGAAATTAGTTACGAAAAGTAGTAGAACATTTGTAGGTATTGCACGTTAATGGGGAAGTGTAGGGTGGACATGTCATGGGGCAGAGGAGTAGCCCCCCAAAACGAATACGTGGCAGAAAGACAGCCTCATGCAAAACGCGCTCTGCATCTATAGTACATTGTTGAAGGAGACATCCCGCCCATAAGGCAGTTGGAAATCCCTGGAGGCGATATCTGGAAGAGAAGAAACCTGACTGATGGCTCACCGAAAAGAGTTGAAGATACCAAGACTGCTTATTATTAAGAAAATTAGCTAAAAGTTGTTTTAACATGTCACAATAGAGATGGATTTATTTGGGCTTTGAAAGGTCGAATGATTGTTTATCTATGGCTATTGTACTGGTTCAGAAGAATAATACCTACATATAGATGCTATGGCTACGATGTTCTGGCAAAACGTTTAATACAATGTGATACAAAAAAGGATCTCTGAAAAAACAAGCAATAACCACTAAGCTAGCAAAATAAATTAAAAATCTGTAACCTGTATGTTACACACTATGCTGGGCAGCAGGTACATTAACACGGGGTGCTATGTTACAAGGAGTCAGAATTCGATAACTATACTGCACAGAGATCGCTCCAGCAATGCATAGCCACCAGAGTTACCTTAGAGTTATTATAGCATGGAACTTGCTGGGTACACAAAGATCTCTGCTGGAGGTGCCTTAACCCCGAAAAGTATTTTAAAATGCAACCTGTTATCAAGTAAGCTAGAAAAGACTAAGCGTCACATTTGTCCTCGTTGACAATTTCTTATGCCCAAGGTATTTAGAAAATACAGTAACAGATGGAGAGAAAAACTAAATGACAGATCAAGGGGGTAAAGGGTGAAATTAAGCATTGAGTGACAGCTCCAGAAGGTTATGATGGCAGTTCTGCGGAACCAACTTAACACCCAAAACTAATAAGAATGACTGATGGCTCCAAAGCAGGACACACTTGTCAGTTCGTGAGGTTGCACACTGACAGGTCCGATAGTGGACCTTATTTGAGGGTTTGAACACGTGACCTTTTTTACTTGCTGAGCCATCCAGCTGGTACCCTTATTCAGAAACCACCAAGTAAGCAAACGAGTTACAATATATCTTGGAAATTCTTATGTTAAAAGCATTGTTTAATTTCTTAGAAAAGTAGGACCTCTCCTATTTCCTGAATTAAATGTTTATAGTGTGCACGTTGGCAACATCTGGTTTAGACACCCTTGGTGACAGGAACCATGGCAAAAGGGAGAACCGAGGCAAACTATTCCAAGGCCCCTTTTACACTCTCCCCTATCCTGTCAAGCGCTTAGATGCAGACGGAACAAAGCATTACAAATACCCAGAACAAAAAATAAAAAAATCCCACACAACTTTTACACTGTCCATTATGGAAAGGAAAGACCACCATCAGGTAAATACATGGATAATTGCACACTCATCGCACGGCGCCTGGCAGCATTGTGAAAGCTGAACACAGCTGTCCCTTTTTCGCCCACAAGCACTGAATACACACAATTTTTAAAAGTAACCATTACATTAAGAGACGTCTCTCAAGCTCTCCCCCTCCCCCACCCGGACGCATGGAGGGCCCGGGGGAGGGGGCGTGGGCCTGGCATCAAAGAAGATATTTTACCTTTGTGAGTGTGTATATATATTGTTGGGGGGATTGGGGGCTGCTCCGCATTAAGAACCTGAAGCTCATTACACCCTGGAGACCATAAGGGGAGGAAGTGAGTACAGGCTGACTCACGTGTGAGTACTCAGAAACTTGAATGCATGAGCACAAGTCACCGACATACGAGCTGCGAGGCTGTGAGTAACCGGCCCTGAAAACCAAGATGCTTCCTAATTAAAAGAGGCGCGTCGGGGTGCGCGTGCTATGAGGAGTGAGAACTCGGTGTGAAGCAGCGATACAAAAGGCTTTTACTGAAAACGGAGTGCACAGGTTTTAGGAGGGCAAATGCGAATGGAATTTTATTGATGGTCCAATTTATAATTTAAGTTACATCTTTGTGGTCGCAATATTTATGCACTCAACCACTTTGCATATCACTACAAGAAAGGTAGAGAAAACAAATACAGTGTAGACACAGAGCCCCGCCCCGGTTCCGGGCTGAACTGAAAGTTGAACGGCCGTTTTAGGTCGGGTTTTGACAGTACTGTCAACAGACCTACTGTTAACAATAGTCCTAGAATGCCATTAAGTGTACAATAGGTGCAATATTGTTTGCCCTGGAAACAGACAAAACAAACACAAGTGTGTCTACAAACCTTAAAGTAATATTACTTAATTAATATTACTTAAAACAATTATACACAGTGGACTTTATGGTGAGGGCACACTTACGAGGTTAACAAACGCAAGGTAGGGGGCACATCAGTTAGAACTGGGGGGAGGGGCGTTGGGGTTGTACAGGAGACAGCATTTATTCGAGTGTACCACTGTGGGAAATATATTCCATGGAAAGAGCCGTGAATACAGCGGCCAGAATCACGAAAGGAGGCGGACAGAGCAAGTATTAATAAATGTAGGTCGGAACCGCGGGAGCTGGGCGGCCGCGCCAGAGCCGGGGTAAAACTTCAGACCATGTAAAGTAATCACAAATCTATAACCAAAAGGGAGTCAGGAGCGGAAATGAAATTGCGCGCGCCACGAGAATGCAGCCTGCCCTCGCCGCTGTTGTTTAAACAAGACGTGCGGCCGAGTGGTGTGTGCGGCACGCGAGGGTCAAAAGCAGACATGGCAGGAGCCAGTAGAAAGCCAGATGGCAGCTGTGCACGTCGCGCGCGCTTGTGCGCGTAACAGCAAGCTGGTGGCCGGCTGGGTAGCACTTTGAAAACCCCCTTACTAAAAGTTGAGCAAGCAGCGCATGCACTGTTCTAGGCTCGACCTAAAAGGGAAGGTTTGGGCCTGGCCAGAAGGTTAACTTGCCAGGTCAAAATGGCAGTTTAAATTGCACACACAGGCTCTGCAGTGGTAGGCCTGAGCCATGTTTAAGTGCTACTGAAGTGGGTGGCACAATCCGTGCTGCAGGTCCACTAGAAGCATTTAATTTACAGGCCCTGGGCGCATATAGTGCACTTTACTAGGGTCTAACACGCAAATTAACTGTGCCATTTCTGAATAAGCCAATGTTACATGTTTAGAGTACAGAGCATATGCAGTTTAGCACTAGTTAGCAGTGGTAAATTGTCCAGAATCCTAAAGCCAGGAAAACAGGAGGTCAGAAGGCGAAAAGTCAGGGGAAACCATGCCAAGGATGCCAGATTTAACATGTACCTTCAGTAATGATCCTTCTAGGGGATACTCTAACCACAAATGCCTCACCGGCCCTCCTACCTCCCCATTCTACAATATGCACCCAGTCCAACGGCGGAAACCTGTAGATTATGCAATGAAGGAACATGCATCATACATCTCGAAACACGTTCATACAGGTTTTTGCCCTTTGGTAATGTCTTCGGTGATGGATGTAGATCTTTTTCTGCAGACTCATCTTACAAAACAGGGAATCAAGCATGAATTTGAGTCTGGCACCACTGTTAGCCAAGAGTTTACACTTGCTGTTATTGAATCAGTTTGATTTCAATTTGGTTTCTGAAAAGTGCAATGATTACTGAAGTTGAAAAACGTAACCTTATCCAACCCAACCCAGTTTAAAACAAATAAGTTACTTCCTTTCGGTAACGTTCTTTGTGGTGGATAACTCTACTTAACTGCAGACACCTCACCTTGTGAATATCCCTCAGGCGTTAGACTGGATCCAGAAACGTTGATAGGTAGCATTGTGTGGCTCAGCGCCGGGTTAGTTCAGCTTAGGAAGTGAAAAGTGGTGCTGCATGTAAATGCCACCCATGTGCGCAGACGTCAGTTGCTTTTTAGGCTGTCTATGCCCTCAGACGCAGGCCCATCAACAGAATGGTATGACCAGTAGGCAGACTAGAATCATTTTAGCTGGAAAAGAGTCCAGTTAACAGTACAATGGTCTGTAATATACAGCTAATTAATGCAACCATAAGACAACTAAGAATAGCGGGAGCTGTTGTTCGTGTGTGCCTATCTGAAAAGCTTTAATGAAATTGATAATTCCAAGCTCTTCAAAGGACAATGGTTGACTAGAACGAAATTACTAAAGAGGTACGCTGTGGGGACAATATTTGGTCTGTTAATCTGGTGCAGATATTTTGCGGTTTGTGAAATTACTTCAGATTACAGGATTATGGAGAATAACATCTAGGAATGCGTGTTTTCACACGGATTGCTTCATATTTCTCACAATTTGTGTTAATTTCCCTCTGCCTGAGTAGCTCAAGTGGAAAAAAAACAGTATTACTGTGATTCTTGTAATCCCCAAGGATGCCAGTAACATGCTTCGCTGATTCCAATTGGGATTAATGGAGTACACAAAATAAACCCCTATACAGTGAGATTTTGGTCTTATTAATTGGATAGCACATGAGCAAGACCTCACTGAGGTTTCAAGGCTTAATGAAGCGTTTACCGTTTAGACCAACTCTGTCGAAACGTCAGATCTATGGAAATAGCCTTTACTCTGCTTCATATTAACACTAATGCCTTTGTGCCTTAGACTAATAAGAGCCCATAGGCATATATTTCACGGTTTCAATTTTTAGTCTTGTATATGCAGTATTAATGTACAGGTGATTTGTGCATATTAGTATTTTAGTTCCCTTTTCCTTTGAAAAACGCATTGTTCAGAATTTATTTTATAGAACTTTCAGCAACTTGAAATACAGATATTACACATACCTTGACAACTGCACCTGTGATATGTCTGTGAAAAAAATATAGAATAATTTTGGCTAAAACAACTACTTTTAATAGTATTACGTACCATAGTATATGCCTAAATTGTTCACTGTGAGTTTCTTAAGCAAATGCATCTAAATTGGTTCGCTCCTAATTACATGCCATTTATTTTTCAGCAAATAAGGCATTGCAAGATTTGACAAACATTGGTGATAATTCCAGTAACCCATCTCCTAAAACAAGCATTAAATTAGAAGAACAGTCATCACCTCCTCAAAGGCGGAGGCGTGCACCTGTAAATTATGCTGAACCGAAACTTCGCTGGTTAGTAATTTAAAGAAGAAAAAAAGTAAATGTTTTTAAGATGTTACAAACCAAGTTGTTTAACTATCCTAAACAGGATTGTTTTTACATTAATTCTTGCCATTTATGTCCTTGACTGGCAATAACTCAAAGCACTTCACTTGTATACTGCAAGGGAGAATATTTGTGTTTTTTTTAGAGCTGCCTCGTCGTAAACTTTGGAAAATGACGGCCAGTTGGAAGTGGAGCAGATCTAGATTTAGGCAAAATTAGGGATGAGCATACAATGGGCCATTGATTTAAATCAGTTAAAATTTTCATCAACATGTTTCTTTTATTAATGTGATTGGATTTGTTCTCAATAAATGTCACTTCTCAGTTCCAGGCATGGTAAACGGATGTAGGGGACACTACATTTAAATTCACAGCGGACAAGGGAAGAAAAGGCTTTTTCTTATGCATAAGCTATTCCTACCAAATGGTTTTTCACTCCCATAGATGTGTTATATGAACTTTATTCCAAAGCACCAGGCTGGATCTGGAAATTTTTCTTCTGCAGTACCGTTGACACTGGCTTGGATTGACCTGGTGTGGCATTGATGAAAATGTATATAGGCATGACAGGAGCAGAAGAAAAAAGCGCTGGTCTGGCGAGACATTTAGTTGTGGGGTTTTAAAAGTGCAACCACAGCTTTTTCCGTGGCATACAGTGTGCGGTTACGCGCACAGCACGCGCTTCTGTCATGGCTCATTAAGCCTTCCGGCGCGTGAATCATGCTCCTCCACCACCTTGCTGTCTGCTCTCACTACCCCCCTCCCTTCAACCCCCTCCCTTCTCCCCCTCGTTAGCTTGTTATTCTTAACTTCGGAAGCATCTGATGTGAATTCTTCAAGGAGCAATTCACTTCCGACTAAGCCAATGCCGCCTCAGACAGTAGACATTTTCTGGTGCTTGTTTATCTATCCCTCGACCCTCCCCCTCCCCTCTGTTGCTTCTTGCCTCTGTTCTTCCCCCTCCCGAGCTGTTGCTTATTTCTTTCGTCTGCTCCTGCCCTTATAATTTTATGGAGAGGCATTGACTTCACTCACTTTCAGTCTGTGGCGCCTATTTCATTTGAAAATCTTACGAGCTGCTTTTTCTGTCACCTCCAATGTCAACTTCTAATAAAAAGAAAAAAGGTTCGTGGGTGCGGTAGAACTGAAAAATAAATAGATCATGTGAGACCACGACGCTTTTAACTTATTTGTTAACACTGTTGAACGCACCGGTTGTTTATATAATTGACACACGTTATCCACTAAATGTGCTTGCTTCCGCTTCTGTTAGTTGTGTTAATCTGCAGGCAGATTGTTAAAAGAAACTGTGGTGATCTTTGCACTTGCAATTTACAATGAGACTCAGCACATTTAGACATGTTTTCTGTCAGTTGCCTCATGGCTAAGGAACTCCTAATTTTCATAGAGTGTCTCGTCAGAATACAGACAGGAGCTGACTACATTATATGTAGTTGGAGAACAGCGACAAACTCTCTCTAGAAACAAAATGACACATAGTAAAACTGTTGGCAGAAAGATTCACAGCGCCGTGACTCAGTGCCTGCTTTTAAGGCGCTGTTTCTGGCGAGCGGTATAAGATCTTGCAGCAAACATCGGCGTTTTATCACCAGTTAAAATGCAAAATAATTTCAAGGAGTATATTGGATGACAGTGACCCACAATCTGCAGTTTTGTGAAGCTCACAGTGACAGATGCAAGATACAAAGCGCTGTGTAAAATACATAACATTCCAATAATCATGTGTTCTTTTTAAGGACATTGTTTAAATGTAAATTAGTGACTGAAAGCGGCTAGACTGCTTTATTTTAAGAAACACATGATGCTGTGTTTGCCAAATGACGCTTAGTCGAAACTGTTTATTTTTCCTTTCAGCGTTTATATTAGGCTATGCAATATTGAAAAACTAGCCAGCCTTATAAACCAAATTATGACATTTTCAACAGATGGATACGAAAACAATAGTGGACTATAAGATGGAGAAAACTCAGCTGACTGCACACCTTCTCGCGCTTCTGTTTTACTGGTAGAGCTGGACTCACAGACCCTCTCTCACAGACCCTCTCTCACAGACACTCTCTCACAGACTCTCTCTCACAGACTCTCACAGACACTCTCTCACAGACACTCTCTCACAGACTCTCACAGACACTCTCTCACAGACTCTCACAGACACACTCTTACAGACTCACAGACACTCTCTCACACACAGACACTCTCACAGACACTCTCACAGACACTCTCACAGACACTCTCACAGACACTCTCACAGACACTCTCACAGACACTCTCACAGACACTCTCACAGACACTCTCACAGACACTCTCTCACAGACACTCTCTCACAGACTCTCTCTCACAGACTCTCTCACACAGACTCTCTCACACAGACACTCTCTCACAGACACTCTCACACTCTCTCAGACACTCTCTCACAGACACTCTCTCACAGACACTCTCTCACACTCTCACACACTCTCAGACACTCTCTCACAGACTCTCAGACACTCTCACAGACACTCTCACAGACACTCTCACAGACACTCTCACAGACACTCTCACAGACACTCTCACAGACACTCTCACAGACACTCTCTCACAGACACTCTCTCACAGACACTCTCACAGACACTCTCTCACAGACACTCTCTCACAGACACTCTCTCACACACTCTCACAGACACTCTCTCACAGACACTCTCTCACAGACACTCTCACACTCTCTCACAGACACTCTCACACTCTCTCACAGACTCTCACACTCTCTTACAGACTCTCACACTCTCACAGACACTCTCTCACAGACTCTCACACTCTCACAGACACTCTATCACAGACTCTCACAGACACTCTATCTCAGACTCTCTCAGACTCTCACAGACTCTCTCTCACAGACTCTTGGCCTTCTTGGTCATATATAAGGTAACAAAAATGCTTCTGGCACTTTTTTATTACAACTTTTCAGCATGCTGCACAGCAGCCACACTTCTCTACAGCACAGCTTAAACACATTGGCAAAGTCAATAGCTCTACCTAAACACTTATAAGGCCCCAAAGGTGAGACCTATTGGCTATGCCAATGCTTGTTTTTTTTTGTCACTGTAGCAATACAGGCATAGAATTGAGAGCGTCTAACTTGTGCTTGTTTTTTCCTCCATTTTGAGCTTTTTTTTTTATATTCATGTTTGTGCGTTTTTGGAGAAGTCAGGTGTTGCTTAATCCGACAAATCCCTACCCACTTTCAAAGCTGGTGCAAGCCATATGGCTCTGGGCAATTACAAACTGTTATTCTGGCACACCAACTGCCATGGAAGGAAAACATGCATGCAGATATGTTAAATGTAGAATACCAAAACTTTGCATTCAGATATCAACGCCCTGAATTACTGGGGAATGCAGTGTCAGTGAGTTGGTAAAGGATATTTTCTTACACTTTTCCACAATTTTAATCATTCCTCTGGTAATGAACAAATGCCAGTTAACCAAAATAAAAGTGATTCTATAAGCGCCAAAGAGGGAACATCAAAGGTGGTACTCACATCTGCTACTGTTTTCAAACAAAAGGGTTGTTTCATTGCCTGCACACCAAGATGTGTTAACAGTGGAAGGTGGTAAGATTTATCACCCACATCCTCAAAGTCTGCAGCTTGGATAAATGGCTCTTGAAGTTGCAGTTTGAAAATTAAAAATTACCAGAAAGATTCATGATTATATTTATGGAGGCCAGGAGACAGTCCATTAAAAGATGTTATGAAGCAGTGGATAAGGCATATTAATTGGTGTTCACAGAAAGATTTTCACAATGAATTTACCAAGGAGCAGCTTATTATCCAATATGTAGTGTACTTGTACACTTCAGCCAGTCAAACTTTACTCCTATGCCAGAGACCTACATAAGCGCATTACATACATAATATAAAAACAGATACAGTATAAAAAATACATATCTATAATTTAAAAGCATTGATATCCGGCTACAAACTACTTTAAGAAAGCTTCCTACCCTAAAGCAAACCTCCATATCGTTTAGTAACTGTAGGAAGCGAAGGGCAGCTCCTACAATTTGTTTAGTGAGAAATCTATAAAATTTGCAGAAGAAAATAAAGTGCAATGACGACAGTGTAGACTTATCACATGGACAGATATTCACACTAGATTTGTGATTCTATTGCGTTAAGGGTAAACCGAGCAGATGAATTACAGTACCAGCTCTTAAACGAAACAGTAAAGACCTTTCCCGTTAACTAGGTACACCAGACAAGTATTGCTCCAAATCAATGCTCGTCTTAAGGAGAACATAGGTCCTAATGGTAATGTTACATAATTCATCCTTTTCTCCAGTTAAACATCATCTTTCCATAAATAATGGTTTGACAATTGTTATACTGTCGCTCTATTCCATCCTAAGATGGCGAACAATTCGGTTTCCACTAGCTATGACGTTGATGCATGAGCAAGCCGTTTTTCAGCTTCCTGCTTCCTTCAAAATGAGCCAAGCCCCCACCTTCCTTTTATGGCAAACGCTGTACTGTCACCTACCTTGTCTGCCCCTCAACTTTGCAGCGTTGCGCGGCCCATTCATCCGCTGAGCCGGATTTCAGACAGTACGCGGAGGCTCGTCCGAAGCAGTGTTTGTTTATCGGCAAATCTGAAATCCTTTTATCTCAACTGCGCTTCAAGTTGGGGAAACCGTTACGCTTGCCATACGGCTGACCTATTTTTTCGACTTATTCGCAGTTTGTGCTGGTCATCTAACTACATCGTTGTGCATATCCTGAGCTGCACAATAAGCAGGGGCCTCACCTTTTTGTCCTATGTGGTGAGTTGTATGCCCCAACATGTGAACATTGGCAGCCCTGCTGTGTCCCACTTCCCATAACTATGCATTTCCATTTCTTCCAGCCTGCTTCAGAGTACGACTTCGTCCCTCAACCACCACAAAGATTAGACGACCCTGTGCCTGTAATACGGCCTGTATCTTAACTTGCAGGTATCTTTAGAATACAAGAAATTGTCCCTCTTTAAGCGTATTCTGTTTTTTCCCAATGAACGCGCCTTGGACGGTCATTCCTTAATTTTATTCTCTAGGATGGGGATATTTTATACAGTTGTGATGTCCTTCAGGCCTGTATCCAGACTCTTTATATCATGTTGGCACTTTAATGGACATGATTGTCTAAATAAAAAAATTTCAATTGAAAATTGAACAAAGCTGCACTTTGCCCATCAGTGACATTAAATTTGATTTAACAAACAAAATCATATTTAATGCTTTGATTCTTTTGATACCTTGATGTACCCACCTCAGTAGTCCCAAGCAGAAGTTAGCAGGGCTTAAGTGTCAGCCTGTAACTCTGTACTTGCCAATGGAGCTACCAGCCTCTTGCACTAAAAACGACAATTGCTAGGTTTTCCTGTTGGAACATGTAAAACACATGTTCTTCTTTTTAATATGCTCTACCCTGCCTTCAGACTCAATAGGCCTGGTGTAGAGGTGACTTTATGCACTTTAAAAAGGGAGGTTTGGTCTTTGCCATTGCTTTCAATAGCAAAGTCGAGATAGCAGTTTAAATTGCTCTACCGGTCTGCAGAAAGCTTGTAGTCCAATCGCTCATTCTATCTCGTTTGGACTACGGAAATGCTTTGTACCTTGCTGCCCCTAGCCTGGTGTTGGCTAAACTTCAAATTGTGCAGAATTGCGCTGCTAGGATTCTTATGGGAATTCATAGTCGCCAAACAGCAAGGCCAGCCTTAAAGGCTCTCCACTGGCTTCCAGTTTTGGAAAGAGTCCAGTTTAAAGCTTTGTGTATCACTCACAGGTTGATAGGAGGGAATGGACCTCCTATTATTTCTTCTCTGATCCAGCCCTATTTAGCTAATAGGGACCTTCGTTCAAATAATCTTCACTTGGCTTCTGTGCCTAGAATCAAGAAGGCCCGAAGCGGCGGCCGTCTTTTCTCTTACAACGCCGCTCAGCTATGGAATTCACTTCCTCTGCAGCTCCGAAAGGAACCTAACTATATGACATTTCGCCAGATGCTCAAAACTTGGCTTTTCCCCAAATAATCGCGTCTCAGCTTGACTTGACTTGCTCACAGCGCTGGGATGCCCGTGGGTAACCATGCGCTTTATAAATATTACTTTCATTTCATGTTTTACTTTGTCATATTTGTGGTGGCACTACTACTAGGGTTCTTACAAGTAAGTTGAGCTATGCAAATTTGGATACAAGCCAATCAACCATGTTCCGTTTCAAGGGTCAGGGCATATGCACGGAGTCCTGATTATCAGGGCATTTCAGAGCCATTACACCAGTGCCTAGTAGTCAAAATGGAGGCAAAAATGGGGTGAAACCTGCAAAAAGCCTGTTTCCTCATACTTGCTAACCTCCCCACAAAATATATAGCATATATACTATTTACAGGCTAGGATGCACATTGTCGAGCACTACATACATAATCCAAAATACACTTTGAGGGTAGCACTTCATAGACACAGAATCCATAGCAGGTATATGCAAAGCACACAAGTCCAGGTTGCAACACTAAATGACAGAACTTACACAAGATGAGCCATTGCCATGGGCCTTGTTGCACTTGGCCCTTTCTGCAGGGTAATCCCCAAACGTTTTGCCTTCACCCTCATGTTGTCTGAACCTGTTTTTTGTTGGCCTTAAGGACTCTGAACACTTTACTGCTTCCAACCAGTGCTAAAGTGCTTGTGCTCTCTCCTTTAAACATGATAAAATTGGCTTGGACTGAATTGGAATATTTAATTTACTTGCAAGTCCCTAGTAAAGTGGTACTACATGTACCCAAGGCCTGTAAATTAAATGCTACTAATGGGTCTGCAGCACAGATTGTGCACCCGCTTTAGTAGTCCTTTAAACATGTTATGTGTGCCATTGCAGCATGTGTGTACTGTTTTAAACTGCTATTTCAACCTGGCAAAATAAACCTTTGCCAGGCCCATGCCCTCCTTTTTAGTTCTCGCCTGAGCCAGCGCATGCGCTGCTCTGGCGAGAGTTTTAGTAAGCGGGTTTTGGAAGTGCAAACAGCACTGGCGACCAGCTTGCGTTCACGTGAGCGTGCACGCGCGTCACGGGTCATTAAGTGCATCGCGATCACTTTCACTTTCGCTGCTTTGAAGTAAAGAAATAGATTATTTTTCTATTTCTTTACTTTTGCCATAATCGCGGCACCCGCGCTTTACTTTAAGCGCGGGTGCCGCGATTATAGCAAAGTAAAGAAATAGAAAAATAATCTATTTCTTTACTTTTGTTACTAATCGCGGCGCCGGCGCTTTACTTTTAACTTTAAAAGTAAAGCGCGGGTGCCGCGATTATAGCAAAAGTAAAGAAATAGATTATTTTTCTATTTCTTTACTTTTGCTATAAACGCGGCACCCGCGCTTTACTTTTAATGTTAAAGCGCTTTACTTTTAATGTTAAAGCGCTTTACTTTTAATGTTAAAAGTAAAACGCGGGTGCCGCGATTATAATGGTGTAGCCAATAGGTCTCGCTTTTGGGACCTTATAAGTATTTAGTTATGCAACTGTTGCATGGCTAAACACTTATAAGGTCCCAAAGGCGAGACCTATTGGCTATGCCAATGCTTGTTAATACATATGTCACCTGTAGGGTAGGCCCTGAGCAGTCGACAGTGCAATGTATTTAAAAAGTTGGACATGTAGGTTTTAAGTTTTACATGTCCTGGTAGTGGAAAACTCTTGAATTCGTTTTTCACTACTACAAGGCCTGCCTCTCCTATAGGTTAACATTGGGTTTCCTTATTACATTTAGTAAGTGATAAATTTCAATTGGGAGCAGGTGGACAATCTAGTTTGGTGTCTAAAGAATTGTAATTTAAAGCCCTCTTTAGTGGTAAGGTTGGATTTTAAGTCAATTCTGAAAAAGCCACTTTAAGAAATGTTGAATTTCTTTTGTCCTAACCATTTGGTGCCTGTAGCCAATCCCTAGGTCGCCTGACTAGGCTTTGTTGGCAGTTGGTCCTTGAGTATTGCTCCCACACAGTGAGACAAAGGGAAGATGGGGATGGGTGCTGACTTGACTGAAGGGCGCAGCTGTCGCCTACCACTTGCACATCACAAAGGCTCTGCGTGAATACACTCGCAAAGGGTTTGTCACTAGTCTTTTGTGACCCCAGACAAGCTGGCCCCAGGGCAGGGAGGCAGGAAATTGGGGGTGGAAACCTCAAAAACCTTCTCCTACTTCAAGGTGGGCTCCAGGCATAAATAATGGATCCTCGGACCCAACTCTTCAGTACATCTCTGGACCTGTGGAAGACTCAGAAAAAGGAATGCTCTGCTGCTTTGCTGCAAGGACGACTGCCACTTTGCTGACCTATTGTTCTCCTGCCTGAGTAAGAAGGATTGGACCTACATCTTGAACCCAGGACAAGCTGGCGCCACGGCAGGGAGGCAGGAAATTGGGTGTGGGGGTGAAAACCTCCAGACCCTTATCCTACTTCAAAGTGGGCACCAGGCATAAATAATGGATCCTCGGACCCAACTCTTCAGTACATCTCTGGACCTGTGGAAGACTCAGAAAAAGGAATGCTCTGCTGCTTTTCTGCAAGAACGACTGCCACTTTGCTGACCTATTGTCCTCCTGCCTGAGTAAGAAGGATTGGACCTACATCTTGAACCCAGGACCACCAGAGTGACTACAAGGACCAGTTGGCTGGCCTCCTGATCAGAGCCTCAGGGATAGAACAGGGTCCAACAACCTTGAACCCTGAACCTGGATTCTGCCAGCTGTGAGTGCCACCCAAGTCCTGAACCCTTAGAAGGGGGCCTGAAGGTGCTCTGCCCGCCCATCTCTATTCCCAGGAGAACCAATGTAGGCAACGCATCGCAAGCCTCTGCATTAGAACTGCTGTGCTACGCATCTCAACACAGGACCTCGCATTGCAGCCTGCAGTTTCCTCCACAAGGGATCTTGCAGTGCCCTGCAACTAGGATTTAAGGTACTTTGTTCAGCGGGCCTAACTGGGTCCCTGTAGCCAGTCTACGTTCCATTGCGGTCGGCCTGAACTTGTGACTTTGCCCAGTCTAGCACGACCTGATTACCATAGTTGGCAGTTTGTGCTTTTTGACTCTATTTTCACTTGCATCTTTAAAATTGCGTATCTCTGGTTCTACTGATTGTATATCTGATAGAGACAGCTAGCCGCAGATTCCTTTACTTTTGAATTCTTCCCAGGCACCAGACTGGATCCGGAGGTTTCTTCTTTTCCGTGCTGCAACGCTGATCCTGAGAAGCGGTTCCTTGGACCGTTTGTATTTTTATCCTACTTCAACACCTTTTTGCGTCAGGGAACAGTGTGCCTATGCCTTTGGATTTTAAGTCGTGCGAGACCTGTGCTCAACAGATGTCGGCTACGGATCCCCATCCCATCTGCATGTGGTGCCTAGGAGAGCACCACGGCTCGGAGGTGTGCGACGCCTGTAATCTGCTGAAGCCCAAGGCCTTTGTGGGAAAGGCGGATGAAGCTGTTGACATTGCGACTGTCCCGGTCGGAGTCGAGACTATGTTGGTCTCCTTCCCACTCTGAGATTCCTGCCCGAGGGGGTTCAAGGAGCCGTTCCTGTGAGCGCTGCTCACCCTTCGGCCTCAACGCGTCGTGACATGGCTGCTGGTTCCTCCCGTTCCTTACCCGAGGACGTCGCACAAGAGTCGACCAGAGCCTCCATCCTTATCCTGGAGCCGAGGAGACTATGACCCAGATGCAGGCATACTATCATGACCTGCATGCCTTTTTTGGGTCCAAGCCTCTCCCTGGAGCGCCTTCGGGCCCCAAGGAGGTAGGCGGTACTCTGACTGGAAACACGCCAGCAGGTTCACCCTTGGCATCGGTCGAAGACCTCGACTCCATGCCTAGGGTCATTACGGCATCGGTGCTCAGCCCGGTGCGGCTTCAAGTTGTTATGATGGCGGCGTAGGATGAGGTACTGGAGGTGGATACGACTCAGTCCGACGTCGGTCGACGCTGGCTGCGCCGATCATGGTGCATGACGATACAACGCCATCCCAACGTCGATCGGCGCCAGAGACGCAGTTCATAGCCACTGCGGTTCCCGTCCTTTGCATTCCGAGGACAAAGCGGACTCTGTTGCTGTTTCTCCAGCATTGAAGGTTGCTTAGGTGACGCTGGTGATGGTCTTGTTCAGCCTCTTGTAGGAGGTTCTTGGGCTGCGTTGGCTGAGGATAGTAGTCTACAACGCTCTCCTATTTTGATTTGATTTCTCGCCACGAATGGCGACAGAGGCGAGTGCAGCTTTTGCTGAAGTTCTAAAAAGAGCTGCTGAGGTCTTGAAATTGCAGCTTCTTTCGGTGACTTTGTCATCTGATCCCTTATTGGATCTTCTTCACCAGGGTGTTGACAGGTGTTGTACCCGTAATGCCTTATTGAGTCTCTGTATGATATTCTCCTGGGAACTTGGGCGAGGCCAGTGATCGGAGTCTCTGTTGAATGTGCCGTTTCCCATCGCCATCGTCCTGCCCTGGACAACCCTTTCTGTCTTTCTCGATCCCCTACTGCTAAGAGATTTGTCGTGCAAGCGGCTACGACTTCGCCGAATCTAGATGTTTCTCTTTACTTCCACCAGGTAGAGAATCTAGGTGGTTGGATATGTGTGGCCAGAATATCCTTGCGTCGGCTAGTTCGTTAAACAAGTCTTGTGTCTTAGGCATGGTTTCCTATGCTTTTTGGGACTCTGTCACCCATCTGCTTCCTTCCCTTCCTGAAGGGGTCAGGGCTGAACTCTTTCAGCTTGCGCAGGATAGCCGTGAGATGGTAAAGTTTAATATTAAGTTGGCAGTGGACACCACCGATTCTATTGGCAGACCTATGGCTCGGTCTGTTGCTCTTCGTAGACACGCTTGGTTGCGTGAGTCGAAATTCCCGGATAATGTTTGGGAGAGCTTAAAACATATGACCTTTGACGGTGTTCGTTTATTTGACAGCCATGCGGATTCAGCTATACAACACCTCATGGCTGGTCACTTGTAGTTTGTCCTTATCTGGTATTTTGCTTATCTTTCATATAGCCACAGTCGTGGATCTTTAGGGTTATGGATTTAAATCCTGCCTCTGCTGTTGTTGCACTTTGTGGTGTTAAAGTAATAAGCAATTCTTCTTTCTTACTGCGAGAGTGTTTCACTCCGGATTTGACTATTTTAATCTTTGGATTCGCTTTGCAGCAGTGTAGCTGGTTTGTTCTTTTACTTTGCTCTGATGAGGAGCTTAGTCTCGAGTTCATACTTTTTTTTTTGGGTGCACCCCTTAATCTACGTGGAGTATTGGTTTGCTTTTTAGGTGAACTACTTAAGTAGTCTATTTGTTTACTATTAAATAGTTTTCTCTGGGTACCCTGTCTTGTGTGGGCATCACTTGGCTATACAGCTTAGTCCTTCTTGGACTTCGTTATATCCTCTTTAAAAGGCTATTGTTGTGAGCTAATGGCCATTCTTTTCCTCTTGTGATACTCTTTTTGGGGTTCTGTTACATTAACACGCCCCACTAGTTTTTCTTAGCCAGGGTATTCAGTGCAGTTCGTTTTCTCTTTTTGAGCGGACTGCATATTTATTATAAGTGCTTCAATTTTTGAAGAGCTGTGCTGTTAAATTCAGAGTTTATGGTGTATTCTTTTGAATACACAAACTAGTGGCCTCCTCCTTTGTGGGAGGGTATAGGTAATTCCTTTGTTCAATTTTGGAACATGGCGGTGTAAACTGTCTCTTAAGCTGTCTGATAGGCAGTGTCTGGGAGAGTCAAGGCTGTTTTCGGTCATGCATTTCATGGTAGGTTTTTAGGCGTTATAGAAAGCTCTTGTTATTTCCTGCAATGTTTTCTGCATATGTTATTTCTGTCTGAAGGTTGGGTATTACCTGTCGTCTTGAGGAATGTATCTAATTTTCTCTGTGCTTAACAGTCCTTGAGAAATCATGGCTGTTGCTTCTTAAAGTGTGTGTGTGTGTGTGTGTGTGTGTGTGTGTGTGTGTGTGTGTGTGTGTGTGTGTGTGTGTGTGTGTGTGTGTGTGTGTGTGTGTGTGTGTGTGTGTGTGTGTGTGTGTGTGTGTGTGTGTGTGTGTGTGTGTGTGTGTGTGTGTGTGTGTGTGTGTGTGTGTGTGTGTGTGTGTTTGTGTGTTCCCCCCCCCCCCCCGCTCCAAGGACGGGTGCTGTGATCGCGGCAGTGTACCACGAAATTATGCAAGCTCCTTCTTCCCCACTCCTATGTTCCAAGGAAGAGCACTCACGGGGGTGATGTCAGAATCTGTTTTATTAAGAGCAAAACAGACACGTTTTGGCTTGTGCCTTTATCGATGTTTTTAGTTTTCGCACGCCGAACTAAACAGTATTTTTTTTATATACATACAAAAAGCGTTATCACGTGGTATGTTCAAAAACATAGATGATGGACTAATTTTTGAAGTTCTCCAGTATTGGGGTGTCTTTCATAGATTCACATGCTTGAATCATTCCCCGTCGTCGAAGTGGGAGTCCCACGGTACATAAAATAGCAATATATATATACATATTATAACAGTAGCATAGCTAAACAATACTAAAGGAAGTAATGTAACATAGCAATCAATAGGAAAAAAGTTGTCACTTTATTAGCTCGTCCAAGTCATTAGATATAGTCCAAACTCCAGCCAATCAGGCGTTGGCACCACTTAGAACCTTCTTCCCAGAGGCTCAGAACCTCCGATTTTCTACTGCACGTCGTGTGAAGGGAGTCTCCCTGAGCTCTGCTCAGTACTTCAACTCTTCTTTTCAGAATTCTACTTGAAGCTTCACAGCAATGTCTACTACTAAGAGATCACTCTTCAGACACTGTGAGTCTTGTGGAAAACTGCGTCTTCACTCCGAGGATCCTCACAAAAAATGTATTTACTGCCTACATCCTGACCATCAGGTGAGAGACAGTAAAATATGCAGGACTTTTCCTCAAAAGACCTTAAGGGACAGAGAAGGTCGACTACTTCTGTGGCTACAGAAGCTTAAAATGAAGGATGACCCAGTTTCTGATGTGGAGAGTGATTCCTCTCTTAAGACTGTCTCCTCTAAGAAAAGGGCTAGTGAGGCGGAATTGACTTTGCCTAAGGCCAAGGTACTGAAAAAACATCACTCTTCCAAGCGTGATGACCAGCCTTCATCGTCAAAAGGGACTTCTGTTCCTCCTAAGGGTCACTCTACATCGTCTACGCCCCCTAGATCCAAGTCTCAGGCGTCAAAATCTCGGTCAGAATCATCTTTACCTCAGAAAACTGGTCTATCGTCGACGGGCTCGTCGTCTATTCCGCCGTCGACGAAATCCTCCGTCGTCACTACTACGACGACTACTTTCTCTTCGCCTAAGCCTGCTATGTTAATGTCGTCGACGTCTTCTCCGTCGACGCTGGTCTCAGTGACGGTGAAGCCTAAGTCAGCTGCTTTCCCTTCGTCGACGAAGATGAAGAAGACACTTTCGTCGACGGGCGCTGCTTCGTCCACGGGAACTTCCTAGGATCTATTGGTTCCATCGACGTTTACCTCGTCGACGCCTGTCCCATCGACGGCTGTCTCGTCGAAACCTGCTTCGACAGTTCCTTCGTCGACGCCTGCTTTGTCAACGGTTCCTCCGTCGACGCCTGCTTCGTCGACGCCTGCTTCGTCGACGCCTGCTTCGTCGACGGTCGCTTCGGCGACGGTCGCTTCGTCGACGGTTGCTCCGTCGACGACAGTGAAGACTTTACAGATGGAGAGTCAAGTATGTCTTTCGTCGACGGCGGCAGCTTCGTCGACGGAATCCCTGGTTTCGCCTTCAGGTTTGATGCCTCTAGTGCCTTTGAAGCCTTCAGCAGCCCTTCTACCGTCATTTGAATCCAGGAAAGGCTCGTTGCTTCAACGTAGACAGTCTTCAATGGACCTTTTATTGCCTATACAAGCCTCTCCAAACCTTCCAGTGCAACTGTTGGATTATGGGGCGGACGAGGAGGATTCAGAGGAGGATGATAGGTTTCGAGCAGCTCGTAGTCCAACAGAGCTCCTCATTAAGTGCCAGGACATAGATGAAGAACAAGACTATGACTATTATTCGGAGCCGAATTTCCAATCGCAGTCTGAAAATCGGACTGCACAGATGCCTCTGTCACTCATTTCAAATTTGCAGCACATGCTGGATGACTATTACCGCCGTTTCCCTCCTTCAGAGCCAGCTTTTTCGGTCCCTCAAACACCTGTTCCTCCACCTTCTTCAATCATTGTGCCGCCCCCTCCTACTTCTCCGGTGGCATCTACTGCTCATATTATACAGGACAATCATTCTACTGATGAGGACAGAGAAGGGGAGTTAGACGATAGATCCCTACTTACTGAATGGGACAATTACCAAATTCAGACACCGCCGCCTGCCTCTCCTACTCCTGTGGAATCTCCGCCTGTGGATATAGGCGGATTTCACGTCCTCATGGACAGAGCAGCCAAGAGATTTCATCTCCCTATGGTCTCCAAGGATGAGGATTGTTTCTTATGACTTCAAGAATCAACCACAAAAACAGGTGCGGGTGATTCCTATAATCGATTTCATCTGGCAGGAGGGTCTGAAGGTCATGAAAACCCCTGCCTCCATTCCTGCAGTCCTGCCGCGCTTGGATAAAAAGTACAAGGCACCAGACAATTCGCCAGCCTGTTTAATTGGCCAACCGAAGCCGGATTCGGTTATTTCGCAGGCGGCTCAGCGTCGTGCCAGGAATCCCTCTTCTCCATTGTCGGCTCGTCCTGACCGGGAAGGCAGATGCCTTGATGCCATTGGCAAAAAAATTTCAACCATGGCAGCAACTACGGTCCGTGCGGCGAATTCCCTTGCCATTCTAGGCCGCTATGATAGGCAAATGTGGTCGGACATTTCTCCTTTTATCGATCTGTTGCCTGAAGACTCAAAGACCGAAGCTTTAAAGATTCTCCAGGAGGGGGAGAAGATCTCTGCCGAGATCATTGATTGTGCAGTGGATGTCTCTTCCACAGGTTTTCGTCAGTTGGCAGGTGCGGCAGTTCTCCGAAGGCAGGGTTGGTTAAGAGCTACCTCTATTCGCCAAGAAGTGCAAACAAAAATTATTGATATGCCTTTTGACGGAGAATCACTTTTCGGGCAGCACATAGATGATGTCCTCCAAACATTTAAAAAAGATACTGACACCGCACGTGCTCTGGGCACTTTACAATTTAAAAAGCAGCCTTTTCGTGGAGCGAGAGGTCGTGGATCCTCCTATTCCTTTCGAGGAGGTTACAATCAGAACAGACAGCATCAGGGACAACAATGTTACTCATCTTCACAGCAACAGCAAACGTATCGTCAACCTCCAGCTGCTTCCTATAAGCAGTACGGAGGAAAATCTTCTTACAGAGGCAGAGTTTCTTCAAAAAAGCAGTGACAGCTGCCACCTGCCTACCACTCTGCTCAACAACCCAGCCAAAGTTGGAGGACGAATCTCCCATTTCTTCTCAAACTGGTCTGCCATCAGTACAGATCGATGGGTGTTGGACATAGTGTCCAGAGGACACACCCTGGAATTTGTAAAATTTCCCCCAAATTCTCCTTCCAGAGGTCCTCCTCCTGCACATATGAAGGAACTCTTATGCCAAATCCGAGTCATGTTACAAAAAGGAGCGATCGAAGTGGTTCCAAAATTACAAAGGGGTGCAGGTTTCTATTCGAGATTCTTCCTCATCAAGAAAAAAGTCAGGGGATTGGCTCCCCATCCTGGACCTTCATTCCCTCAACAAATTTCTCAAAAAGCAATCATTTCGAATGTTGTCTCTCCAAGAAGTACTTCAGTTTCTATCTCAAGGAGATTACATGACAACACTGAATCTTCAAGATGCCTATTTTCATGTCCCCATCCTACCCAGACACAGAAAAGTCCTGCGCTTCAGAGTGGCTGGCAGAGACTTCCAATTCAAAGTCCTTCCCTTCGGCCTCCGCTCTGCACCCCGAGTGTTCACCAAGGTTTTGGCACCGGTGGCAGCACATCTTCGTCAAGCGGGCGTCCAAATTTTTCTCTACCTAGACGACTGCCTTATCAAGGCGCAGTCATTTGCAGTGGCAACAAGACACACTCAAGTATGCCGGTCTCTATTTCAGTCACTGGGCCTGTCCATAAACCTGGAGAAGTCACACTTCACCACTTCTCAGGTTCGGACTTTCTTGGGAGCCATGATAAATTCTCAGACAACAAAGGCGTATGTCTCAAACGAAAGACAACAACGGATTTCCAAGCTGGCATCTCTTCTACGGGCAAGAAAGTCCGTTCCTGTTCGACAGTTCAAGTAGCTTTTGGGAATGCTATCTTCCTGCATTCCCTTAATTCCCAACTGCCGTCTCAAAATGAGACCATTACAAGAGGAAATCGACAAACAATGGCATCAGGTCTCAGGGTCTTTCGACGATGTGATCGTCATTACTTCTCGGATGCACAAAGCGTTGCTATGGTGGACTCACAAAACAAACTTGTCAGTAGGCCGCTCCTTTGTAGCAGACAATCCAAGTCTCATCCTTACAACAGATGCTTCCCTCGAGGGATGGGGAGGCGCATCTTCATGGTCTCACAGTCAAGGGCAAATGGAATGCTCTGCAAAGAACGTGGCACATAAACCTTCTGGAATTACTAGCGATATTCCTGGCGTTACGATCTTTTCGCACCCTTCTTCAAGGTGCTTCAGTTTTGATCCGGACGGACAACACTACAGGCATGCATTATGTGAACAAACAAGGGGGCACAAGGTCCACTCTGCTGTCCCTACAAGCACAGCAGATCTGGAACTGGGCGATTCGACATCAAATAACTTTATCAGCAGTTCATGTTCTGGGAGTGTCCAACGCTGTGGCGGACTCCTTGAGCAGGTCAATCTCGTCCAACCACGAGTGGGAACTTCATCAGCCAACGCTGGACAGCATCTTTCAGTGGTGTGGACGGCCCAATCTAGACCTATTTGCAACCAGTCGGAACCGCAAATGCCAATTTTACGCAAGCTGGCTTCCCCAACCAGGGTCGTGCGGGAATGCTTTTTTGATGAATTGGTCAAAAATTATGCTTACGCTTTTCCGCCGATTCCTCTAGTCCCAAAGGTGCTTCGGAAGATGCGGAGGGAGCCATGTCGCATTCTTCTCATAGCCCCCAGGTGGCCTCGCCAGATTTGGTTTTCAGAGCTACTCCTCCTGTCGGAGGGCGATCCGATTGTACTTCGTCCAATTCCAGATCTTCTGACAACGGACCAAGGGCAGTTCGGCTGGACTGTTCCCATGAGGCACAGGGTCAAGACTGATTTGCATATGGCCAGGTCTAAACTGGGGTGGCATGGTGAGCAAAAGAATGATGGATTTAACCCAGATCTCTTGACTGGGGGTGAATGTTTTGATTTGTTCTGCATTCCGTCCATCAATTGTGTGTCTTTTGCTTTCTTGCCATCCGGATCCAGCATCTCTGAAATTGGCGGCCTGGCGCCTGAACACTGAGTTTGCCAACTTAGTAATTCCTTCAGATTGCAGGGAGGACCTTGCTAACGCCAGGGCACCTTCCACTATCAAGACCTACAAACTTAAGTGGAAACGGTTTTGTCTTTGGTGTGAAGCTTCAAATGTTCACCCGATTCATTCTACGCCAGAGCAACTTTTGCCTTTCTTCTTACAATTAGCAAAATCTGGGTTATCTCATGCTACCCTTAAAGTTTTTCTGGCTGCAATTTCCAGGTTTCGACAAGATGGTTCCAATTCTCTTTATTCTTCTAGAATAATACAACAATTCTTCAAGGGTTTATTTCGGATGTTCCCTCCAATACGAAGCCCTCCTCCGTCTTGGCATTTAAACGTTGTGTTGGCTCAACTCATGAAGTCCCCATTTAAACCCATTCATAGGGCTGATCTTAAATTTATCTCTTGGAAGACTTCATTGCTTTTGGCTCTTACCTCGGCTCGACGAGTCAGCGACATACAGGCTTTTACTATCAAACCGCCTTTTCTTCAATTCACCAAAGACTCAGTGGTGCTCCGCACCAACCCGGCATTTATCCCAAAGGTGCCTTCTGATTTCCACTTAAATGAGCCGGTCATCTTAAAGACTGGAGAAGAACAAAAGTTACTTACCTGTAAACTGTGGTTCTCCAGTATTGGTGTCTTTCATAGATTCACATGCGACCCGCCCACCTCCCCTCAGAGGCTCCCCTCGTTAATTGACTTTGTCACTCTCGTGCTAGAAAATCTGAGGTTCTGAGCCTCTGGGGAGAAGGTTCTAAGTGGTGCTAACGCCTGATTGGCTGGAGTTTGGACTATATCTAATGACTTGGACGAGCTAATAAAGTGACAACTTTTTTCCTATTGATTGCTATGTTACATTGCTTCCTATAGTATTGTTTAGCTATGCTACTGTTATACTATGTATATATGTATATATATATATATATCCAAGCTCCTTCTTCCCCACACCAATATACCAAGGAAGAGCACTCACGGGGGTGATGTTAGTCTGTTTATTCAAGAGCAAAACAGACGCGTTTCGGCAGTTGCCTTTCTCGATGTTCCGATGTTTTTGCACGCCGTACAAGACCATGTTTTTTTATGCATTCAAAAACCATTAACCACGTGAGATATTCACAAACATAAATGATGGACTTTTCCAAAAATTCATTATGGTCGCCATATTGGAGTGGTAATAGATATAACATTATACATCTATCACAAGGTGATATTCACCTTGTAATTGTTAACACATTTTATTGTCTCTATGATCGAGACAGTGTTCTGACCAAAATCGGCCCCACTCACTTATCCTACTCTCAAATATAGAGCGCAACAACTTTACACAATTAATAATTACGCCGTGTATCGGCTAATATTTTAGATTGATCAGAGTTTGTTGGATCATCATCCCATCACAATTAAACATTATTCTGCCGTGTATCGGCTTGAATACATTAATCATCACGTGCATACTTAAATGTTCCTGTCCTACATAAAATGTCACATCAAATTAAATATAACGTGCCCAAAATTGCATATTCACATTCCCTCCTTACAAATTCTTATTTACAGCTTAAAGAAATTGATTACTCCGTTCAGATTCTCTCATATGTTTAAAATCTTACAAAAAACACCTAGTCCCCAAGATGTATTGCCAATTCCTCCCCACTATTCATTCCATTGGGCATCTTAGTTTGAAGGTCAATGATGTATCTTGATTCTAACCTCCTTAACTTTATAATTCTGTCACCTCCTCTTTTGCCTACTGGTACTGAATCAATACCGAAATAGCATAACAGATCCCTGTTTGACTGATGTTTTTCAGCAAAATGTCTAGCAACAGGATATGTGACATCATTTTTTACTATGGCACGCATATGCTCCAATATCCTTACTTTCATAGGGTGGATAGTACTGCCTATGTATTTGAGCCCACATGTGCAGAGGAGACAATAGACTGCATGTGTAGTATTGCATGTTAAAAATTTGTTAATAACTTTTTTCTTTGTTATTCCTGGGATATCATAGGACAGTGTTCTCTTACTGTTTGCACAGGCTTTACACTTCCCACATGGGAAGAAGCCTTTCATGTCCTTTAGAGTTCCCTTGGTATTAACAATTTGTTGTAAATGACTCTGAACTAAATAATCTCTAACGGATTTAGCTTTTTTAAAAGTTATTTGGGGTGTGACAGGTAAATCTGGACCAATAACTGCATCCGTTTTGAGGATATGCCAGTTTTTTCTCATTAACTTCCTCAACTGGTTGGCATTATCTGAAAATGTAGTTATCATTCTAAACTTAGTTATCATTTCTTCGTTTAATGATGTCTTGATTTTCTTTTTTTTTTTTTTCTTTTTTTTTTTTTTTTTTTTTGAGCAGATCTTGTCTAGATATCATGTTCACCTTATTGAGTGTACTCTCAAGTAATTCTTCACTATACCCTCGCATCTTAAATCTGTCACAGCTTTCCTTTACTGCTACCCTAAAATCTTCTTCCCTAGAGCTATTCCTTTTTAGTCTTAAAAATTCCCCATACGGAATGCTGTTAATCAATTGGGGTGGGTGGCTACTAGCTGCGTGTAGGATAGAGTTACCTGCAGTTGGTTTGCGGTATAAAGACACACTAAGTTGGTTATTTACTATGCTGATCTTCAAATCCAAGAAATTAACAGTAGTGGAGTCCACTTGGCCAGTGAACTGTAAATTTACATTATTATTGTTCAAATGTGAAATGAATTCATTAGCTAGATCTGTCGGCCCATTCCAGACTATGAATAAATCATCAATGTAGCGATGCCATGCTACTACTCTATCCATCCACTTTTTATTCTCTGGTGCCCAGGCCACCTGCTTCTCCCACCAGCCAACGAAAAGATTCGCATAACTGGGGGCAAAGCAGGTACCCATGGCCGTGCCAGAGATCTGCCTGTAGTAATCTTCTACAAATAAAAAAATGTTGTTAGTCAGACAGAATTCCGTTAATTCCAACAACATCTTATTATGTTCAGCAAACTTCAGCGGTCTTTTGGATAGAAAATATTGCACAGCATGGAGGCCTAATTTATGTTCAATACAGGTATAGAGACTTGTAATGTCAAGGACAATTAGTTTATACTCAGGTTCCCACTGCAATGTCTCCATGTGAACCAAAAAATCTTTAGTATCCTGTATGTACGAAGATAATTCAATCACAAATTTAAACAAAAAATGATCAATAAAAGTAGACAAATGTTCTGTCAAACTACCCTGTGAAGATACAATCGGTCTACCAGGGGGTCGATCCCTATCTTTATGTATCTTGGGAATGTGGTAGAAGGTAGGTATAATTGGATTAGAACAACGGAGAAACAGATATTCATCAGTTTTAATTGTGATGGGATGATGATCCAACAAACTCTGATCAATCTAAAATATTAGCCGATACACGGCGTAATTATTAATTGTGTAAAGTTGTTGCGCTCTATATTTGAGTAGGATAAGTGAGTGGGGCCGATTTTGGTCAGAACACTGTCTCTATCATAGAGACAATAAAATGTGTTAACAATTACAAGGTGAATATCACCTTGTGATAGATGTATAATGTTATATCTATTACCACTCCAATATGGCGACCATAATGAATTTTTGGAAAAGTCCATCATTTATGTTTGTGAATATCTCACGTGGTTAATGGTTTTTGAATGCATAAAAAAACATGGTCTTGTACGGCGTGCAAAAACATCGGAACATCGAGAAAGGCAACTGCCGAAACGCGTCTGTTTTGCTCTTGAATAAACAGACTCTAACATCACCCCCGTGAGTGCTCTTCCTTGGTATATTGGTGTGGGGAAGAAGGAGCTTGGATATTTTTCGCGGTACACCGCCGCGATCAAAGCACCCGTCCGCGAGTGCACCTGCAACGGTGTATTGGAGCAGACATATATATATATATATATATATATATATATATATATTGCTATTTTATGTACCGTGGGACTCCCACTTCGACGACGGGGAATGAGTCAAGCATGTGAATCTATGAAAGACACCAATACTGGAAAACCACAGTTTACAGGTAAGTAACTTTTGTTCTTACTTATCGTCGCCATATTGGAACGGTGTATAATTGACCTTATGTGTAATTTTCAAAGCATTAAATATATTTTAGCCTTCAACACATGGCCAAATTCATAAACAATATCATGCCGTGTATCGGCTCCACTGTCTCGTCCTTACTTTATTGGGTGGCACTGCCAACTGTTACTGATATTATAAGGTAAATCCTATTTAAATATCTTGCCGTGTATCGGCTTATTACCAAGATGTGCCTCCTGAAAGGCGGCTGTGGTGATCCAACATTGCTATTTAAATTCATTAAAGAGACCATCAAAACACATTCTCTGAATCTCATTTAGAACTTATTTTGCCGTATATCGGCCTTATATTCGTTCATGTCACGTGTATGTCAAATAATTCTTACTCGGTTAATCCTGCTCATGCACAAAAACGAGTATATACATTGTATCAATACAGAAAGTTCATATTTTAACCTCCCTCTAAATGCTCACCTTCATATCAAATAGGTTCAGAGTCACCTTGTGTTGTTACTTCAATTCTTTAGGCTCTTTGGTCTTTTTAACCTTTTATAACCTTTTTTTAATCTCCAAGGTGTATGGCCAGCTCTTCCCCACTATTCATTCCATTGGGCATTTTCGTTTGAAGGTCTATAATATATCTTGACTCTAACCTTCTAAGCTTTGTAATTCTGTCGGCCCCTCTTTTGCTTAAAGGTACCGAGTCTATACCAAAATAACACAACAGATCCCTGTTGGTCTGATGTTTCTCAGCAAAGTGTCTGGCGACAGGATACGTGGCATCATTTTTTGCTATGGCACGCATATACTCCAATATCCTGATTTTAGTGGGGTGAATGGTGCTCCCTATGTATCTAAGTCCACACGGACATAAGAGATAGCATACTGCATAAGTAGTATTACAAGTTAGGAACTTATTGATTGATTTCTTCTTATTTGTTCCTGGTATGTCATATGACAATATTCTCTTGCTATTTACACAGGCGTTGCATTTCCCACATGGGAAAAAACCCTTCATTTCCTTCAGGGTTCCCTTGGTGTTAGTTATTTTTTGTAAGTGACTCTGGACTGAATGATCTTTAATTGATCTAGCTTTTTTGAAAGTTATTTGGGGAGCAACAGGTAAGTCTGGACCAATGACTGCATCCGTTTTAAGGATGTGCCAGTTCTTTCTTATCATCTTTCTCAGTTGATTGGCATCTTCTGAGAATGTAGTGATTAATCTAAACTTGGTTACCGTTTCCTCATTTAATGGTGTCTTGGTTTTCTTTTTAAACAATTCCTGTCTAGGCATCTTGATTACCTTATTCAATGTGGTCTCTAACAGTTCTGTACTGTATCCTCACATTTTGAATCTATCACAACTTTCCTTTGCTGCTAACCTCAAGTCATCCTCCCTGGAGCAGTTCCATTTTAATCTTAAAAATTCCCCATTGGGGATACTTTTGATCAATTGGGGTGGGTGATTGCTCGCCGCGTGCAGTGTAGAATTGCCCGCAGTTGGCTTGCGGTAGAGGGACATGTTAAGTTGATTGTCCGCTACACTGACCTTCAGATCTAAAAAGTTAACGGTTGTGGAATCAACTTGCCCCGTAAATTGCAAATTTACACTGTTGTTATTCAAATGTGCAATAAATTCATTTGCCAAGTCTGTAGGGCCATTCCAAACTATAAACAAATCATCGATATAGAGATGCCATGCTACTACATTGTCCATCCATTTTTTTATTTTCTTGCGACCAGGCCACCTGCTTCTCCCACCAGCCCACGAAAAGATTTGCGTAGCTGGGGGCGAAGCAGGTGCCCATCGCTGGCCCGGAAATCTGTCTATAGTAATCTTCTTCAAATAAAAAAATGGTGTGTGTTAGACAGAACTCCGTAAATTCCAACAACATTTTGTTGTGCTCAGCAAACTTCAATGGTCGTTTGGATAAGAAATACTTAGCATGAAGGCCTAGTTTGTGTTCTATGCAAGTATAAAGACTTGTAATGTCCAGAACAATTAATTTGTAATTAGAGTCCCACTGTAATGTTTCCATGTGACATAAAAAATCTTTGGTGTCTTGTACATAAGATAACTGTCACAAATTTGAATAAAAAATGATCAATAAATGTAGACAGGTGCTCAGTCAAACTCCCTGTGAAGATACAATCGGTCTACCAGGAGGTCAATCTTTATCTTTGTGGATCTTGGGAATGTGGTAAAAAGTTGGTATAATCGGGTTCAAACAGCGAAGAAACAAGTATTCATCTATTTCAAGCATGGTTTTATCGTACCATGATTTAATTAATAGATGGTATTGTGCTATACTTGCATGATAGTCATCTTTAGTTAATTTTTCATAACCGTTGGTGTCCGAAAGTTGTCTTAGTGCTTAATCATATTATTGTTCCCTGGTCTGTATGACAATGTTGCCGCCTTTGTCTGAAGGCTTGCATATTATAGACTCATCCTTGCTTAAGTTGATCAATACCCGATGTTGTTTCCTGGTGATGTTATATCTCATTTGATTGCTCATATTGGTTCTTAATTTGAGTAAATCTTTATTCATCGACTCCTCAAAGATGTCAATTGCATCGGTAGGTAATTGAGGCAAAAATTGCGATGAGGGCTTGAAGGGACTGCCTTCACTTTCTTGATCAATTCCCAGTCTACTAGCCCGTTCCGCCATATCCATGGTGCTGGTATCATCCTCCCCTTCCTCAGTGCGCAGTGCCTCCATAGCTTCCAATGCGAGTAAGTCATCACAGGTCAGTGCGTCAGTTGCACTTGTTTTATTTTGTGCTTTTGTAGGTTTGGCGACCATCCAAGAGCGCGCCAGGGGGCAGAGTGGTGGGCAACGGGGGCGTGGCCTGTTGTGAGAACTTAGCAATCCTGCTGTGTGGTACTTACTGGAGGTAATAGGAGGGGTAGTTGGCCCCCAAGGATGTCCTCGGGGGGGGCCAACTACCCCTCTTGTTACCTCCAGTGAGTCCCACACAGTAGGATTGCTAAGACGTCTTCGGAGGCCACGCCCCGTTTCTCCACCACTCTGCAAACGCGCCTCCTGGCAGCCTATGGGATGGGGGATGAAGTCCACTTTACTCCTGAGGGACTTTGGGGGCCAAGAAGCCCTCCTGGTACCTCCTGTAAGTTCTACGCAGTGGAATTCCTGAGCGCTGGTCGGAGGCCCAGCACCCTTTCTCCACCACTCTGCAAACGCGACTACTAGTTAAAGAAGCATTCACAATGTAATAGGTTTCGCATTTGCGAGAGTTAGAGCTATTGGCGTTGTAAATATAAAAGTTTTTTACTAATGTTTTTTGGTGTAGAGTGGATGTACGTTGTGTGTAGTGGAATTATGTGCTATGTTGTGCAGTGAAATTATTTGAATAGAAAGTATGTGGTATTTAGTGTATAAGAATTATGTGGAGTGGGATTATGTGTTTTGCAGAGTAATTATGTGGTATTGCAGTCTGTGTTGTGGAGTGGTAACCTCAGGTTTAGTCTATCTCGTTTCCATAGAAGCTAAACTATAAACTCAATGAGACACAAAAAAAGAAGGAACCACTGAGGAGCACTTCTGGACCTAGTTGGAGGTATGAGCAGGGCACTGCAATTATGTGACTGTTCGGCTGCACCAGTTGTCACATAATTAAACATTTTCCGCATTTGCCAAATATCCCATCATCTGCTGCGTAATCTGCAGATTTGAACAAAAAAAGCCTTGTTTCTAGCTCAAACGGCTCTAATGTTCCCAAAAATGCAGCTTCACGTGTTACAGCGTGGTGGAAGGCCCTTTGCAAAGCTGGAATGGTCATGTGTTACTTATTGCTAAATGTGGGTGTTAAATTGGTACTAATGGTGCACAAACCTCTCTTCTTTCTGTGCCTCTCTTGCCTCTTTCTGCATTTCTCTTGCATCTTTCTGCACCTTCCTTCCTCTTTCTGCACCTCACTGTCTTCTTTCTGCACTTCAACTCTCTTGCCTTTCTGTAGTTCTCTTGCCTCCATCTGCACCTCACTTGCCTCTTTTTGCACTTCTATTGCGTCTTTCTGCACCTCTCTTGCCTCTTTCTGAACCTCTCCTCTCTGTACCCCTCTTCCCTCTTTCTGCACCTCTCTTGTCTCTCTGCACACCTGTTCCCTCTTTCTGCACCCCTTTTGCCTGTTTCTGCACCCCTTTTGCCTGTTTCTGCAACTCTCTTGCCGCTTTCTGCAGTTCTCTTGCCTCCTTCTGCACCTCACTTGCCTCTTTCTGCACTTCTATTGCCTCTTTCTGCACTTCTATTGCCTCTTTCTGCACTTCTCTTGCTTCTTTCTGCACCCTTCTTCCCTTTTTGCACCCTTGTTCCCTCTTTCTGCACCTTTCCTGCCTGTTTCTGCACCTCACTTGCCTCTTTCTGCACCTCACTTGCCTCTTTCTGCACCTCACTTGCCTCTTTCTGATCTTCTATTGCCTCTTTCTGCACTTCTCTTGCATCCCTCTTGTCATTTTCTGCACCTCTCTTGCCTCTTTCTGCACCTCACTTGCCTCTTTCTGAACTTCTCTTGCGTCTTTGTGCACCTCTGTTGCCTCTTGCTTAACCTCTGTTGCCTCTTTCTGCACCCCTCTTGTCTATTTTTGCACCCCTTTTTTCTCTTTCTGCACCGCTCTTGCGTCTTTCTGCACCTCTGTTGCCTCTTTCTGCACCCCTCTTGCCTCTTTCTGCACCCCTCTTTTTGCACCCTTGTTCCCTCTTTCTGCACCTTTCCTGCCTGTTTCTGCACCTCTGTTGCTTATTTCTGCACTTCTCTTGCTCTTTCTGCACCCATCGCGCCTCTTTCAGCACCTGTTGCTTCTTTTTGTACTTCCTTCTTTCTGCACCCCTCCTGCCTCTTTCTGTACTTGTCTTGCCTCTTTGTGCACCTCTCCTACCTTTTTCTGCACCCCTCTTGCCTCTTTTTGCACCTCTGTTCTTTCTGCACTGCTCTTGCTTCTTTCTGCACCTTACTTGCCTCTTTCTGCACTGCTCTTGCTTCTTTCTACACCTCTGTTGCTTCTTTCAGCAATTCTCTTGCCTCTTTCTGCACTTTTCTTGCCTCTTTCTGCACTTTTTCTGTGTCTTTCTGTCATTCTTGCGTCTTTCTGCACCTCTGTTGCCTCTTTCTGCACCTCACTTGCTTCTTTCTGCACCCCTCTTGCCTCTTTCTGCACCCCTCTTTCTGCACCTCTCGCCTCATTTTGCACCCTTGTTCCCTCTTTCTGCACCTTTCCTGCCTGTTTCTGCATCTCTCTTGCTTCTTTCTGTACCTCTGTTGCTTCTTTCTGCACTTCTCTTCCTTCTTTCTGCACCCCTCCTGCCTGTTTCTGTACCTCTCTTGCCAATTTGTGCATCTCTCCTACCTCTTTCTGCACCCCTCTTGCCTCTTTTTGCACCTCTGGTAGTTCTTTCTGCACTGTTCTTGCTTCTTTCTGTACCTCTTTTGCAAATTTCTGCACCCCTCATGCCTCTTTCTGCACCCCTCTTCCCTATTTCTCCACCTCTATTGCTTCTTTCTGCACTTCTCTTGCTTCTGTCTGCACTGCTCTGGCTTCTTTCTGCACCTCTCTTGCAAATTTCTGTATCCCTCTTACCGTACCCCTGTTTCTTCTTTCTGTACCTTTCTTGCCTGTTTCTGCACCTCTTACCTCTTTCAGCACCTCTGTTGCTTCTTTCTGCACTTCTCTTGACTATTTCTGCACCCCTCTTGCCTCTTTCTGTACCCCTTTTGCCTCTTTGTGCACCTCTCCTGCCTATTTCTGCACCTCTCTTGCCGTTTGCTGCCGTTCTCTTGCTTCTTTCTGCACCTCTTTTGCTTCTTTCTGCACTTTTCTTGCCTCTTTCTGTACCCCTCTTGCCTCTTTCTGCACCTCTGTTGGTTCTTTCTGCACCGCTCCTGCTTCTTTCTGTACCCCTCCTGCCTCTTTCTGTATCCTTCTTGCCTCTTTGTGCACCTCCCCTACCTCTTTCTGCACCCCTCTTGCTTCTTTTTGCACCTCTGTTGGTTCTTTCTGCACCTCTGTTGGTTCTTTCTGCACCTCTGTTGCCTCTTTCTGCACCTCTGTTGCCTCTTTCTGCACCTCTGTTGCCTCTTTCTGCACCTCTGTTGCCTCTTTCTGTACCTATCTTGCCTCTTTTTGCACCCTTGTTCCCACTTTCTGCACCTTTTCTGCCTGTTTCTGCACCTCTTGCCTCTTTCTGTACCTCTTGCCTCTTTCTGTACCTCTGTTGCTTCTTTCTGCACTTCTCTTGCCTCTTTCTGCACCCTTCGCACCTCTTTCAGCGCCTCAGTTTCTTTCTGCACTTCTTTTCCTTCTTTCTGCACCCCTCCTACCTCTTTCTGTACCTCTATTGCCAATTTGTGCATCTCTCCTACCTCTTTCTGCACCCCTCTTGCCTCTTTCTGCAGTTCTCTTGCCTCCTTCTGCACCTCACTTGCCTCTTTCTGCACTTCTATTGCCTCTTTCTGCACCTCTCTTGCCTCTTTCTGAACCTCACTCTCTTCTTTCTGTGCCATTCTTCCCTCTTTCTGCACCTCTCTTGCCTCTTTCAGAACCTCACTCTCTTCTTTCTGTGCCATTCTTCCCTCTTTCTGCACCTCTCTTGCCTCTTTCTGCACCTCACTTGCCTCTTTCTGAACTTCTCTTGCGTCTTTCTGCAACTCTGTTGCCTCTTGCTTCACCTCTGTTGCCTCTTGCTTCACCTCTGTTGCCTCTTGCTTCACCTCTGTTGCCTCTTTCTGCACCCCTCTTGCCTCCTTTTTGCACCTCTGTTGGTTCTTTCTGCACTGCTCTTGCTTCTTTCTGCACCTTATTTGCCTCTTTCTGCACTTCTCTTGCTTCTTTCTACACCTCTGTTGCTTCTTTCAGCAATTCTCTTGCCTCTTTCTCCACTTCTCTTGCTTGTTTCTGCACTTCTCTTGCGTCTTTCTGCACCTCTGTTGCCTCTTTCTGCACCCCTCTTGCCTCTTTCTGCACCCCTCTTTCTGCACCTCTCTTGCCTCTTTTTGCACCCTTGTTCCCTCTTTCTGCACCTTTCCTGCCTCTTTCTGCACCCTTCGCGCCTCTTTCAGCACCTCAGTTGCGTCTTTCTGCACTTCTCTTCCTTCTTTCTGCACCCCTCCTGCCTCTTTCTGTACCTCTCTTGCCAATTTCTGCATCCCTCATGCCTCTTTCTGCACCCCTCTTCCCTATTTCTCCACCTCTATTGCTTCTTTCTGCATTTCTCTTGCTTCTGTCTGCACTGCTCTGGCTTCTTTCTGCACCTCTCTTGCAAATTTCTGTATCCCTCTTGCCTCTTTCTGCACCCTTGTTCCTTCTTTCTGTACCTTTCTTACCTGTTTCTGCACCTCTTGCCTCTTTCAGCACCTCTGTTGCTTCTTTCTGCACTTCTCTTGACTCTTTCTGTACCCCTTTTGCCTCTTTCTGTACCCCTTTTGCCTCTTTCTGCACCTCTCCTGCCTCTTTCTGCACCTCTCGCCGTTCTATTGCCTTTTTCTGCACCTCTTTTGCTTCTTTCTGCACTGCTCCTGCTTCTTTCTGTACCCCTCCTGCCTCTTTCTGTACCCTTCTTGCCTCTTTGTGCACCTCTTCTACCTCTTTATGCACCCCCCTTGCTTTTTGCACCTCTTTTGCTTTATTCTGCACTGCTCTTGCGTCGTTCTGCACCCATCTTCCCTCTTTCTGCACCCATCTTCCCTCTTTCTGCACCCATCTTCCCTCTTTCTGCACCCATCTTCCCTCTTTCTGCACCCATCTTCCCTCTTTCTGCACCCATCTTCCCTCTTTCTGCACCTCTCTTGCCTCTTTTTGCACCCTTGTTCCCTCTTTCTGCACCTTTCCTGCCTGTTTCTGCACCTCTTGCTTCTTTCTGTACCTCTTTTGCTTCTTTCTGCACTTCTCGACTCTTTCTGCACCCTTCGCGCCTCTTTCAGCACCTCAGTTTCTTTCTGCACTTCTTTTCCTTCTTTCTGCACCCCTCCTACCTCTTTCTGTACCTCTATTGCCAATTTGTGCATATCTCCTACCTCTTTCTGCACCCCTCTTGCCTGTTTCTGCAACTCTCTTGCCTCTTTCTGCACCCATCTTCCCTCTTTCTGCACCCATCTTCCCTCTTTCTGCACCCATCGTCCCTCTTTCTGCACCCATCGTCCCTCTTTCTGCACCCATCGTCCCTCTTTCTGCACCTCTCTTGCCTCTTTTTGCACCCTTGTTCCCTCTTTCTGCACCTTTCCTGCCTGTTTCTGCACCTCTTGCTTCTTTCTGTACCTCTTTTGCTTCTTTCTGCACTTCTCGACTCTTTCTGCACCCTTCGCGCCTCTTTCAGCACCTCAGTTTCTTTCTGCACTTCTTTTCCTTCTTTCTGCACCCCTCCTACCTCTTTCTGTCCCTCTATTGCCAATTTGTGCATCTCTCCTACCTCTTTCTGCACCCCTCTTGCCTGTTTCTGCAACTCTCTTGCCTCTTTCTGAACCACTCTCTTCTTTCTGTGCCATTCTTCCCTCTTTCTGCACCTCTCTTGCCTCTTTCTGAACCTCACTCTCTTCTTTCTGTGCCATTCTTCCCTCTTTCTGCACCCCTTTTGCCTGTTTCTGCACCTCACTTGCCTCTTTCTGATCTTCTATTGCCTCATTCTGCACTTCTCTTGCATCCCTATTGCCTCTTTCTGCTGTTCTCTTGTCATTTTCTGCACCTCTCTTGCCTCTTTCTGCACCTCACTTGCCTCTTTCTGAACTTCTCTTGCGTCTTTCTGCAACTCTGTTGCCTCTTGCTTCACCTCTGTTGCCTCTTGCTTCACCTCTGTTGCCTCTTTCTGCACCCCTCTTGCCTCCTTTTTGCACCTCTGTTGCTTCTTTCAGCAATTCTCTTGCCTCTTTCTCCACTTTTCTTGCTTGTTTCTGCACTTCTCTTGCGTCTTTCTGCACCTCTGTTGCCTCTTTCTGCACCCCTCTTGCCTCTTTCTGCACCCCTCTTTCTGCACCTCTCTTGCCTCTTTTTGCACCCTTGTTCCCTCTTTCTGCACCTTTCCTGCCTCTTTCTGCACCCTTCGCGCCTCTTTCAGCACCTCAGTTGCTTCTTTCTGCACTTCTCTTCCTTCTTTCTGCACCCCTCCTGCCTCTTTCTGTACCTCTCTTGCCAATTTGTGCACCCCTCTTGCCTCTTTTTGCACCTCTGGTAGTTCTTTCTGCAGTGTTCTTGCTTCTTTCTGCAGTGTTCTTGCTTCTTTCTGCACTTCTCTTGCGTCTTTCTGCACTTCTCTTGCGTCTTTCTGCACCTCTGTTGCCTCTTTCTGCACCTCTGTTGCCTCTTTCTGCACCCCTCTTGCCTCTTTCTGCACCCCTCTTTCTGCACCTCTCTTGCCTCTTTTTGCACCCTTGTTCCCTCTTTCTGCACCTTTCCTGCCTCTTTCTGCACCCTTCGCGCCTCTTTCTGCACCCCTCTTGCTTCTTTCTGCACTTCTCTTCCTTCTTTCTGCACCCCTCCTGCCTCTTTCTGTACCTCTCTTGCCAATTTCTGCATCCCTCATGCCTCTTTCTGCACCCCTCTTCCCTATTTCTCCACCTCTATTGCTTCTTTCTGCATTTCTCTTGCTTCTGTCTGCACTGCTCTGGCTTCTTTCTGCACCTCTCGCAAATTTCTGTATCCCTCTTGCCTCTTTCTGCACCCCTGTTCCTTCTTTCTGTACCTTTCTTACCTGTTTCTGCACCTCTTGCCTCTTTTAGCACCTCTGTTGCTTCTTTCTGCACTTCTCTTGACTCTTTCTGCACCCCTCTTGCCTCTTTCTGCACCCCTTTTGCCTCTTTCTGCACCTCTCCTGCCTCTTTCTGCACCTCGCCGTTCTATTGCCTTTTTCTGCACCTCTTTTGCTTCTTTCTGCACTGCTCCTGCTTCTTTCTGTACCCCTCCTGCCACTTTCTGTACCCTTCTTGCCTCTTTGTGCACCTCTTCTACCTCTTTAAGCACCCCCCTTGCTTTTTGCACCTCTTTTGCTTCATTCTGCACTGCTCTTGCGTCGTTCTGCACCCATCTTCCCTCTTTCTGCACCCATCTTCCCTCTTTCTGCACCCGTCTTCCCTCTTTCTGCACCCATCGTCCCTCTTTCTGCACCCATCTTCCCTCTTTCTGCACCTCTCTTGCCTCTTTTTGCACCCTTGTTCCCTCTTTCTGCACCCTTGTTCCCTCTTTCTGCACCTTTCCTGCCTGTTTCTGCACCTCTTGCTTCTTTCTGTACCTCTTTTGCTTCTTTCTGCACTTCTCGACTCTTTCTGCACCCTTCGCGCCTCTTTCAGCACCTCAGTTTCTTTCTGCACTTTTCCTTCTTTCTGCACCCCTCCTACCTCTTTCTGTACCTCTATTGCCAATTTGTGCATCTCTCCTACCTCTTTCTGCACCCCTCTTACCTGTTTCTGCAGTTCTCTTGCCTCTTTCTGCAGTTCTCTTGCCTCTTTCTGCACCTCACTTGCCTCTTTCTGCACCTCACTTGCCTCTTTCTGCACCTCACTTGCCTCTTTCTGCACCTCACTTGCCTCTTTCTGCACTTCTATTGCCTCTTTCTGCACTTCTATTGCCTCTTTCTGCACCTCTCTTGCCTCTTTCTGAACCTCATTCTCTTCTTTCTGTGCCACTCTTCCCTCTTTCTGCACCTCTCTTGCCTCTGTCTGCACACCTGTTCCCTCTTTCTGTACCCCTCTTGCTTTTTTCTGCACCCCTGTTGTCTTTCTGCACCCATGTTGTCTCTTTCTGCACCCCTGTTGTCTTTCTGCACTCGTCTTCCCTCTTTCTGCACCTCTCTTGCTTCTTTCTGCACCCTTCTTCCCTTTTTTGCATCCCTCTTGCCTCTTTCTGCTGTTCTCTTGTCATTTTCTGCACCTCTCTTGCCTCTTTCTGCGCCTCACTTGCCTCTTTCTGTGCTTCACTTGCTTCTTTCTACACCTCTGTTGCTTCTTTCAGCAATTCTCTTGCCTCTTTCTGAACTTCTCTTGCCTCTTTCTGAACTTCTCTTGCCTCTTTCTGAACTTCTCTTGCCTCTTTCTGCACCTCTCTTGCCTCTTTCTGCACCTCTGTTGCCTCTTTCTGCACCTATCTTGCCTCTTTTTGCACCCTTGTTCCCACTTTCTGCACCTTTCCTGCCTGTTTCTGCACCTCTTGCTTCTTTCTGTACCTCTGTTGCTTCTTTCTGCACTTCTCTTGCCTCTTTCTGTACCCTTCGCGCCTCTTTCAGCGCCTCAGTTTCTTTCTGCACTTCTTTTCCTTCTTTCTGCACCCCTCCTACCTCTTTCTGTACCTCTATTGCCAATTTGTGCATCTCTCCTACCTCTTTCTGCACCCCTCTTGCCTCTTTCTGCAGTTCTCTTGCCTCCTTCTGCACCTCACTTGTCTCTTTCTGCACTTCTATTGCCTCTTTCTGAACCTCACTCTCTTCTTTCTGTGCCGTTCCCTCTTTCTGCACCTCTCTTGCCTCTTTCTGAACCTCACTCTCTTCTTTCTGTGCCATTCTTCCCTCTTTCTGCACCCCTTTTGCCTGTTTCTGCACCTCACTTGCCTGTTTCTGATCTTCTATTGCCTCTTTCTGCACTTCTCTTGCATCCCTCTTGCCTCTTTCTGCTGTTCTCTTGTCATTTTCTGCACCTCTCTTGCCTCTTTCTCCACCTCACTTGCCTCTTTCTGAACTTCTCTTGCGTCTTTCTGCAACTTTGTTGCCTCTTGCTTCACCTCTGTTGCCTCTTGCTTCACCTCTGTTGCCTCTTGCTTCACCTCTGTTGCCTCTTTCTGCACCCCTCTTGCCTCTTTTTGCACCTCTGTTGGTTCTTTCTGCACTGCTCTTCTTTCTGCACCTTATTTGCCTCTTTCTGCACTTCTCTTGCTTCTTTCTACACCTCTGTTGCTTCTTTCAGCAATTCTCTTGCCTCTTTCTCCACTTCTCTTGCGTCTTTCTGCACCCCTCTTGCCTCTTTCTGCACCCCTCTTGCCTCTTTCTGCACCCCTCTTGCCTCTTTCTGCACCCCTCTTGCCTCTTTCTGCACCCCTCTTTCTGCACCTCTCTTGCCTCTTTTTGCACCCTTGTTCCCTCTTTCTGCACCTTTCCTGCCTCTTTCTGCACCCTTCGCGCCTCTTTCAGCACCTCAGTTGCGTCTTTCTGCACTTCTCTTCCTTCTTTCTGCACCCCTCCTGCCTCTTTCTGTACCTCTCTTGCCAATTTGTGCATCTCTCCTACCTCTTTCTGCACCCCTCTTGCCTCTTTTTGCACCTCTGGTAGTTCTTTCTGCAGTGTTCTTGCTTGTTTCTGCACTTCTCTTGCGTCTTTCTGCACCTCTGTTGCCTCTTTCTGCACCCTTCTTGCTTCTTTCTGCATCCCTCTTGCCTCTTTCTGCATCCCTCTTCCCTCTTTCTGCACCTCTTGCCTCTTTTTACACCCTTGTTCCCTCTATCTGCACCTTTCCTGCCTGTTTCTGCACCTCTCTTGCTTCTTTCTGTACCTCTGTCGCTTCTTTCTGCACTTCTCTTGCCTCTTTTTGCACCCTTCGCGCCTCTTTCAGCACCTCAGTTGCTTCTTTCTGCACTTCTCTTCCTTCTTTCTGCACCCCTCCTGCCTCTTTCTGTACCTCTCTTGCCAATTTCTGCATCCCTCATGCCTCTTTCTGCACCCCTCTTCCCTATTTCTCCACCTCTATTGCTTCTTTCTGCATTTCTCTTGCTTCTGTCTACACTGTTCTGGCTTCTTTCTGAACCTCTCTTGCCAATTTCTGTATCCCTCTTACCGCACCCCTGTTCCTTCTTTCTGTACCTTTCTTACCTGTTTCTGCACCTCTTGCCTCTTTCAGTACCTCTGTTGCCTCTTTCTGCACCCCTCTTGCCTCTTTCTGCACCCCTCTTGCCTCTTTCTGCACCCCTCTTGCCTCTTTCTGTACCCCTTTTGCCTCTTTGTGCACCTCTCCTGCCTCTTTCTGCACCTCTCTTGCCGTTTGCTGCCGTTCTCTTGCCTTTTTCTGCACCTCTTTTGCTTCTTTCTGCACTTTTCTTGCCTCTTTCTGCACCTCTGTTGGTTCTTTCTGCACTGCTCCTGCTTCTTTCTGTACCCCTCCTGCCTCTTTCTATACCCTTCTTGCCTCTTTGTGCACCTCTCCTACCTCTTTATGCACCCCTCTTGCTTCTTTTTGCACCTTTTGCTTCTTTCTGCACCCATCTTCCCTCTTTCTGCACCCATCTTCCCTCTTTCTGCACCCATCTTCCCTCTTTCTGCACCCATCTTCCCTCTTTCTGCACCTCTCTTGCCTCTTTTTGCACCCTTGTTCCCTCTTTCTGCACCTTTCCTGCCTGTTTCTGCACCTCTTGCTTCTTTCTGTACCTCTGTTGCTTCTTTCTGCACTTCTCTTGACTCTTTCTGCACCCTTCGCGCCTCTTTCAGCACCTCAGTTTCTTTCTGCACTTCTTTTCCTTCTTTCTGCACCCCTCCTACCTCTTTCTGTACCTCTATTGCCAATTTGTGCATCTCTCCTACCTCTTTCTGCACCCCTCTTGCCTCTTTCTGCACCTCACTTGCCTCTTTCTGCACTTCTATTGCCTCTTTTTGCACCTCTCGCCTCTTTCTGAACCTCATTCTCTTCTTTCTGCGCCACTCTTCCGTCTTTCTGCACCTCTCTTGCCTCTGTCTGCACACCTGTTCCCTCTTTCTGCATCCCTTTTGCCTGTTTCTGCAACTTTCTTGCCTCTTTCTGCAGTTATCTTGCCTCCTGCAGTTCTCTTGCCTCCTTCTGCACCTCACTTGCCTCTTTCTGCACTTCTATTGCCTCTTTCTGTACCTCTCTTGCTTTTTTCTGCACCCCTGTTGTCTCTTTCTGCACTCGTCTTCCCTCTTTCTGCACCCCTGTTGTCTTTCTGCACTCGTCTTCCCTCTTTCTGCACCTCTCTTGCTTCTTTCTGCACCCTTCTTCCCCTTTTTTGCATCCCTCTTGCCTCTTTCTGCTGTTCTCTTGTCATTTTCTGCACCTCTCTCAGCACCTCTGTTCTTTCTGCACTTCTCTTGACTCTTTCTGCACCCCTGTTGCCTCTTTCTGTACCCCTTTTGCCTCTTTGTGCACATCTCCTGCCTCTGTCTGCATCTCTCTTGCCGTTTGCTGCCGTTCTCTTGCCTTTTTCTGCACCTCTTTTGCTTCTTTCTGCACTTTTCTTGCCTCTTTCTGTACCCCTCTTGCCTCTTTCTGCACCTCTGTTGGTTCTTTCTGCACTGCTCCTGCTTCTTTCTGTACCCCTCCTGCCTCTTTCTTTACCCATCTTGCCTCTTTGTGCACCTCTCCTACCTCTTTATGCACCCCTCTTGCTTCTTTTTGCACCTCTTTTGCTTCTTTCTGCACCCATCTTCCCTCTTTCTGCACCCATCTTCCCTCTTTCTGCACCCATCTTCCCTCTTTCTGCACCCATCTTCCCTCTTTCTGAACCTCTCTTGCCTCTTTTTGCACCCTTGCTCCCTCTTTATGCACCTTTCCTGCCTGTTTCTGCACCTCTTGCTTCTTTCTGCACTTCTCTTGACTCTTTCTGCACCCTTCGCGCCTCTTTCAGCAATTGTTTCTTTCTGCACTTATTTTCCTTCTTTCTGCACCCCTCCTACCTCTTTCTGTACCTCTCTTGCCAATTTGTGCATCTCTCCTACCTCTTTCTGCACCCCTCTTGCCTCTTTTTGCACCTCTGGTAGTTCTTTCTGCAGCGTTCTTGCTTCTTTCTGCACCTCTTTTGCAAATTTCTGCATCCCTCATGCCTCTTTCTGCACCCCTCTTCCCTATTTCTCCACCTCTAGTGCTTCTTTCTGCATTTCTCTTGCTTCTGTCTGCACTGCTCTGGCTTCTTTCTGCACCTCTCTTGCAAATTTCTGTATCCCTCTTACCGCACCCCTGTTCCTTCTTTCTGTACCTTTCCTGCCTCTTTCTGCACCTCTTGCTTCTTTCTGTACCTCTGTTGCTTCTTTCTGCACTTCTCTTGACTCTTTCCGCACCCTTCGCGCCTCTTTCAGCGCCTCAGTTTCTTTCTGCACTTTTCCTTCTTTCTGCACCCCTCCTACCTCTTTCTGTACCTCTATTGCCAATTTGTGCATCTCTCCTCCCTCTTTCTGCGCCACTCTTCCCTCTTTCTGCACCCCTTTTGCCTGTTTCTGCAACTTTCTTGCCTCCTTCTGCACCTCACTTGCCTGTTTCTGCACCTCTATTGCCTCTTTCTGTACCTCTGTTGCTTTTTTTGTGCACCCCTGTTGTCTTTCTGCACCCATGTTCTCTTTCTGCACCCCTGTTGTCTTTCTGCACTCATCTTCCCTCTTTCTGCACCTCTCTTCTTTCTGCACCCTTCTTCCCTTTTTTGCATCCCTCTTGCCTCTTTCTGCTGTTCTCTTGTCATTTTCTGCACCTCTTGCCTCTTTCTGCGCCTCACTTGCCTCTTTCTGCGCCTCACTTGCTTCTTTCTACACCTCTGTTGCTTCTTTCAGCAATTCTCTTGCCTCTTTCTGAACTTCTCTTGCCTCTTTCTGAACTTCTCTTGCGTCTTTCTGCACCCCTCTTGCCGATTTTTGCACCCCTTTTTTCTCTTTCTGCACCTCTCTTGCATCTTTCGGCAGCCCTGTTGCCTGTTTCTGCACCTTTCCTGCCTGTTTCTGCACCTTTCCTGCCTGTTTCTGCACCTTTCCTGCCTGTTTCTGCACCTCTCTTGCCTCTTTCTTTACCTCTGTTGCTTCTTTCTGCACTTCTTCCTTCTTTCTGTACCCCTCCTGCCTCTTTCTGTACCTTTCTTGCCTCTTTGTGCACCTCTCCTACCTCTTTCTGCACCCTTCTTGCCTCTTTTTGCACCTCTGTTGCTTCTTTCTCCACTGCTCTTGCTTCTTCCTGCACCTCACTTGCCTCTTTCTGCACTTCTCTTTCTTCGGTCTGCACTGCTCTGGCTACTTTCTGCACCTCTCTTGCCTATTTTTGCACCTCTTTTTTCTCTTTCTGCACCTCTCTTGCATCTTTCTGCACCCCTGTTGCCTGTTTCTGCACCTTTCCTGCCTGTTTGTGCACCTTTCCTGCCTCTTTCTGCACCTCTCTTGCCTCTTTCTGTACCTCTGTTGCTTCTTTCTGCACTTCTCTTGCTCTTTCTGCACCCATCGCCTCTTTCAGCACCTGTTGCTTCTTTCTGCACTTCTTCCTTCTTTCTGTACCCCTCCTGCCGCTTTCTGTACTTGTCTTGCCTCTTTGTGCACCTCTCCTACCTTTTTTTGCACCCCTCTTAACTCTTTTTGCACCTCTGTTGTTCTTTCTACACCTGTTGCTTCTTTCAGCAATTCTCTTGCCTCTTTCTCCACTTCTCTTCCTTCTTTCTGTACCCCTCCTGCCTCTTTCTGTACCTTTCTTGCTTCTTTGTGCACCTCTCCTACCTCTCTGCACCCTTCTAGCCTCTTTTTGCACCCCTGTTGGTTATTTCTGCACTGCTCTTGCTTCTTCCTGCACCTCACTTGCCTCTTTCTGTACTTCTCTTGCTTCTTTCTTCACCTCTGTTGCTTCTTTCAGCAATTCTCTTGCCTCTTTCTGCACCTCACTTGCTTCTTTCGGCACCCCTCTTGCCTCTTTCTGTACCCCTCTTCCTGCACCCCTCTTGCCTCTTTGCACCCTTGTTCCCTCTTTCTGTACCTTTCCTGCCTGTTTCTGCATCTCTCTTGCTTCTTTCTGTACCTCTGTTGCTTCTTTCTGCACTTCTCTTCCTTCTTTCTGCACCCCCTGCTTCTTTCTGTACCTCTTGCCAATTTGTGCATCTCTCCTACCTCTTTCTGCACCCCTCATGCCTCTTTCTGCACCCCTCTTCCCTATTTCTCCACCTCTATTGCTTCTTTCTGCACTTCTCTTGCTTCTGTCTGCACTGCTCTGGCTTCTTTCTGCACCTCTCTTGCAAATTTCTGTATCCCTCTTACCTCTTTCTGCACCCCTGTTCCTTCTTTCTGTACCTTTCTTGCCTTTTTCTGCACCTCTCTTGCCTCTTTCAGCACCTCTGTTGCTTCTTTATGTACCTTTCTTGACTCTTTCTGCACCCCTCTTGCCTCTTTCTTACCCCTTTTGCCTCTTTGTGCACCTCTCCTGCCTCTTTCTGCACCTCTCTTGCCGTTTGCTGCAGTTCTCTTGCCTCTTTCTACACCTCTTTTGCTTCTTTCTGCACCCCTCTTGCCTCTTTCTTACCCCTTTTGCCTCTTTCTGCACCTCTCCTACCTCTTTCTGCACCCCTCTTGCTTCTTTTTGCACCTCTGTTCTTTCTTCACTGCTCTTACGTCTTTCTGCACCTGTGTTGCCTCTCTGCACCCATCTTCCCTCTTTCTGCACCTCTCTTGCCTCTCTTTGCACCCTTGTTCCCTCTTTCTGTACCTTTCCTGCCTATTTCTGCACCTCTTGCTTCTTTATGTACCTCTGTTGCTTCTTTCTGCACTTCTCTTGCGTTTTTCTGCACCTCACTTGCCTCTTTCTGCACTGCTCTTGCTTCTTTACGCAATTCTCTTGCCTCTTTCTGCACTTTTCTTGCTTGTTTCTGCACTTCTCTTGCTTGTTTCTGCACCTCTCTTGCGTCTTTCTGCACCTCTCTTGCGTCTTTCTGCACCTCTCTTGCGCCTTTCTGCACTTCTCTTGCTTGTTTCTGCACCTCTCTTGTGCCTTTCTGCACCTCTCTTGCGCCTTTCTGCACCCCTCTTGCCTCTTTCTGCACCCCTCTTGCCTCTTTCTGCACCCCTTTTTTCTTTCTGCACCTCTCTTGCGTCCTTCTGCACCCCTGTTCCCTCTTTCTGCACCTTTCCTGCCTCTTTCTGCACCTTTCCTGCCTCTTTCTGCACCTCTCTTGCCTCTTTCGGTACCTCTCTTGCCTCTTTCGGTACCTCTGTTGCTTCTTTCTGCACCTCTCTTGCTCTTTCTGCACCCTTTGTGCCTCTTTCAGCACCTGTTGCTGCTTTCTGCACTTCTATTCCTTCTTTCTGCACCCCTCCTGCCTCTTCCTGTACTTGTCTTGCCTCTTTGTGCACCTCTCCTACCCTTTTCTGCACCCCTCTTGCCTCTTTTTGCACCACTGTTGGTTCTTTCTGCACTGCTCTTGCTTCTTTCTGCACCTCTCTTGCCTCTTTTTGCACCCTTGTTCCCTCTTTCTGCACCTTTCCTGCCTGTTTCTGCACCTCTTGCTTCTTTCTGTACCTCTGTTGCTTCTTTCTGCACTTCTCTTGACTCTTTCTGCACCCTTCGCGCCTCTTTCAGCGCCTCAGTTTCTTTCTGCACTTCTTTTCCTTCTTTCTGCACCCCTCCTACCTCTTTCTGTACCTCTATTTGCCAATGTGTGCATCTATCCTACCTCTTTCTGCACCCCTCTTGCCTCTTTCTGCAACTCTCTTGCCTCTTTCTGCAGTTCTCTTGCCTCTTTCTGCACCTCACTTGCCTCTTTCTGCGCCACTCTTCCCTCTTTCTGCACCTCTCTTGCCTCTGTCTGCATACCTGTTCCCTCTTTCTGCACCCCTTTTGCCTGTTTCTGCAACTTTCTTGCCTCTTTCTGCAGTTCTCTTGCCTCCTTCTGCACCTCACTTGCCTTTCTGCACTTCTATTGCCTTTCTGTACCTCTCTTGCTTTTTTCTGCACCCCTCTTCTTTCTGCACCCATGTTGTCTCTTTCTGCACCCCTATTGTCTTTCTGCACTCGTCTTCCCTCTTTCTGCACCTCTCTTGCTTCTTTCTGCACCCTTCCCTTTTTTGCATCCCTCTTGCCTCTTTCTGCTGTTCTCTTGTCATTTTCTGCACCTCTCTTGCCTCTTTCTGCGCCTCACTTGCCTCTTTCTGCGCCTCACTTGCTTCTTTCTACACCTCTGTTGCTTCTTTCAGCACTTCTCTTGCCTCTTTCTGAACTTCTCTTGCCTCTTTCTGCACCCCTCTTGCCGATTTTTGCACCCCTTTTTTCTCTTTCTGCACCTCTCGCATCTTTCTGCAGCCCTGTTGCCTGTTTCTGCACCTTTCCTGCCTGTTTCTGCACCTTTCCTGCCTGTTTCTGCACCTTTCCTGCCTGTTTCTGCACCTTGCCTCTTTCTGTACCTCTGTTGCTTCTTTCTACACTTCTTCCTTCTTTCTGTACCCCTCCTGTACCTTTCTTGCCTCCTTGTGCACCTCTCCTACCTCTTTCTGCACCCTTCTTGCCTCTTTTTGCACCTCTGTTGCTTCTTTCAGCAATTCTCTTGCCACTTTCTGCACCTCACTTGCTTCTTTCAGCACCTCACTTGCTTCTTTCTGCACCCCTCTTGCCTCTTTCTGCACCACTCTTCCTGCACCCCTCTTGCCTCTTTCTGCACCCTTGTTCCCTCTTTCTGCACCTTTCCTGCCTGTTTCTGCACCTTTCTTGCTTCTTTCTGTACCTCTGTTGCTTCTTTCTGCACTTCTCTTCCTTCTTTCTGCCGCCCCTGCCTCTTTCTGTACCTCTTGCCAATTTGTGCATCTCTCCTACCTCTTTCTGCACCCCTCATGCCTCTTTCTGCACCCCTCTTCCCTATTTCTCCACCTATATTGCTTCTTTCTGCACTTCTCTTGCTTCTGTCTGCACTGCTCTGGCTTTTTTCTGCACCCGTCTTGCCTATTTTTGCACCTCTTTTTTTCTCTTTCTGCACCTCTCTTGCATCTTTCTGCACCCCTGTTGCCTGTTTCTGCCCCTTTCCTGCCTGTTTCTGCCCCTTTCCTGCCTGTTTCTGCACCTTTCCTGTCTGTTTCTGCACCTCTCTTGCCTCTTTCTGTACCTCTGTTGCTTCTTTCTGCACCTCTCTTGCCTCTTTCTGTACCTCTGTTGCTTCTTTCTGCACCTCTCTTGCTCTTACTGCACCCTTTGTGCCTCTTTCAGCACCTGTTGCTCCTTTCTGCACTGCTATTCCTTTTTTCTGCACCCCTCCTGCCTCTTTCTGTACTTGTCTTGCCTCTTTGTGTACCTCTCCTACCCTTTTCTGCACCCCTCTTGCCTCTTTTTGCACCACTGTTGGTTCTTTCTGCACTGCTCTTGCTTCTTTCTGCACCTCACTTGCCTCTTTCTGCACTTCTCTTGCCTCTTTCTGCACCTCTGATGCTTCTTTCTATACCTCTGTTGCTTCTTTCAGCAATTCTCTTGCCTCTTTCCTTGTCCTACTGGATCTCACCGCTGCTTTTGATACCCTGTCTCCATGCAGACTGATTGATCGCCTTAGAGAGATAGGTATAGGGGGCTCGGCTTTGGGGCTTCTCGCTTCCTTTCTCAGAGAGCGGTCCCAGGTGGTTAAGCTTGGTCAATTTTACTCAGCCCCCAAACCTCTGCTGTGTGGTGTTCCTCAGGGCTCCTCCCTGAGCCCTACTCTTTTTAATATCTATGTTGCCCCTCTTGCGAAGGTTGTGAGATCTTTTGGGCTTGATGTGTTGTCCTATGCGGATGACACCCAGATAATGGTGTCTATTTCGCATAGTATAAAGGATTCGGCCCTTAATTTCAGGAACTGTATGCAGGCAGTTTCCTCCTGGATGGTGGAAAATTTTCTGAAATTAAATGGAGAGAAGACGGAGGTCTTGATCTTTAGGAGTAAACAGGAAATTTGGTCCAGTGATTGGTGGCCGGACGCGCTTGGCGTGTCCCTCCCCAGTTTCCCATGGTAAAAATCTTGGGGTTATCGTGGATAATTCACTTTCCCTAAGTTTGCAGGTTAGTAGGACAGTCTCCACATGTTTTGGGATCATCAGGATCCTACGGAAAATTTCCCATTTTCTCTCTTTCGATGCTCGCAAGCAGGCCGTCATTGCCCTGGTAACGTCCAGATTGGACTATTGTAATGCCCTTTATTTGGGCATTAATAAAGGCCTAGTGCGACGTCTGCAGATGGTGCAGAACGCCGCAGCTAGGCTGGTGATGAATCTACCTAAATATCATTCAGTCACAGCCTCTATTAGGTTGCTGCACTGGCTGCCGGTGGACCGCAGGATCCTCTTTAAGACCTTGTGTATGACCCACGATGCCTATTATGGGTCAGGTCCTGAGGCAATTAAGGCTATTGTCCATCGCTATGTTCCTAGCAGACGGCTCCGGTCTGCAGATAAAAACCTGCTTATTGTACCGAGATTCAAGAAGGTTACATGGGGAGGTAGAGCTTTCTCCACTGCTGCTGCTAAACTGTGGAACTCCCTCCCGGAACAGCTTTCTAGCCAGGTCTCCCATTCCCTCTTTCGCAGGGCCTTAAAGACCTGGCTTTTCTCACTGACCTCGGTATGAGCATGTCTCTCTGCTCTGCACCCTTATGTCCGCTTATAGCGCCTTGACGCCCTTGGGCTTAGTTCGCGCTCTACAAATCTCATATTCATTCATTCATTCTTTCTGCACTCCTCTTGCTTGTTTCTGCACCTCACTTGCTTCTTTCTGCACCTCACTTGCTTCTTTCTGCACCTCACTTGCTTCTTTCTGCACCCCTCTTGCATCTTTCTGCACCTCTCTTGCCTCTTTCTGCACCTCTCTTGCCTCTTTTTGCACCCTTGTTCCCTCTTTCTGTACCTTTCTTGCCTTTTTCTGCACCTCTTGCTTCTTTCTGTACCTCCGTTGCTTCTTTCTGCACTCTTCACGCCTCTTTTAGCACCTCAGTTGCTTCGTTCTGCACTTCTCTTCCTTCTTTCTGCACCCCTCCTACCTCTTTCTGTACCTCTCTTGCCAATTTGTGCATCTCTCCTACCTCTTTCTGCACCCCTCTTGCCTCTTTTTGCACCTCTGTTAGTTCTTTCTGCACTGTTCTTGCTGCTTTCTGCACCTCTTTTGTAAATTTCTGCATCCCTCATGCCTTTCTGCACCCCTCTTCCCTATTTCTCCACCTTTCTTGCTTCTTTCTGCACTTCTCTTGCTTCTTTCTGCACTTCTCTTGCAAATTTCTATATCCCTCTTACCGCACCTCTGTTGTCTTTCTGCACCTCTGTTGTCTTTCTGCACCTCTGTTGTCTTTCTGCACCCCTGTTGTCTCTTTCTGCACCCCTGTTGTCTTTCTGCACTCGTCTTCCCTCTTTCTGCACTTCTCTTGCTTCTTTCTGCACTTCTCTTGCTTCTTTCTGCACCTCTCTTGCTTCTTTCTGCACCCTTCCCTTTTTTGCATCCCTCTTGCCTCTTTCTGCTGTTCTCTTGCCATTTTCTGCACCTCTTGCCTCTTTCTGCACTCTTCTTCCCTCTTTCTGCACTTCCCTTGCTTCTTTCTGCAATTCTCTTGCCTCTTTGTGCATCCCTCTTGCCTCTTTGTGCACCTCTCTTGCCTCTTTGTGCACCTCTCTTGCCTCTTTGTGCACCTCTCTTGCCTCTTTGTGCACCTCTGTTGCCTCTTTCTGCACCTCTGTTGCCTCTTTCTGCACCTCACTTGCTTCTTTCTGCACCCCTCTTGCCTTTGTGCACTTCTTTGTTTCTGCACCTCTCTTGCTTCTTTCTGCACCCCTCTTGCCTATTTTTGCACCCCTTTTTTCGCTTTATGCACTTCTCTTGCGTCCTTCTGCACTTCTCTTCTTTCTGCACCTCACTTGCTTCTTTCTGCACCTCACTTGCTTCCTTCTGCACCTCACTTGCTTCTTTCTGCACCTCTTGCCCCTTTCTGCACCCCTCTTGCCTCATCCCTCTTCCCTCTTTCTGCACCTCTTGCCTCTTTTTACACCCTTGTTCCCTCTTTCTGCACCTTTCCTGCCTGTTTCTGCACCTCTCTTGCTTCTTTCTGTACCTCTGTCGCTTCTTTCTGCACTTCTCTTGCCTCTTTCTGCACCCTTCGCGCCTCTTTCAGCACCTCAGTTGCTTCTTTCTGCACTTCTCTTCCTTCTTTCTGCACCCCTCCTGCCTTTCTGTACCTCTTGCCAAATTGTTGCATCTCGTACCTCTTTCTGCACCCCTCTTGCCTCTTTTTGCACCTCTGTTAGTTCTTTCTGCACTGTTCTTGCTTCTTTCTGCACCTCTTTTGTATATTTCTGCATCCCTCATGCCTTTCTGCACCCCTCTTCCCTATTTCTCCACCTCTCGCTTCTTTCTGCACTTTTCTTGCTTCTTTCTGCACTTCTCTTGCTTCTTTCTGCACTAATCTTGCTTCTTTCTGCACCCCTGTTCCCTCTTTCTGTACCTTTCTTTCCTGTTTCTGCACCTCTGTTGCTTCTTTCTGCACTACTCTTGCCTCTTTAAGCACCCCTCTTGCCTCTTTAAGTACCTCTGTTGCTTCTTTCTGCACTTCTTTTGCTTCTTTCTGCACTTCTCTTACCTCTTTCTGCACCCCTCCTGCCTCTTTCTGTACTTCTCTTGCCAATTTGTGCATCTCTCCTATCTTTCTGCACCCCTCTTGCCTCTTTTTGCACCTGCTAGTTCTTTCTGCACTGTTCTTGCTTCTTTCTACACCTCTTTTGTAAATGTCTGCATCCCTCATGCCTTTCTGCACCCCTCTTTCCTATTTCTCCACCTCTCTTGCTTCTTTCTGCACTTCTCTTGCTTCTTTCTGCACTGCTCTTGCTTCTTTCTGCACCTCTCTTGCAAATTTCTGTATCCCTCTTTCTGCACCCTTGTTCCCTCTTTCTTTCCTCTTTAAGCACCCCTCTTGCCTCTTTAAGCACCCCTCTTGCCTCTTTAAGCACCTCTGTTGCTTCTTTCTGCACTTTTGCTTCTTTCTGCACCCCTTGCCTCTTTCTGTACCTCTTTTGCCTCATCCTGCACCTCTCTTGCCGTTTGCAGTTCTCTTGCCTCTTTCTGCACCTCTTTTGCTTCTTTTTGTACTTTTCTTGCCTCTTTCTGTACCCCTCTTGCCTCTCTCTGTACCTCTGTTGGCTCTTTCTTCACTGCTCTTGCTTCTTGCTGCACCTCTGACTTAGAGGTAGTTTTAATCTCCCTGCCCTATTATGTACTAGGGCTTTACAGGGGAGGTCATGCCAATCACTGGGGTACCCCAACCCATAGTGTACCCTAGTGTATGTAGGTGTTTTCACTGTATTCTAAGTGTCCTTTGGCATAGCACTGGCTCCAGTCCTAGTTAGTCAGTCTGTTACCACCAGTACCAGTCAGCAAAAAGTTGGGGGTACAGGATGACTTTGCAACAAGGCCTCTTTCTGCACCTCTGTTGTTTCTTTCTGCATATCTCTTGCTTCTTTCTGCACCTTTCTTCGTCTTTCTGGACTTCTGTTGCCTCTTTCTGCATTTCTGTTGCTTCTTTCTGCGCCATTCTTCCTCTTTCTGCACATGTCCTACCTATGTAGGCATAGTTAGAAATTAGCATTTAAAAAACCTTAGAAATTCACTGAAAAAACCATAGGTTTCAGGGACGTTATAGTTGGTAATTAGCATTTAAAAAACCTTTGAAATTCACTGAAAAAACCATAGGTTTCAGGGACGTTATAGTTAGAAATTAGCGTTTAAAAAACCTTTGAAATTCACTGAAAAAACCATAGGTTTCAGGGACGTTATAGTTGGTAATTAGCATTTAAAAAACCTTTGAAATTCACTGAAAAACCCATAGGTTTCAGGGACGTTATAGTTAGAAATTAGCATTTAAAAAACCTTAGAAATTCACTGAAAAAACCACAGGTTTCAGGGACGTTATAGTTAGTTGGACATTTCACTCGTACAAAATCAGAGAAATTCGGCCGTTATAGTTAGTTGAGCTAACTATAACTCGCGCCCCCGCAATGCACTGCTGATGACGTCGCATATTACATCATTCATGACATGGTCAGTGACATCACTGATGACATCTCAAATGACATCACTGATGACATCATCCACGTGATAATCTGATGCACCTCCTCATACCCTAATATAAGCTTTGATACACCCACTCTAAAATACAGACTACTGTTTTCGAAACCATACACACACCAACACCAGTTATGAAATTTTATGAAATTTGTACTTGTAAAGCGCACCCATACCCCCAAAGGGGTGTCCAGGCGCTGTACGCATACCGCTGTGGAACCCTTCCTGGCTTTTCCCTGTGAAATGTCCACTCCTGGGCACCCCCAGGTTGAAGCCAGGCATCCCAGCGCTGTTGGGGCCGTTGTGGAGATTAAGCAAGCTATTGCCCAGAGTTGCAGAGTGGGACCCATGATTAGAATAGGCACCGAGGCGAGAATTATCAGGTCCGAGGAAATTGAGCCCAAGACCCGCCGAGGCGGGAATTGAACCCTGGTCCCGGGCCAGATCTCTGCATCAGGGTCTGCCGCTCTAACCATTGAGCCACACTTCTCCACTCACTGATTCCTAGGTATACACTGATTCCTAGGTATACACACATATCCACTCATTCACCCATACACTCATACATGCAGTCACTCATCAATACAGCACTATCATATGCACTCCTACACCTATACAGACACTCGCACACTACGACTCATCCATAGTTATTCACACACCTAGTCAGTCATGCAAAGAATCAATCACACTGCCATTTACTCACCTATACAGTTATACACACACCACCTCACTTATTCATACAGATACTAACGCATACTTACTCTCTTATACAAGCACACTCATCCATACAGCCACTCTCACAATCACTCACATAGTCATTTGTATACTCCAACACTCGCATATACTGCCGTTTACATATGTAGTTACTCACACATGTACCACTGAGACATCCATTCACTCACCAACACACCCATACACACACTCACCCACCCATACAGCCCTTCACAGATGCATCTTGAACCCATACACCCAGTGAATCACCCACTCACATCTATGCACAGTCACACACCCCACCCACCCACACACTCAGGCAGCGATACAGATACTCAGACAACCAATCAATAACCCATAAAGACACTCATGTAGCTACTCACCAACCCATGCAGCCGCTTGCACACCAACTGACCGACTGATACAGATATTCACACAGTTTAGTCACTAACCCATGCATTCAGTAAGACACGTTTAATCACTCACTTATACAGTCAGTCACACACCTACTAAATCATCAATTCAGACACTTATACACCTACTCATTCTTCAATACACCTTGACGTATATATATATATATATAAAACATATTTAAACTTTACAGAAACAGTCACTGGATGATGTCATCAGTGATGTAATCAGTGATGTCACTGACCATGTCATGAATGATGTAATATGTGACGTCATCCGCAGGGCATTGCGGGGGCGCGAGTTATAGTTAGCTCAACTAACTAGAACGCCCGAATTTCTCTGGTTTTGTACGAGTGAAATGTCCAACTAACTATAACGTCCCTGAAACCTGTAGTTTTTTCAGTGAATATATATATATATATATATATATATATATACACACACACATGGCATGGCTACCCTATGATAGTCACCCTGCATACTGTGCATATATTTACCTCCACTTCCCTTGCCCCCCCTCCCCCACCACTTGAACTGCTTACATACTTTACTATAAAACTTAGACTGCCAAAGCATTACAGAAATGCCCACTGTTGAACTACGACTAAGTGTTACCCTACCATCTCAGGGCAATACGCAACCACACACCCAGACAAGATAGGCCACTCTCTAATACGAAATAACTAAAATGTCTTCTTGCCATTGCAATTACATTCACAATGTTTTATCATGAAATTCTGCCTTTGTGTTTCACTGTAAATATGGAATGTTCCATTGGGGGAGCTTAATTATTCGATATATGACTAATTACTTTTTTCCTCTGCCTCATAGCAAATTGCGGAGAGGAGATCAACACACAAATACTGAGTTCCTGAGTTCCCCCATTTTTAAAGGCACAAAGAAAAGGTCTGGAAAAACCCGTGTGAAGAAAGCCACTGTAAAGTCAGTGTAAAGTGTGTAACCAACATACTATACAGTAGAGTTGAAATGGAAAAAGAATAGTTGTTTTTAGCAAATGTTTGTGAATATCTATTTTAAATGTGCTATCCAGATCTTTCTTTTTATACTTAGATGAATGTAATTGGAAATAAAGATTACCGATTTTATTTTACTCCTTGTTATCATTTGCAACCATTCTGTGCTTTTTTTGTGTGTGCGCATTTTTCGTTTTCTTTGGGTGAATATATCAGCGATGCTCTCTAATGTGGAGTGTCATGTATTTTGCTTCCTGCTTTCACAGACTGTATAATCAAGACTATACTATTGTTAACAATGAACGGTCACATGCTCCTTTCACAATGGACAGTTAGAATAGGTTCATGTGAACCCCTGAAATAGTAATTGGTTTCTTATGATAAAAGATTAAAGAAGTATATCTCGAGCAGTAAGCAGCTTATATTGGGCACATATATTAGAAACTTATGATTTGCTTGTTAAATTCAGTGTTTTTACTAATATTTGTATTATTTTCTCTATCATGATATATTAACATACATTCTTGATCACTAAAATAGACTACTAACTGTAGATTCCTCACCTTGTGAGTTTCCCCAGGTACCAGACTGGATCTGGGAACTTTCATAGCAATTTCCTTGCGTCGCTACAGTGGCCTTGTGCTGCTCCATTGTTACCGGATGCGACTCTAAGTTACTATAAAACCGCCACCTCCACGTGTTGACAAAAGTTCCTTTCTTTCTGTGCCTTATGACGAGGATTTCGGAGCTAGCCGTACTGTCTCTTGACAGAACTTTCTCTCAGGAAATCGTACTTTTCCTACCACTCCTCCCTGCAGGGAATCCAGACGGATGGAAGATTTTGCGATCCAGATAGATGGAAAAGTCATGCCCTGTGATCCGTCAAAACCTCATGCCTCCTGAGATATGTGCACACCATGTGTGGCAGATGTATTGCCAGCTGTGCCCAAGGATGTCGATATACCCTATGTCTGCTCCCCAATGACCAAGACACTGTGAAATATATAATCTGTTCTGGGCCAGACACCACAGAATGCCTGGGTAGGGCAGTTGACACCAGTGTGGTGCTTAGGCGCCACACCTGGATCCCTCCATGGGCTTCTCTTCGGACATCCAGCAGTCCCTAGTGGCCATGCTGTTCGATGGCTCAAAACATTTCGGAGCGAAGACTGATTTGGGCCTTAAGAAATATAACAAGGCCAAATCCACCATCACTCTCTGGGCCTAGCTCAGCGGTTGCCCCAACAATGCCCCAACAATGCCCCATTCGAAGCTTTGGTATGGGATATCTACAGAAGCAGCATCAATAAGGGCCTCAGCAGCAACAAGCCTCCCAGCCCTTTCTGGGACGAGGCTGGGGTCTGAACTCCTGTATGTCTTTTCTCCCCTCTCTCTCCTGCTCAGAGTACTGAAAATGATCAGGAAAGACCGGGCTCAGGTCATCCTAGTGGCTCCGGACTGTGCAAGGAGAGTTTGGCACCCAGAATTTGACTGCCCTTTCGGGAGAACCTTCTGTAGCAAAAGTGCGGCAGAGTGCCCCTGAGTCTGCACAGTCTACACCTCCATGCGCGGAGATTGGCAGAGGCCCACCCGTGAAGAGGGCATAGAGGAGCGAACAAGTTAACCCGACCAAGTTTCCAGAAGAAACAGAAGCTTGTGGTCCACGCATTAGGAGGAAGGGTGGGACAAAATAGCAGGAACCTATGTGCAGCCCAGCCACAAGGGAAAGAAAAGGCCCCCAGAATGAAGATCTCAGGGTGTGCACTCCTAACCAGTGGGCAAGAGCGGGCAAGAATAAAACTGCCCAATGCTGGGGGCGGGGAGGCACAATAAAAACACCAGTGGACCATGGGTAAGTGCAGGAAAATCGGGGACCAGACATGGCAATCTGGGCAAGATGCCGCAAGAAGAGCTTACTAGAGGTTTCAGCAGGTGGGAGACAAGATCACCAGAGGGGTCAACCCCACGCCGGGGGGAGGGGTTGACCCCTGCAACTGCACTTTCGCTTTCTGTTGTTGCCATACAGACATCAGCACAGCCTTGGGGCGGAGTCGGATCTGCACCATAAGGGGCCGGGGACAGCAGTTCTCTAAGGCACAACTAGTCTACGGGTCAAACACACTAACACTGCTGCATGGGCTCACAACAAGGGCAGTAGAAAAGTTGCAGCCGCAGTAAGCAGCACTTGAAATAGCAAGGTGACATCCGGATTTTGGTGATGCAGCACGAGCCCGGTCTGCTACCTCATCGGTGAGCGCCGCTGAGAGGAGCTGGGGGACAGCTGTTCTCTGCGGCACGACCAGTCTCCGGGCCAAGGCACCAACACTGCTGCATGGGTCCACAACAGCAAGGGCAGTAGAAACGGTGATGGCCGCAGTAAGCGGCACATGAGATAGCCAGATGACATCCAGATTTTGGTGATGCAGCACGGGCCCTGTGGGCTTACTTCATCGGGAGCGCCGCTGGTGGACAGCTGTGCACGGCAAAACAACACCGGCTCCCCGCCAGCTTGCAAAAAGTGGAATGCCTGAATCTGGAAGCGCAGCGTGTCCGGGAGAGCATCGTGGACATGTGCCATCTTGTATCAGGAAATCAGAGAGGCGCTAACAGAGACCAAAGGGGGAGGTCCGGGCAATGATGCAGGCTTGTGCATGCAGTGCATTTGGCACAGCATGTCCCTTATCAGAAATTGGGAAGCGTCTGCATGGGTTTGGGGACAGCCATTTCTCTGTGACACGGCCAAGCCTCCCTAACACACCAGCAGCAAATGACAACTGGCAGTAGAAAAGTAGCAGGCACTCCTCTCTAAAACACCTGCAACCAGGGGCAACCAGCAGCAGGCGCACACTTAGGCGCCGGTGCCACATTGAGCCAGACACCAAGATACCAGGCAGTAAATCAGAAAGGGCTGGGCCAAGAAGCATGAATAAGGCTCTACACGGGAGCCAGCAGTCAGAGCAGCAACCAGGGGGAGCTGCTATGGGCGCCAGTTATGGAGGAGCAGAGCGACCTGGAAAAAATGCCATGGGTGGCTAGGGTAGTGGCATCCAAACATGGAAAGGGCTGGCTACTAAAGCAGATTGGGTGGGACTTTGGGAAGGGCACAACAAGTAGACCATTGAGGAGTTACTAAGCAACAACGGCGACCACGAAGCTGCAGAAGTGCTAATCAAAGAACCCGTCATAAGAGAAGAGGCAGAGCAAGGGCACAAAGAAGGCAGGGGCTAAGAAGGGTCATAAAGGGAAGGATTCTGTGCCTGCAGCCAACACAGCGATGCTGGGATCTAGCAGGCGTACCAACAACAAAGGCACAAATGGTGAGCAGATTGGCATGATTGTGCAAGAATGTTATAGATCTTTTGCACAAATGCCATTATCTGGGGCAGGGGCCACAGAGGGGAGCACATGCAGATTACAGCAACACACAGGCATCCACCCATTTCGGGTCACCTCGACCACTAGGATAGATAAAGAGGGTGTAGAGAGGCATAGTGCCCTAAGACAGGAAACCGGTTTAAGCAGCTGCCACATATCAACCCACCCAGCAAACTATGGCAGATGGCCTACTATACAGGTACCAGCAGGGCCATCCAGTGTCACAGCTAGCAGGTCACCCATAGAGGCATGGGAGAACGTACTGGGGCAAGTGGTACATAGGGCGAAGAACCGGGCACTAATGGGTTAACTGGCATAGACATGCATCAGGACATCCATCCATTGTAACGAAAGCACTTAGTTGAGGCAGTCTGATCCTGCTAGTGGTCAAAGAGAGAATATGACATAAGGAGTTCAATATTTTCCCTATTGGATATACAACTAGAAAGGCTGGGCATAGCGGCAGGGGATAAGAAAGACAGATGGGTGAGCAAGGAAAGGAAATTTAGTTTGGCTTGTTTCATGGTTGAAAAATTCCCACACGACGCACAAGACCTGTGGCTTTATCAGGCAAAACTCCATAAAGCACAGCAATAGTTTGTAGATGACGTGTCGTTGGAGTAAGATAAGGGGTACAGACTAAAAATACAAAACCTAAACACCGATGGGGTGGGATGAGGAAGAAGTGTCAGGATACAAGCATTTAACGTTGGTAGCGAGAAAGGCGACAGAAAGGATGAGTAGAGGGGTGCAGTGCTTTCGGCAAACATCATTCAAGGGGAGGTAGGAGAAATTGAGAAACTTTAACATGGCCACACTGTACACTGGGTGGAAGGGGCCAGCAGCTGGGAAAGGGAACAGAGCAATATGTTGAAAATGCGGGGATGGGAAATGGATGCATTTAGAGCCCAGCATGCAAATTCAGGCATGTGTGTGCCAACTGCAGGAGAGCCCACTCTGCATCAGAATGCAGGAGAGGAAGGAATCGTAGTGACATAAAGAAAACTGGTAAGAAGAGACAATGAGGGTCCCATCAGGGAGGAGGCTCATGGGGTTCTGGGGGAAGTTTGTGCTGGCAAGGTCCCTCATAAGCAGGCTCAAGCTGAGAGAACTATTCAGTGGCTGTTATAACAAGGCAGATGCACACTTGCTGATGGAAGCATGTAGCATGTATCCAGGATGTTTTTACAGGGCGAGATCAACTCAAAGGGGGTGAAAAACCTCAAATCTGTAATTGAGCATCCAACAGTGGTACGCCAGAAATTCGAGAAAGAAATAAAACTAGGGCAAGCGGAGGGCCCCCTCAAGAATCCCCTTGTACAAGGTCTGGTGATATCCACTTAGGGAGGGACCTAAGACAGTACAGACTAATACTCCACCTATCACTTCCAGAAGGTATGTTGGTAAACAATGGAATAGACCCCGAAAAATGTGCAGTCGGGTATGCATCAATAAACGGGGCCATACATCTAGCAAGAGCAGCAGACAAGGGAGCCCTGATGGCAAAGGCCGACATAGTCTGCTTTCAGGCTGCTCCCACTACACCTGGAGAGCTTCCACCTGCAAGGCTTTCAATCTGTTGGCCAAACCTACTTTGACACAGTCATGCTAATGGGTTGCTCAATATCGCGTTCCTACTTCAAGCGTTTCAGCACATACCTGGAATGGGCATTACACAAGCAACACCCTGAGGATGTAAGCTGCATTACTTGAATGACTTTCTATTGGTGGGCAGGCCGAGGTTGAATGACTGTGAAAGCACTCTGGTAATTTGAAGCAACTAACAACATCCTTGGCGTCCCCCTGGATGTTAACAAATTGGTGGGCCCAGCACAAGACTAGCATTCCAAATCGAACTTTATTCAGTAGCAGGCACATCGCAAATCCCGAACGACAAAGTTGAAGTTTTCAGGAGGGATATAAGGGCATTGGTAAAGAAAGAAAAGGCAACCTTAAGGGAAATACAGGAGCTGAAAAGGAAACAATTTTGCAGCGAAGATAATCCCAGCAGGCTGGATATTTGCGAGATGGCTAAGCCAACTGACCTCAGGCATTGTGAAGAAGCACCACCATGCAAGATTAGGTACTGAGGTGAACCAGGACCTACTGTTAGGCCAGACATTTCTGGAAAATTAACGGCACATTAATATGGAGTGAGGGTTGGGTGACAGACAGATTGTGCTCATTACAGATTCAGCAGGCCCCGACTTTGGGGCGTCCTTGGGAGGGCATGGTGTGCCAGAAGGTGGCCTCAGGTATGGGCAAAAATGGGGCTCATCGAGGACATTGCCTTCCTGGAATTGTTACCCATAGTAGTGGCATTAAGAATCTGGCGGGAATGGTTGCGAGACATGAAAATAACACAGCGGTCAGACAATAAAGGGATGGTCCATGCAATCAACATCAGAGGGGTTAGATGCTCAAGTTTTGAGGCTCAGGCGAGTTATGGTCTAGCTAAAACTGCAACTCAGCCTAGAAGTCAGGGCAAAGCACGTTCCGGGGTAGCACAACTCTTAAGCAGATGCTGACTTCCTTCCAGATGGACAGGTTCAGGAAGCTAGCCTGAGAAGCGGAGCAGGAGATGACCCCATTTCCAGAGGAGCTTTGGTAGCTGATCAACCACATCGGTTGTGCCCGATTGAGCACGTGCTGGCATCCAAGTCCGCAAGGCTCTACACAAGGTACTCATTAACAGTAAGGTATTTAACAGGCCTCAAGAACTACGAAAACTCAGAAAGGACAAGCAGTGCAGTGGAGCATTTTGTTAAGTGGGCCGTTGTGGAAAAGACAAACTCTTGGGCACAGGCCCACCTGTCCACTTTAGTACATTTCGCAAAGTTGGCAAAAGGCAGGGACTCCCCTAACTCACGCTACGTAAGGGCAGCCATGAAAGGCTGGAGACGCCTGAGGGTGCAAAACAGGATGGCAGGCTTCCCATTGATTTTCAACGCTTGAGGCATCTTATGGTGCAGCTCTCGCCTCCTCAGAATACATCCTCCTCGGCGACCTCAACTTTCACCTGGACAATCCCAATGACAAGAACACATCGTCCCTGCTGGAAAACCTCACCACCATTGGACTCGAACAACGGGTCACCTCCCCAACCCACTCAGCAGGACACACACTCGACCCAGTCTTCTCCACCAGCGATAACATCACCTTCAGCCACACCTCGGAGCTGCTTTGGACCGACCACCGATGCGTCCACATTTCCTTCACCATACACACAACACACCGCCACGCCCACTGCTACCTTCGCAGAAGTTGGAACAAGGTCACTGAAGAAAAGCTCACCGCCTCCCTCGGCAAAACCCCACCTCTGACTTTAGCAGACGTGAATACCTCCGCACGCAGCCTCCACCGATGGATCTCCAACTGCGCTGACACACTGGCTCCCTTCAAGAAAGTGCCAGGCAGCTTTACTCCAAAAAAGCCAGCAGGTTTTCTCTCGCCCTTCATGAGTCCAGACGCACCTGTAGATGGCTCGAGAAGAGATGGTGGAACAGCAAGACCCCAGAAGACTGCTCAGCCTTCAAAACTGCTGTCACCGCACATCACCACCTCATTAGAGCAACAAAGAAAGCGGCCCTACAAGAAAGGATCAATGCCAACGCGCTCAATAGCAAAGAACTGTTCGGCGTGGCCAAAGAATTCGCCAAACCCAGCACAGAGACAGTAGACATCCTACCCTTCAAAGACCTCTGCAGCAACCTCAGCACCTTCTTCCACCACAAGATTAAAAAGATCTATGACCGCTTCAACAGCCCCGATATCCAAGACCCTCTAACCCCACTCACAACCACCGCACCCAACGACACCGGACCCCAGCAGACCCTACACAGCTGGACTGCCCTCACTACTGACACCCTCGGGATAATGAAGAGCATCCATTCCGGAACACCCTCACACCCCTGCCCGCATCACATCTTCAACAGAGCCGGCACCTCCATCGCCCCCAAACTCTGCTGCCCCATCAACTGCTCGATCAACTCAGCCACATTCCAGGAAGACTGGAAACATGCAGAGATCAACCTCTTGCTGAAGAAACCCTCTGCCGACCCAAAGGACCTCAAGAACTTCAGACCCATCTCTCTGCTCCCCTTCCCAGCCAAGGTCCTTGAGAAGGCCATCAACACCCAACTCTCCGAGTTCATGGAAGCAAACCACATCCTGGACCTCTCCCAATCCGGCTTCCAAAGCAACCACAGCACCGAGACCGCCCTCCTTGCCGCCACAGACGACGTCAGCACCCTCCTAGACTCAGGCGAAACTGCTGCCCTCATCCTCCAGACCTCTCAACAGCCTTCAACATCCTCTCACACCGCACCCTATGCACAAAACTTCACGACGCTGGCATCCACGGCAAAGCCGTGGAATGGATCTGCTTCTTCCTCACCGGTCGTACACAGAGTCAGACTACCTCCGTTCCTCTCTGAAACCACAGGGATCAGCTGCGAGTTCCTCAAGGCTCCTCCATGAGCCCCATTCTGTTCAACAGTTACATGGCCCGCTCTCGGCCATCATCTGGAACCACGGACTCAACATTATCTCCTACACTGATGACACCCAGCTGATCCTCTCCCTCACCAACGAACCCAAAGTCGCCAAGAACAACTTCCACAAGGGGATGAAGGCTGTCGCCACCTGGATGAAGGACAGCTACCTCAAGCTAAACTCGGAGAAGACCAAAGTCCTCATTCTGGGCTCCACCCCCTCCGCCTGGGAAGACTCCTGGTTGCCCGAAGATCTTGGATCCCCCACACCCACAGACCACGCACAAAATCTCAGCATCATCTTGGACTCCTCGCTCACCATGAACCACCAGATCAACGCAGTCTCCTCATCCTGCTTCCACACGCTACGCCTGCTCCGAAAGATCTTCGGGTGGATCCCCACCGAGTCCAGAACGACGGTCACCCACACACTCATCAGCAGCAGTCTCTACTACAGCAACGCACTCTATGCCTGCATCACCTAGAAACTCCTCAAGAAACTGCAGAACGTTCAGAATGTTTCTGCCAGACTCGTCCTCAATTTTCCCCACCGCAGCCACATCATCGGCCACCTGAGACCTCCATTGGCTCCCAGTCAACAAAAGAATCAACTTCAAGCTTCTCACACATGCCTACAAAGCCCTACACGACGTGGTACCTGCATACCTCAACCACCGCCTCACATTCCATGCACCCACCAGAGACCTCCGCTCTGCCCAACTGGCCCTGGCTGCCGTCCCATGTATCCGCAAGACCACGGTAGGGGGAAGATCCTTCTCCTACCTCGTAGCAAAGACCTGGAACACCCTGCCTCTCTACCTCAGGAAATCAGTCACTGCCCTAATTCAGGAATGACCTCAAGACCTAGCTCTTCAACTGAACCACAGTGCCTTCGACAGCTAAGCAGTCCACCCACCCCCAACTATGAGACCCTTACGGGTGAGTAGTTACACTTTACAAGTCGATTGATTGATTGAAGCGGTCGAGGCAGTGGTCCGCAACAGTTTTCGGATGCCAATATTTAAGTATGCTTTTGCGCTAGCATTCTTTGGAGCCTTCAGAGTGAGCGCATTTGTGGCCCCCTCAGAGGCAAGATAAAACAAGCCTGCGGGCAGAAGACATAAGGCAAGGTAGGGGCTACTATACCACTGAGATCAAAAACCGACCAAACAGGATAGGAGATATGGGTACATTTGTCCTGTTTGAAGGACCCAGGCTACTCCCTGGTCCGCCTACTGAGGAGGAAGATGGCTTCTCTTTACTTAAGCATAAAAACATGAGCCTCCTCAGCAAGTTTCTGTTCTTAGCGTGCTACACTGGGCTATAGCAAGGGGGGAATGCCTGCGGTACAATTTGGCACATACTCCTTCAGGATAGGGGCAGCAACCACAGTGGCCCAACACGGGATACAGGGGCGCAGGATCATGGCGGTCTGGGACCTACAGGTTGTATATGAGAATGCAACAGTCCTGAGGCCTGCCATCAAATATACTCCACATCCTACTCCCTCTTTCCTCCTCCACACCCCCTTCTTTTTCCTTCCAATTCTGAGCCCTACTTGACGACTGTTAATAGTTGCTTTTCGACAGGTGGAAAACCGCCGGATGGTATGAGTGGTCAGACACTCGTACATGCAAAGGGTTTGGTCATGGTTAACCTAGGTGGACGGAGGCAAGCCGGGAGGGCCAACCAACACCAATATAAAATTAATGAACTTGCCGGTAATGAAATGGGAGCAACTAACAACCACCCGAAGGAAACGACGTGTAAGGGTCCCCACCCTCTCCCGGACATATTGTTCATTCACCAAGGGGGGCATGACCTGGCTCACCTGGGGAGGAAGCACCTGCTGACCCGAATTAGGGAGGGGCTTACCAAGGCAGCAAGGCTCTTTGGCAATGAAGTCATTATGTGGTCGGATGTGTTTCCCAGGCAGAACTGGAGGGGTCTTTGTCCAATGGGGCCCTAGAGAAATCCCCCAAAAAATTCAACATGACAATAAACCAATTGTGCAGGGCGAGCGGGTGGGAACAAATCAGACATGGTCTGAGCAACTAGAGATGCCCTGAATGCTGCAGCAAGAATGGGGTGCGCCTACCTGTGGCACACATTGCAATATTTTGGACCAACCTTTGGGCAGAAATTACCATGGCGAGCTGCTTCTAAAAGCAATTTGCTGGCTGTGGGGGGAGCTGCCTGGGGACATTACCCCCAGTCGGCGTGGAGGTAATAAAGTTATTGCAGCTGGAAAATAACACCACACCCGGTCAAGGAGGGATGGTGGACGTGCCCAGCTACATGTGCAACATTCCGTCCATCATCTTGTGTGTTTTGCTGTTCGCCCTATGTGGGAAGGGTATGCCCAGACGTGGGTCCCGTGCTCACTACGCCACTGGAGTCAAGCTATCCTGGCTGATGACGGCTGATAGCCAGAAACCGGTCCTAGGATGCTTGATTCCGGTCCAGGGAAGACATGGCTTGGCAGTTCGGGCTGGACTGTTCCCATGAGGCACAGGGTCAAGACTGATTTGCATATGGCCATGTCTGAACTGGGGTGGCGTGGTGAGCAAAATAACGATGGATTAAACCCAGATCTGTGACTGGGGGTGAATGTTTTGCCAATGTGCAACATTCCGTCCATCATCTTGTGTGTTTTGCTGTTCGCCCTATGTGGGAAGGGTATGCCCAGACGTGGGTCCCGTGCTCACTACGCCACTGGAGTCAAGCTATCCTGGCTGATGAAGGCTGATAGCCAGAAACCGGTCCTAGGATGCTTGATTCCGGTCCAGGGAAGACATGGCTTGGCAGTTCGGGCTGGACTGTTCCCATGAGGCACAGGGTCAAGACTGATTTGCATATGGCCATGTCTGAACTGGGGTGGCGTGGTGAGCAAAATGACGATGGATTAAACCCAGATCTGTGACTGGGGGTGAATGTTTTGCCAATGTGCAACATTCCGTCCATCATCTTGTGTGTTTTGCTGTTCGCCCTATGTGGGAAGGGTATGCCCAGACGTGGGTCCCGTGCTCACTACGCCACTGGAGTCAAGCTATCCTGGCTGATGACGGCTGATAGCCAGAAACCGGTCCTAGGATGCTTGATTCCAGTCCAGGGAAGACATGGCTTGGCAGTTCGGGCTGGACTGTTCCCATGAGGCACAGGGTCAAGACTGATTTGCATATGGCCATGTCTGAACTGGGGTGGCGTGGTGAGCAAAATAACGATGGATTAAACCCAGATCTGTGACTGGGGGTGAATGTTTTGCCAATGTGCAACATTCCGTCCATCATCTTGTGTGTTTTGCTGTTCGCCCTATGTGGGAAGGGTATGCCCAGACGTGGGTCCCGTGCTCACTACGCCACTGGAGTCAAGCTATTCTGGCTGATGACGGCTGATAGCCAGAAACCGGTCCTAGGATGCTTGATTCCGGTCCAGGGAAGACATGGCTTGGCAGTTCGGGCTGGACTGTTCCCATGAGGCACAGGGTCAAGACTGATTTGCATATGGCCATGTCTGAACTGGGGTGGCGTGGTGAGCAAAATAACGATGGATTAAACCCAGATCTGTGACTGGGGGTGAATGTTTTGCCAATGTGCAACATTCCGTCCATCATCTTGTGTGTTTTGCTGTTCGCCCTATGTGGGAAGGGTATGCCCAGACGTGGGTCCCGTGCTCACTATGCCACTGGAGTCAAGCTATCCTGGCTGATGACGGCTGATAGCCAGAAACCGGTCCTAGGATGCTTGATTCCGGTCCAGGGAAGACATGGCTTGGCAGTTCGGGCTCGACTGTTCCCATGAGGCACAGGGTCAAGACTAATTTGCATATGGCCTTGTCTGAACTGGGGTGGCGTGGTGAGCAAAATAACGATGGATTAAACCCAGATCTGTGACTGGGGGTGAATGTTTTGCCAATGTGCAACATTCCGTCCATCATCTTGTGTGTTTTGCTGTTCGCCCTATGTGGGAAGGGTATGCCCAGACGTGGGTCCCGTGCTCACTACGCCACTGGAGTCAAGCTATCCTGGCTGATGACGGCTGATAGCCAGAAACTGGTCCTAGGATGCTTGATTCCAGGCCAGGGAAGACTTGGCTTGGCAGTTCGGGCTGGACTGTTCCCATGAGGCACAGGGTCAAGACTGATTTGCATATGGCCATGTCTGAACTGGGGTGGCGTGGTGAGCAAAATAACGATGTATTAAACCCAGATCTGTGACTGGGGGTGAATGTTTTGCCAATGTGCAACATTCCGTCCATCATCTTGTGTGTTTTGCTGTTCGCCCCTATGTGGGAAGGGTATGCCCAGACGTGGGTCCCGTGCTCACTACGCCACTGGAGTCAAGCTATCCTGGCTGATGACGGCTGATAGCCAGAAACCGGTCCTAGGATGCTTGATTCCGGTCCAGGGAAGACATGGCTTGGCAGTTCGGGCTGGACTGTTCCCATGAGGCACAGGGTCAAGACTGATTTGCATATGGCCATGTCTGAACTGGGGTGGCGTGGTGAGCAAAATAACGATGGATTAAATCCAGATCTGTGACTGGGGGTGAATGTTTTGCCAATGTGCAACATTCCGTCCATCATCTTGTGTGTTTTGCTGTTCGCCCTATGTGGGAAGGGTATGCCCAGACGTGGGTCCCGTGCTCACTACGCCACTGGAGTCAAGCTATCCTGGCTGTTGACGGCTGATAGCCAGAAACCGGTCCTAGGATGCTTGATTCCGGTCCAGGGAAGACATGGCTTGGCAGTTCGGGCTGGACTGTTCCCATGAGGCACAGGGTCAAGACTGATTTGCATATGGCCATGTCTGAACTGGGGTGGCGTGGTGAGCAAAATAACGATGGATTAAACCCAGATCTGTGACTGGGGGTGAATGTTTTGCCAATGTGCAACATTCCGTCCATCATCTTGTGTGTTTTGCTGTTCGCCCTATGTGGGAAGGGTATGCCCAGACGTGGGTCCCGTGCTCACTACGCCACTGGAGTCAAGCTATCCTGGCTGATGACGGCTGATAGCCAGAAACCGGTCCTAGGATGCTTGATTCCGGTCCAGGGAAGACATGGCTTGGCAGTTCGGGCTGGACTGTTCCCATGAGGCACAGGGTCAAGACTGATTTGCATATGGCCATGTCTGAACTGGGGTGGCGTGGTGAGCAAAATAACGATGGATTAACCCCAGATCTGTGACTGGGGGTGAATGTTTTGCCAATGTGCAACATTCCGTCCATCATCTTGTGTGTTTTGCTGTTCGCCCTATGTGGGAAGGGTATGCCCAGACGTGGGTCCCGTGCTCACTACGCCACTGGAGTCAAGCTATCCTGGCTGATGACGGCTGATAGCCAGAAACCGGTCCTAGGATGCTTGATTCCGGTCCAGGGAAGACATGGCTTGGCAGTTCGGGCTGGACTGTTCCCATGAGGCACAGGATCAAGACTGATTTGCATATGGCCATGTCTGAACTGGGGTGACGTGGTGAGCAAAATAACGATGGATTAAACCCAGATCTGTGACTGGGGGTGAATGTTTTGCCAATGTGCAACATTCCGTCCATCATCTTGTGTGTTTTGCTGTTCGCCCTATGTGGGAAGGGTATGCCCAGACGTGGGTCCCGTGCTCACTACGCCACTGGAGTCAAGCTATCCTGGCTGATGACGGCTGATAGCCAGAAACCGGTCCTAGGATGCTTGATTCCGGTCCAGGGAAGACATGGCTTGGCAGTTCGGGCTGGACTGTTCCCATGAGGCACAGGGTCAAGACTGATTTGCATATGGCCATGTCTGAACTGGGGTGGCGTGGTGAGCAAAATAACGATGGATTAAACCCAGATCTGTGACTGGGGGTGAATGTTTTGCCAATGTGCAACATTCCGTCCATCATCTTGTGTGTTTTGCTGTTCGCCCTATGTGGGAAGGGTATGCCCAGACGTGGGTCCCGTGCTCACTACGCCACTGGAGTCAAGCTATCCTGGCTGATGACGGCTGATAGCCAGAAACCGGTCCTAGGATGCTTGATTCCGGTCCAGGGAAGACATGGCTTGGCAGTTCGGGCTGGACTGTTCCCATGAGGCACAGGGTCAAGACTGATTTGCATATGGCCATGTCTGAACTGGGGTGGCGTGGTGAGCAAAATAACGATGGATTAAACCCAGATCTGTGACTGGGGGTGAATGTTTTGCCAATGTCCAACATTCCGTCCATCATCTTGTGTGTTTTGCTGTTCGCCCTATGTGGGAAGGGTATGCCCAGACGTGGGTCCCGTGCTCACTACGCCACTGGAGTCAAGCTATCCTGGCTGATGACGGCTGATAGCCAGAAACCGGTCCTAGGATGCTTGATTCCGGTCCAGGGAAGACATGGCTTGGCAGTTCGGGCTGGACTGTTCCCATGAGGCACAGGGTCAAGACTGATTTGCATATGGCCATGTCTGTACTGGGGTGGCGTGGTGAGCAAAATAACGATGGATTAAACCCAGATCTGTGACTGGGGGTGAATGTTTTGCCAATGTGCAACATTCCGTCCATCATCTTGTGTGTTTTGCTGTTCGCCCTATGTGGGAAGGGTATGCCCAGACGTGGGTCCCGTGCTCACTACGCCACTGGAGTCAAGCTATCCTGGCTGATGACGGCTGATAGCCAGAAACCGGTCCTAGGATGCTTGATTCCGGTCCAGGGAAGACATGGCTTGGCAGTTCGGGCTGGACTGTTCCCATGAGGCACAGGGTCAAGACTGATTTGCATATGGCCATGTCTGAACTGGGGTGGCGTGTTGAGCAAAATAACGATGGATTAAACCCAGATCTGTGACTGGGGGTGAATGTTTTGCCAATGTGCAACATTCCGTCCATCATCTTGTGTGTTTTGCAGCTACATGGGGGTACATGAAACACTGCACTGGCATACCAGGCCCACCGGACGGCAGAGCACAATGGAACGCACAAGGGAGCAAGTTATGCCTAACATTAGTAAAGGGCTACCCCTAATGTGCCCCCCAACACAAAACACCAGAAATGTCAGCACCTGAAGAGTGCATAAAAACGACCTGATTGATTTATGATTTTGGGACTGGCATTGACAACCTGATTTATGAAAAGGGGGTGTTTATGTGATTATGACATGCCTGCAAGCGTATTTTGAAGTTTTGTGTAAATAAACCGTGAGCGACACTTCCAACTCAAAAAAGGTGTAACAGTAATTTAAATTAACTTTGTTGGGATTGAGCCGAGTGCCTGGGTTATGGCAGCGGCCTGTCCGTGAAGAGTGCATTGGGGGAGGGGGAACGCAAGTTAACCTGGGTCCGGAAAAAATGGGGGCTTGTGGGCAGGGCATTAGAAGGAGGAAGGAGGGGGCATAATGGCAGGAGCCCAGGCCACCCCCCCCCAAAGGAAAAGGGCCCCCCATTCGAAGGTCTATTGGCAAATGGAGGGGGGGGGGCAGAATCAAACTTGCCAATGTGGGGGTGGCACAGTGTAAATACTAGCGGCCTAGGGCTGAGGGCTGGAAAATCGGGGCTCAGACATGGCAAACTGAGACCCACACCCACGATATATATGCCGTAGGCCGCTAGTATTTACACTGTGGAAGTCGTTGGTGTCATTCTTGCAGCCAGGCGCCTCGTCTAGTAAGGCTGCATATTCAGGGTGCTGGGAGACGTTTGCGGACTGAGTTCCCTCCATGTTCAACCCTAACAAGCAAGTTTGTCAGAGATTCTTCTGTTTTGTCTTTCTTTGGCACAGCAAGACCTTGCTGTGGTTACTGCTAAAGATTTAAAAAGATGGCCCAAATGTTTCTACTGTTACTTTTGTGATGCCACAGTGAGGCCTAAATTTGGTTGTCACTTATCTAATGTGAACTCTATTCAAACCCACACATAGTTGTCCCTTACACCTGTTAACCAACAAAACTGTGTTCTGTATCGCAATCACATCTGCTAGACGAGTGAGTGAACTCCAAGCCTTGTGTGTCCAACAACTATACACTTCTTTCTTTCCAGACAAAGGCAGCTTTTCTGCCAAAGGTGGCCACGCCCTTCCACATAGGGCAATCCATTACTTTTCAGGCTGTTTATGCTCTACCTCATCCCTCCCTCCCCCCCCCCCCCCACGAGGAGGGACTGCTTCACCAACTTGACCCTCAAAGGGCTCTTAGTTTTTACATTGTTCGAACCAGAGAACATGACCACACTTAGAAGTTTTTCGTTGGCTTCTCTGGCACAAAAAAGGGAAAAGCGGTGCAGAAGAGGACCATCTCACAGTGGACTGTCCCATGTATAAAGGTCTGAAATGGACTAACTAGGAAGAAGCCGACGGAAGGGTTATGTGCTCACTCCAGGGCAAAGGCTGCTACCACTACACTGGCACATGTTGTGACAGTCATGGACAGTTGGCAGGTTGCTACGTGGACGTCTCTGCACTCGTTCACAAAACACTCCTAACTAGACAATCAAGTCTGGCGGGATGGGCATTTCTCCAGTTCGGTCCTGCAGGATTTACTGGTCTGAGCCATTCCACAGACCCACCACCTAAGGAAGGACTACTTAGGTAATTATGCACAAGGTGAGGAATCTGTAGTTAAGTCTCTAACAGAAGACCAAGTTACTTACCTTTAACGCCTTTTCTGGTATAGACTCTAACTGCAGATTCCTCACTGACCCCACAGTAGCCCTGACATCACATCCGGAACTGATGGACCGGATGTTGAGCCCTACTACGCCACCTGCCAAAACTTGGGGAAATTCACAAAGGTAAGGAATCTGCACTTTGTCGCTACTAGAAAAGGCGTTACCGATGGTAAGCAACTTGTTATTTTATACATAATTTCCTTAGAAAACTGATTCAAATCTTTAACATGGTAGAGGCAGTAGTCTCATCTTTTCCATGCTTGTTTTTTAATTAGAAATAAATTACGGGAAGCGCACCAATATGCAGAATGCCTTAAAGCTGTCACACTCTACAGGTAACTTTAGCTGTTAGTTGTCGAAGACCTATTGTGAGCAATACAATACATTGATAGAAGGCTTGGGTCTTCCCCTTTTGCCCAATTATTTGAATTTATATAGGCATTCTGTCTAAATTCCCTGCTCCTGGTTCAGTGGCTTTCCTCCAGATAATACCACATTTTCATTGGATGCACGTATTCATTCACTCTGACATCAGATCTTGCATTGCTGTCCATTTACAGAAAGGTTTTCTCTCCTTTTTCCTGCTCTTCCCCCTCAGCCCCACTTACGTTCTGATTAGCCTCGGAAATCAATACTACCCTTATTGCAGGAACTAGTTCTTTGTCTCACTATCTGCACATAAGTCAGCATATGCCAGACATCTAATTTAAACTGAACCCAACTATACTTCCCACCTTGGCTCTTTCTTTTCCAGTAACTAACAATTACCTCAACAGTGAGCTAAAGGTGGATCCTGGATGGCACACAGAAGGAGCTTTGCAAAACCAATCAGCCTAGAGTAAAATAATAAAATTCCCTTAAAGGTATTGTGGAATATGTGTGTGTGCTTGTGAGAAAGTGAATGGGCGAAGGAGTCAGTGGCTGGATGAATTACTGAATACTTGGAAAAATGAACTGGTCAGTAAATGGTTGCATGGATAGAAATGTAAATCAACGCGTGGACAGGTGAGTGTTTGGGCGGATGGGGAAGTTGTTTGTGTTCTTTGCATTTCCTACTTCTTACAGCCAACAAATAAGATCAGGAAATCTGCTTTCCATCTGCAAAGATCAGTGTAGAACATGCAGGTCACCTGTTTGCTTTCACTCAGGATCAGTTCAGCCTGAGCTACCAGGCCAGGTCTTTTCCGAGCTGACATTCTCAAAATAGGGGCGTTTTATCGCCCCTGCCAAACGCACAACTGGAGTTGCCTATTCTAGGCCGTTATCCAACTTCACAAAGTACTTCCATGTATTTCAATATAATCCAGTTTGTGCACACTTTCGTTCAATATTTTCAAGCATTTTCTCTCCACACGCGGAGTGGATTTGCTAATTTCCAAAATTGCACATGTTAAGGCTGGGCCATCCGAACCTCTTGCACAGAACACGAGTGAAGCAATTTCGTCAAGGACAGTGTAGTTTATTTTAATACCCAATGCATTTCGGGCCTCTGGTGCCCTTCATCAGGGGTCACTGCAATAACAAATGAAATGACTAATATTACCATTTAAAGCATCAAACGAATACAAGCAAATGAATTTAAAAAACTGCGTGTCATTAGGCAAACTATTCATGTATCTTACATGGCCAATGTTAACCATGATACTGGTAGGATTTGCTGTCTATCCCCATTTGTTACCTCCCCCATGTCCTTCTATATGACCTAACTGTCTCCAATTTCCAAACTCACATGCCCACCCGACCTTATACTCTATAGCTTACCCCGGCTCCATTGCGAATCGTCAACTCCCAAACAATCCCACTCTTTTCTCCCCACTCACCACTGTTAACCCGCGGGGTAGAAGTGGGAGAGAAAATGCTTGAAAATATTGAACGAAAGTGTGCACAAACTGGATTATATTGAAATACATGGAATTACTTTGTGAAGTTGGATAACGGCCTAGAATAGGCAACTCCAGTTGTGCGTTTGGCAGGGGCGATAAAACGCCCCTATTTTGAGAATGTCATGTGGGCATGGCACCATGCCAATCTGCACACTAATTGTGGAAGTACTGTATATGTTTGAAAAAGTGACTGCTTGGTGTGCATCCCTACCCCTTGTGATTTCTTGTTGAAAGTAATGCCCCATAAGGGATAGCACCCGCGAGAAAAAGGAAAAATCAACAGAGAAAAAGAATATTGTGATCCCACACGGCAGGCGAAACAACGTGGTTCGTTACTAAAGGCAGAGGTGGAGCGCGATCGATTGGAAAACCTTCATAAGCGTTGGATAACAAATGAACTTTGTTCATATAAATCATGATAAATTTGAAATGTTAGAGAATTAAGCGATCGGAATATGTTGTTGAAGTTTCCAGAATTACTATGGGTTATGGGAAACGTAGTCTTTTGAATGAAAAGTACTGTTTTTAGTTTGACTGGCGGGAAATGAAAATACAGCAGACCAATGGGGTAGGTGTAGATGTGTTTAAATAGGGGGTGGGAACAGGGACGGCACGTTTATCGGCCAGTTGAGAAATCAAGTTGGATGTCCCGTAACGGCAGTGGCAGGTATGAGATGCGTCGGCAACAGAATAGTAAGGTTGTTTGTTTGGCTGAGTGTGATTTGTGAGAGATGTGATTAGCAGATGGATAAAATAGTACTGAGGAGGAGGGTTTGGAGAGATGTGGTGTGATTGTGTTTACGATTGGGGTGGAATGATTTGCGAGTGAAATAATGTACGCATGGGGGTGAGATTGATAACGAGGCAAGAGGGGAGTTGTAGGACTGGGTTAAATGTGAGAATGTTGATGGTTTTGAATGTTAGTCATGAAGTGTGTGATGACAGATATGGGAGAGTATGGAGAGGTTTATATGCGGGGTAGAAGTGGGTTAACAGTGGTGAGTGGGGAGAAAAGAGTGGGATTGTTTGGGAGTTGACGATTCGCAATGGAGCCGGGGTAAGCTATAGAGTATAAGGTCGGGTGGGCATGTGAGTTTGGAAATTGGAGACAGTTAGGTCGTATAGCAGGACATGGGGGAGGTAACAAACGGGGATAGACAGCAAATCCTACCAGTATCATGGTTAACATTGGCCATGTAAGATACATGAATAGTTTGCCTAATGACACGCAGTTTTTTAAATTCATTTGCTTGTATTTGTTTGATGCTTTAAATGGTAATATTAGTCATTTCATTTGTTATTGCAGTGACCCCTGATGAAGGGCACCAGAGGCCCGAAATGTATTGGGTATTAAAATAAACTACACTGTCCTTGACAAAATTGCTTCACTCGTGTTCTGTGCAAGAGGTTCGGATGGCCCAGCCTTAACATGTGCAATTTTGGAAATTAGCAAATCCACTCCGCGTGTGGAGAGAAAATGCTTGAAAATATTGAACGAAAGTGTGCACAAACTGGATTATATTGAAATACATGGAATTACTTTGTGAAGTTGGATAACGGCCTAGAATAGGCAACTCCAGTTGTGCGTTTGGCAGGGGCGATAAAACGCCCCTATTTTGAGAATGTCATTGATCCAGGTGTCATGTGGGCATGGCACCATGCCAATCTGCACACTAATTGTGGAAGTACTGTATATGTTTGAAAAAGTGACTGCTTGGTGTGCATCCCTACCCCTTGTGAATTCTTTTCCGAGCTGAAACACAAGCAACCCAAGACCAGTTTTGCCCTGATTGTGGTTGGTCATTTTAGTGAAACTCGGCTGCATGTCTCCTGAAAAGACCTGACCCCCGTGAGACGGTATGCTGTGAACGTTTTAGAACTCATAAAAATGGATTATTTCAAGCCATCTCTATTTCTGCAGTGTGGCTACCACTGAGAAATTGTGCTTGCTTGAGTGTATAACTGATATCCAGAATCCTTTTCTTCATACATTCACTCTGTCGATTGATAAATAGTAAAGGGGTTAATCAAAGTCTTTATTTTGGAAGAACTCCCGATTTAAGACAGTAGTCCCTTCCACTCTGGAGCTTCCAGAAACTTGTCTCCACTGAGCAGGAACACCTCTTTTTCTGCCAATTATAAACTCCAAAAGCACGCCTGGTATCTCAGAAATTGACAGGCATGCGCTTACTTAACATGTAAACAGCATAAAAATTAGTCGGGTAAGGAGGTGAGTTAAAGGGGTTGGGTGACATCCTACACATGTACTTGTCTTAAAATAAGGATGCGTGACTCTGGGAGTACCTTTGTGAAATATGAATTAGAGTATATCAGCAGGTCCCCTGGCAACAGACAATGCGCCCTCTTGGTTAGGTGTATCCGGTGTGCTCGTCATGTATGCTTTATCACAGCTTTCAGTAATGCTTTGTGAGACACATTTAAAACATAATCATAATGTTAGTGAGCAGGGCTTTGTTATAAGCCAATATACCTCTTCTTTCCTCTCAACCCCTGAAAATTACTCTTCATAGTGGCCACTTAGCACTGTCACATATGAGACCATTATGGAGACCTGCCTTTTCAAGGCAGTAGCAGTTGCAATTTTGTCCTTGTATTTTCACCATTGTGAATGTAGGCGAAAAATATACCACTATTCAAAGTGCTGCAAGCTCAAATGTTAGAACTGGTTGATGTTGCTTTGTAGCTACTGCACTGCTGCCCTTCAACAGTTAATTCTTCAGCCTTGGATTTTTCATAGATTCTTAATACATTCCCCATTGTCAAGTTGGGGATCCCTGGAAACTTTAAATAGCAGTGAACCATGTCAAAATAGTCATCAGCCCAACCACAGAGTTTTAGTAGTACAACCAAGTCTTTCGAAATATCTCAAACCTACGCCAATGTGGTGGAAATTGTGGGAAACTGCCTCTTTTTGACATGGTCACCTCCACTTTTTGCCTGTTATTTGATAAACGTTTGACAAAGTTCACTGGGTTCCTGCTATCCAGGTCCCCAGTGCCAGATCTCTTTACCTAAAACTGTGCAAATGATTGGCCATACCTTTAGCACCCCTGTAAGTCCCTAGTAAATGGTACCTCAAGTAGCCAGGGCATGGGTACTAAAGAGGGTCCCTAAGGGCTGCTGCATGTATTGAGCCACCCTAAGGGACCCCTCACCTAACTCATGCAGACTGCATGTCTTGGTGCAGGTAAAAGTGAAAACACAACATGGCACACATCGCAGTGTGCCATGCCTACAGACACTGCATGCAGTATAGGTAAGGCACCCCTACAGCAAGCCTTTCAGCCGTAAGAGAGGGTGCTCTGTACTTTGTATGGACATATCTGCATGAGAAAATTCGCCCCTTTGATGTCCAAGTCCATTCTTAGAGGTCACAAGTGGACAAGGAAGCCATTTTAAGTACATGTGCTGGACATTGGTGGTACGAGTTCCCCAGCTACATGATGGCTTCACTGAAATCTATGTTTGGTATCAAAAACCTTGTATTAATAAACCCACACTGATTCCAGTGGTGGATTTATTAATACATACACCCAGAGAGCATCTTAGAGGTGCTCCCTGAAAACCTACCGGTCTCTAGTGCGCTGGCTGACTGCTGTGCTCTGGCCGAAGGTGTCACCTACTCCAAGCAGGATGGCTCAGTAATCAGCATATGAAGACAGGAGGCTTCAAAGGCCTCTGCCGCCTTTGATATGCGATTACAGCTTTCCCAGACAGAGGAAATGCCTGCCATGGCCCATTTGGCACCAGTGCAGGTGGGAAATTAGATATGCAGGGAGGCATGGTGCACTACCAGGCCAGTCACATCCTTAATGAGTGCTGCCTGATGTGCCCCACTTTAGAGAAATTCCACCATCTTGGTGATGGTAGAATTAGGAACTCTAGGACAGTGTTATGCCTACTTCCCACAGGAAGTGGTTATATAGGGGGTGTAGTGACCCCAAGGGTAAGTAGCCCATTGGCTACCACCCGCCATTCCCTTTTTACACCCCTAAATTTAGTATTTAGGGAGTCCCTGGCAACAGGAAAGCAGATTCTGCTGACCTTAGAAGGACACCAAAGAGCCGCAAAAAGCGAGAACTGAAGAGCAGCAACTGATCTGGCAACAACCCTGCCTGCCTCGACAATTGCACCAAAGATGACTCGTCCTGCAGCTACTCTGCCTCCAAAAGCCTGGGAGGGTTGCCAGCACTTCAAGAAGCAACTATGATCTCCTGTGGAGTAGCTGAGCTGCTCCCCTGCAGGCATCCAAGAAGAACAGTGAGGACTCTGCATCTCCAAAAACCTGACACCAGAAAGCACCACTGCACCTGTGCCCCCCAGCCAGAGTTGAAGGAGGCCAACTGTGCCAACGAGTACCTGAGACCCTCCAGAGTTGAATCCCAGTCATCTCCTGCTGCCTTTTTGTGCTGCCCCCCTCTACCGCGAGTGTCTCGCGCAGTGAAAATCCGACACATCAAAACACCACTGCACCTGAGCCCTACAGCCCAAGGAGAAGTGAACCGAAGGTGTCCCTACGTGCCTGAGCATCATGAGACCTGAGCCCCCCTGTTGGTTCAGTCGGACTGACCCCAGTCCCCACTGGGGGCCAGGCCAGGACCGTTTCTCATTAAAATTGGGCCTGGGCGTAGTTTCGCTACGTGGAACTCCGCGAAGTGACAAATAAACTCTGCGGAGTTCTGCAAGTGGCGGAGTGCAGTGCGAACTGCCATACGCGCTGGTCTTCCTGCCGCTCGGGTAGAAATTCTACCCGAGCGGCAGCTCACGAACTTACCGCTCGCGAGTGCTAGCGGGGAAAAAACTCGAGCGCAGAGTGCAGAAAACGCCGCGAACAGAGCGGAGTTCACCGCCCAGGCCTAATTAAAATTAATGAGGCACCCGACGCCGCAAAGCACTTCTGCGCCCAGACGCCCTAGAGCCACCCAAGGTGACCTGTTGGTGCTGCCGTAGACTTTGCATCGTAATTACCTTCACTACAGAAGATTGGTCCTGTAAGTCACTGCGAGTACCCTTATGCAGCAGATGTGTTTTTCCCCATAGGATAGCAATACAGCATTAGAGACAATACAAGTATGTGTAACTGTTTTCTTCAAAACTGCCATTTTAAAAAGTACTTACCTATTAATGAACTTCTTGGTGCCAAAAATTATATAAAAATACGTGTTATTTTTCTACATTGGTGTGGATCTCCTTATCGAGTGCGTATGCATCATTTATTGACTGTGTGTATGCAACAAATGTCTAACACTCCTAAGGCTGCTCAACCTCACTACCACAAAAGAGCACCTTGGGATTGTTAAAGCAAGCACTGTCCACTTGTAAGGGACACCTGTACTCTACACAATATACCTCTTTTTGGTATATTGTATAAAGAGCCTGCTTCCTACAGAAATGCTGAGCTCTCTACCTCCCCCTAGAGGTCGAAGTAGATTAGGTTTCTACCTGCTGTTGTCGAGGGAGACCCGGAGGACAGCTCTGCTATAACCTGTTTGGTGTTACTCTGGCTACATCTTGACCTACTTTGTCATCACTGGACTTGTGTTTGTATTTTTAGCATTTATACTGCGCATTATACCCATAGGTAGGCACTCTAAATTTAACTTTCAACATACTAAGTGTTTTTAGTGGTTTTGTAGAATTTTCTTCACAGTTCTGGTCTAGAGGGACATTTTCTTTAACCATCTGCCATTATGACTGAAAATTAGAAATCTGATAGAGACTTCTAGGCGCAGATTCCTTACCTTTGAATTTGCCAGGCATCAGGCTGGATCTGGAAACTTTTGCTGAGCAATACCCCTTGCGCACGTTGTCGGGTGGCTCCATTCACCTCCGCGTGACGTCATCGGGGTCGTTAGCATCGGTTATGATGTCTCAGTGCCTATATAGGTGCCACCCAGGCGCGCGGACGTCAGGTCTTTTCGAGCCAGTTAAGCGCCGATCCGGAAAGAGCTACCCCTCTGCCGATTTTTGGCAGGCTTTTTCTCGACTTTTGTCGAAATTTGTTTGATTTTTGACTTCATGTGTGAGGGATGTCTTTGAGGAAGACATGTTTTAAGCCGTGCAGGACTTGTTTCTGGATGATGTCGGTCACCGATCCCCACCGCGTATGTCTGTGGTGTCTCGAGCGCGACCACAATACGAAGTCGTGTTCGGGCTGTCGGGGGATGGCTCCGAAGACCTTGAGGGAGCGGGCGATTAAGTTACTCGCGGCCTGGCAGTTGACACCATCAAGCGAGACTCCGAGGAAGTCACAGTCCCGATCAAAGAAGAGGAGGTCGTGGGACCGCTCACGGAGCCCTAAGTTCTCTTCCTCCCATTAGAGGTCTTCGGGACACTCGGGGGAAGAGGCATAAGAAGAAGTCCAAGCGGATTTAGTCTTCACCTCAACTGGCGTCCATCGTCCAGAGAGGTAAGGAGCACCGACGCTCTAGGCACAGTTCTGCAGAGCCAGAGTCAACTTCGTGTCTCCCCCCTCCCGTCCCCCCCTTGCCGGGAGCCGGAGGGACTCCCGCTCAAATAAGAGTTTTACGAGGCCATGCCCCGCGTATTTGAGTGGAACAACCCTGCTGGTGAGCCTTCGAGCCCCGCTGAGACGGAAGGGGGCCCCTTTGGGTCTGACGCTATCGGTTCCGGCCACGACGCCGGTGGGGCCCCAGGGATCTGATCCCGGATCCTGTTAGACACCGGTCGTGCCAACGCGATCTTCCCCGGCATCGAATCCAAAGTCCATGCCTGCGGCGTCACCAATACCCGTCGGTGGCGCAAGCCCCATTCTCATCCCCGACGACACGGAGCCGGAACGGCGTCAATCGCCAGTTCTGACGTAGACAGAACCCAGAGGTTCTCTGTTGTCGCCTGAGCACTTTGAGGATGTGCTAGGCTCAGGAGAGGAATGGGAGGGGTCTGGGGACCCTCTTGAAACCCAGGAAGTCTCTGAGGAGAATTTGGACTTGTATGGGGAACTTGGGGAGGCCAGTGGACTGGATACTTCTGCAGATACTGGCATGCTCTCTCCGCCAACACTAGCGAAGGAGGAGGGGCCATCCTATGCCATGGTGGTTAAGAGGGCAGCCGAGGTCCTTGGTCTGGAGCTGCCCTCGGTGCAGGTCAGGACTAATCTCCTGACTGAGGTACTTCAACCTGGGGCTTCCGCGTCTGAACCACTGTTGCCCTTTAATGAGGAACTTAGACGTCCTTCTGGGAACATGGTCCAAACCTAGCACAGGGGCTCCTGTGAATATTACGATTGCACGCTGCCATCGCCCTGCTCCAGGCGACCCAAAATTCCTCAGCCAGCCCCCCACCCCAGAGAGTTTGGTGGTGCAGGCCTCTACGTCCCAAGGCTCATTCCCTTCCGCCCCTCCGGATAGGGAATCCAAGAGGCTGGATTCATTCGGGAATAAGTTGTTTTCTTTCCCCAGTCTGGCATTGCGGTCGGTGAATACTGCATGCTTATTGGGCCGTTTCTCCCATTTCCTTTGGGAGACGGTTGCGCAAGTGCTGCCACAAGTCCTGGAGGAGGCCTTGGCTGTGCTCTCCCAAGCTGTCAAGGATGGGAGAAATGCAGCAAAATTCACCACACCGTGTAGCCTAGATACGACCGATTTGCTGGGCAGATCGATTTCAACAACGGTGTCCTTGAGACGCCACGCCTGCCTTCGTACAACTGGCTTCTCGGACGATGTCCAAGCCAATTTGATAGACATGCCCTTTGATGGAATCCGCCTTTTTGAGGAAAAGGCAAACTCAGCCCTGGTCAGGTTCAGGTACTCTCGAGCTACGGCCAGATCCTTGGGCCTTTTCTCCACCACCCCCCTGTGGCCAGTCTTCCTTTCGCCCCGAAATGGGTTTCCAGCCACGTCCGCCATATCCCAACCACCGGCCCACACAGACTGCCCAAGCTGTGCGAGGACGCAGTGCATTCTGATCTCGGAATGGAGGCCAGAGGTCGTCGACCACACTGGCCCTAGCAGCCGCAGCCTCCAAGCAATCCTAGGCTGATTCTGCAGGACCACACTACTCCACTTGGTGGGAGAATTCATCATTATCTCCCTCACTGGAGATCCAGAACATCGGACAAGTGGGTCTTGCAGCTAGTACAGGAGGGCTATTCCCTACCTTTTCTTTCTTTTCCTCCTCCTATTCTGCCAAATCAGGAACGGCTGATGGAGGATCATTTAAAGTTGCTCCAAGAGGAAGTTGCGCCTCTCTTGGCCGAGGGAGCTATAGAAAGGGTCCCAGTTTCAGAAGTAGGCAGTGGCTGTTATTCCCGCTACTTTCTGATTCCGAAGAAGAACAAGGGGCGGGCTCTGCAGTGGGACTTGAAATTCCACTGGGCACAGCATCTGGGAAATCTCACCAATGTAGTTCAGATCTCGAAAGGAACTGCGAAAGATCTGCACTTGCGGTAAACAAACCGCAATTGAGTCAATGGCAGACCCCTCCCCCTTCCCCAACCAGTCCTCACAGTCGTGACAGATGCATCACTTCTGGGATGGGGCAGCCACCCGGGAGAGGTGGAGATCAGGGGACACTGGTCTCCGGCGGAGATGGGGCTCCACATAAATTTGTTGGAGCTCCGAGCGATTCAGTTGGCATTGAAGGCATTTCTTCTCTCTCTCAAGGGGAAGTTTGTGAAGGTGTTCACAGACAACACCACCGCCGTGTGGTAATGCAACAAGCAGGGCGGGGTGGGGTCGTGGACCCTTTGTCGAGAGGCCCTGTGTCTCTGGACATGGCTGGAACAGCAGGGCATAACCCTGGTGGTTCAAAACCTGGCAGGTTCTCTGAATACCAGGGCAGACGAACTCCGCTGTCTATGCCTAGCGGATCACGAGTGGCGTCTCCAGTCGGAGGTGGCGCAAGGTCTCTTTCAGCAATGGAGAGAACCTTGGTTAGATTTGCTCTCCTCTGAAGAGAACACGCAATGTACGCTGTACTGCGCGCTGGAGTTTCCAAGACGGCTATAGCTCAGCGACGCTTTTTGTTGCAAGTGGAGCTCAGGGCTGTTGTACACCTTTCTGCCCATACCACTCCTGCCCAGGGTTCTGAAGAAGATCAGGAGTGACCGCGCCCAAGTCATTCTTGTGGCTCCGGACTGGGCGAGGAGAGTCTGATATCCAGAGCTTCTGAGAATGAATATCAATCCTCAGATCAGGCTGCCCCTTCGGGAGGATCATCTGTCGCAGCAGCAGGGGAGGGATCTCCACCCGAACCCGTCAACTCTGTGCCTCCATGCGTGGAGATTGAGCGGCGACAGTTGATAGCTTTTGACCTTCCTCCCGAAGTCGGCAACGTTATCCTGGCGGCCAGGCAGCCCTCCACTAAACCAGTGTACGACTGCCGTTGGCAGAAATTTGTATTATACTGTACAGAAAGGTCCATTGACCCTCTTTCTGCTTCTCTTTCTACTGTCCTTTTATTCATTTTAACCCTTGCCCAGCAGGGCTCTGCCTTGGGAACTCTCAAGGGTTACCTTTTTTGCTCTGTCTGCTTTTTTGCAGCTGATATTCCAGCACTCTTTCTTTAAGTGTCCTATTGTAAATAGATTTCTAAAAGGGCTGGTTCACTTGTTTCCACCCACGCCCTTTGATATGCCATCTGGGTCAATCCATCACTTTGCCCACCTTCTTTGCTTCCCCGCATCCCTCTAAGAAAGAGGTGCGACTCCAACGGCTGGACCCAAAAAGAGCGTTGTCGTTGTACCTTGACCGCACAAAAGAGTTCGGGGTAGACGACCAGCTCTTTGTGGGGTACGTGGGAGCTAAGAAGGGAAGGGCAGTGCAGAAAAGGTCCATCTCTCGCTGGGTCGTTCTTTGCATCAAGATCTGTTATGCTTTGGCAAAGAAGTAGCCTCCTGAGGGATTAAGAGCCCATTCCACCATGGGAAAGGCTGTGACTACGGCCTTGGCTCAGGGTGTCCCTGTCCAAGACATCTGTCAGGCAGCAACGTGGGCTTCTTTGCACACGTTCGCAAAACATTACTGCCTTGATAGTCAGGTGCGCAGGGACGGACATTTTACCCTTTCAGTCCTACAAGACTTTTTAGTTTAAGATGCGAGTCCGCAACCCACTGCCGGTAAGGTATGGCTCTGGTATCTGATTCAAAGGTAAGGAATCTGCAGCTAGAAGTCTCTGTCAGATGAACAAGTTACTTACCTTCGGTAACGCATTATCTGGTAGAGACTCTATCTAGCTGCAGATTCCTTAAAGCCCCACCCATGCCTCCCCGCTTTGTGGACTGATATTGTAGGGATAGGGTTGTTCCCCTTTTCAGGGCCCTAGTTTTGCACATGACTGTCAGTTACTTCGTGGCTCTGTGCTTCTGGCGTGGAAAAAACGAAAAGTACTGACGTCCGCGCGCCTGGGTGGCACCTATATAGGCATGCAGCGTCTTAACCGATACTAACGACGCCGATGACATCATGCGGAGCCGAATGGAGCCACCCGATGTTGAGGGCAAGGGTTATTGCTCAGCAAACGTTTCTGGATCCAACCTGACGCCTCGGAAATTCAAAGGTAAGGAATCTGCAGCTAGATAGTCTCTACCAGATAATGTGTTGCCGAAGGTAAGTAACTTGTTCAATGTGTCTCTCAGTCCTACTCCGTGTAGGAGGCTGGCTTAGTATATGGTGCACACTTATGTAAGTGTAGCACCTTATGGGGATTTTAGTGGTCTTAGAAAGCTCTCTAAGTGGTACCTGTGGAGAGCAGCCTTCAGGCTTAGTCCAGAAGGAGTGTAAAGCAGCTTGTTTTACCAGCACTTAATCTTATGGTATGGGTTAAGTGAAAAAGAACCCACAGTGTAGTTATAAAAATATGTATTTATTATTAACACTCACTAACACGATACAGTATCTCCTTCCTGGAGATATCAATCAGGGAATCGTGAAGCACGCTACTCACCCGTGAGGGTCTCAAGGCGCTGGGTCGGGGATGGGGGGGCAGCTCTGGTCAGTCGAAGAGCCCGGTCTTGAGGGTCTTCCTGAAGATGTACAGAGTGGGTGCACGTCTGATGTTGATCAGGAGCTCGTTCCAGGTCTTTACTGCGACGTAGGAGAAGGCGTTTCCGCCTGTTCTGGCTCTGCGGATGCGCGGGGTTTCGGCAAGGATGAGGTCGGCGGATCGCAGGTTTTTCTTGGGTACGTGGAAGGTGATTCTTTCGTTGAGATATTTGGGTCCGATGTTGTGGAGGCATTTGTATGCATGGGTGAGTATCTTGAAAGTTACTCTTTTCTCGACGGGGAGCCAGTGGAGGTCTCGCAGATGTGGAGAGATGTGTACATGTCGGGGAACGCCAAGGACAAGTCTGGCTGTGGTGTTCTGTATGGTCTGGAGCTTGCGTAGCAGGGATTTGTTGAACCCGGCATAGAGGGCATTTCTGTAGTCTAATCTGCTGGTTATGAGTGCGTGGGTGACAGCCTTTCTTGATTCAGGGGGGGATCCATTTGAAGGTCTTGCAAAAGAAGCGGAGGGTGTTGGAGCAGGTGGAGGCGACGACATTGATCTGTCGGATCATGGAGAGGGAGGAGTCGAGTATGATGCCGAGGTTCTGGGCGTGGCCCGTGGGGGTAGAGGGGCTGCCGAGGGCGGTGGGCCACCAGGTGTTGTCCCATGCAGGGGAGAGGACGAGGACTTCTGTCTTCTCCGAGTTGAGCTTCAGGCCGCTGCTGCTGCTCATCCAGGTTGCGACGTCCTTCATTCCTTCCTGGAAGCTGAGTCTGGAGGTGAGGGGGTCCTTGGTGAGGGAGAGGATGAGCTGGGTGTCGTCGACGTAGGATACTATGCTGAGTCCATGCTGTCTGGCTATGGCGGCGAGGAGGTCATGTAGATGTTGAAGAGCATGGGGCTGAGCGATGATCCTTGGGGTACTCCGCAGCTGATCTCTGTGGGTTTCGAGAGAAAGGGAGGAAGTCTGATTCTTTGGGTTCTGCCGGTGAAGAAGGAGCGGAGCCAATTGAGGGCGGTCTCCTGTATGCCGGCATCGTGGAGTCTGGCGGTGAGGGTGCGGTGGGAGACGGTGTCGAAGGCTGCAGAGAGGTCAGGCAGTATCAGGGCTGCGGTGTGTCCTTGGTCGAGGAGCGTGCGGATGTAGTCTGGCGGCGAGTAGGGCAGTCTCAGTGCTGTGGTTGCTGCGGAATCCGAATTGGAAGGGATCGAGGATGGAGTTCTCCAGTATTGTATCTTTTATAGATTCACATACTTGTATCTTCCCCGTCGTTATGGTGGGAGTCCCACAGTAACAGTGAAATAGCAGTATTAAAGCTTAACATTGAAAAGCCCATAAGAATTCCTTAACTTTAGTAATCAATAACCATTGTTCTAAAACATCCAAACTCCAGCCAATCAGAACTTAGACCTTAGAAGCTCCTTCCCCTGCAAGGCCACCGTGCCCTCAGATTTCTTACCGCACGTCGTGTGCTAGGGAGTCTCCCTGAGCTCTGCTCAGTCAGTGTTTCTACTGTTGCCCTTTTGAACTCTAGCTAAAGAATTATCTCTGCGTTCATTTTTCCTCTGAGGTACCAGTCAGGAGAGTGAGTACCCATTTTTTCTTCATTATGTCAGAGTCTAAAAAAGGGTTGTTTAGGCCCTTAATACTTGTGGAAAGTCCAGACTTTATTCTGAGGACCCACATAAAGAATGCCTCTACTGTCTTTACCCAGAGCATAAGCCCAGAGAATGCAAGTATTGTCGTACTTTTTCCTCAAAAACCCTGAAGGACCGGGAGGGTAGGCTGCTTCTCTGGCTGCAAAGGAAGAAAGAAGCAAAGGACTCTGAGGCCGAGGAGAAGCCCCATACCTCCTCCAAGAAGAGAAAAGAAGAAGGATTTTCTTCATTTCTTAAGGACCCCAAAAAGTCCAGGTCTCATAGTAAGGAGAGAGTTGAGGAGAAAGGAGGTAAAAAGAGCCAGTCTAGTCCCTCCTCATCACGTCAGAGGTCAGGTTCTGCCCCTCCGTCGACGCCTCTATCTCCTCTCAAGGATTCTTCAACTGACAGAAAACGTCCGTTGACGGGCCCGTCGACGAAGAAATCACCGTCTATGACCTCCGGCTCTGCTCCTGGGGGCGTTCCGTCGACTGTTTCATCAGCGACACCTACTACGTCGACGGTTAAGACGGCGGCCGCGTCGACGACAGATGTGATGGTATCTTCGTCGTCGACCGTGGTTAGGCCATCTCCGTCGACGAGAGTTTCACCATCGTCGGCTCAGCAGGTTTGTTCACCGCCGACAGCTATCCTTCCGTCGGCGATCCCGTCGACGAGGGTGAAGATTGGTCTGCTTCTGAAACTGGTGCCTTCCCTGATGCAGGATTTTTCAAAGGTTTCTCCTCTGCCTCCTGCCCGCCTTCTGGATTTTCAAGAGTCTGAAGATGATGGACCCTTCGGTCCTGCTTACAGTCCTTCGCAACTCCAAGTGAAGTGCCAGGACTCAGAGGAAGAAGAGATGATGGAGGATCCATCCACTTATCTGGAAAGAGACTATTATTTTTCGGATAGGGAACGTCCCACTTCTCATCGTTTGGATGCTTTCCAAGAACACTATCCATTTGTGGAGCAAGAACAAGCTCAAGAACCCTTCATTAATGTCCCTATTTCATTGGTGTCTGACCTCCGGCTAATGCTCAACGACTACTGTAAAAGATTTCCGGAAGCGAATTCTGCTCCTCCTCCACCTCCCGCTCAGGAAGTCACCACTCCAGCATTGCGGGTAATACCTCCGTTGCAGAAGAGCAGCACTGAACCAACAACTCCTGCTCCGGTTCCTGCGCAAAGTCAAGCTGATGATGACCAGCAGTTGGAGGATGGGGAATCGCTTTTGGACCAGGATATCCATGATGAGTGGGATGACTACGCGATCCCCACTCCACCTTCTCCTTCTCCACCCACAGCCGACTCTCCGCCCGCAGATATCGGCGGGTTTCACGATCTGCTAGAGCGCGCCTACAGGCGCTTCGACCTTCCCATGCCTGTTAAATCGAGTGTTTTTTCTATGATTGTAAGCCTGCTACACAACGCTCCTCTCGTTACATCCCCATTGTGGACTTCTTGTGGCAAGAAGGCTTGAAATTAATGAAAACGCCAGCTTCTATTCCTGCTGTAGTACTGAAGTTGGACAAGATGTACAAGGCACCTGAAGACTCTCCCGCGTGCCTGATCGGGCATCCGCGGCCTGATTCGGTCATTATGCAGGTAGCTCAAAGGAGGTCGAAGAATCCTTCCTCTCCGTGCTTGGCTCCCCCTGACAAGGAAGGGTGCCGTTTGGATAATATCGGCAAAAGGTTCTCCGCTTTGTCTGCCACTGCCATCAGAGCCTCCAACGCCTTAGCTATCCTTGGGCGGTATGACCGCCAGATGTGGTCCGACATCTCGGCTTTGCTGGAATTCCTTCCAGAAGACAAGAAGGAGGCACGTGAGGTGCTATCGGAGGGTGAAAAGGCTTCCTCGGAAATTATTGATGTGGCCATGGACATTTCGTCAACGGCCTTCAGACAGATGGCAGGAGCAGTGGTACTGAGACGGCAAGGGTGGCTGAAGGCTACTGCTTTTCGACCAGAGGTTCAGGCAAAAATTCTCGACATGCCATTCGATGGTGAATTGCTTTTTGGGAAGCATGTGGATGAAGCTTTGCAATCAATCAAAAAGGATACGGAGACCGCTAAATCCTTGGTAAACCTTCAGCAAAAAAGATTTTCTTCTTTCCTGGGCAGAGGCAGAGGTCAATATCTCTGGCGCCCTCCGCTTCAACAGCGTTTCCAGCCCTATCACCAACAGGGTTTTCGTACACAGTCCTCTTCTCAGCCCTCTCGGCAAACCTCAACATCGACCTACTCTAGACCAGCAGCACGTCGACGCCAACCATCAGGAGGTAGGGCTCACGATTCTAACAAGAGACAATGAGGTTTCACAGGCCCCTGCTACCGCAGTCCCACTTCAATTCGGCTTAATTTGCTCCAAATTCTTCGAACAATGGAAACTTATATCTTCCGACAAGTGGGTGTTAGACGTATTTCTCCACGGTCGCACCCTGGAATTTGTTCAGCCTCCGAACATGCCTCCACGAAGGACTTCTCATCGCCATCTCCGTATTCTCAAGAAGGAGGTACGGTTGCTCTTAACCAAGCAGGCAATCGGAGAAGTGTCGCCCGATCAACACAATCGGGGGTTCTATTCCCACTTCTTTTTGATAAAAAGAAAGACGGGAAAATGGAGGCAGATAATGGACTTAAGATCTCTGAACAAGTTCATCAAATCCCAACCTTTCAGAATGTTATTGCTCCAGGAAATTCAGCTTCTGATGGATACAGGAGACTAAATGTCCTCACTGGATCTTCTGGACGCATATTGTCATGTTCCCATTCACCCAAAACATCGTCAATTTCTGAGGTTCGGGGTGGCAGGGTGCCATTACCAATTTCGAGTACTTCCTTTCGGGCTGAAATCGGCTCCAAGAGTCTTCACCAAGTGCTTGGCTCCGATGGCGGCATTTCTACGGCGAACCGGTCATCAAGTATTCCCTTACCCAGACGACTGGTTGGTCAAGGCCCCATCGCTTCAAGCCGCCAAGAGATCGACTGATGCCTGTGTCCTACTCTTTCGCTCCCTGGGACTCAGAATCAACTGGGAGAAGTCCTCTCTGGATCCCTCCAGGTCAATAGTGTTTGTAGGAGCAACTCTGGACACTACACCCTCAAAAGCCTTTCCCACAAAAGAAAGAATCCTACGACTGCAAAGGACGGTGAGGGGTCTGTCCTCAAAAAGGTGCGTTTCAGTAAGGACATACAAATCAATGCTAGGGATGATGTCATCCTGTATCTCGCTGATTCCAAATTGCCGCTTAAGGATGAGGCCTCCCCAGGAGGAGCTCGACGCTCAATGGAGGCAATCTCAAGGCTCATTCGAGGACGTCATATCAATCACTTCAAGGATGGTCTCAGCAATGTCCTGGTGGACGGTCAAAGACAATCTTTCACAAGGTCTCTCTTTCCTCATGAAGAAACCAAGGTTGGTCATGACATCAGATGCTTCCATGGACGGATGGGGGCGGGCTCACCTGCAAGGATTGCAGGTCCACGGAAAATGGTCTGTTCAGGAAGCTCAGTGTCACATAAACTTCCTGGAACTCAAAGCGGTCTTTCTGGGTCTTCAAGCATTCCTGCCAAAAATCAGGAGGTCATCGATCCTGATCCGTACTGACAACACCACCGCCATGTTTTATCTGTTAAAGCAGGGAGCGACAAGATCTCAGACCCTCTCAATCCTGGTCCAACAGATTTGGGAATGGCTGATAGCCAACGACATATCGATGTAGGTTCAGCATGTGCCAGGAGTCCAGATTGATTTGGCGGATTCACTCAGCAGAGACACAAGGCAGCGTCACGAGTGGGAACTAGACAACGAGCAGTTGCAAAAGGTTTTTCACTGCTGGGGATTTCCAACCCTAGATCTGTTCGCTACATCTCTCAACAAAAAATGCTGATCCTTCGCCAGCAGGTTCCCTCAACCAGGTTCTCTGGGAAATTCCTTCCACTTCTCATGGGAGGGAGCGTTCGCCTACGCATTCCCCTCCGTTTCCTCTCATTCCAAAAGTTCTCCAAAAGATCAAAGGGGAACCTTGCTGTGTCATTCTAATAGCCCCGGCGTGGGCGCGACAATACTGGTTCACATAGCTGTTTCGCCTATCAAGGTGTTCTCCGATTCACTTGCAACCAAAAGAAAATCTCCTTTCCATGAACCAGGGTCAAGTGGTTCACCCCCAGGTTCGCACGCTTAACTGGACAGCCTGGCTCCTCATCACACAGAGTTCAGCCGATTAGAAATTTCTGAGGAATGCCAAACAATGCTACAGAATGCTCGTGCTCCCTCCACGATAAAATGTTACTCTGCCAAGTGGAAAAGGTTCTGTATATGGTGTGCCACGAACTCTCTTGATCCGCTTTCTTAGTCACCTGAGGACGTTTTGCCTTATCTATTATCTCTTGCCAAGGCTGGTTTGGCGCATGCATCCATCAGGGTTCACTTGGCGGCAATCTCCAGGTACAGACGTCGTCTGGTTCTTTGTCCCTGTGGTCTAATAGACTAATAAAGGAATTTATGAGAGGACTTTTCAGGGTTTACCCTCCAGTAAGACCTCCTCCAGTACAATGGCAGTTAAATACTGTCCTGTTGCAGCTTATGAAATCACCTTTTGAACCTATTCACAAATGCGACTTAAAGTATCTCTCTTGGAAGGTGGCCTTCCTGTTGGCTATCACGTCAGCAAGAAGTGAGAGCCAAGCCTTCACGACAACGGAGCCTTACCTTCAATTCTTTCCAGACAAGGTGATTCTTCGGACAAACCCATCTTTCATTCCTAAAGTGCCTTCAGCATTTCATCTAAATGAACCAGTGGTTTTGCCCTCTTTCTTTGCAGCTCCTTCTTCTCCAGCTGAGAGGGCACTCCATTCTCTGGACATTCAAAGATGTCTGAAATTCGACTTGCAAAAGACTCAACCTTTCCGAAAGTCTACTCAGCTACTTGTCGCTTTTTCTGCCCCTAGGAAGGGTCAGGCTTTGACGCGGGCGTCTATTGCTCGTTGGGTCTCATCAGTTACTCTCTTTTGCCATGAGAGGGCTGGCCGCCCTCTGGTTGCCAAAGCCACAGCGCACTCAACACGTAAGGTGGCAGCTTCCTCCGCCCTGTTCGCTGGGGTGTCCTTGCCGAATGTCTGCAGGGCAGCGACGTGGGCAAACGTCCATACCTTCACGAAGCATTACTGCTTGGATGCCCGGCAGAAGGCAGATGTGGCAGTTGGTCAAGCTGCTTTGAGGCGTTTATTCGCATAAGGTATGATGTTTAAGCCTGTTCCCTACTATATAAGTTTACTGTTTGTTTTGATAACATTTTTCAGATATTCTCGAATATTTTCCATTTTTGTGTGTGTATATGTACATATATATATATATATATATATATATATATATATATATATATGTATATATATGTCTTTTAGCATTCATATGCATTATTGTGAGTTCATGTTGGGATGGTTCACCTTCCCGCCGCCTTCGGCCTTTTGTTTTCTGTAAGTACTGTAGGAAGGTGGAATCTGACTATATGGTTGCCCCCACTTTTTTCCTGGTGTTTTGCTGGTTTATGACTTAGTTGGACTGGGACCCTACTATTCAGGGCCCCAGTCTATCTGTTCTCTCTAAACGACATGGAGTGCACTCTAGGTGCACTAGTGATTGGATACTGTGGTGCCTTATGAGTCCCTAGTATATGGTACCTTAGGTGCCAAGGGCATAGGTACTTCACAGGCCTCCCAGGGGCTGCAGCATATATTATGCCACCCCTGGGAAGCAGTCTAAATCTGACACCACAGGCCTGCTACTGCAGCCTGGGTGAGGTGGTGTTAGCACCCCTCACTGAGATATAGGTTTCCTATATCTCTCCTGCACACACATATAAACCTATCAGTCACCCCTAAGGCAGGCCCTATCAATCCTGAGGGCAGGGTGCTTGGCTTCTATGTGAGGGGGTGCCTCTGCATGAGCAGGGCCCCTCTGCAGTTCTCAGAGTCCATTCTCTGGTGCTGTTTGTGGATGCGGTTAAACCATATACTATGTAAGTGCATTATATCCTCGCGGTAAATGCTAACTTTGGAATGGCTGCATCAAAACATGTCGTGTTTGGTGTCAAACATCTTGGAATACTACCCCCCGCCAATCTTGGCGGCGGGGGTAGCATTCCACCCTTCTAGAGGGATAAGACATGTACCTGCTGTGGAAACGCGGTAGAATCCTAAAGAGCCCTGGCATCACAAAATGGATGCCACCAGTCACAGACACTGGGCTGCCCTCCTGCTGATGACCGAAACTCGCAGTGGAGGAAGCCCAACAATAGGCATCCTGTCACAGGGAGGTGTAACCACCTTCCAGACAGGGTTTAGTGTATTGGGGCTGGGTGGGTGCACTCTTAGAGTGCTTTGAAGTCCTGCACTGGGGGAGCAGAAGGCTCCTCTGTGCATATGCCAGTTCAAACCAGCTCAGGGGCTACCTGCCCCTGCTCTGGCGCGAAACTGGACAAAGGGAAGTGGGTGTAGCCACCCCCTCCCTTGACCCTCCCATAGGTGGGGTCATAGAGCTAGTCCATCCCCTCTTTTTAGTATAAGAGGGGAACCTTGCCATTGCAAAGCAGATAACCCCTGGACGACGCTTTACAGAAGAATCCTGGCCCTTCGACGTTCCACTACCTTTGGAAGACAGAAGAATCTCCTTGGAGTCAAGGAGTGACTCCCCTGCTTGGCAGACACCAAAAACGACAACGACGGTCGCAAACTACGCCGCTCCCGCCGGAGTCCGAAGTCCCTGCAGCCCAAGAAGTGGATTTCCTGACCTCTCCCAGGCCATCGTGAGTCCCCAGCGAAGCTGAGGCAAGTGGACCCCACGAGTAACGAGGAACCGCGACCCCTGGGTACCGTGCACTATTGTCGAGTGCAACCCCTTCACAACGTTCTACGAACTTGTGCTTTGGACCACGTGTGGTCCCGACCTCTAGCAGGAATCCCTCCGAAGATCAGAGGCCTACACCGTCCCGAGTGACCGTGGGCCCCTGTTGAGTGATTCTGCCCGAGGTGTCTTCGCGATCCCTTGCCCGCTGGCTTGTGGGTCCCCAGAAGACTTCTTAAAGAAACCAAAGGGCTCCCCTGGTTGCTCCAGGCCTGCCCTGACTTACCCTCGCTGGGTGAGTCCCTCAGACCTTGATGGTCTGCGCCATTGACTTTTCTTCATCTCCCCGAGACTTGCTGCTGCCAAGGCTTGTTGGCTCCGATCGAGTTGCCGACACCGCAGTCAGCTGCAGACTTCGAGGACACACCGAATCCAGCTCCTGGTCATCGTCGACGCCTCCTGGACCACGTGGCTGAAGAGTCAAGGCACCCGCAACCGACCTGAAGCGACCGACGACGGTGGGCATCCATCTTCCTTGCCCCGGGTCACTGCCAAGTGACTTTGAACACTGTCCCCTCTGCTTTCAGGTCATCCTTCTTCAGAATCCAGGCTTGGATTCCACCGGACACTTCTTCAGCTCCCGCAAGCAGCAAGTCTTCTTTGGTCGCCATTGAAAACGACGCCGCGACCCGACACCAAAGGACACCTGTGCACCCGGCTTCCCTGGGTGAGGTAACTCCAGCACTACGGTGCTCCTGTGGGTGTGGGCCCTAGAACTACTTACCCTGTAAGTGACTTGCTTGTAGGTTCTCCCGAAGTATCCTAAAACTCTTTATTTCCAACCGCGACTTGCCCCATTGAAGTTAACGGCGATTCGCGCCTGTGTATCCACACTGCACGCGTCCCCGTGGGTCCTTTATTTACCTGCCTTGGGTGGTTTCGTGAGGCCCCAGCACTTCTGAAGGCCCTAGGCCTTGTCTCCTTGCAAGTCGTTGTTTCTAAGTCTCTTACTTAGTATATGGTCTGGTACGCCCCTAGGGCCCCAGCCATATTTTGTGCTTAACTTATTGTGAAACGTTGATTTGTGCATATGTTTGTCTTCTAATCTCATAAAGAGATTAGTAGAGAGTTATTTAGAAATAAATACATATATATTTGATATATATACCTGTGTGGTGTCTTTTCATTTGGTGATTCAAGAGATTATATGGTAAAACAAGCTGCTTTACATTCCTCCGAGACTTAGCCTGAAGGCTGCTCTCCACAGCTACCACTAGGATAGCTTTCTTTAAAAGGTTGTCTTAAACCTATCTACCATAAGAGTCGATTTGCCCTGGTGCAAGGTGTCCACTTTAATTAGTGAACAGCATATACCAGGCCAACTTCTCACATTGGTGGGCAGCGTGTGGGATTCCAGCTTGCCATTGTTTAACCAGAAAATCTCTATTTGAATTACTAACTGAAAACCATTATAGGTACTCAAGGTACATATAAAGTCAAGCTTAGTATCAATAAGTTCTACTGAACTTAGAGCTGTGTGCCAAGGGATAGCACACCCTTTCCACAGCTCAAGCTAGGATCAGTAGGCCACAAACTAGTGTAGGTAGTACAACACTGCACAACACTAGAATGTCCTTAAAGGGTGGACCCAGTGGATCCACTCAGCCTCAGTATAAGGACATGGCTTTCTCTGACTTGAGAGCCATGTGTGTTGACAGACACCTGAGACTAGGACAGAGTCCCTCAACACTACACCTGATAGATCTGCTGACAGCAGATGACCTTAGATTGGCTCTAGGAGCTAAGGGGTCTGAATCAGTGGGTGGGTCAATCATAGTATCTGGGTCAGATGAGGACAATCCGAATGACCAAGACTCTGTGGTTGAAGGGCCAGGCTTCAAGGAGCCTGAACAGGACAGAGGAGTTCTCCCTAAGAGAACTGGCAGAGTGGATGAGAGGCACAGATCCCCTTCCAGGGAATCTGAGCACTCTTATCACTCTGGCAGAGAATTTGTCCAAGAGAGGAGCTCATACTTTAACTTAAGAGAGACCTCCTCTGAGAGAAGGTGCAAACTGCTCCAGTATGAGGAAGCCAAAGTGGCCCTCAGAACCAAGCAGTTGGCACTGGATAGAGAAGCCCTGGAGATCCAGAGAGCTTCCAGAAGGGAGGGTTTAGAACCCCCTGGTGGCAGCAACAGTGTCCCTAGAGGCAGAGAATATGTCCCTGACCATAGGAACCTGAGCAAGGTTGTTCCTCCCTACCAGAGTGGGGATGATATCCACAAGTGGATAACTGCTATGGAGAGGGCCTGTAGAGTACAGCAGGTCCCCCAAAAGCAGTGGGCAGCAATCTTGTGGCTCTCCTTTTCAGATAAAGGTAGAGACAAGCTCCTCACTGTTAGAGAAGAGGATGCTGATAATTATGAGGTCCTGAAGAGTGCACTGATAGATGGGTTTGGCTTAACCACTGAAGAGTACAGGTTGAAGTTCAGAGATACCCAGAAGGCACAGACTCAGGACTGGACAGACTTTGTAGATTGTGCATCCAAGGCTCTGGAGGGTTGGCTGGTTGGCAGTAGGGTTACTGATTTCAAAGGATTTTATAATCTAATGATGAGAGAACAGATCCTTAATAATTGTCAAAACCAGCTTTTACACCAGTACCTGGTGGACTCTGATCTGACCTCTCCCCAAGAATTGGGAAAGAAGGCAGACAAATGGGTCAGAACCAGAGTAAGGCCTAAGAATCAGGGTGGTGACCACAAGAAAGATTCTACCAAGTCCCAAGAGAAAGGTGGGGATAAATCCAAGGATAAGTCCACTACAGGGCCCCAAAATTCCTCTTCTGGGGGTGGGTCCCAAACTCCTTCCTCTCCTGAAAAGAAACCCTATTGCCATGTCTGTAAAAAGCCTGGGCACTGGAAATCTGATCCCAGTTGTCCCAGGAATGGCAATAAAGAAAATGTTCCTCCAACAACTACTACCACCCCTCCTGGTACTACCAGTAGTAATCCTCCAGTTGGGAGTAGTGCACCCAAAAAGTTAGGTGCTTTTGCAAGAGGAACAGAGGTGGGCCCTAGTTTAGACAGGACCCCCTCAACAGACTCCTCAGATTCTGATGGTGGTGTAGGATATGCCACCTTTACCATGGGTCCCATAGCATTGGGCAGGTACAGACTGGAGCCAATGATTAATGGTCAGAAAGCTGTGGCATTTAGGGACACAGGGGCTAGTGTCACCATGGTGGCAGGGAAACTAGTCCCCCCTCACCAGCTTTTACCTGAGTTTAAATACCAGGTGACCAACATTGGTGGTGTCAGAACAGATCACCCCATGGCCATAGTCAATCTCAGCTGGGAGGGGGTCACAGGCCCAAAAAGAGTGGCAGTGTCCCCAACCCTACCTGTAGATTGCCTGATGGGCAATGATTTGGAAATTTCAGCCTGGGCTGAAGTTGAACACCAAACCCATCTTAGGATGTTGGGCGTCCCTGCAAAGGTTAGTGGGGCTGTGATGGCCACAGCCCCAGCCCAAGAATTTGGAGAGATGGAGCCTGAAAGAATGGCCCACTCTCCCCGAAAGAGAGCACAAGGGTTGAAGAAAAGTCTTCTTCCCCCAGACAGTAGGTAAGGGTCAGCCTCCTCAGGGAACTGACCCTACCCCTAGTGAAGGAACTGCCACAGAGGTAGTCAGGCCTGGCCTGGCCACACCCCTGATGGCAGAGGACCCTTCCAAGGTGGTACCCAGTCTGGAGCAGGTAACCTGCCCCTCTCTACCCTGCCTCAGTCAGCCCAGGGCTGCAGAGGTCAGGGAGGTCAGTGGACCCCCCGGGCCCCCTGTCCAGAGGAAGCCCCCATCAGCAGATTAGGGGCACCCAGTCTAGTAGCCCTAGCCAGGTGAAAATTCCTCTACACACTGAGGGATCCCCCATACCTTTATGTAGGGACCTCCCCCAGAAGGACTCTGGTAGGCAAGGGCAAACCTGGGACCAGAAGGTTCCAAACCTGCCATGTCCCTCCAGTGTTCCATCCAAAGGGATCCAACCCCCAGCTGTAGGCAGCCAAAGGTTGACCCTTAGAGCAAAGTGCAACTCAGTCATGGAAAGACAGGCATACATGGTGACCAGTGATCTGAGGAAGCTGAGGCCAACATTCCTAGGGCCTCACTTCCCTACTCAGACACCTCACCGGCCTTGTACTTTACCTAAGCACACCAGAGGTAGTGATTCCCCATGGTGGAGACCCTCTCATACCCTTAGGGCGAGGGATTGCTTAGTGGACCATAACATAGGGGGCAACCATGCTAGTGCAGGTGCTTCCTTATATGGCCACTTAGTCAATATAGGCTCAACTGGTCAAGGTTAGCCTTATCTCCTTTCGTTTGGGGGGGTTATGTAGGAAGGTGGAATCTGACTATATGGTTGCCCCCACTTTTTTCCTGGTGTTTTGCTGGTTTATGACTTAGTTGGACTGGGACCCTACTATTCAGGGCCCCAGTCTATCTGTTCTCTCTAAACGACATGGAGTGCACTCTAGGTGCACTAGTGATTGGATACTGTGGTGCCTTATGAGTCCCTAGTATATGGTACCTTAGGTGCCAAGGGCATAGGTACTTCACAGGCCTCCCAGGGGCTGCAGCATATATTATGCCACCCCTGGGAAGCAGTCTAAATCTGACACCACAGGCCTGCTACTGCAGCCTGGGTGAGGTGGTGTTAGCACCCCTCACTGAGATATAGGTTTCCTATATCTCTCCTGCACACACATATAAACCTATCAGTCACCCCTAAGGCAGGCCCTATCAATCCTGAGGGCAGGGTGCTTGGCTTCTATGTGAGGGGGTGCCTCTGCATGAGCAGGGCCCCTCTGCAGTTCTCAGAGTCCATTCTCTGGTGCTGTTTGTGGATGCGGTTAAACCATATACTATGTAAGTGCATTATATCCTCGCGGTAAATGCTAACTTTGGAATGGCTGCATCAAAACATGTCGTGTTTGGTGTCAAACATCTTGGAATACTACCCCCCGCCAATCTTGGCGGCGGGGGTAGCATTCCACCCTTCTAGAGGATAAGACATGTACCTGCTGTGGAAACGCGGTAGAATCCTAAAGAGCCCTGGCATCACAAAATGGATGCCACCAGTCACAGACACTGGGCTGCCCTCCTGCTGATGACCGAAACTCGCAGTGGAGGAAGCCCAACAATAGGCATCCTGTCACAGGGAGGTGTAACCACCTTCCAGACAGGGTTTAGTGTATTGGGGCTGGGTGGGTGCACTCTTAGAGTGCTTTGAAGTCCTGCACTGGGGGAGCAGAAGGCTCCTCTGTGCATATGCCAGTTCAAACCAGCTCAGGGGCTACCTGCCCCTGCTCTGGCGCGAAACTGGACAAAGGGAAGTGGGTGTAGCCACCCCTCCCTTGACCCTCCCATAGGTGGGGTCATAGAGCTAGTCCATCCCCTCTTTTTAGTATAAGAGGGGGAACCTTGCCATTGCAAAGCAGATAACCCCTGGACGACGCTTTACAGAAGAATCCTGGCCCTTCGACGTTCCACTACCTTTGGAAGACAGAAGAATCTCCCTTGGAGTCAAGGAGTGACTCCCCTGCTTGGCAGACACCAAAACGACAACGACGGTCGCAAACTACGCCGCTCCCGCCGGAGTCCGAAGTCCCTGCAGCCCAAGAAGTGGATTTCCTGACCTCTCCCAGGCCATCGTGAGTCCCCAGCGAAGCTGAGGCAAGTGGACCCCACGAGTAACGAGGAACCGCGACCCCTGGGTACCGTGCACTATTGTCGAGTGCAACCCCTTCACAACGTTCTACGAACTTGTGCTTTGGACCACGTGTGGTCCCGACCTCTAGCAGGAATCCCTCCGAAGATCAGAGGCCTACACCGTCCCGAGTGACCGTGGGCCCCTGTTGAGTGATTCTGCCCGAGGTGTCTTCGCGATCCCTTGCCCGCTGGCTTGTGGGTCCCCAGAAGACTTCTTAAAGAAACCAAAGGGCTCCCCTGGTTGCTCCAGGCCTGCCCTGACTTACCCTCGCTGGGTGAGTCCCTCAGACCTTGATGGTCTGCGCCATTGACTTTTCTTCATCTCCCCGAGACTTGCTGCTGCCAAGGCTTGTTGGCTCCGATCGAGTTGCCGACACCGCAGTCAGCTGCAGACTTCGAGGACACACCGAATCCAGCTCCTGGTCATCGTCGACGCCTCCTGGACCACGTGGCTGAAGAGTCAAGGCACCCGCAACCGACCTGAAGCGACCGACGACGGTGGGCATCCATCTTCCTTGCCCCGGGTCACTGCCAAGTGACTTTGAACACTGTCCCCTCTGCTTTCAGGTCATCCTTCTTCAGAATCCAGGCTTGGATTCCACCGGACACTTCTTCAGCTCCCGCAAGCAGCAAGTCTTCTTTGGTCGCCATTGAAAACGACGCCGCGACCCGACACCAAAGGACACCTGTGCACCCGGCTTCCCTGGGTGAGGTAACTCCAGCACTACGGTGCTCCTGTGGGTGTGGGCCCTAGAACTACTTACCCTGTAAGTGACTTGCTTGTAGGTTCTCCCGAAGTATCCTAAAACTCTTTATTTCCAACCGCGACTTGCCCCATTGAAGTTAACGGCGATTCGCGCCTGTGTATCCACACTGCACGCGTCCCCGTGGGTCCTTTATTTACCTGCCTTGGGTGGTTTCGTGAGGCCCCAGCACTTCTGAAGGCCCTAGGCCTTGTCTCCTTGCAAGTCGTTGTTTCTAAGTCTCTTACTTAGTATATGGTCTGGTACGCCCCTAGGGCCCCAGCCATATTTTGTGCTTAACTTATTGTGAAACGTTGATTTGTGCATATGTTTGTCTTCTAATCTCATAAAGAGATTAGTAGAGAGTTATTTAGAAATAAATACATATATATTTGATATATATACCTGTGTGGTGTCTTTTCATTTGGTGATTCAAGAGATTATATGGTAAAACAAGCTGCTTTACATTCCTCCGAGACTTAGCCTGAAGGCTGCTCTCCACAGCTACCACTAGGATAGCTTTCTTTAAAGGTTGTCTTAAACCTATCTACCATAAGAGTCGATTTGCCCTGGTGCAAGGTGTCCACTTTAATTAGTGAACAGCATATACCAGGCCAACTTCTCACAAGTACTGCTTGCTATTCTGATTCAAGCATGTGAATCTATAAAAGATACAATACTGGAGAAAAACAAGTTACTTACCTGTACACTGTGGTTCTCCAGTATCGATATCTTTTATAGATTCACATGCGACCCTCCCTCCTCCCCTCTTCCGGTTCACCTTCCATACCTCTTCATTACCTAGGGCACTCGTGCTCGAAATCTGAGGGTATGGTGGCCTTGCAGGGGAAGGAGATTCTATGGACTAAGCTCTGATTGGCTGGAGTTTGGATGTTTTATAACAATGGTTATTGGTTACTAAAGTTAAGGAATTCTTATGGGCTTTTCAATGTTAAGCTTTAATACTGCTATTTTACTGTTCCAGTGGGACTCCCACCATGACGACGGGGAAGATTCAAGCATGTGAATCTATAAAAGATATCAATACTGGAGAACCACAGTGTACAGGTAAGTAACTTGTTTTTTCTCTTCTATTAATTTCGTAAGTTGGACGTTGATGATCTTTTCTGTGACTTTGGCCGCGAAGGGGAGGAGAGAGATGAGTCAGTAGTTCTTGAGGTCTGTTGGATCTGCTGGAGGTTCTTGAGGAGGGGCTTGACTTATGCAGGTTTCCAGTCGTCTGGGAAAGGGCCGGCTTCAAGGGAGGCATTGATGGTGCGTCGTAGCTCCGGTGCGATGGCGGCAGCTGCTCTGTGGAAGATGTGCAGAGGGCAGGGGTCCGTGGGGGCTCCTGAGTGAATGCCTTTCATGGTCAATGCGGTGTCTTCGGTGGTGACTGGGGTCCAGGAGGAGATGGTAGGCTGACTTTCGTTGCTGGGTGGCGGAGTGGGTTTGGTGTCCTGTGTCTGTCGAAATTGTCGTAGAGAGATCGTATTTTCAGGTGGAAGAGCCAAGTTTGTTGCAGAGGTTGTGGTGGGGTGTGTTGTCCGTGGCTTCGCGGGGCTGTTAGGTGAATTCCTGGATGATGAAGAGTTCCTTGGAGTTGCTGGTGTTGGCATGGATTTTGTTACGGATATATGTACAATAAACAGAATACTTGTCAATAGGATAAGCAAGAAGCACAAATACACTGTGGTCCCCAGGTGGAGACCAAACCATACCCTAAAATAGTGGAATGTGAACCACGAATCAAGTCGAGTGGACCCAGAAGACGTAGAAGAGTCGGGTACCCAAGGAACCACCCAAGGTGAGTATCAAGGGACCCCACGGAGGTCATGTGCAGAGTGGGAACACAACTGCGAACTCGGTTCAAGTCAATGGGTAATTTGCGGTTGCAATTTTAAAGAAGGACCCTTCCCAGCAGACCTTGAAGAAACCCAGTGGAGGACGGAACGCTGGAAAGCCAATCTACCTGTGGATATCCCAGGAACCCTTGAAGTTGCAGCTGTAAAGACCAGGTGATGCAGAGGAAGACCAGGATGCGTTCACAAGCTGTCCCACGTCGGATGTCAAGAGCCAGGGGGTCAGTGTCCGGCAGGGCCACCAACAAGCCTTGGCAACAGCAACCAGCGTAGTCATGGAAGAAGGGGCCGTGTCGGAACCAGCAAGGTCCAAGTGACTCACCACTAACAGATAAGTCAGAGCAGCCCGAGCAAGCAGGGGAGCCCACTGGAGCCAAAGAAAAGCCATGAGAGAACACACGGGCCGGAGGCACAGAAGTCGCAAGAGGACCCCGATCTGCTCACCAAAGGATGAAGGCCCACAGTGCAAAGGATGCAGTGCAGGCGAAGATCTTGGCTGTAGGAGATGCTTAAGGCTGGAGCTTTTTGGAGCCCGAAGATCTCTGGAGTGAGTCAAGAGCCTTGGCAACGGTGAAGAACCTGTATGGAGCACAGGCATTGCAGCAGACTTGCAGGATGACGAGACCAGGAGTGGCAGGAGTCTTCCCAGTTGCAGTCTCTGTTCCCAAAGTGAAGTCCAGTGTGCCCAGACAGTTGAAGTAGAAGTGGTATTGGTATTGGATCTGAATCTTGTCCCATGACGAATCTAGGGACCCACCCACAGGTAAGCCCTTAAGTACCCTAAGGAAAGGGTTGGGACAGTTCAAGGGTCCCTCCCAGAGGAAGGGCTGGACTTTGGGGAGGATACTCCCATGTCCTTTGTCCAGTTTCGTGCCAGAGCGGGAGCCAACTGCTCCCTGAACTGGTTTGAACTGGAGTATGCAAGGAGGGCACCAAATGTGCCCTTCAAGTAGTCTCAGTGGCGCTGGCAAGCGCCCTCACCCTGTCCCAATACACTAAGTCCTGTCTGGGAGGTGGTCACACCTCCCTGTGACAGGAAACCTATTGTCCTGCCTTCCTCTGCTCGAGCTTGGATCAGCAGCAGAGGGCACGATTGCTGTCTGGGTCTAGAAAACTGGTACCGTGAGCACTGCGGGCCTCCCAGAGGATTCCAACCTGTTTGATACCAAACACGACAGTCTTCGTTACAGCCAGTTTAGAGATAGCCATTGCGTAATGACACATGGCTACTCTGTGTATCTTAATTGCTAATGTACTTCTCCAGTATTGAATCTTTCATAGATTCACATGCTTGTATCTTCCCCGTCGTCATGGTGGAAGTCTCGCGGTAATTAGAAAAGAAGTACCATAGAAGTACATAGAGACCACCAAAAGGGAAAGAAAAACTTTTACATTCGTCCTCATCTTTATGTAGGTCCAAACTTCGACCAATCAGAGACCATCCGTAGACCTCATCTCCCCAGTCAGAGCCATCACACCTCAGATTTCTAACCGCACGTCGTGTGTAAGGGAGTCTCCCTGAGTTCTGCTCAGTTTGTCAGTGAGTGAATTTTTTTTTTTAAAACAAATTTTTATTGTCAAGTGGCACATATATTGCGGGGCCCTGTACCCCAGGGGCAACCGCAGAATCAAAAGCAATTATCATTGACTTTGACATTTTACAAAATAATATCAAGAAGAAATTAAGGGCAATACAAACAAAATCCAACTCCCTTCCCTCCCAACCCTCCCCCGATCGCGCAACACACCAACTCCAGCCGGAGCCGTTCCAATGTTAAAATAAGAAATACCCACCAGGGTTCCATCGTCCATCCCTCTCTCTGAAACCTCCCCAATGAACCCCATCCTACATACGCGGGTCCCTCTCCGACGGGACCGGATCCAGGAGCAATCCCCTATAATCCGCCCACCTTTTCCATATTTTAAAGTGTTTGAGAAGGCATCCCCTGGCAACGAAAATGGGTTTCTCTAGGCCCATGCAGAAATCCAGGCCATTCTTCCAGGCAGTTAGTGCTGGGGGTCCCGGTGCCTTCCACGCCCTTGCTATGTCTCTTTTGGCTAATGTAAGACCTAACAGCAACAGATGGCGTTTGTAGATATTGCCGCCTATCTCCTCCATAACATGTAAAAGTGCTAGTTTCGGCGAGCGGGGAAGATCCCAGCCCAGCACCTCTGATAGGCAACTGAAGACCCCCCTCCAGAAACGATCTAAGGAGAAACACTGCCAAACCGTGTGTATTAACGTACCCTCTTCTCGCTCACATCGTAGACACACCGGGGAGGCAATCAACCCCGCCCTCCACAGACGCATACGGGTATAATAAATCCTATGCAGGTACTTAAATTGAACCAGACGCAGGCGCACCGCTATGGCCGCTCCTCGCGGGGCAGCCAGAGCCTCCACCCAATCCTCTTCCTCTAAGGGGCCTAGATCTCCCTCCCAATCCTCCCGGAGTTTTTGAAGCCTGGAAGAGCAGTGACTAACCAGGGTTTGATATATTCTCGATCTTACGATCCGGTAGTTCGCCCATAAAAACTTTGGCTTCCAGAGGACTAAACTCAGCCAAAGACTCCAGTCCCGCCAGACTAGGCAGCAGAGCATGACGAAATTGCAGGTACTTGTAGAACTGGGACTTCGGCATATGAAATTCCGCCTGAAGGTCCTGGAAGGACTTCAACACGAGGCCCCTCATGACGTCACCCAGGACCGATATCCCTATGTGATCCCAGCCCCGAAATCCCGGCAGGGCCGCCAGTTGTGGCAACCGCCCATTATCCCATAGGGGAGTCTCCCGCGTTAGCGTGTTCCACCACCCCATCCTACGCAGCGCCTGCCGCCAGATCTGGAACACAACCCTCGTTGCGGAAGGCAAAGATCTCCGTAGAGGTGCCGAATATAATACCCGGTGCAGCGAGTGGTCTCCCAAGAGCCGCCTCTCTACTGCATATGCCGGGTCCTCCCGATCGCCATACCACCATTCATTCAATACGAGCAAATGAGATGCTTGATAGTATGACAGGATGTCCGGTGAAGCCAATCCCCCACAGTAAGTAGATAAGAAGCACGTCCGTAAGGCCACGCGTACCCTACCCCCATCCCACAAGAATTGCCCAAGGGCCGCATTTACCTGCCTAAACCAGCGAGGAGAAATCGGATAGGGGTGATTTTGCAGCTGATATAACAGGCGAGGGAGCGCGATCATCTTAAATATAGCTGATCTACCATATATAGTCAGCGGCATGCGGGACCAGATCTTAATATCTTCACGTACTCGATCCCACACTGGTACTAAGTTGCGCTCCCAAGCGACTGCCGGCACCTGTGTTATAAATACTCCCAAATATTTCAGTCCTCCTGCTGCCAGCTGAATCGATGATGCCCAAGCGCCTAAATCTACCCGGCCTCCAAGCATCCACAGCGTGGACTTGCGGGGATTCATATAAAGTCCAGACGTCTCCCCGAAAATTTGCATTATTCGCAGGAGTCGTGGCCCTGTTCTATTCACATTTGTGAGGAAGAAGAGGACATCATCCGCATACAATGCAATCCTGTCCGACAACCCTGTGTCCCATTCAAATCCCTGTATCTGTGCGTCCATTCGCACCCACGCCGCTAGAGGCTCCATCGCAAGGGCAAATAGATATGGGGATAAGGGGCATCCCTGTCTCACCCCCGCCCAATAGAGAACACGGATGAAGCCATGCCAGCCACCCGCACCAATGCCGTAAGATCTGTATATAAGAGAGACAAGTAGGAAATAAACCGCGGCCCGAGATTCAACCGTTGTAATAAGGCAAAGAGGTACACCCAACTAAGAGAATCAAATGCCCTGTCCATGTCCGCTAGCAACAACGCTGCCGGCGCTCCCAGGTGCTGGATGGCCGCCACCGCGACATGTGCCCTCCTAATGTTATGTCTAGTCGCCCGCTGGGGCATGAAACCCGCCTGGTCGGGATGCACCAAAGCGGCCACATGGGGCAGTAAGCGATTGGCCAGGGCCTTTGCCAGAATTTTGGCCTCCACGTTCAAGAGGGAGATGGGCCTGTAGGACGCATGTTGATCCGGCGGTCGGCCGGGCTTGTGGAAGACCACCACCTCCGCATGCCTCCAATCCGGGGGAGAGAGCCACGATCTCGCGCCTCCTCCACCACTGCACGGTAGTGAGGCCCCACCTGTGGGAAGTATCGCTTAAAAAATTCACTGGGAACCCGTTGGGTCCCGGAGCCTTCCCGGAGTTAAGCTCCCCCAATGCAACTCCCAGCTCCTCGTCTGTCAGTGGGAGCTCCAGATCCTCTCTTACTGCATCTGGTAGGGCCCTGGGCGGAAGGTCGGACAAAACCTATCAATCGTGGCTGCAGGCAGACACTCATTAGCGGCATAGAGTTCCGCATAATATGTAGCGAAGCTCTCCGCCAGGGCTCTTGGATCTGTGAGTGGCACACCCTCTGGGCCCAGTATGCCCGGTAGACTCTGGGCATGATACACCCCCTGGCAGAGTCGATGAAGCATCTTGCTGGATTTGTCCCCCCATTGATACACTCTGCTGCGCGTCGCCAGCCAGGCCTGTCGGGCCTCGTCTAGCAGTAGCGCGGCATAATTTTGTTGGGCAAACAGCAATTGGCGTCTGGCCTGGCCGCCGCCTGCCTCTCGCCCCCGACGCTCAAGATCTTCGATACCCGCCTCAGCCTGGATAAGTGCCTCCCTACGTGTTCTGCGAGCCGCTGCACACCAGGCGATATCTGTACCCCTCAATACCGGCTTCATCGCCTCCCACACAGAATCGGCCCCGATCACAGACCCCACATTCACTCTCAAATACTCATCATTAGCATCGCTCATCCGTTCCCTATAATCGTCGTTCTGCAAGTGCCACACCGACAGGCGCCACCTAAACGGTTGCCTCCTCCGCCCCATCTGTATGGTGAGGGCCACCGGGGAATGGTCAGAAAGACCTCGCGGGAGAATCTCTGCCCCCATCACCCTACCCACTATCACTCGGGGAACAAATATGTAGTCGAGTCTAGAGAAGGAGTCGTGGACCGCCGAGAGATAAGTAAACTCTCGGTCATCCCGATGCAAGTGACGCCAGGCATCCACCCAGTCCAGACCCGTCGCCAGCGAGTGCAGTCGTGTGGTGCCGCCTCCCTCAGAAACACCCCTCTCTCTCCAGCGGTCCATGCCCACATTCATGACATCATTCCAATCTCCACCAATAACAGCCCCTCCATCTGGCATGTCCACCCATATAGCCATAAGCCGCTCCACCAGGCTCCATTGTAGCGAAGGAGGAGCGTATACACTGCCCAGGATCAGGAAGTCCTCCCCCACCTTGCCTTGTAAGAATATATAGCGCCCCTGGGTGTCGGTCCAAAGCCTACTATGCACATAAGGAACCCTACGATGAACTAGAATAGCTACTCCCCTGGACCCCCTCACAAAACCAGAGTGGAACACCTGTTGATATCCATATCGTTGAAGGCAAGGGGCTTTTGTCCCCAGGAGATGTGTCTCCTGTAGTAGGAGGATATCTGCCCCCGCCCGCTTGGCCTGCTGCAATATGGCCCCACGTTTAATTTTATCGAGAGCTCCCCTCATGTTCCAGCTGAGAATACGGAGAGAGCCCAGGGATATTTTCTCCCTATGGGGTATATCTGCCATGTAGTATTGTAACTGCGTGGGCGGGGATGTGGAATCCTACCCGGCGTGCAAATATGAGCCGACTATCTGAGCGGTGAAGTGCGATCAACAAACCAAACAACCCTTTTCCCAACAAACCCCCCACCCCATACCTCAACCACAATGAAGTATCTGTCGCGGCGGGTACGTCCCGCGCCCGCCAACGGGAGGGCCCGGTCCGTCCCGACCAATGGATCCCCAACTCACAGCCCATCTTTTGCTAACACTCCCTCAAGACGCACGGATCCACTAACGGACCCGGCCCACATTTAAGCCTCTCCGATCCAGCAGGTACAAACTGTTCTGCTTCTGCTCCTCGCTGATACATCTTTCAGGGCTGCACTGTCTGCCGGCCTGAAACCGAGCCAGCCCGGGATGCCGCACCACAGGACAGGGAGCGGCACCTGGAGCGCGACCTTCTGGCCCCCTTCGACTTCACCGAGGGCCCCCCCCGAGCAGCCTCCGACGAGGAGGAATCAGACCCTCGTCCCGGTGGCGTATGAGCCCGCACTCGCACCTTTTCATCAGTCCATTTAAACACCTCTTCCGGTGAGTCGAAAAAATGGGTGCGGGAGCGATAGACCACCCGCAGACGAGCCGGATATAGTAGGGCATACGGGAGTTTGAGTTCCCTCAAGCGGGCCTTTGCAGCTAGGAACGACTGCCGCTGTTGCTGGACCAGCCTCGTGTAGTCAGGAAAAATTAGGATACGAGCGTTATCGCACTGGAGGGGTTCTTTGAGACGTGCCTGCTTCAGAATAACATCCCTGTCATGATAGTTTAATAGCTTTGCAATGACAGGTCTCGGGCGAGCCCCAGGCGGAGGCCTCTGAACGAGCGCTCGATGAGCACGCTCAATCACAAAGCAGCGGGACATCGAATCTGGTGGAAGCCAACTTTCGAGCCACCGCGTAAGGAACTGCTCCATGGCGCCCCCTCGCATCCTTCCGGAAACCCAACGAAGCGGAGATTATTGCGTCTTGCCCTCCCCTCCGCATCCTCCACCCGCAGTGCGAGACCCCGCTGGGTGGTCTCCAGTGCAGCCACCCGCGCCTTCAGCGTGGTAACATCATCCTCCACTCCAGAGATACGGGTCTCGGCCTCTGTAATTCGGGACACGGCGTTCCGCAGATCCTGCCGCAATAGCATGACGTCCGAGCCCACCGCCCCTATCTTGGCGTCTAACATGTCTCTGGACTGTGTAATGGCCGCAAGGAGCGCTGCATTGTCCGGCACACCCCCAGAAGGTCCTCCAGCGGCCCCCGGGCCCGTGAACTTATCAATAGGGCCCTGCTTAGGCGGCCCTCCGCCGCCCTTATCTCGTGTCATGACGGACTCTGAGGAGTTCTTAGCCCCGTCCAGGCAGTTGCAACGTGATCAATAGAGCGCCACCTGTCGCCAGAAATATGTGATCCACCGCCCAGGGCCACCGCCCGGGATCCCGAAGAAGATCCACCCAAACCAACCGGCCCCTCACAACTGGTCCTCCGAGATGGGGGATTCCATCCACAGCAATAGGCAGCAGGTGTCGGCGAGGGTCTTCCCCCACAACCCCTGGGGCTCACGCACCTCCCACCAGTGCTGATGGGCCCCCCCCGCGGTCCGACCTGACCGCCGAACCCCTCACCATATGGCGGAAGGGGGGAGAGAATGAGAGGGGGGGGGACGCCAAAGACACCCCAGCGTCGAGCTCTGCCGGCAAGCCGCGTGTTAATGACCAGCAGTGGACCCCCACAACGGCATCCGTAGGTAATGGTCGCACTTCCAGAGCGAGAGTGCCCCCCGGGGCCAGCGCACCAATCTCAGTCAGGCACCAGGGCAAGATGGACCAAGCACCAACTCACTCCCCTCCAGTAACGATGATGTAGGAGAGAGGGGGGGGGAAGAGCCGCAACACCCCCTGTCCCCCCCGAGTGTGCAGGGCCGCCGGTGCAAAGTGCCTCCCTCGCTGCCGCCACTCACCTCCTCGCGGCCCAAAAGGACCGCCGGCACCCCCCAGATGGATACGCCAGGGGGGGAGGAGGATCAAGGGCCCCAGAGCACCGCTCGCCGTCTGCCCCCGGACTCAGGGGGATGGAAGAAACAAAAAGGGGGGGGGACAGAGAATCAGCGGGCCCCCGCCCCTACTGCCTCAGCCAGACAGCAGCCACCAGCGCGCCGATGGCGTCGGACCACCCTCCTCCGTCCTCGCCGCCGCGGCCCGAATCGGCCGCCGAGCCTCAGCTTTGCGCCCTCAGGATCTGCCCCTGGCAGGATTGGCCGGCCCCGGATAGAGACCTCCGCCCAGGAGTGCACACTGGCGCCAATGTCCGCTCCGTCCCGGGACAACACCGCCAAGGCCGCTCCGCCCCACGCCGGCCTGAGATCCAGGCAACGCCCCCGGCCCCGCTCCAGGCCGCGCACCTCGCAGGCCCCGCCGGACCTCCACCGAGGAATCGCCGCCTCCGGGGGCATCCACCGCACCAGCTTTCGCCCAGGCAGGGACCGTCGCAGCAATTCAGCAGCGAGGCATAGCGGAGTCACGGGAGAGTATCGGAGAGGTAGGATATTGTAGGATGTCTAAGTGGGCTGGACGGAGCACTCTTAACCCATGTCCGCCATGTCGGCTTGCCAAGCCACGCCCCAGTGAGTGAATTTTTGACCCTGCTTGAATTCACCTCAAGGTATTGTGTTCTACCTTCTTTACTTTAAGGATGTCTGAGGGTTCTAAGAAGAGGCTTTTCAGGCCCTGTAGATCCTGTGGAAAGGCAAGACTTTTTTCTGAAGATCCACATAAGGACTGCCTTTATTGCCTCTATCATAAGCATACAGCCAAGGACTGTAAATATTGTAGAACCTTCTCTGCAAAGACACTGAAAGATAGAGAGGCCAGATAATTATTATGGCTCCAGAAAAAGAAATCTAAATCGGAATCTGGATCTGATGTCGAAGAAAGCCCTGGGCCATCCTCTCTTGAGAGAAAGCATAAAAATGAGGGCTCTACCTCATTAAAGGCTGATTTAAAGAAATTAACGGCAGAAAAATCCTCCTCTGCCGAAAAGACAGCCATTCAGCCTACAGATTCAGGCCTGAAGAAATCATCTGCTGCCTCTCTGCCTGTCACACCTCTCAAACAGGCCTCGTCGGCGAAGAAAACACCGTTGACGGACCCGTCGTCGAGAACTTCTTCTAGATCTCCGACTTCTGTGGCCGCGACTACTTTGTCGACGGCCGTGGCGACAGCATCGTCGACGAGCACGGTGCCGACGATTTCATCCTCGACGGCTTGGCGGCGACGACAACGTACACTGTGTCGACGATCGCGTCTACGACTTTGTCGACAGGAACAACGTCGCCGTCGACGGCCCCGTCGATGGGCTCTCCGTCAACGGCAGTGTTCAAATCACCTTCTCGGCCAGTATCGACGACGATTACAATCAGACGTGTTACGTTGTCGACGGTTCCGTCGGCGGATACAAAAATTCTGCATTGTCACAAAATCACCGGGATTGTCACCATTACCTAAAATCTCACCATTGCTTCCTTCTCACCTTCTGGATACGGAGGAGTCCGTGGACGAAAGTCTTTTTGGACCCGCTTACAGTCCCTCGCAACTCAGAGTCAAATGCCAGGACACTGATGAGGAAGAGGAAGCGCAAGGACAATCAGAATATATGGAGAGAGATTATTCATTTTCAGGACATTCTCAGGCCCAACGTTATGACTCATTTCAGGAGCACTATCCTTATGAGGCTTATGAAGAACGTCAGGAGGTTCGGAGAGATTCCATGCTGGTCCAACTCTCCTTGGTCACGGACCTTAGACATATGTTAAACGACTATTATAAAAGATTTCCGGACACTCATGCTCCGGTTCCATTGACACCTGGCGGTCCAGGTATGCAAATTGCTCCGCCTCCACCAGTAGTTACTCCACCGCCTGTGGCACAGGTTGAGAAACAGGCTCCTCTGTGTATAACAATACAGGATGACTACATCGAAAGTGAAGCAGACGATCAACCAGAAGAAGGTTAGCTCACTCAAGATCCGGACCTTCTTGGCCAAGAGTGGGATGATTATGTGGGTCCATCTTCACCGTCGCCATCCCCTCCCCCGGCGGCTCCCCCCAGGAGATATCGCGGGCTTTCATGAAGTGCTTGAGAGAGCTTTTAAAAGGTTTGATTTGCCCCTGCCTGTGGTGCAAACCGAATGCTTTCTTTACGATTTTAAAGATGCATCGAAGAAATCAGTGAGATCCATTCCGATTGTGGACTACATTTGGAGTGAGGGTTTGAAGATAATGAAGAACCCAGCCTCCGTTCCTGCTGTGTTGCCGAGGATGGAGAAGAAATACAAGGCGCCTGATTCTGCTCCAGCATGTTTAATTGGCCATCCTCGCCCGGATTCAGTGATAATGCAGACTGCTCAGAGGCGTTCCAGGAATCCTCAATCGCCTTGTTCGGTGCCTCCAGACAGGGAAGGCAAACGCTTGGACAGCATAGGCAAGCGATTCGCTACTATGGTGGCTACTGCTATCCAGGCCTTTAACGCCTTAGCAATCTTGGGGAGGTACGACCGTCAAGACCTGGCTCCTCTTCTCGAATTCCTCCCTGATGACAAAAAGAGAGAAGCGAAGGATCTTTTGCAGGAGGGTGCTAAAGCGTCTTCGGAGGTTATTGACTCCGCCATGGATCTATCTTCTATTGCTTTCAGACAAATGGCAGGTGCCGCAGTCCTTCGTAGACAGGGCTGGCTTAGGGCGACGTCTTTCCGCCCCGAAGTCCAATCGAAAGTGTTAGACATGCCCTTTGATGTGGAAAACCTTTTTGGAAAACACGTAGACGAGGAATTAAAAGGCATCAAGAAGGATACGGAAACTGCACGTTCCCTGGGAACATTACAACAAAGGTGTTTTCAGTCCTTTCGTGGAGGTAGAGGAAGAGGTCAGTTTCAGCAAAGACAGTCTTATCAATCCTACAGATATCAGCCATATGGTCAGAATTACAGATCGCAATATGGAGGACAGCAACAGCAGCAATTTTGTTCCTCCAACATGTCTTGCAATCAGCAATCAGCTAGACGCAAGCCTGCAGGACGAGGAAAATTACAGGATTCCTCAAGACGTCAGTGACGTTTATCTCCCGCCAGCCACCACATTTCGATCTCATCACCTTTGGTCTCATCGGCTCTCTCCATTTCTAAATCAATGGCAAACCATCACGAAGGACAAATGGGTGCTGGACATTATCCAACACGGCCACACCTTGGAGTTTGTCCGCAAACCTCCTCGAACTCCGCCCCCTAGAAAAATGCATCACCCGCATTTGTTGTCACTACGACAAGAAATTTCGACTCTACTAAAGAAAGGGGCGATAGAAAGAGTGCCTTTCGGACAACGAGGGAAAGGCTTTTACTCCAAATTCTTCTTAATAAAGAAAAAATGTGGGAAATGGAGGCAGGTCATGGACCTCAGGCAGCTAAACAAATACATCAAAAAACAATCGTTCAGAATGTTATCCCTTCAAGAGATTCTTTTATTAATAAGCAAGGGAGATTTTCTAGCGTCCCTCGAGCTCTTGGACGCATACTTCCACATTCCCATTCATGCGAAGCAGCGCCAATTCCTAAGCATCGAGGTGGCTGGGGATCACTACCAGTTCAAAGTATTTCCATTCGGCCTTCGCTCAGTGCCCAGAGTGTTCACGAAATGTATGGCTCCGGTAGCTGCTTTTCTGAGAAGACGGGGATACCAGGTTTACCCCTACCTGGACGACTGGCTAGTGAAGGGGGCTACATTTCACTCTACCAGAGAATCTACGCAGGCTTGTCAGCGGCTCTTCAAGACTCTAGGGTTACAACTCAACGTGGAGAAGTCACACTTAATTCCAAACCAGAAGCGTGTTTTTCTAGGAGCGCTCCTAAACACAAAGTCAATAAAGGCGTATCCCACATCAGAGCGGAAGCTCAAAATAATGCGCTTTGCCTCTCTTCTGCGCGCAAAAGAGTCCACTTCTGTGAGTGTTCATGTCATTACTGGGGATGATGTCATCATGCATCCCGTTGATTCCAAATTGCCGGCTACACATGAAGCCTCTCCAGGAGCATTTAGACATGCAATGGGTGCAGGTGCACAGCTCATTCGAGGACATCATCTCTCTCTCTCAGACGATAAAATAGTCTCTGTCATGGTGGGAAAAAGAAATCAATATCTCGCCAGGCCTCTCGTTCCAACCAGGTCATCCTCATTATATTATGACAACGGACGCTTCAATGGACGGCTGGGGGGCACATCTCCAGGATTTGCAAATTCACGGAAAATGGTCCCTTCAGGAAACACGTTCACACATCAATCTTCTGGAACTGAAGGCAGTTTTTCTGGGGTTGCAAGCCTTTCTTCCCAGAATCCAGGGATTTTCCGTTCTAGTAAGAACAGACAATACTACAACAATGTTCTATCTTGCCAAACGGGGGTACCAGGTCTCTCACTTTATCAGAGCAAGCCCAGGAAATTTGGAAGTGGCTCATTCATCACAATATAACATTGCAAATAGAGCATGTTCCGGGCGTGGACAACGATTGGGCGGATTCTTTAAGCAGAACCAATTCCCAATGTCACGAATGGGAGTTAGACGTAATTCAGCTGAAACGAGTCTTCAAACTGTGGGGCACTCCAAAACTGGATCTTTTTGCGACAGAAAACAACAAGAAGTGCGAGAAGTTCGCCAGCAGGTTCCCTCAGAGGAACTCTTGGGGAAACGCGCTGCAGATGCGATGGACGGGGACTTTTGCCTATGCGTTGCCGCCGTTTCCTCTCATCCCGAGAGTGTTGAACAAGATGAAGAAAGGACCATGCCATCTCATTCTCATAGCTCCGGCATGGCCGAGGCAGTTTTGGTACACGGAGCTTCTCCTGTGCTCGATATCTCCGCACATTCGCTTCCCTCCACTGCCAAATCTACTCTCAATGAACAACGGTCAAATTGTTCATCCTCAAATAAAGTCTCTAAGTTTGTCAGCTTGGAACCTCACGACTATGAGTTTACAAATTTAAACATCACTCCAGATTGCAGGTCTATTCTACAACGAGCCAGAGCTCCTTCCACTAACAAGTCATATTCTGCAAAATGGAAGAGATTTTGCCATTGGTGCGAAGAGAAGGAACTGCATCCTTTGCTATCAACTCCGGAACAGGTTTTGCCTTACTTACTTCACTTAGCTAAATCAAAATTGTCTCACTCGTCAATCAAGGTACACTTGGCAGCAATTTCCAGGTTTCGCAGAAAACCAGGTGAGCTTTCTTTGTGGTCAACAAGAATTGTCAAGGAGTTTATGAAAGGTCTCTTCAGGGTTTTCCCACCCTTAAAGCGCCCTGCAGTTCCGTGGGAATTAAACACAGTACTGGCTCAATTGATGAAATCGCCTTTCGAGCCCATCCATAAGGCTGATTTAAAATATGTTTCTTGGAAAACGGCTCTCCTTTTAGCACTCACGTCGGCTAGAAGGATAAGTGAAATTCAGGCTTTCACGATTGCTGCGCCTTTCCTTCAATTCATACAGGATAAACTTTTGTTGAGAACAAATCCTCAATTCATTCCCAAAGTTGCAACTTCATTTCACTTGAATGAACCAGTTGTGCTTTCCACGTACTTTGGGAACCCTTCAACCGCCGCAGAAATAGCATTGCACTCTTTGGATGTGAAGCGCTGCATCAAGTTCTACATACATAGAACAAAGACTTTTCGGAAAACGGATCAGTTATTTGTGTCCTTTACTTCACCACGGAAGGGTCAAGCCCTTTCAAGGAGCAGTATTGCACGTTGGATTTCCTCTGCGATTATTTTCTGCCACAACAAGGCTGGAAAGCCTTTGTCTGCAAAGGTGTCTGCACACTCCACGAGAAAGATGGCAGCCTCTACAGCTTTGTTTGCTGGTGTGTCGCTTCCGGACATTTGTAGAGCAGCAACATGGTCCAATGTGCATACATTCACTAAGCACTACTGCTTGGACTCGGCATGGAAAGCGGACGCTGCAGTGGGTCAAGCTGTCCTAAGACATCTGTTTGCTTAAAGTACAATCTTTTCATATCTATCAATTCTATTTGTTTGGTATATTTGGTCGTTACAGTTTATTTACTAGTTTCTGATTTTCTTGGAATCATGATGCATATGTTTTAGTATATTTTTCAATATGTCTCTTTATGGCACAAGAAGGTCTTCGCCTAGACGCAAACTAAGAGAATGATACTGCTAACTACTCTGATACAATCATGTGAATCTATGAAAGATTCAATACTGGAGAAAAAACAAGTTACTTACCTGTACACTGTGGTTCTCCAGTATTGATATCTTTCATAGATTCACATGCGGCCCTCCCTCCTCCCCGTCTAGGCTTGCCACTTCTGATCTCATGTTATTTCTTACCTTAGCACACTTGTGCGCGAAATCTGAGGTCTGATGGCTCTGACTGGGGAGATGAGGTCTAGGGCTGGTCTCTGATTGGTCGAAGTTTGGACCTACATAAAGATGAGGACGAATGTAAAGGTTTTTCTTTCCCTTTTGGTGGTCTCTATGTACTTCTATGGTACTTCTTTTCTAATTACCGTGAGACTCCCACCATGACGACGGGGAAGATACAAGCATGTGAATCTATGAAAGATATCAATACTGGAGAACCACAGTGTACAGGTAACTTGTTTTTTACAACCCAGGAGAATGGACTCAGAACGTTTTAGGGGTGTCCTGCTCATGCAGGGGCACCCTCACACTTAGAACTGAGCACCCTGCCTTCAGGATTGAAAGGCCAGCCTTGGGAGTGACCTATAGGTTTTAAGTGCAGTGACCTCAGATATAAGGAAACTTATATCTGTCGTAAGTGGTGCTAGTACCAGCTTACACAGGCTGCAATGGCCTGCCTGTAGTCACAATTTGAGAGGTCTCTCATGGGTGGCATAATGCATCCTTCAGCCCATGGGAGACCCCTGGTGTACCTATGCCCTGGGTACCTTAGTACCATATACTAGGGACTTACCAGGGTACACCAGTAGCCAATCTGGAGTGTACCTAATTACTCACCATGTCAAATTAAGGGAAGAAGCACAGAGACTGGGGTCCCGATTAGCAGGTTCCCAGTCAGGCTAGTCAGTAAAACATAATGACACCAGCAAAAAGTGTGGGTGACCATGAAAGCAGATCCTACTTTCCTACACTCCCCTTCTATGCTTAATACACAATTCTTCCTGTAACATTTCGCCCCATCTTCCGATGGGTCTTTAGAATCCGAGCTGCTGTTATCCTCTGCAATTTTCACTCTTCCCTCCTTTGTACATACTTTGGAAAAATGTCTCTTGATACCACAAGCGGAACACTTTTCATTTATCGCCGGGCACCACTTACTAAATGCTAGGTGTTCGCTACTGCCACACCTAAAGCATCTTTTTACGGGATTCCTACTCTTAGATTGATAAGAACTTGTCTTATCTTTACTGTAGCTGCCCTGACTAACTCCTTTGTTGTCAATACCATGTCCACCTTTGGAATATTTGCCTTCATTTATTTGTGTATTCGTCGTTTGCCCCAATTTAACCTTTGCTACCACTTCACCAGAAGTCTTAGCTAAGGAGGTATCCAAAGCTTCTTTAGCACATCTATTGGACACCTCAGCCTTCTTAACTAATGTCACTACCTCACTCAAAGCCAAGTCCCCATGTGCTCATAATCTCTCTTGAACATGCTCACTATTTACATGCATTATTAGCTGGTCTCTTACCAGCTCATCATGTAATGGAACAAATCTGCAAATAATTGCCAATTGCTTTAACGCTACTACATTGTCTTCAACAAATTCTGACTTTGCCTGTCTCCTTTGAAAGAATTTGTATCTGTCAATGGCAATACAAACTACAGGTGAATAGTAACTGCCCAAGTCTGATAAAGCATTTAGAAAAATATCGCCTTTGTCTGGTAGTCTGTTTTTTTTCAATGCAATTATACATCTTTAAACCTTGAGGACCAAGAGAATGTAATAATATTTTTGTCTTTTTTCCACAGACAAATTCTCATCCTCTATTGTCAATGTAATTTAGGAAATATTCTTTCCATTCCTTCCGCTTCAATGGTGGTTCTCCCGGTACACCTAAGAACTGTTGAGGAGGCGTAAATGTTTGAGAGGCACACATGTTATTTCTTAAATTAACAACTAAAAAATACCACCAGTATACCAGCTGTATGTCTCAGAAGAAGTAGATAACTGATAAATTGCTCCACCTTAATTAGCCTCAACCCGATGTTATGTAGGTGCTCACAAAGTCGATAACTATTAGACAATTGCCTGGAAGAAATTGGTCTATATTTGCTATGCCTGCCAGCACAGATAGCACATAAATTGTACCCCACTGTGACAATATGGAACAATGTTAATCAGTCCAGACCCAAAATGATACTTCTACGGTCCTCCTGATGAGTCGCTGGACATCTCCCGGAGTCTGCAGACACACCGCGTCGCGGCTCCACCGCCACCTGAGCTCACTAGAAATTCGGATGCCTGCGCTCCTCACTGTTGTGTAGGTTCTCCGCCAGGTCCAAAATCGAAGTCACTCTGGAAATGGTATGCAGATATGACTTCTTTATTCGGCCCTGAACGGGAGACAACTGGAGATATAGAGCATGTCAGCCCTTCACAGATATACCCATCAACTGTCCCCAACCTCCCGTTCTAAATCCCACCTTAGATTCTTGACTCAAGCACGAGTCAGGAATCTAGTGACATGACAAACACAATGTCATATTTGGGAATATGAGTGGGAATTTATGCCACAGAGTTGAAGACAGCGATGTGCTGAGATGTGTTCATGAGCAAACTACTTTTGAACTACCTGGTCATGGTGTTTACTACAGAATTTGGTGATCTGATCATGACCCAGCATCTCACCTATGTTTGTGAAGTACCTCACTGAGTAAAGATAATTCAAATTTCAGCACATTAAGGAAATCAAGAATTAATCTATGCCGCAGTTGCCACAGGCAAGCGATTGAACTTCTGTAATCAGATAATCCACTACAATCACTTTGAGATCTTCCATCTTTTGGGTGTGATCTATGCAGAGTTCTCGTGTGTGAGCACGATCAAGTGGACCTCACTACTCTCGCTAGTAGCTGCTGCACAATACCTGCCTTATCCAAGACATCAGCACAACTCCCTGCAAAAGATACTGGTCTTGTAAAGTTGTGACCATGTTGGATTTTAATCAAGCTAACAAACGCATAAATGTGCAGTTTTCTCAAATGCCTTACTATAGTTGGGAAGAAATGACACTTTTTTCTGAGATTGTCAAGTGCAGAAATAACTATCGTGTGAATGTTATTCATGAGTCTTTATCAGAATTAGGTCACAGTTGAAATAAGTGAATTAGGGGGAGATTATCATACATTTTCCGCTGGGATAGCGTCACAAAAGTGACGCTAACCAGCACAAAATGTTTTTTTCTTGATTCACTTTCCAGTGCAAAACTTGTTTTGTGCTGGAAAGACCCCAAAAGTTATGCAAAGCAGTGCAGAATCTGCTTTGCATTACTTCGCGACAAGGGGGAGTTACATGGGTGCTACATGGACGTTCCCATGCAACCACCCATGCTTTTTAATGCTAAACCCTATCTACTAACATTAGTAGGCATGGTTTAGCGCCAAACATTAATGCTGCTGAAAAGCAGTTGTTATAGGTGAAATGTTTTCATTTCTCCTTTCTTTTCCGACTTGGCATGTGTGCAGCACTGTATAACACACATATAAAGTAGGAAAAGGTTTTTCACTTATCTAGACATAGTATTTTCTACAGGAAGGATACCCTTCCTGTACAAAACCTATGGTAGACAAAGGCACGCACCCTAGCACTATCGCGCTAAGGTGTGTGCAGCTGAACTCAGAGCTGGAGCTAAGGAGAGGGGAGGAGAGAGCGATATCTCTGTGAATATGGTGCTCTCCTCTCTCCCTGTCATGCAGAACAGCATTTTTGGCTGCTGCTCTAGTTCCGTGACAACTTTGAGAATCTGGCCCTTAGTTTCATTGGTGCCTACCTATAGTAAAGTTGTCAGAATATTCTTTTCAGTCAGATTTCAAACAGCATTAGCAAAGCCAGTAGGTCTGGGCTATTTTAGATGAATGGATACTTTTTAGGTCTGGTGTTAGCCAAGATCTTTAGATTTTTACTAAAATTATGTGTGAGATATATTTATAGGGGCTTTCAACCTGTCCTCTTTATCTGCTGTTCTGTTATTGTGCCATTCAACTTTTTCTACCGCTCAACACAGCATGTGGCAACAGGTGAGCCCACTTCAGCCATTGCTAACTTCCTTTTATGTGATGGCACTCTACCATGTCATCATGAGCACATGCACACAAAAAGCAGTTCCCTTAAGTGCCAGGGATTACTATGTCAATGTGGTTTTTTAGCCAATGTTTTGTTTTTAGATTGATGAGGGTCCAGCAGCTTTCCCAGCAATAAAGTTTTGCAAAACCATGGAAAAACGAAACAATCATTGACAAGGTCAAAAGGCTGCTGAACAATTGCAGACCAAATGGCTGTACATTGGATGGAAGGAAGGTTGCTGTATATTGCAGTGTAGATTACAGGTGTCACTGAAAGTTTGATGCTGAATGTGCTGAGCACTGAGAAACAGAGAACTGAGGTGCAAACCAGGGGCCAAGCAATCCTTCAACAAGCAGTCCTTGAAGAGGGTTTCTCTAACTGCCTACCTAACATAAATCGAAAACTGGATGATACCAATATGCTCTGTGGAAATCTGAGTTCAATTTGGAATCATTTTTCTCAGGTTATCACTGGACATGGTCCGAGCATCTCACATGCTACTGAAATCAAACGCAACTCACCTGATAGAGAGCTTAGAACATATTATACTGTTTGAGTGCTAATGGAGTTGTCAGTACCCGCAAGAATCAAATGTACAGTCTCACAATTAGTCTGCAATCCAATCATAGAAAATACTATCTGTTCAAATAAAAAAGAATCATTTGGCTCATTCAGAATCATTTGGTTGTGGAGTCAAGTTTAGTTACTTGATAACAAATCCTGAATATCTAAAATGGAAAAAGCAGCGTTTCATAACAGGTAGTGCGAGGATAGGAAATCTTCTGCCAGTGGCTTTATAATACGTCATCGATCTATTGTAGTTTAAGAGGCCATTACCACCCAATTTTGATTTTCAAAATTTGCTCATTACATCCTAGTGGTAATGCTCTATCAGTGACGGCAAATACAGTACTGCGTCTTATTAAAAACTACACACACAACAAAGTAAAAGCCTAGACTACATTACATACGGACACTTTCTAGGACCGTAATTAATTATCGCCGCCATAGACCGCACCGAACCTTTAAGACTTTCTCCGATCTTTATGCGAACCTACCACGACTTACAAACTACATTCGCGGACTTACCGCCTTGAGAAAACCCCAGGCCTGCGCGCCAGGAAGGGGTGAAATACGTGTTTGTAGTTTTTTTTAAATTCTACACACCTTGGTTTATACCTTGGAACCTTTGTTTATCTACTAAAATAAAAATTATTTTTCTCAATTCAAGACGAATCCACAAACCTATTTTTACTGCACGATAACGCAATATACACTTACTCGGTCTTGTCCTCCAACTCTATGAATCTCGCTTCAATGGGTAAGGGGTTTCTTAGGACAACTGAGCACCTCGAATTTACTCATTTCTCAAGGACGGGCGACTCCTGGGTCGCTTACCCCTTCTCTGTTCCACACCTGGGAAGCTTGCCAGCTCTCCCATATTGGATCGCGCAGCCACACGCCTTTCCTAATATTTGAAGCAAGTAGCTCTGCTTCTACGGTGGTGAAGATAATTCACGCATGCCAACATTTTAAAAGGGGAACGTGAGAATGTATTTTCCCCATTGACTTACATTGAAGCAGAAGCAGTTTTAGGCAGAAGACGGCTAAAATAAAGCCATGTTTTGGCTTACTTAAGAAATTGGGAGTCTGAATCGGGTAGGTATGATGTTTGGCAGCACTGAGGAGTAGTGTTCCTTGCATCTCTAGTTCCATACTTCAGCAGAACAAGTCGTTGTCTAACTACAAGCCTTTAGCTTTTGATTTGTTCAAATATGTTTACACGTTGCTCCATGCCCTTAATACACCCAAAACTAATAATCACAGCAATTGTCAGGGTTGGATTAAGAGCATAAATAGGCACAGGAACACCCCAAAAAAAGTCGCCCACATTTGTGGATTGTGCCTTTTCACAAAACACTTCTTCAGTGTTTTATGAAGTATGAAAAGGAGGGTGGGTGGTTCTCTAAAAGAGGTGTGGCCAAAAAAAACGAAACTGAGTTCTTTCCAGGAAGCATTGTCAATGTAATTAAGGATGTGGTTTAAAACATGTGAACTAGGGGGGCGTGGCTTGGAGCCCGGCAGACATGGCGGCGTTGTGGTGAAGCTCCCGGGCCGGCGCGGGTGAATCGCGCTTGGAGAGCTACAAATGAGAAGCTTCCTGGAGGACATTACGGGTGAAGTGTTGCTCGCGGGGATGTAATTACCCAAGTAGCTTTTCCGGTAATTTTAACACTTATTCGAAGTTGCTCGCGCATTCGAGAGGTCGCGTTATGACGGCCGCCATTTTGTTTTTTCTTTGAGGCAACGCGAGCGCTTTGTTTATCACAGAAGTGGCGATTATGCTCCTCCAATTTCGCGCACTTTGGAACCCTTATGCCCTAGCAATGCCATCTTCTTTTTCAGCAGAGGTCTATGGTGGCACAACAGCCTAGGCTCACACTACCTCTCCACAGATGATGAGGCAATGGAGTTATAGCCGCCATTTTGTTTGTCTCTCACTTCTAACTTCATTCTGATAACTTTTCAGCATTTTTAAGAGGCCCGTTAGCTGACTTCTTACAACGTTGTGAGGCTCTGTATGAAACGTTCCTCTCATAGGTGATATTTCTTTGCCTTATGGATACGATTTAGAAGAGCCATAGTGCCTGCTAAGTAATCTAGCTCCTTACTCTGTGGTGGTGACTTAACAGATTTTTGCTCTACGCAAGCTCCTAGTATTTTTTGGACTGTTGTTCTCAGCATCCTTTTCCAAGACGTCTTTCCGTTAAATTGTTTCACTCCCTCAACCAGACTTTTCTCCTCTTTGCCAATTTCCTCACTTTCGAAGTCTCTGTCTGTCTTCTGGACTCTCGATATTACAGGTTGATGGGCAGAACAAAAGGCACCCTTTCTGCTACCCCGAAACCAAAACGCATCTTCATCAAAAACTCAAGAGTTTTCTCAAAGCTCTCTAATTTGGACAGTTTGGGGCTTCTTGATTTAGACAAGTGCAATACAGTCATGGAGCCTACGCCATCAACAACAGTAAAGTCTAATGTGAAACGCTTAAAAAAGGATCCCCCCTCACCACCCAAACCAGTTTCCCCAGTCTCAATGGAATTATTACTTCAGGAAATAAGAGCCCTCAGACCTTCCATGGAGGAAACAAATACCAAATTACAAGTCCTATCTGATAACTGGTCGCAGCTGGACGCTAGACTCACAACAGTGGAGCAGAATGTTTCTTCCTTCCAGGAGACCACCAAGTGCGTTACCTCCTTAAGCTCTCAAGTATCAACACTACAAAAACAGGTTGAGGACCTTGAAAATCGGAATAGGAGAAACAACATGCGCATTTATAATTTGGCAGAGGGGGTTGAAGGTGCGGATCCTATTGCTTTCTTTAAATCCTTTACTCCCAAGATTCTTCATTTGCCAGAAGACACCACCTTGAATATTCAACGTGCCCACAGATTAGGTCATGTTGCGACTAATACTTCATCTTCACAGAGGCCGAGAGGAGTCATCTTGTACTTTCTAGAGTACACAGATCTAATGAAAGTTTTGGCTGCTGCTAGGGTCCTTCAAAAAATTACCTGGTCTGGCGCTACATTATTTTTTGCACAAGACTATTCCAAAGCAACTGCGTCACGACGTAAAGCTTTCCTAGACATGAGACCGGTCCTTCGCTCCATGGGTGCCAGATGTGGTTTGTTTCACCCCTGTTTGTTTAAAGTCACTTATAACAACAAAACCACTTCTTACGAGGATCCAGTACGCCTGCAAAGTTTCATTAATGCTCACGCGACAGATTTCATGGATTCCTCAAGACCATCCTCCTCACATGGAACTTGACTTGCTTGTGCCTCTTATTCGAGTTGTCATTCTCTCGTCGTTTGCAGGATTTATGCTGTTATACATTTTTATCAGTCCTATATTTTAGTTTTATCTTTGACATTGCTAATTAATCTTACAAGATCTTGCTGCTTTTATGTTTATATTCAGTATATAAGTTAGAGCTATTTTCACAATTGCATTTCTCCTCTTTGCTTCCACAGATATGTCTATGTTATGGCGTGTTCCATTCCTGGTCCGGTTCAGTCTTTACTAGACGTCTCGTCTGCTCCGTGTGGTTCCACCCTCCCCCACATTCTTGTTCCCTTATTGTAGGTATGTCGTTGGTTTTGTCTTCCGTTTTTTGTTTCGTCTTACATTTTCTTTCTTTTTTCGACTTTGGTGTCTTTTATATTCATATTCAGTCCTATTCTCTCTTTTGCATTATATTACTTGATACTCTAACACTCACTCCTCCTAGTTCCCTATCCCCTTTTTATCTAATCATTAATTCTTTCTCTCCCTTTCTTGCTATTTTGGTTTCTCACTCAAGGTTTATGCTTTCTAAATATTGTATCTCTCTTATCTGAGTTCTTATCATCTCTCCATCTCTTTCTACTCTCTTTTATTAATATGCGATGCCGTTATAAAGAGTTGGACTTTTGTCCCATAGTTATGAATTATTTCAATTTCGATTATTTATGTCATTAAAACTCATTTCTTGGAACGTTTGGGGCCTAAATTCACCCATCAAAAGACAGAGTCCTCACTCATTTAGCTAAACTGAATGCGGATATAGTGTTTTTACAAGAAACTCACCTCACTGACGCTGAATCATTAAAATTAAAAAGAGGTTGGGTGGGGGCTGTTTTCTCGTCTCCAGGAGATGGGAAACGTAACGGAGTAACGATACTTTTCCGTAAGTCACTTCCTATATCATTCCTGTCGCAGGAATCTGATAAAGATGGCAGATGGCTGAATGTTGCATTGGTGTTAAAAGATGTTCCAGTTTCTCTTCTTAATGTTTATGCCCCCACATGTGGTGAACCCTCTTTTTGGTCCACGTTGGCCAAGCAAATTACACATTCCATGGCAGATAATTTTATATTAGCTGGTGACTGCAATCAGGTTTTTGACCCATTTGTTGACAGAAACTCTAGATCTCCCTTTGTTCCTAATAAACCGCACAAATCCTTTGTTCATACTATTACTCAACACAAACTCCTAGATGCCTGGCGTCTATGTAATCCGACTACCATAGAATATACTTTCTTCTCCCCCTCCCACCATACCCAATCAAGAATTGATTATATTTTTGTCTCCCACAATATCTCACAAACACTTACACATGCAGAAATTGGTCCTATTCTACTTTCAGATCATGCTCCTGTTTCAGTTGGCATCGACATTTTACCTAAATCTGTGACCCCTAGACGATGGCGTTTTAACAATACTCTCCTTTTAAACCCAGAGTTCACTGCCTCTTTCACTACCTTTTTTTAATGAATATTTTGAATTCAATCAAACTGAGCACATGCCGTTTTCAACTATATGGGATGCTTATAAAGCTTCGGCAAGAGATTTCATTATTGGTTTTGTTGCCAAGAAACGCAGAATTGCACGCATACAAACTAAAAATCTTCTCCATGATATCAAGAAGTTAGAACATTCTTATTACACGTCCCAATCGAAAGATTGCCTAGCAGCCCTTATAAACGCTAAATTGCAGTTTAACAAGAAGTCGACAGATGACGCTTCACTATACCTGTTGAAGTCCAGTGCAAGTTTTATGGGGGTAAAAATAAAGCTGGCAAAATATTGGCCAATTATTTAAAAGTCAGGCAGAACAAATTAAATATAGAATCGATACACGACACAAATTCAAATTTAAAATTTAAAAATGCTGAAATTCTAAGCGAATTCTCCCTTTTTTTACAAATCTCTATATTCATCTGAAATGCAACCCACTGATCAATCCCTATCACATTTTTTTTCCAACATATCAAAGCCCCAACTTTCCTCTTTAGATCTATCCTCTTTGGAGTCAGATATTACACAGCAAGAGCTCTTTAATGCACTTCAACATCTTAAAAAAGATAAGGCACTGGGTCCGGATGGCTTTACCGTTGAATTATATCTCCAGTTTTCCAAACTCCTTTTATCCAAAGTGCACTCCTTAATGAACTTTTTTCATTCTTTTAACAACTCTTCTGGATCATTTTCAGAAGCACATATATGCCTCATCCCCAAGGAAGGCAAAGACCCCCCGACTTTGCAAAAACTATAGGCCCATCTCCCTGGTTAACATCGATTATAAAATATTTTCTAAAGCATTAGCTATTAGATTAGATTCCTGTCTACCAAATTTGCTGGGAAAGGAACAGTCTGGCTTTGTTAAGGGACGATTTATCACAGACAATACACGACTTCTTTTTAACGTTTGTCCAAATATTCTCGCCTACAAAAATCCTTAGCTGCAATTGCATTAGACGCGGAAAAAGCGTTTGATAGGGTTGAGTGGACTTATTTGTTTTACACTCTCAAATGGTTTGGCTTTGGTCCTAAATTTACATTCTTGGTTTCTCTTCTTTATTCTAATCCTCGTGCTGCAGTCTGCGCTAATGGTCTGATTTCCTCATTCTTTGATTTGGGTAGAGGAGTTTGCCAAGGATGTCCCTTATCTCCCTTCTTGTTTAATTTGGCTCTGGAACCTTTTCTCTCCAAATTGCCTCAAAACCCAAATTTACATTGTCTCCAACTGTCGAATTACCATATTAAACTTGCAGCTTATGCTGATATCTTGCTTTTTATGTCAAACCCAAGTGAATCAATCCCTGCATTTCTAGCTGAAGTTCAAGCATACTCCCTTATTTCTGGATATAAGCTAAACAACGATAAGTGCGAAATTTTACCCTTAACCAAATATACTTTAAAACCAGAATTTAGTGCTTCTAACTTTACATGGAGCCCCAATCGTATTAAGTACCTAGGGCTACACATCACACCTTATATTTCAGACACAGTAGCATTATGCCTGAACAAATGTATTCAGAAGCTTTCCGACCTAACCGCTAAGTGGCATCCCCTTTACCTATCTTGGTGGGGACGCTTAGATACCATAAAGATGATGCTAACGCCCATAGTTTTATACACTATCTCCAACATACCAGTTCCAATTCCTGTTAAATCGTTTAAGAAGATCAACTCCATCTTGTCTTCCTTCTTATGGAACAACAAAAAACCCAGAATGTCTCTTACAAGGTTATCTTGTCCCAAAACAGAAGGTGGAGTTACTTTTCCTGACTTTCGGGCGTATCAGAAGGCATTCCTTCTACGTCAGGCATCTTTCTGGCTACTTGATCCCACGGATGACTGCCCTTTATGAACCTCAATTGAGCGTCTTTTTTTATCTCCCTTTTCTTTTCACGAATATCTCTCCTTCTCACGCAAACCGCAGACCCTTTCCACCCCCATAATTAAATGGACCTCTAAACTCCTTCAGTCATCATCTCCCCCCACACATAACACTACAGACTCCTTCCTTAATTCAACCATCTGGCACAATAAAAGTTTGCTTATTCATAATAAACCCTTCTATTGGAAAATTTGGAGACAGAAAGGATTACTTTGGGTTCATCAGTTATTCTCCCAATCAGTTTTATCTTTTCCCTCGCTTAGCCAGCTGTTTAACCTGCCTACCTCATACATTAGCAAATACAATCTTTTAAAGGATGCCGTGATGACTACATATACCCAAATATACAATATGCCCATTATTTCTAACAATTCGGACTCCCTCTCACAGCTGCATGCTCTGTTTAAAAGTACACCTAAAGCTTCCACTATATACAGTTTTTTACAGGGTAATGACATTATTAGGCAGAAATCCAAAATAGAGGAGGCGTGGGAACATGATTTTCAAACTTCTTGGCCAATTTCTTTATGGAAGAACTTGTGGATTAAGTTACGTAAATCCTCCAGAGCAGCAAACACAACGCAAACATTATTTTTTGTATACAACAGACTTTTATTATCACCACATGCTTTAAGTAAGAGTTTCTCAACTGTGTCAGATGCTTGCTGGACATGTTCATCTCCAAATGCCGATTTGTTCCACATGCTGTTCTCATATGTATCTGTTTGTAGTTTCTGGAAACAAATCTGGGCTCAAATCAACCTAATTTTTGGCACGGAGTTTCCTTTTCCTTTGCGAATGTTTTCTTAGGTAGCCTTTCACCTGTTTGGGAAGATGTGTTGTTTAATGTCAAAATTATTGATTTGTTATTAGCAGTTGCTTTTCAACAAATTACTGCAAATTGGAAAGATCTCACAAAAATTTCTTATAGAGCCTGGTGGTACGCGGTTTGTCACAACCATAGACTAGATACTACTTTTGTTTACCCTATAAATTTGGCAATGAAACGTTTGGATTTGTGGTCACCTATTACAATATTTCTGGATGCAAGTGCCAAAAGTTTCCCTCAACTACAACCATCACAACAGGAAGTTCTTAAACCCCATGATCCCCTAATCGTTCCTAATATTTTCTATAACTTATTGTTACTCAGATTCTATTTGTACTATTGGATCTCATATGTCGTCATTTATAAGTCTGTTTTGTTTATTCTCAATACGCTTATTCTGAATGTACAGAAGTGAGATTATGATGATGTTTTTCTCATTGACACTTTTATATTTCTCAATAAAATTTTCTAGTACTTAAAACATGTGAACTAAATTCCTGTGCCTGACCAGTATTTGGGTAGCTCGCTGTGAGTTTTTCTGTTATTGCATTCAGATAGTGTTCCCAAGCTCACCATTAAAGGACGAGCAGAAAACCATAAATCATGTATCAATTAGGGAAGCCATAATTGGAGAGGAAGCAGTATTCAACCCCCCTTTTAACCCTGCTGATGCAGTATCAACATCCCAGCAGAAAAAAAATGTTCCCAAAAAGCCTCAGATTATCCATCGCCTGAACATAGGACTTGGTGCTTCTGATTGCAGCTAACCTTATTATAACCATGGCATTGTAGGGGACTGAACTGAAACTGTGACCTTTTGATAGTGAACATAATAATGCACTGAGCACATCAGTCTACAGGGCTGGCAGTCTAGCTGCAAAGATCTCTCAAGCACATATTGACACGACTTTTGTTTTCTTAACTTCACTGAGATAAAAAAAAATACAAACCTCGCTAGCACTCTTTGTGCATGGGTGAGTTCACACTGGTGAACGACACCTAAATATCAGTAAGGCCACTTCTGCTCAGGTCCTTTGTCCCTGCTCAATCTGCATACATTAATGTGCCAGTAGCTGGCCCAAGTCAGCTTTTTATATCAATGGGCCGACCCAGCAGGGGACTGGTAATGACACCTCCGGCCTGTTGGTGAATGGGGATGTGGGGGTAACAGAGGCCCATCTGCCTCGAGGTGCAAGCCTCCAGAAAGGCCGCCCAGGCCCTCACTGGCCGCTAGCAGCATCTGAACAGCACAGACAGATCCCAAATCGGCAATGATGCTGCACAAAAAAGTGGCCCACAGCTGCAACTCAGATAATGGCCCATTGCCTGCCTTACCAATCCAACCCTGGCAGTGATTTTTAATTAAATCTGCTAAAGCATTATAAACTCCTTTTTGCACTGCGGATGCAGTTACATGGCAGTGTGCATGCTCTGATAGAAAACCAAAGGGAATTCTACCTCATTTTTCCACTCTCACTCAGCCTAACCTTCAAGGTTATTTAGCTGCATGGTGTGTAAGGAACTCGAGTACTGCATTCAGGACAGCCCTGCCAAGTGCCACACATCACAGGTCAGAATAACACAATTCGATAATCATTCCTGCACTAGAACACTTTGTCACACAGTTTTGAGGGCTCCTTTAAGCTCAGCCACAGTCCTTTTTTGCTACCCAGTGTAAAAAATATTTATCAGTGCAGCTGCTATAAAGGTCTACAGCTAGGATAGATAATAAGGGGTTGAGGAAAGATAAACTGCAGACCCAATGAAGATACTTTCTTATATGTACCTTTTAAAGGGATTTTTCTGTTTGCTTTTAAAAACAATTTAGTTTCACTTTGTGTCTCACAAAAGGCATGGAATGTCACTCATAAGCACACTTAAACGATGATAATGTCACACATGTAATCTGAAAACTTGCAGCAATGCAGGAACAAAATTTGTGTGTGTGTGTGTGAATATTAGTCCTTATGTATAGTTTTCAAAAGACCTGGCCAACTGCTACATTTCATTTTGATTTGATTTGATTTACAGTTTTATATAGCGTTCGAATGCCATGAGGTGTCTTGGCTCTGCTTCTCGTAAAACTTTATACTGGGTATTAGGCAATCTGCTGCTAGTTGTCAAAAATCCAGGTCTTTAATGATTTTCTAAAAGACTTTAAGTTGGGACTGTTTTTTAGATTTGAGGGGAGCTTTTTTCAGAGTTTGGCTGTTCCTGCCCTCCCCGGGTGCTCTCTTATTTCTGTGGACCACTAGTAGCTTATCAGCAGAAGATCGTAGATTTGCTGGAGTGTACCAGACAAATCGATTATTGAGATAATCTGGGCCGACCTTATGCAATGCCTTGAAAGCTAAACATAATGATTTAAATGTAATCCTTTTGCTGACTGAAAGCCAATGAAGTTTAGTCAGGCCCTGGGACACAGAGTGATACCTGGGAATTCCCAGAAGAGGTTATGCAGCTGCGTTTTGCAACACCTGAAGTTTCTGCAAGAGTCCTTTATGTATGTTTAGGAATTAATTTTCATCCATTCGTTAATCTGGGCCATGCAGGAGTTAAAGCATTCTGCTGTTTCTTTCAGATTGCTTGATACCGAGACAATTAGCTGGGTGTCATCCGCATACTAGATGACTAAAAAGCCAAAATACCTGACAAGCTTAGCCAGCAGCGCAACATATAAATTGAAAAGAGTAGAGCTCAACGACGAGCCCTGTGGCACACCGCAAGGCAGCCTGCATTGTTCTGAGGAGAATGCTCCCATTTGCACATATTGGGCTCGATTCACAAAGGTAATCTGAGACAAAAGTCTAACTTCACGACTTTTGGTATTCACAGAGGTCATTTGAGAGTAATAACTTTACGTCCGCAGTCGGGCCGGAATCTCCGGCTTGGGCCGTACACTCCGGCTCGGCCCTGATGTAGTGTAATCAATGGGCCGGAATGCAATTTTTACAAAATGGAACGTGTGATAAATGTTAGAGGTGGACATGAAAATCAGTTTGGGTAGGTAAAAGGGTGTGGCCCGACACTACATCATATCCCAGAAAAGTTTGCTCCTTTGCAACAGGTTACATGCAGTCCACAATTTGCGCTCCCCTCGGTGTTGACAGTGTTGATTATACTTCATCCGACCCGAGCTGGAGAGTATGGCCTGAGCCGGAGTGTACGGCCTAGGTGCGGAGAGTACGGCCTAAGCCGGAGATTCCGGCCCAACTGCGGACGTAAAGATACGACTCGTAAATGACCTCTGTGAATACAAAAAGTCGTAAAGTTAGACTTTTGTCTCAGATTGCCTTTGTGAATCGGGCCCATTGTATCCTATCTATAAGGAATGACTTGAGTAGTTTGAGAGCTAGTCCTTTTATTCCTGACTCCAAGAGTCGGTTGACTGTATCGAAGGCCGCCGAAAGATCCAATAGCTCTGGGCGGCCTTCCCTCCTGAGTCTAGAATGGATCTTAATTCTTCGGAGGCCATGATCAAAGCAGTCTCTATACTATGTGCTTCTCGAAAACCAAATTGAGTTGAGTCCAAGAGTTTATTGGCATTTATAAAGGTTGCTATTTCTGCATTTAGTGCCTTTTCAAGTCCTTTTGCGGGAAATGGCAATCTAGAAATAGGTCTATAGCTACTGGGCTCCTGCAGATCCAGATTGGCTTTTTTTTTTTAGTATAGGAAGAATGGAGGTCATCTTCCAATCGTCTGGAAAATGATCTGTTTTGATAATTTCATTGTGTATGTCAGTAAATGATCACTTATGATTCCTGGTGTAAGATACACTATTTTGGGAGGACAGGGATCTAAAGGAGAGCCTGAGTTAGCTGTAGTTACTAACTTATGAACCTACTTTATATTCAAAGGAGGGAAGGTCTCCAAACCTTTTGCCAAAAGGAAGCACTCCAGGAGCTGTATGGTCTGCTGTGGTTTTAACCCCTTCGATGCTCATGACGGAATGGTTCCGTCATGAGCATCGGTGCTCTCTGTGCTCATGACGGAACCATTCCGTCATGAGGCCAGGGGCACGAAATCCTCTGCTGCAGACAGCAGAGGGATTTCCTTTCCCTCACAGCCTCAGGAGCTGGGGAAGAGCTTCCCCAGCTCCCGAGGCCCCCTCCTTTTCAGTGAAATGAAGATCAGCGCGCACGTCGCGCTGACTTCATTTCACTGAAAACAAACTAAAATGAGCCTTTAGGCTCATTTCAGTTTCACTTTCTACGTGCTCAGGGGGCCATCTCAGCCCCTGAGCACGTAGAAAGACGGGAGAGGTATCATTGGAAAGGGATAATCTCAATCCAATGGTACTCTTCCCAGTGGATCCTGCTTGGGGATCGCCCCAGGAGGGCGATCCCCAAGCAGGGATCCACCCACTAAGGCACCAGGGAGGGGGAGCGGCCCCTTGGGCAAGGGCTTTTGCTCCCCCAAAAAATTGCCATTAGTTCAGTCTTTTCTGCTCCTCCCCTGGGGGCAGATGGAGCAGTAGCCCTCAATCTACCCCCTGGGGGCAGAAAGCCCACTAGACACCAGGGATTTTATTAGGTGCATTTTTTTCAGGGTGGGGGCTGTCCGAAACGGGCACGCCAATGCCCCCACCCCCAGCCACCATTACAGCTTTTCTGCCTCCCTGGGAGGCAGATGGGGCAGTAGCTCACAACCCACCCCGGGGCAGAAAGCCCACTAAACACCAGGGATTTATTTTTTGTGTAATTTTTTTTTAGGGTGGGGGCTGCCCAAAACGGGCACGCTAATGCCCCCACCCCCGTCACCATTACAGCCTTTCTGCCCCCCCCGGTGGGGCAGAAAGCCCACTAAAAGCCAGGGATTTTTTTTGGCGTGCTTTTTTTTGGGTGGGGGCTGCCCGAAACGGCCACGCCAATGCCCCCACCCCCCGCTACCATTACAGCCTTTCTGCCCCCTGGGAGGCAGATGGGGCAGTAGCCCCCAATCTGCCCCCGGGAGCGACAGCCCACTAAACGCCAGGGATTTTTTTGTGCAATTTTTTTTAGGGTGGGGGCTGCCCAAAACGGGCACGCCAATGCCCCCACCCCGCCGCCACCATTACAGCCTTTCTGCCCCCCAGGGGGGGGGCAGAAAGCCCACTAAACGCCAGGGATTTTTTTGTGTGCAATTTCTTTTTAGGGTGGGGGCTGCCCAAAATGGGCACGCCAATGCCCCCACGCCCTTGCCACCATAACAGTCTTTCTGCCCCCTCTGGGGGGCAGTAGCCCCTCATCTGCCCCCCCCGGGCGGCAGAAAGCCCACTTGACGCCAGGGATTTATTTTGCAATTTTTTTTAGGGTGGGGGCTGCCCGAAGTGGGCACGCCAATGCCCAAATCCCCGCCACCATTACAGCCTTTCTGCTCCCCTGGTCTCCCGATAAAAATGGTACCTCACACGCGTGGGTGGGGCAAGTACTAGCGACAGGCAAGGGCCCAAAACCTAGTGAGGCGACATCAAAATTACCTATCACAAACCAACCTGGTTTCAAGGGGGTCCCATGAGTTTTGGCCCGGGTTCGGCGGCCAGCTAGGGAAACCTACCAAACCCACACATTTCTGAAAACTAGACACCCGGGGATTCCAGGGAGGTATGGCTTGCGTGGATCCCCCAAAGTTTTCTTACCCAGAAACCTGAAATTTTGCTGGAAAAAATCACTTTTTCACACATTTTTGTGTGGGAAAGTTGTGGCATCACCGGGCTGAAACAAATTTCCTACCCCAGTGTTCCCCAGGTCTCCCGATAAAACGGTGCATCACTGGGGTGGGAGGCCCAAGTACCGCGACAGGCAAGGGCCCAAAACGTATTGAGGCAACATCAAAATTGCCTATCAGAAATAGACCTGGTTTTGCAAGTGGGGTCCCATGACTTTTGCCCGAGGCCGGCGCCACCTAGGAAACCTAGCAAACCCACACATTTCTGAAAAGTAGACACCGGGGATTCCAGGAGGTATGGCTTGCGTGGATCCACCAACGTTTTCTTACCAGAATCCCTGCAAACCTGAAAGTTTGCTGAAAAAAATCACTTTTTTCACACATTTGTGTGGGAGTTGTGGCATCACCAGGCTGACACAAATTTCCTACCACCCAGCGTTCCCAGGTCTCCCGATAAAAATGGTGCCTTACTCGGGTGGGAGGCCCAAGTACCCGCAACAGGCATGGGCCCAAAACGTATTGAGGCAACATTGAAATTGCCTATCACAAAATGTTTTGGGCCCGTGCCTGTCGCGGGTATTTGGGCCTCCCACCCGAGAGAGGCACCATTTTTATCGGGAGACCTGGGGGAACGCTGGGTGGTAGGAAATTTGTGTCATCCCGGTGATGCCACAACTTTCCCACACAAAAATGTGTGAAAAAGTGATTTGTTCAGCAAAATTTCAGGTTTGCAGGGATTCTGGGTAAGAAAACGTTGGTGGATCCACGCAAGCCATATCTCCCTGGAATCCCCGGTGTCTACTTTTCAGAAATGTGTGGGTTTGCTAGGTTTCCTAGGTGGCCGAGCCCCGGGCCAAAAGTCATGAGGACCTCCTGCAAAACCAGGTCGTCTTCTGATAGGCAATTTTGATGTTGCATCAATACGCTTTGGGCCCATGCCTGTTGCGGTACTTGGGCCTCCCACCCGAGTGAGGCACCATTTGTATCGGGAGACCTGGAGAACGCTGGGTGGTAGGAAATTTGTGTCAGCCCGGTGATGCCACAACTTTCCTACACAAAAATGTGTGAAAAAAGTGACTTTTTCAGCAAAATTTCAGGTTTCTGGGGATTCTGGGTAAGAAAACGTTGGGGGATCCACGCAAGCCATACCTCCTGGAATCCCCCGGGTGTCTTCTTTTCAGAAATGTGTGGGTTTGGTAGGTTTCCTAGGTGGCTGCCGAGCCCCGGGCCAAAGAGTCATGGGACCCCTTGCAAAACCAGGTCGTTTTCTGATAGGCAATTTTGATGTTGCCTCAATACGCTTTGGGCCCTTGCCTGTCGCTAGCGTACTTGGGCCTCCCACCCGAGTGAGGCACCATTTTTATCGGGAGACCTGGGGCAATGCTGGGTGGTAGGAAATTTGTGTCAGCCCGGTGATGCCACAACTTTCCCACACAATAATGTGTGAAAAAGTGATTTTTTTCAGCAAAATTTCAGGTTTCTGGGGGATTCTGGGTAAGAAAACATTGGGGGATCCACGCAAGCCATACCTCCCTGGAATCTCCCATGTGTCTACTTTTCAGAAATGTGTGGGTTTGGTAGGTTTCCTAGGTGCCGGCAGAGCTAGGGTTCAAAAACTACAGCTAGGCACTTTGCCAAAAAAGGGTCATTTTTCACAGTGAAATTGGGGTGTGTCCACGTTGTGTTTTGCGCTGTTTCCTGTCGCGGGCACTAGGCCTACCCACACAAGTGAGGTACCATTTTTCTCGGAAGACTTTGGGGAACGCGGGTGGGTGGAATTTTGTGGATCCATGCAGATTCCAGAACTTTCCACCACAGAAAAGTGAGGAAAATTTGTTTTTTTGACAATATTTTAGGTTTGCAAGGGAGTCTGGGTAACAGAACCAGGTGAGAGCCAGTCAAGTCACCCCATCCTGGATTCCCTGGGTGTCTAGTTTTCAAAAATGTATAGGTTTGCTAGGTTTCCCTAGGTGCCGGCAGAGCTAGGGTTCAAAAACTACAGCTAGGCACTTTGCAAAAAAGGGTCATTTTTCACTGTGAAAATGTGGTGTGTCCACGTTGCGCTTTGGGCCGTTTCCTGTCGCAGGCACTAGGCCTACCCACACAAGTGAGGTACCATTTTTATCGGGAGACTTAGGGTAACACAAAATTGTAGAGCAACTGTTATTATCTATTGACTTTTGATGCATTTCTGCCTTCCAAATGAAAGACAATGTGTAAAAAGAAGTCATTTTGAAAAATGTCCTATAATTCTCATGCTAGTATGGGTACTCCCAATTTCGGAAATGTGCAAATATCTACTATTTCTAAACTCTATATTTTGTTCCCATTTCAGAAATACATAGGTGTCTTTCATACCGATTTTTCCATGTATAAATTTTCCCAGAATAATTGCTATATACCCGGTACATAATAAAGAACCATTGCAAGACGCTGCTCAGTTATTGGCTCTGGGTTCGTCGGGTTCTTGGTGAACCTACAAGTCCTATATATCGCCACAACCAGAAAGGTCCAGCGGATGTAACGGTATATTGCTTTCAAATAGCTGTCATAATTAGAAGAAGTTACAGGTGAAAATGTTGACACAAATGGCTGATTTTTTCAACTAATGTTCAATTTTTCCTTTATTTAACTGTTTGATTCTATAAAGAAAACATGAAGGATCTACACAAATGACCCCTTGCTGAATTCAGAATTTTGTCTACTTTTCAGAAATGTATAGCTTTCTAGGATCCATTATTGCTTTCATACCCATTTCTACCATTAACTGGAAGGAGGTTGAAAGCACAAAAATAGCAAAAATAGACTATGTCCCAGAAAAATGCCAAAACTGTGTAATAAATTTTGGTTTTCTGACAAAAGTCTGCTTGTCCCTGAAAGCTGGGAAGATGGTGATTTCAGCACCACAACCCCTTTTTGATGCCATTTGTAGGAAAAAACCAGACGCTTTCATCTGTAGCCCTTTTTTCGCATTTTTCCCCAAAATACCAAAATGTAGCTGTATTTTGGCTGTCTGGGTCCCCTCCAGGGGAATCCACAAACCCTGGGTACCTTTAGAATCCCCATGATGTTGGGAAAAAAGGACGCAAATTTGGCGTGGATACGTTATGTGGTCAAAAAGTTACAGGGGCCTAAGCGCGAACTACCCCAAATAGCCAAAAAAAGGCTTAGCACAGGAGGGGAAAAGGCCTAGCAGCGAAGGGGTTAAAGTTATTATTGGTAATGTGTTGAAAACATCTTCCACTTTGCCCTGAAAGAATTTAGTTGAAACATTACAGAAATTCTGACAGCAGTTGTTGCTTATAGCTTCTGATACTTTAGCTAAGCTTTTTACCGTACGGAATAGATCTTTATTGGAATTTTTAGTCAGTGAACATTTTTGGGTAAAGTAATATATTTTTTCTTCCATAATTGGCTTTCTATAATCTATTATAGATTGTGAGTAAATGTTCCTATCTTGTGGGTCATACTTGGATCTCCACTGTCGTTCTTTCCTCCTGCAAAGCTGTTTTTCCAATCTGAGCTTTTCGGTGAACCAAGGTTCAGAAGGGTTTTTTGCCGGTTAGGGATCAATTTTGTAGGAGCTAATAAGTCAACTGCTATATTGATCCATGAAGAGTATGTAAGGGCTGTTGAGTCTACATCCAAGTTGGAGCTTGGTTTAGATTTTGGTAGAAGTAATTTGAATTCTACAGAGTCAATGTTATTCCAAGCGCGGCCTTTAGTGACAGAGGAATAGTTAGTTCTCCACAGTCTTGAGGGAGACAAACTAATTCAAATAATTATGACTCTCTGGTCTGACCACAATATTGGCATCACTTCTGTTACCTTCAGGGTAAGGTTATTAGTGAAGATACCATCCACTATGTGGCCTGCTATATGGGTAGGGTATTCCACCAATTGTTTTAGCTCAAAATTGGCAATAATATCGACCAAGGACACTGTTTCACAGTCATCCAGTTTTTCTAAATGAAAGTTAAAATCCCCTAGAACCTGGAAATCAGATCCATTGATACTGGAGTCGATGAAAGGACTTATGTTATTTATAAATCAAGTTTTTGAGCCAGGGGGTCGATAGACCAAAAGTCCTCTAAAGGTATAGGCTCTGTTGAGTTTGATTCAGAATGCAAGCCTTTCGAAATCAGTGTCACTGCCGGCAGATGACCCTGATACCAGTAGGTTGTCCCTATACCCGATGGCTAGTTCCTCGATTTACCCCCCCACCCGATTTACCAATCCTATCTGACCTGTAAAATGAATAACCACCAGCAATCGCTTGGACCAGGTCCGGCTCGGATGACTTGTCCGCCTAAGTCTCAGTGATAAATATAATATCAGCTGTTGCTTGAATTTCCTACAGAATATCAAGCATTTTCCCAAAGGCAAAAAAGGGCAATAAGCCTGGTCCCTAAATAATGTGATGATGTGCCTTGTCAGATCTCTGGGCGGTGGGGTATCCAAAGATATTGGAGTAGACGCCTCACTCACTTATCGTGACATGCTTCATGATAGGCGTCTATCCACACCCAGGTAAGATGGTACTACCTGGGCGGACTCAACCAAAGATGTAATGGGAGTTCTTATATAAAGCAAAAGCTGGTCATGCAGGGAACCAGATGAGTGATCATAAAAATACCTTCAGGTATACCCAAACGATAAGTTTATTAAGAGGGTACCTGGGGTATGGATAAAAACGTGCAAAGTTTGGGGTTATACTGAATATAATCGTTCAGTTCTACCCCATTTAAGGTGCCAACATGTTTCGGCCCGCGCTCTGAGCCCACGTGGGTCTGGGGCCTTCGTCAGGGCTAATTTTCTACTGTTAAGTGTCCCTGTTTGTGAGATCAAGTGGTTGGTGCTGTCTTGTAGTCACACTTTCGTCAAAGATCAAGCACCACCTGAGGACCTCTGTATCTCACTGTGTCCGCCTCCGAGGACACAGTGAGATACAGAGGTACTCAGGTGGTGCTTGATCTTTGACGAAAGTGTGACTACAAGACAGCACCAACCACTTGATCCGCATAGAGCCTATTAATAAACATCCAGTAGAAAACCTACTGAGGGACACAGTGAAGACAGGTGAGCGCATTAGGCCTCACTCTAGGGCATGTAATTCGTGCACCTCTCACAAGCAGGGACACTTAATAGTAGAAAATTAGCCCTGACGAAGGCCCCAGACCCACGTGGATTCAGAGCGCGGGCCAAAACATGTTGGCACCTTAAATGGGGTAGAACTGAACGATTATATTCAGTATTACCCCAAACTTTGCAAGTTTTTATCCATACCCCAGGTACCCTCTTAATAAACATATCGTTTGGGTATACCTGAAGGTATTTTTATGATCACTCATCTGGTTCCCTGCATGACCAGCTTTTGCTTTATATAAGAACTCCCATTACATCTTTGGTTGAGTCCGCCCAGATAGTACCATCTTACCTGGGTGTGGATAGACGCCTATGATGAAGCATGTCACGATTAGTGAGTGAGGCATCTACTCCAATATCTTTGGATACCCCACCACCCAGAGATCTGACAAGGGACATCATCACATTATTTAGGGACCAGGCTTATTGCCTTTTTTTGCCTTCGGGAAAATGCTTGATACACTGTAGGAAATTCAAGCGACAGCAGTTGCTCATATGTGATAAAAGTTTATCTGGGAGATTGCAACTGATCTGCTTTTCTCTCACTCTCTATTGTGATAAATAAATATAATATCAAGCTTGTTTGTGCTTACCATCTCCGTGCAGTCTAATTTATGTTTTACTAGGGAAGTGCATTGACGAGCACGCAGCTAAAACAATTAGGTAGTGCTGTACGTCGGGAACACTGGGATTTTCCCGGATGTCTGGCTTGTGTGCCTTCATTAGTAAGAGAGAGTTTGCAAGAAGCACATTGTTTGGGACCTGTTAGACCTGTCAGCCTTAGGGTGGTCTTTCCCTGTTTTTTTTTTCCCTTTTGCGCTTCATTTTTGCCACCATATTTTTACTGGACCTAGGTCTCTGGGCACCTTGCCACTGCTAGCCAGTGCTGAGGTGCAGGTGCTCTCTCTCACTCAAGATGGCTGCCACAGGCCCCTGCTACTGCAGAGGGGCCTTACACACATACACACTAGTAGCCAGGGTCAGGCTGGGGTATAGGGATACAGTATCCATTCCATCCCCGCCTCTGGGCCACATAGCCAGGCATGTAGAAGGTTCCAGAACCTTCCGGGCTGTGGGAGGAGTTATGTTTTGCCGCCTTTGAGAGGGTCACCTGACCTAGGGGTATAAAAAGCTTGGAGGGAAAACTTTCTAGTCAGTTGATGAGGCACCACTGAACCTGGGGAAACCTCCGCCGGAGTATAGGCTTTAGGGCCTAGGGGGGAGACCTACACTACTGCTGCTGACAGGGCTGAGGCCCTGCTGGAGTAAGATAGCTGAGGAACGCCCACCACCCACTGACCTTGCCCAGTGTGAGGGGACCCAGGGAACCACCTTCAGCGTGCAGGGAGGAACATCAAGCACTCCCAGACCACCAACTCATTCCCCCCTCATGACAAGAAACTTCTGACAAGAAACTCTGACAAGAAACTTATACTAAGGAACTTCTGACAAGAAACTCATCACCAGAAGCGCCTAAGAAGCAACCAAGCTGGAGCAGTCGCAAGACGCCTTAATTTGAGGAGGCCTGACCGTCCAGCCAGGCCTGAAGCCTAAACTGCCCAACTGGGGATCACCAGGTAAAGCGCCGTACCCTGAAGCGCTAGACCTTCACCCCTATTCATTTCTGCCTGTTGCTGGGCTACCCCCAAGTACGTTGCCAGTCAGCCCTGCCCACAGGCTGCTGGTGCCCCCTGCGTTCTGTCGCCCCTCAGGTCACTGACCTTGTGAGGAGATCGCGGCCGCCTGAGAAGAGGCACCGTGTGGTGAGGTGCGCCGTTGCGCCCTCACCGGAGGAAGCGCTGAGGTGAGGGAAGCCCCTCAGGTGTGTGTGGTGAGGTGCGCCGTCCGCGCCCTCACCGAAGCCTCCGAAGAATTGTCTCCGCCGCCGTCGCGGCCGAAGAATTGCCCCCGCCGCCGAAGCGGCCAAAGAATTGTCTCTGCCGCCGAAGCGGCCAATGAATTGCCCCCGCCGCCGTCGCGGCCGAAGAATTGCCATCGCCGCCGTCGCGGCCCAAGAAATCGCCAGCGCGATCACCAGCGAGGCCTCCAGGCGCCGCTGACGCCGTTGCCGAGCAACCGGGGTCGCCGGGCGTGACCCAGGAAGGCCGCGCAACGATTGGGCGCTGGCCCCGGTCACGCCCCAGCGCCGACGGAAGCCCGGGAAGAGCCCCGGCAGTGCAGAGGGAGACGGGGAGCCGGCCGGAGAGGACTGCCGGCTCCCGCTCCCTTCCCCGCGACCCTGAGCCCGCGCACTTACCCTACTTGATCCCGGGGGCCAGAGGAAGGTGATCCCGGCCCCGCAACGTCCCGCTCCCAGTCCCTGAAGCCCGCAACGTGCCGTGCAGGCATACCCTGATCCCGGGGGCCGGAGTAAGGTGATACCGGCCCCCGCAACGTCCAGCCAGTCCGGCCTGAAGGCCGAGGTACCCCTACCGGGCCCCGCCCTCCAGAACACGGGCAGGCCTGGGGGAGTGCCAGTCGCCCTGAAGCGTGACCAACGACCAACACAACAGGTGAGCCCAGGAGGCCCCTAGGGCCCACAAAACGCCACTGGGGGCCGGGGGCCACCATTAACCCCATAATTACTTGTGCAAACTTTCCCCATGAGGCGAGGCCCCGGAGAGGAGTGGGCCTAGCCTAGAGTTAACCCCTAAGGGTCATAGAAGCCCCAGGATACTGGACATGTCGAGGGGTTCCCTACAATATTTAATAACTTATTGCAGATGCCTATTGTAATTACTGCCTAGGCCATGCTTTTAACTGCGAAGTCTTTTACCACAGGGGGAAAGTATTTAATTGAATTGAGTTGAAGTGTTTTATGTTACAGGTGTACTGGAATTGCGACGCCCACTGTACTGAATGTGGGCGCGCCTAGATTAATGCAGGCCTATTTAAATGTAAAGTGAAAAGCCTTCTTTTAAGTAATTGAATATGCTAAAGTGAACTGCATGTCTAGGCCCCTGTTTTATTAACGTACCTTGAGATCATTATTAAGTGCTACGTGTAGGAGATAATTCCTGCGGCCTCTTAGTGGCCTACAATGTTGATGAGCTATGATGCTTTATTTAAAATGTGCACCAATTGAGTAATGCAATGAATTTGAATGTAGATCTGAATTAATCTGCCTCATCTAATGCCAACTTAATTTATTTATAAAAGATCTTGATTTTAAATACAAAAGCCTGGTGTGGTGTCATGTTATTGCGTTCGCATTTCTGAGTCAGAGTAAGAGTGTGCTGCACAACTGCCTTACACATTGCCTTCGCGTGCCTTCCCGCTTCACGCCATGCTACCGTGTCGGACTCGGTAACCCCGGTTCCAACATTTGGTGTTCAGCGGTTGGATAAGGACTGGTGCTTGTGCAGCACCCTACAGTGACTCAGTGTGCGCCGCAATTAGACACCTATTGTAATGAAAGTGCTAGGAATTCTATGGTAATTGCCGATTATGTACATTCCTGCGTTAGACCTGTTACCTACAGTTTAGAACCCCTTCCTTAAATTGTCTGGGACCCCACCTAGGAGGATGGAGTTTGAGTTAGCCAACCTAGAAAGGTATACGGTGACACAGCTCAAGGAGTTCTGCCTAGAGAGGAGGGTGGCCGTCAAGCGAGGCCCCAGGAAGGAGGTGCTTCAGAAAGCTTTGAGGGCATGGGTAATGGCCCACCCGGAGGGAAGAGGGGATGAGGAGCAGGGGAGGCAGACAACCCAGGAGAACTGGACCTACTGCGCATTGATGTTAGCGAGAATGTGTTGCCAGGAAGACGTTCCAGGGCAGGCAGTAGTGCGTCAGGGGAAGTTTGTCACCAGAGGAATTTGAGGACAGAAGGGAGCAGAGGCAATTAACATTAGAACTTGCTAGGATGGAAAGAGAAGGAGAACAGGCAAGGCTAGCCATGGAGGAAAGGAAGCTTGTACATGAGCTTAGCCTGAAGGAACTAGAGCTCCGGACCTTGCAGATGGAGATGGAAGGCAAAATGAATGGTGGCAGCGTACCTGCTGGGGTTCCACAGGAGCCCAAATTCTATTTACCCAGAGAGGTGATGGCCAGTTTTAGTGTAGGTGATGACATCGACAAGTGGTTGGCGGCCTACGAGGTGGCTCTGGTGGCCCATAGAGTTCCTGAGAGCTACTGGGGGAGGTCTTTATAGGTACATACCTCCACTAGTAAGGGACACACTTTTAACTTTGGATAAGGGGAGCAGACTAACTACCCTATCATGAAGGAGGCCCTGCTCAAGAAGTTTGGCCTCACCCCAGAGAAGTACCGCCAAAAGTTCCGCAACAGCCACAAGCTTCACACACAAAACTGGGTGGATTTTTTTTGACTATGCCCGGAAGGCATTGAAGGGTTGGGTGCGTGGCAGCAACGTTGACAATTACAAAGGGCTGTACGACCTATTCTTGAGAGAGCACCTCCTAGAGAAATGTTTTCCGGAGCTGCGCCAGTACTTGGTGGACCGCAAGCTGACCAATCCTAGGGAGCTTGCAGAAGAGGCAGACACGTGGGTCAGCACTCGGGTGTCCCACAAGGGAGCCGGGGCGGACCCCCGAAAGGTGGACAGGGGCTCCCCCAGAAGAAAGAGGGGGAGATAAAAGAGGGAGTTCTTTAAAGGTCCCCAAAATAGACCGCCTGGGAGAGGGGTAGGTTCCCCATCCAAATCTGGATCCCAGAAACCCACTTATCCTGACAGGAGTCAGCAGCCCAGAACTGTCCGGTGCTATGAGTGCGGGGAGGTTGGACATTACAAGGGGGATCCCCAGTGTCGCAAGAGAACCCCAGCCCCCACAGGAGGTAAGAGCCCCGGGGTGGCCAGTGTAGCGCTTGGGGAGGAGTTGTCCCTAGGTAGGGGAGGTGAGTGGACAGGCTTGACCTTAGTTTCACTGGGGATAGAGAGATCATCCCACGGGTTCAGGTACCCGCGAACACTGCCAAGTATCGGCAGAGGGTCCTGGTGAACGGGGAGGAGGTGGAGGCTCTGAGGGACACAGGTGCCAGCATGACGATGGTGAGACGTCAGCTGGTGTCCCCAGAGCAGGTGATTCCTGAGGAATTCCACCCGGTTGTTATGGCTGATAATAGCCTGGGTCATTACCCCGTGGCCCAAGTTCCCTTTGAGTGGGGAGGAGTATCAGGTCTGTTGAAGGTTGCGGTGAGCCCTGCCATGCCAGTTGACTGTCTGCTGGGCAACGACTTGGAACATACTGCCTGGAGGGAGGTAAGAGTTCAATGCCCATGCTGAGATGTTGGGATTACCAGGATGGACTTGCGCCGTCACGCGGTCCATGGCTGCCCGACAAGGAACTCAGCTGGGGTTGGAGCCTGAAAGAATGGCCCAGCCCACTGCTGGACGAGGAGATGTCCTGGAGGAGACACCCGGTGAGATGGATGGGGAGCCCGCGGAGGTGACCCCGGAGTCCGCTGAGGTGGTTGGTGTTCCCGTGGGGGACCTGCCGACCCCTGCAGAGTGGCAGGTGGAAGGAGGGCCTACCCGGGAGGAATTTTGCCGGGCGCAGAAGGAGTGCCCTACGCTTGAAGGCATGCGGCAACAGGCCGAAGCCCAAGCAGCTGGAACAGAGACTGGTAACTACCATGTCTACTGGGAGGATGGTCTCCTCTACAGTGAGCCTAAGGCTCCGGTGCATGGGTCATCAAGGGCCGTGGTGGTCCCCCAATGCTACCGAGCCTTTCTGCTAGAATTGGCACACGAAATACCACTAGCAGGACACCTGGGCCAAGACAAGACGTTTGCGCGTATGGTCCCACATTTTTACTGGCCCAGGATGCGCGTCACTTCTGACACTTTTTGCAAGACTTGCACCACTTGCCAAGCGAGCGGCAAGACAGGGACGAAAGTGAAGGTCCCTCTGGAACCTCTCCCAGTTGTCGATACCCCTTTTGAGCGGGTAGGGATTGACATTGTCGGGCCATTGGACCCGCCGACTTCTGCAGGACATAGGTTCATTTTGGTGCTGGTAGACCACGCCACCCGGTACCCGGAGGCAATCCCTCTGAGGACCATCACTGCACCGGTGGTGGCGCGGGCCCTGATGGGGATTTTTACCCGAGTGGGATTCCCCAAGGTCGTGGTGTCAGATAGGGGCACGAATTTCATGTCGGCCTACATGCAGGCCATGTGGAAGGAGTGTGGAGTGACCTACCGGTTCTCCACTCCTTACCACCCCCAGACGAACGGGCTCGTGGAGCGCTTTAACAAAACCTTGAAGGGGATGATCAGGAGCCTACCCGAGGACTTGAGAAGAAAGTGGGACGTCCTCTTACCCTGTCTGCTCTTCTCCTACCGAGAGGTGCCGCAGAAGGGGGTCGGTTTCAGCCCCTTTGAGCTGCTCTATGGCCACCCGTTCGGGGGCCCCCTCAGTCTTGTCAAGGAGGGGTGGGAGAAGTCTTCCTCGAAGCTTCCCCGTGATGTGGTCAGCTCTATGCTGGCATTCCGCAGCCAAGTGGCCAAGCTGTGGAAGGAGGCCTCGGACAATCTAGAGGCAAGTCAAGCCGTCATGAATAAATGGTATGACCGGAACACGCAGACGGTAGAGTTAGACGCTGGACAGAAGGTGTGGGTCATGGAGCCAGGAGAGCTTAGCGCCCTCCAGGACCGGTGGACTGGGCCGTTTGAGATCTTGGAAAGGAGAGGCCAGACCACATATGTCGTTGATGTGAAGACCCCACGTCAACCCCACCGGGTGTTCCACGTCAACCGCCTGAAGCCCCACCAGGAGCGTTCAGAACTCACTCTCCTAATGATAACAGATGGAAGTGAGGAGGAGGAGAGTGAGCCTCTTCCAGACCTTCTGGCGGCCCATGAGAAGGATGGTTCGGTAGAGGGAGTGGTCCTCGCCCCATCCTTGACCCCAGAGCAACAGATCGTTGTTCTCCCTCACGCCTGGAATCACGCACCTGTGTACCCATTATGTGGACACAAGGGACAGTCCGCCAGTAAAAACCAAGTCTTACCGGCTGTCCGATAAAGTCAAGGCTAGTATCCAGGGTGAGGTTACCAAGATGCTAGAACTGGGGGTGATTGAGCCTTCCAGTAGCCCTTGGGCTAGTCCGGTGGTGTTGGTGCCGAAAGCGGCCCCACCGGGCACCACACCAGAACTTCAGTTCTGTGTGGATTACCGTGGACTCAACTCAGTCACTAAGACCGACGCTCACCCGATCCCTCGGGCGGATGAGCTCATTGACCGGCTGGGAGCGGCCCGGTATTTGAGTACCATTGATTTGACGTCAGGCTATTGGCAGATAGCCATGGCGGAAGGAGCAAGGGAGAAGACTGCGTTCTCCACCCCCGAGGGCCACTTTCAATTTCGGGTGATGCCCTTCGGGTTGAAAAATGCTCCAGCCACTTTCCAGCGGTTGGTGAACCAGGTGCTGTCTGGCCTAGAGGCCTTCTCTGCTGCCTACCTGGATGACATAGCTGTCTTCAGTAGCAGCTGGAAGGAGCATCTCCAGGAGGTGCTACAGGCTTTGCAACGGGCTGGTTTAACCATCAAGGCCAGCAAGTGCCAGATTGGACAGGGATCTGTCGTGTACCTGGGACATCTGGTGGGCGGAGGGAAGGTGTAACCCTCCAAGCCAAGATTGAGACCATCTTGGCCTGGGAGCCCCCCAAGACCCAAACAGAGGTCCGGGCTTTTCTCGGCCTCACGGGGTATTACCGCCGGTTCGTCAAGGGATATGGAACCATCGTGGGCCCATTGACGGAATTGACTTCAAAGAAGCAGCCACGCAGAGTCATCTGGACGGCTGGCTGCCAGGAAGCCTTTGAGACCCTCAAACGTGCAATGTGCACCGCACCGGTGCTCAGGACTCCAGACTTTGGACGGGAATTTATTGTACAGACGCTTCTGAGCATGGCATAGGAGCTGTGCTCTCGCAGCTGAATGACGATGGCCAAGACCAGCCAGTGGCCTTCATTTCCCGAAGACTACTCCCCCGGGAACAGCGGTGGAGTACCATCGAACGAGAAGCCTTTGCTGTGGTTTGGGCCATACCTTTTTGGTTGTCACTTCCTGATCCAGACCGACCACAGACCCCTTCGCTGGCTCATGCAGATGAGAGGTGAAAACCCCAAATTGTTGAGGTGGTCCATTTCCCTCCAGGGGATGGACTTTCGGGTGGAACATCGACCCGGTGTAGACCACGCCAACGCTGACGGTCTCTCTCCCGGTTTTTCCGCCTTAGCGAAGAGAACTCCCTAGAGGTTGGGAAGCTCTCCCCTCTTTCGGATGGGGGGGACGCGTGTTAGACCTGGCAGCCCTAGGGTGGTCTTTCCCCGTTTTTTTTTTTCCCCTTTTGCGCCTCATTTTTGCCACCATATTTTTACTGGACCTAGGTCTCTGGGCACCTTGCCACTGCTAGCCAGTGCTGAGGTGCAGGTGCTCTCTCTCACTCAAGATGGCTGCCACAGGCCCCTGCTACTGCAGAGGGGCCTTACACGCATACACACTAGTAGCCAGGGTCAGGCTGGGGTATACGGATACAGTATCCATTCCATCCCCACCTCTGGGCCACATAGCCAGGCATGTAGAAGGTTCCAGTACCTTCCGGGCTGTGGGAGGAGTTATGTTTTGCCGCCTTTGAGAGGGTCACCTGACCTAGGGGTATAAAAGGCTTGGAGGGAAAACTTTCTAGTCAGTTGATGAGGCACCACTGAACCTGGGGAAACCTCCGCCGGAGTATAGGCTTTAGGGCCTAGGGGGGAGACCTACACTACTGCTGCTGACAGGGCTGAGGCCCTGCTGGAGTAAGATAGCTGAGGAACGCCCACCACCCACTGACCTTGCCCAGTGTGAGGGGACCCAGGGAACCACCTTCAGCGTGCAGGGAGGAACATCAAGCACTCCCAGACCACCAACTCATTCCCCCCCCCTCATGACAAGAAACTTCCGACAAGAAACTCTGACAAGAAACTTATACTAAGGCACTTCTGACAAGAAACTCATCACCAGAAGCGCCTAAGAAGCAACCAAGCTGGAGCAGTCGCAAGACGCCTTAATTTGAGGAGGCCTGACCGTCCAGCCAGGCCTGAAGCCTAAACTGCCCAACTGGGGATCACCAGGTAAAGCGCCGTACCCTGAAGCGCTAGACCTTCACCCCCTATTCATTTCTGCCTGTTGCTGGGCTGCCCCCAAGTACGTTGCCAGTCAGCCCTGCCCACAGGCTGCTGGTGCCCCCTGCGTTCTGTCGCCCCTCAGGTCACTGACCTTGTGAGGAGATCGCGGCCGCCGCCACCTGAGAAGAGGCACCGTGTGGTGAGGTGCGCCGTCGCGCCCTCACCGGAGGAAGCGCTGAGGTGAGGGAAGCCCCTCAGGTGTGTGTGGTGAGGTGCGCCGTCCTCGCCCTCATCGAAGCCTCCGAATAATTGTCTCCGCCGCCGTCGCGGCCAAAGAATTGCCCCCGCCGCCGAAGCGGCCAAAGAATTGTCTCCGCCGCCGAAGCGGCCAAAGAATTGCCCCCGCCGCCGTCGCGGCCGAAGAATTGCCACCGCCGCCGTCGCAGCCCAAGAAATCGCCAGCGCGATCACCAGCGAGGCCTCCAGGCCCCGTAGACGCCGTGACCCAGGAAGGCCGCGCAACGATTGGGCGCCGGCCCCGGTCACGCCCCCAGCGCCGACGGAAGCCCGGGAAGAGCCCCGGCAGTGCAGAGGAAGACGGGGAGCCGGCCGGAGAGGACTGCCGGCTCCCGCTCCCTTCCCCCGCGACCCTGAGCCCGCGCACTTATACCCTAAGCAATAATAGACAACATAACAACACGGCCTACACTACACAGGGTGACCCCCCCCCAAGATACCCTCACCCCTGCCCACGACATCATGGCGCAGCGTCTCGCTTCACTAGAAAGCCAACTAGAAATGTTATACCGGGGCTTGAACGAAATCCTCACCAACCTCGACAAGGCCCGAAAGCCCCAGCACTCCCCTCCCAGGGTGCCCTCTTCACTCAACCCCATTCACCCCAAGCGCCCCACTAAGTCCGTAGCAACCCCCGTGACACGGTTACAGAGACCCTCAAGAACTGACGCCGAGGCCCTCTCACAGAGAACCCTAGGAAACACAGCCCCCGCCACCAGGGTTCAGAGACGCATAAATACCGACATCGAGACCACGACTTCTAGACCCAATAGGACCGAAGCCGCAATGTCTGACGAAGAAGCTGCCGATCTAGCCTCGTCATACGACGCACCTCACTCTGATTCCCCTAAATCCAAGATCCAAGTGATCACGGGTCTCCGAAGAGACCATCCTTGCATGAAACCCCCTAGACCGCCCTTCCTCACCACCCTATCTAGGGCGCCCAGGGGAAAGAACCCCGGCAAAATAGAGCTCTCCACCAACTGCATGCTCATCAACTGCAGATCGGCGTCTATGCATGCAACCGAGCTAGCATAAGCCATCCTCTCGCAGGACATTGACATTGCGTTCATCACGGAGACGTGGCTCAATGAGCTCTGCTCACCATGCTTAGACATGCTTGTGCCCCCAGGTTTTTCCATTATTAACAAAGACAGAAAAGACCAACGAGGGGGAGGGGTAGCTATCATTCATAAAGACAACATTGCCATCATGGAAATAGACTCATGCAAGTACAACACATTTGAATGTCTTACCACCAACTTAAAGACTAAAGATAATGGATCACTACGCTGCCACCTCCTCTACCACCCACCAGGCAACACCTCTGCATTCGGGGAACATCTATCAGACCTGATTGCTCACTGTGCTCTCGGAGACTCCAACAACCTAATTCTTGGTGATCTTAACCTGCGATGGAATGAAACAAACAACCCGCTCATTCAAACGCTATCCAATCTCCTCTGTGACAACAATTTAGCCCAACACTGCACAGAGGAAACGCACTACAAAGGAGCTACCTTGGATGCCATTATCGCTCAACGAGACACAATCACGATCGACCACATACTCCCCGTGGACTGGTCGGACCACCACATGATCTTATTCCATATCAACCAACAAATACTCTCTCAACCACCTATGCAAGACCCCCCAAATGGGCCAGAAACCTCTCCCAGATTCCCGTAGCAGCCTTTGAAGAAAGGATAAGCTCGCTTCTTCCCTGCACTAACGACCACCTCTCCACAACCGAACTCACCGCGCTTTACAACTCTAATTTGGTGGGTATGCTTGACCAACTAGCTCCTCTAAAGTTAAAAAAGCCGAGCCATTCCGTCCAGGTCATGGTTCAACACTGACATTAATTCCGAAAGGAGAAAATTAAGAGCCAAAGAAAGATGCTGGAGGAACAACCCTACTTCCCTCCGCGAACAACTTAAATCAGCTCGTAGGAAGTACAACAATCACATCAAAAACAAGAAATCCACTTTTTTCCGCAATGCGCTAGACATCGCAAAAAACAGACCCAAAGAGCTCTACAGCATCATCAGGCAACAAACCTCCAAACCCGTTACCTCCTCAATACAGGCATCCAAAGAACTCTGCGACAACTTCGCCAACTTCTTTAATGACAAGATTACTAAGATTGAACTCTCGCTGGACACTATCAATACTCCCCCCACAAAGAGCAGCATGTCCGGGGCGTATGTTATCGCTCCGTGTCCCTCTTCCAAATCTTGGCTAAGCTTCCGCCCCATTCAGGAATCTGAGATAATCACTCTGATCTCCACCTCTAAACCCTCATCTCATGTCCTAGACCCCATTCCTCCCCTACTGACCAATAAGCTGAAACGCTCCCTAGCACCGCTTTGGTGCACGATCATAAACAGCTCCATGAAAAATGGAGTCGTTCCAGACTGCCTTAAAATGGGACAAGTCACACCCTTGCTGAAAAAACCCGGCCTTGACATAACGGATTTGAATAACTTCAGACCTGTATCGAACCTCCCCTTCTGTCCAAAATCCTAGAAAGATGCGTACTCCAACAACTAACCCAACACCTGGACAACATCAACCTCCTGGACTGCCATCAATCTGGATTCAGAAAAGGCTGTAGCACAGAAACCGCGATCCTCAACATCATCGACGATATCCACAAATCACTAGACTCCGACCAATGCTGCCTCCTCATCCTCCTAGACCTATCGGCTGCATTTGATACGGTAGACCACAATCTCCTCATTAGGGCTCTCCAAGAAAGAGCCGGTCTTGGTGAGGTGGTCCTCCAATGGTTCTCTTCCTTCCTACACAACCGCACTCAAATAATAAAAATCAAAAAATTTGCATCTGACCTCCACCCAGTCAACAAGGGAGTCCCTCAAGGCTCAGTGCTCTCCCCCAACTCTTTAACATCTACATGGAGCCTCTCACCAAACTACTCAAAACAGCCAACATCCGCTTCCATCTGTACGCAGACGATACCCAGATATACTTGGAAACCACCTCCTTCAGAGACATTCAAAGACTCAATGACGTACTGAGAGATGTCCAACACTGGCTGTCATGTAATCACCTTAAACTAAACCCTGATAAAACTGAGACACTCCTCATCTCGAATAAAGAGGAAAACCCCCAAATTGCTGAATGGCTAAAGGCCATCGATGCGCTCAACGGGAATCTCACCCTGGCCGACTCTGTCAAATCACTAGGCATCACGCTAGACCCGAAACTGAACATGACCAGACACATCAAGAATTCGGCCAAGAGGTCTTTCCTTAACCTAAAACTACTGAACAAAATAAAACCTTTCATTCCGCCCAGTGATTTCAAACAGGCCACCCAAACACTGGTGCTATTGGACTATGGGAACGCAGTCCTCGCAGGAATAGCAAAATCACAGCTGGCTCCCATCAGAACAACTCTGAATGCGGCAGCCAGAATGGTCACTGGAATCAAGAAATTCGACCATATTTCTCCTGCACTCAGAGATCTTAAGTGGCTTCCAGTCGAAATGCGGATTAGCTTCAGAACAGCCTGCCTCACTCATAAAGCCCTACATACCGGCAAACCCGAATATTTGGCGGCCAAACTCAAAAAAGCCGGTCAGGTCAGGAACCTCAGAAGCTCAAACTCCCTCCTACTCATCCCGCCAAAAACTCGAAAACAAAAAACTGCGGCACGATCCTTCAATGGTAGCGCGCCTAAAATCTGGAACTCTATTCCCCCTCACATCAGAACCATTCCCTCTTTTGTAAAATTCAAAAGCCAACTCAAAATCCTGTTCCTCGACCGCTCCCTAGGGAATCGATAGGATCTATCGGAGCGGGGAAACAGACACCTTGCACTACTCGATCTCCCTGTTCTCAAGACTACGAAGCACCCACACAGCGTCCTGCAATGTTAATGTGTTCTTTCTTATGTTTTGTTTGTTGTGAATCTCTACATTGTATCTGCTGTAAAGCGCTCCGATACCCTCGGGTCAGGCAAGCGCTATATAAAACTTCTTAAATAAATAAATACTTGAGCCCGGGGGCCGGAGGAAGGTGAACCCGGCCCCCGCAACGTCCCGCTCCCAGTCCCTGAAGCCCGCAACGTGCCGTGCAGGCATACCCTGATCCCGGGGGCCGGAGTAAGGTGATACCGGCCCCCGCAACGTCCAGCCAGTCCGGCCTGAAGGCCGAGGTACCCCTACCGGGCCCCGCCCTCCAGAACACGGGCAGGCCTGGGGGAGTGCCAGTCGCCCTGAAGCGTGACCAACGACCAACACAACAGGTGAGCCCAGGAGGCCCCTAGGGCCCACAAAACGCCACTGGGGGCCGGGGGCCACCATTAACCCCATAATTACTTGTGCAAACTTTCCCCATGAGGCGAGGCCCCGGAGAGGAGTGGGCCTAGCCTAGAGTTAACCCCTAAGGGTCATAGAAGCCCCAGGATACTGGACATGTCGAGGGGTTCCCTACAATATTTAATAACTTATTGCAGATGCCTATTGTAATTACTGCCTAGGCCATGCTTTTAACTGCGAAGTCTTTTACCACAGGGGAAAGTATTTAATTGAATTGAGTTGAAGTGTTTTATGTTACAGGTGTACTGGAATTGCGACGCCCACTGTACTGAATGTGGTCGCGCCTAGATTAATGCAGGCCTATTTAATTGTAAAGTAAAAAGCCTTCTTTTAAGTAATTGAATATGCTAAAGTGAACTGCATGTCTAGGCCCCTGTTTTATTAACGTACCTTGAGATCATTATTAAGTGCTACGTGTAGGAGATAATTCCTGCGGCCTCTTAGTGGCCTACAATGTTGATGAGCTATGATGCTTTATTTAAAATGTGCACCAATTGAGTAATGCAATGAATTTGAATGTAGATATGAATTAATCTGCCTCATCTAATGCCAACTTAATTTATTTATAAAAGATCTTGATTTTAAATACAAAAGCCTGGTGTGGTGTCATGTTATTGCGTTCGCATTTCTGAGTCAGAGTAAGAGTGTGCTGCACAACTGCCTTACACATTGCCTTCGCGTGCCTTCCCCGCTTCACGCCATGCTACCGTGTCGGACTCGGTAACCCCGGTTCCAACAGGACCACATTGAGGATCAAAGATAAGGTATTTACTGTGTTTACCTGCCGAGTTTTCCTGATAGGTTTCTTCCAGGCTGGAATGCAACAAAAGGAAGAGCGAGAGAGGGGGTAAGGGCAGTAGGCACTAATGCAAGCTTAACAAACCTTCTTCCACCGCAAGATCAAGGAGATCTACGACAGCTTCGCAACCGAAGACCCACCCTCCACACCCAATGGCTCCAGACCCCAGCAGACCTTGCCCAACTGGACCACACTCACCCCTGATGACATCCTCAGGATCATGAAGAGCATCCACTCCGGAGCCCCCTCGGATCTCTGCCCTCACCACATCTTCAACAGAAGTGGCACCGGCATCGCACCCGAACTCTGCTGCACCATCAACTGCTCCATCCAGTCCGTCACCTTCACGGAAAACTGGAAGCGCACAGAGATCAACCCCTTGCTGAAGAAACCCTCTGCTGACCCAACGGACCTCAAGAACTACAGACCCATCTCTCTGCTCCCGTTCCCAGCCAAATTCATCGAGAAAGCCATCAACCCCCAACCCTTCAAGTTCATTGAACTGAACCACATCCTGGACCTCTCCCAATTGGGCTTCAGAAGCAACCACAGCACCAAGACCGCTCTCCTCGCCGCTACAGACGACATCTGCTCCCTCTTCGACCGAGGCAAAACTGCTGCCCTCATCCTCCTGGACCTCTCAGCTGCCTTCAACACCGTCTCCTACCACACCCTCTGCGCAAGACTCCATGAAGCCGGCATCTGCGACAAAGCCCTAGAGTGGATTCGCTCCTTCCTCACCGGCCACACACAGAGAGTCAGACTTCCACCATTCAACTTGGAACCCACAGAGATCAGCTGAGGAGTGCCTCAGGGATCCTCCCAGAGCCCCACCCTGTTCAACATCTACATGTTGCCGCTTGCAGCCATCGTCCGAACCCACGGACTCAACATCGTCTCCTACACCGACGACACCCAGCTGAATCTCTCCCTCACAGATGAACCCACATCCGCCAGGAGCAACTTTCACAACCGGATGAAGGCAGTCACCACCTGGATGAAGGACAGCTGCCTCAAGATTAACTTAGACAGACTGAAGTCCTCATCCTGGGCGCCACCCCCTCCACCTGGGACAACTCCTGGTGGCCCGCACCGCTCGGAACCCCCTCCACACCCACAGACGTCGCACTAAACCTTGCATCATCCTGGACTCCTTGCTGTCAATGAACTGCCAAATCAACGCTGTTTCGTCGTCCTGCTTCTACAAGCTCCGCCTGCTTCATAAGATCTTCAAGTGGACCACCACCGAGTCCAGATAAATGGTCACCCAGGTGCTCGTCAGCAGCAGACTCGACTACGGCAATGCACTCTACGCCGGCACCACCTAGAAACTCCAAAAGAAACTGCAGAACATCCAGAACGCCTCCGCCAGACTCATCCTGAACATCCCATGCCGCAGCCACATCACCGGCCACCTGAAAGACCTACACTGGCTACCTATCAACAAAAGAATCACCTTCAAGCTCCTCACGCACGCATACAAAGCCCTCCACAATGCTGGTCCTGCATACCTCAACCACCGCCTCTCCTTCTACACTCCGACCAGACATCTCTGCTCCTCCCAACTGGCCACCATCCCACTGATCCAAAAGACCACAGCTGGAGGAAGATCCTTCTTCTACCTCGCTGCGAAGACCTGGAACTCCCTGTCCCTGCACCTCAGGCAATCACCATCGCTGCCGCAATTCAGGAAGGACCTCAAGACCTGGCTCTTCGACTGAACCGCAGATCACCACGCCCCCAGCTCCTTGAGACCCTCATGAGTGAGTAGTCGCACTTTATACGAATCCTGATTGATTGAAAACTAACACTATAAGACCAAACAAAAAAAATTATTTAAGAAACCAGTTACGGAAACGGCAAGCATGTCACAAACTAAATTACATCCATGTTTTTGTTCACACACTATTTGTATTGATTCTCATTGTGATCTGTGTGTTCAAATAAAAGATGATTTTATCTCCAAAGGTATATAGATAAATCATTTGCAAATTAATCTTGTCAGAGAAAAAAACCCATGAAGAATCGCTCAGAAAGTATCATGTTTCAAAATATATATATTGTCTGGGGAAGGTATTGCCAGAATCCCACCGCTTACCTCCAAGAAGGCAAATACAGGAGCCTGTTCTGTTTTAAAGCTGCCGGATTGGAAGTCACAGTGCTCAACCTCTCATTCATCTGAATATTAGCTACAATAACCAGAAGGCAAGCATGGGGGGCATCTTAAGGCTATTATAGAAAATATAAAATATTAGTAATACAGTAGTGCATATATTTCTGGAGACAGAAACAACCTTCAAGAATAATGGAATGCAACCACAATTAGGTCACGTTTTATCACCTTGTTTTGGAGCGATTCTCAAATTGCGATTTTTAGCTAATCGCAATTAGAGAATCGCAAAATGCAATGTATGTAGGACTTGCTAAAAGTTTGCGAATCCTACATATTCCTTATTTGCGAATCGCAAATTGAGATTCGCAAATAAGGAATACCTTCCCATTCATTCCTATGGGCTAGGAGGCCCATAGGAATGAATGGGAAGACATTCTCAATTTGCGATTACCAATTAGAGAATCGCAAATTGAGAATGCAATTTCAAGGTTGCAAGGGTGCCAAAAGGACACCCTGTTGCACCCTGAAATATGCATGTGTGCACATTTTGCGCACATACATGCCCTAAGGGCATGTATGTGCGACATATGGCACTTTTAAAAAATCAAAAAAGTGCTTTTTTAAAGAAAATCGCAAATTACCACCAACTTGAAGTTGGTGGTAATTTGCAATTCCTATGGCCAAATAGCAAATTAATGGTGCTTCCAGAATTGCATTTAAGGAATCGCAATTTGCAATTCCTTAATTGCATTTGCAAAATAGAGAATCGCAAAGTTTGCAATTCTCTATTTTGCGATGGCCTTTTGGGATGATACATCCCAAAAGGCTTTTTCCAATTCGCAAACAGGCCGATTCTGAGAATCTGCCCGTTTGCAAACGGGAAAAAGGCTTGATGCATATGGCCCAAAATAATTTTCTCATTCGTGAACAAGAATTTTCAATTCAATAAGGACACCGAGGCAAAGATTATGCAGTCTCCTCTTTGCTCTATTCAAACTGCAGCCATGTAAACAAACACAGAAAAACCATAGAGTTGTGGTAGAAAAAGTACAAAACCCAGAGTTCCAACATGAACTACATCTTCCAACATTAAGGCCCAATATCCAGTCAGTGCCCTTGATCCTCCATAAACAAGCTGATTCAGATAAGCTCCTCCTCTTCTTGCTGCAAGGGATTATTCTGGAGTACCGAAATTCTGAGATTCGTTAATCATTCTATTTTACACTTAGTGTGCCTCCTATTAAATTAGTCACCCAGATGCATACTTTCAGTTGCACAATTTCATTAACGCTTTCCTGCCGTTTCTGTTTGCTTCACCCGCTTATTTCATTCACTTCCGATTTTCATGCGCTCTTTGGAAACTGCCTGACTGCAAAATGGTGCTCAAAATGCCCGCATTGCATTTCGCGCATGCGCGCAATACACAGCTGCCTTTCTCTTCGACACAGACTGTGTCTGCCACTCACCATTTGTTTTCTTCCTTTTCTGCGCACCCTTGTTTACTCTGCACTTTCCACAATCTTCATCAGAGCCAATGTGACAGCTTCAGATAGCTCTTCATTACATCGAGCTAGGCGATTTCCTCTTCATTTTCCAGCTCACTGTAAGTTTTGAACGTAAGTTCTTCCCTTCATCGCCATTGCAGCAAAGAAGATCAGGCTCAGGAATCGTAGAAAGTAACTACAATGTATTTATTAGAGCTCGCATATTGTGCTATGTCCTTCTTTCCATTCCTAGTCTTAACTGCCCTGTAATCCCTTGAAAAACCTTTTCATTCTACCACAGAGCTTTCTCCCCTCAACATTCTACGTGACATCACAGTGTCACTACATCACATTATCACACTGACGTCATGTAGTGATCACACTGAGGCAGGTAAGTGTGGAAACACTATGTTTAATGACTGTTCATCTCCACAGCTTCCAGGGAACAACATAACTGCCCTGGTATTCAAACATGCACATTCCATCACCATGGCAGTGACATCATAGAGACATACAACCAGAGCTAAGGAGAAACTAGAGAGAGAGACTACTACAACATCTCCTTTCTCTCCACAAAATAAACAAAAGCCTAAAACAAGAATATACAAAGAAACATGGTAAAGGAAAACCTGAAACAATAAAGAAAAAGATAGAAGAAACAAAACAAAGCAAGCACTGAACACATTAAATAAATACGTTACAGAGTTATAACAAATACATATCAGTATGATTAAAGGTCTAAACGTTTGGGTACCACAATTCTCCTGCCACTCCTGTGTGGAGAAACATACTCAAGAGACAATATGCGAGGCTGAGAAGACGGTGGAATATTCCTTTTCTGAGACTGCTGCGAACTCCTCCCTAGAGATTGTTGGAAAACATCAGCACAATCTCCAGACTCAAGCACCAACTGCAGCACCACTCTTCTGGGAACTTTGTAGATCCTAGAAAGATTCCACCAACTCCTCCCATTGACCCGCACAGCAAAACGTGAAGTAGCATCCACTCTAACAGGAGGACCAAATTTAGAAAGACCCTTAGCCACATTGTGGGGTGACTTTATTCTGACCCAATCTTCCACCTTGACCCCTGAATCAAACCCATCCACATCAGAGACAGAAGATTTGCTAAGCGTCCCCACATCCGTTTGAGAACCTTCAATCTTAGATCGTAAACCCCATTTCTTCATCCAAGCAGAGCACATATGGAAAGTAGCAACCCTCCCACGAAGCAGCTCAAAAGGAGTAGAACCCATCACGATATTAGGAGTGGTACGATGCGCCCACAACATGCTTTGAACAGCCTCCTTTATCTCAATCTTGGAAGAGACTGCCCTCTGAACACAGTCAACCAAAATCTGGTTAGTGCGCTCAATGAAACCATTGGCCTGTGAGCAGTGGCGGCTCGCAGTGGGAGTGCGGTGAGGCGGGGCAGGGTGGGGGGGTAGTGGAGTCTGACATACGACGTCCACGAGTAAAGTAGGTAAATAAATAAAACTATTTACCTTGCGCGCGCTGCATCGCCGAGTTGGCGATGCAGCTCGCGCAGGGTAAATAGTTTTATTTATTTGCCTACTTTACTTGTGGACGTTGTATGTCCGACTCCACTACCCCCCCACACTGCCGCTCCCCCGCCTCACCACCCCGCAGTACTCCCACTGCGAGCCGCCACTGCCTGTGAGTGATATAAAGCCACATGGAAGTGTAAAATACCTGATTGGGATAAAAAATCAGATATCTCTTTGGAAGTAAATTGTACCCCATTGTCTGATACAATTTCCTTGGGGAAACCTTCTCTTGCGAAAAGACCTTGAAAAAATTTAATAACTTCTTGACTATTGGGGATCAGTCATGAAAAGAACCTCCCACCACTTGCTGAAATAATCAGCTACAACCAATACAAATTTGTACTTGTTTGAGAGCACATTGAAAAGACCCATGAAGGCAACAGCTAATTTCATCCATGGACCATTAGGAAGCTCTACATTTTGAACCGGAGGTTTAACAATCTCAATAACTTTATCGCTGGTACAACACGTCACACCCCCAACAACATCATTTACTTGACGATCCATAGAAGGCCACCAATACACACTACGAATCCTCCTTTTAGGATTAGTTTGTCGAAAATGACCTTCATGCCCATAATCAATGATGCGAGATCTTAAAGCAAAAGGGGGAACGAATTTATCTCCACGCATGATCATCTCACCACCCTCCAAAGTTCATCAGCAATCTTAAAGAAAGGTTGTAAATCCCCATCCAAGTGTTTTTCTTTAGCCACCCTGAGACAATATGACTCTTCACCTTCCTAAGAATAGAATCTGACTCCATCGCAGCAAACCACTCCTGTTCAGTAAAACAACCCACACAGCAAGCATCAACCAAGGCAATCAAACCTTCTTCATCCTCATCTTGAACAGAGAGATCATGTTTATCCAGCGGCAAAGGAGATCTAGAAAGAAAATCTGCTCTTGTGTTCCTTTCACCAGAAATGTGTGCCACCTCAAAATTATACTGTAACAATTTCGAGCTTAATCTAGCGATTCTTGGAGTGTGATCCTTGACAATATTCCCATTAAGAATGGGAATGAGAGGCTTGTGGTCGGCAAATCTGAAGCAATCTGAATGTCTTCCCCCACAAATCTGAATGTCTTCCCCCACAAAAAGCAGTTAAACCTCTCCACGGCCCAACAACACGCCAACAACTCCCTCTCGATGACAATAATTGTTCTCACTCTGTCGTAAAGCGCGAGAGGCAAAACCAACAGTGCATTCCTTGCCCTGCTTGAACTGAGTGATCATACCACCCAAACTAGCATCAACAGACACAACACACTGAATATGAGGATCAAAAGGGGTAAGAATCCCACAAGAACCTAGTTCTTGTTTTATTCGAAGAAATTCGTCCTGGCACAATTGATCCCAAACAAAAGTAACCTTCCTCTTGAGTAAGCCCTTTAAATGTACAGTTTTGGCAGCAAAATTAGAGATAAATTTAGTGTAAAACTCACACACACCCAATAACGAGGAAACTTGTTCCTTGGTAGTAGGCTACGGAACATTCACAATAGCCTCAATGAGCCCATCTCTTGGTTCAATACCGTCACCAGAAATACGATGCCCCAAATACTCAATGGTTTCAACACCAAAAATGCACTTACGTTTGTTGGCAACGATCCCTTTTTCTTGCAATCTATTTAAAACCTCACTAAGAATTTTGTCATACGTCATTTTGCATTTACTCGCAACCAAGATGTCGTCTTGAAAAACAACTGTGTCCTTCACACCTTCCAACACTTTTTCCATTACACGTTGAAAAACAGAGGCTGCCGAAGCCAACCCAAAAGGCATCCTTCTAAATTGAAAAGTGCCAACAGGAGAGACAAAGACTGTGAGATGTTTGCACGAGGCATCCAATTCCACCCGGTGGTAGGCAGATGCAAGATCTATTTTAGAAAAAAACTTGGCACCGTAGAACTTGGAAAGGATGTCATCAATCCGGGGAAGGGGGTGAGAGTCAACCCAGATTTCTTTGTTCAGACTGAGTAAGTCAATGCACACTCTCAAACTCCCATTCTTCTTGCGGGCAACCACCAATGGAGACAACCAAAGAGACGACTCAATAGGTTCGATGACACCTGACTCACACATCCGTCTCAGCTCTTGAGACAAATCCTCCCTGACACTAAACAGCACATTCTGAAGCTTGTGCTTCACAGGCACAGCATGTTCTTTTACCTTGATTAAATGTTTGAACCCTTTGATGCATCCCAAATTATCGGCAAACACATTCTCAAATTTGTGGGACCAAGTGGATAAACTTTCACCTTGAATGGGATCACCCACCACTGACACTTGTACAGACGTCCCAGGCCTAAGAGTCATTCCAAACAGACCCTGGTGGTACCATCCCAAAATATTGAGACCTTTTCTCGGGACATAGACCTTTCCCTGAATGGATCTATCCTTGAATATAAGGTTAGTCTCAAAAAACCCTCTCAACTCAATCTTTCTGCCTTCATACGAAACGGGACTCCTATCTGGTGGTTGAAGAGGCTTGTTCGCCCATTTACTCTCAAACAACTCTTAGGTGACCATCATCATGCGTGCTCCAGAATCCACCAACAATTGTACACACTTACCATCAACGATAAGATCCACCACGGGATCGACACAATCCTCAGAGTCATCTTTGACTACCACGATGACATCAGTCAAAAAGCTCACAACTTCATTCAGCGAGTCACTCTTTTCTTCCTCAGAATAAACAACATTGACATTCCCTCGGATACCACACATTTTAGCAAAGTGCCCCTGTTTGCCACACTTCCGGCATGAGGCATTCTTAGCCGGACAAATGCGAGAATTTGGAGAATGGGAGGGAAACCCACACTTAGCACACACATTCTTATTGGAAAGAACCTTCTTCTCATACCTGACAGGGTGACTACTACCCTTAGGTTCAACAAGTGACTTGTCTTTTTCCCCTTGGTGCTTAACGCCTTGATCTTTGCGCTCATTGACAACACCAACAACATTTTTCTCAGGTTTGAGCTCTCTTGAGGCCTTCTGCAAAAGCTCAATACTTTTTACAATAGTAATAGTTTCTTGTAAAGACTGGTTTTTCAGAGTTAATAGTTTTTCTTGAACTTTTTTGTCTTTACAGTGAACAACAATCTGATCTCTGATTAGCTGAGAAGTAAAATGTTCAAATTCACATTCTGAGGCTAAAATACGCAAAGCCGCAACATATGTCACAATACTCTCATCAGTGTCTTGTTCTCTTGTGAAAAACTTATGTCTAGCTACAACCAAACTGCTTTCGACGTCAAACTGTTTCTCCAACATTTTTACCACTTGATCAAATTCATTTAACTCATCTTTTCCTTCCAACAGATCAAGAGGACGCAAATGCTCGAGAACAGCTTGACCCTCACAACCTGGGTTGTGCTCCAAAATAAATATTTTACGTTCAACACTGAACCTTGTCCCCCCCATGGCACCTAAATATTTAAGAAATGCCCTATACCGCACCTTCCACCTGACTGGTGGCTCACCTGGAAGCTGTAAAAAGGGAGGAGGAGGTTGAACATGTTGCATCTTACTGAGAGGGAAACAAAAACAATTTGAATGTAAATAAGAAATGTAAAAATTTACAAACAACAAGCTTCTACCTGTGAGAAAAAAAACTGTTAAAATGCACACATTAGCAAAGAGAAAACACCAACTGACATACACAAATATAGCATAAGCCCAACTTTTCCACAGTAACTTTTGTTTTGTTCCCCTGAAACTAAAGAAACACGAGAGCAAAAACTATGCAACACAGTACTATAAGATCAGGAAACTCATTACTTCAGTGTTGTTGTGCCAGAGAAATGGAAATTAAATCAAAAATAAGCGCAAGAGCTTTAGGTGTAGAACAGAGAAAACAAAGTGTGTAATACACTCCAATGTAATAAGAAAGTCACCGCTTGAAGACGTGACGATGCATAGAATCCAACAGGACAGTTGCCAAGGAGATCAGCAGGATGTTTTCGTCAATAGGACGTGACGATGTCACGTTGCTTTGAACCTGAAAGTATTGCCACAGAAACCGGGCTGCTTTAATACAATAGGTCTGGTAGAAGACCAAACGCAGCCAAGGTGCTTTCCTTCCCACAACGTGACGATGTCGCATAACTTCCTAGAGGAAATGTTGCAACAGAGACCAGACAAAACCGCGTGTGCGCGTTGCTTGGGATATGCGTCCTTCCCACTACGTGACGACGTCGCGTAACTTCCGAGAGGAAGGGTTGCCACAGAGATGAGACAAAGCCGCTTGAGCGCATTGCTTGGGATATGCGTCTCACAAGGAGTACGTCAGCAAAGACTCCACAATGACGCGGCCCAGCACGCAAGCTAAGACTTTGTAGAGCGCTTCCCAACAGCATGCTAGTCACTCGTACACTCCACGCATTCGCCAATACCGCAAGAGCATTCCATTACGTCATCAGATCAGGATGAACAGAGCAAGGAAACGGATCGCTCAATGCATGGACAGGCACAATGCAGCCAAAGGAAACTCGCGGGGAAAAGAGTAGTAAAAACTCACTGTTCGTATGACCACTGTCCCAATCAGCAAATGCGAGGCAAGAGTACTCTATCAGGAACGGGACAGTGTGGCTGAATCACCTCGTGGAAACCAGCAGTAGAGTACCACACTAACACAGCTCTTTGCGTAGTCTGCTCCAGGACAGCAAGGCACAAATAGTAGAGCACCGCTCAGAGAACCAGGGGTGATGAACTGGGTGCCTTTCTAGCTTGAAATAATCAAGGAAAAGCACGAAGACGTCAGCCAGGAACCCACTGGAACAGAAGAGGCAGAAACACAGCATACAAAGATGCAGCACACGTGGGTGGAGAGAGGAACAGTCCAACTCGTCGACAATTTTGTAGTGATTTTGTAGTTTTTTCTACCACAGCTCTATGTTTATTCTGTGTTTGTTTACATGGCTGCTGTTTGAATAAAGCAAAGAGGAGAACGCAGAATCTGAAGCCTCCGGTCCTAACAAAGAATTAATTTTTTGGGTTAAAGGATTCCAGTTTCTAAATAGGAAACATTGTCTTAGTATACTAAGCAACACTAAGGTGCCGATTTTGTTCAATGTGTAGTGCAATTAATTATCTCCATTTGTAGTTCGACAGATTGGCATCTGAAGTGTAATGTTATTTATGAACCTATTTTAAAGGTTCCAACTAAGTCCTCGGTAGGGAGTTGCTGTTTTGTCGATCATTTAGAAGTGCTTGCCTAGCACCCATCAGAAATAGTCACAAATGTGTCAAAAGAGTTGTGGAATTGGATTTTCTGGAGGTAAAAGCAAAGCATTTAATTGCTGTGTACATTTTTATGGACTGACAGATAATCGGGCCTTCGAACTTTGCTGGGAATAGTTCATTCTAAGAACTGCTGCTGGAAAGGCCTGGTGCAGGAAAAGTTTTATGTTCAGAGGATTAGTTTGGCAGATCAGTTAACAAGGTAACCCATTAGCAAACATGGCCAAAGGCAAATGTATGCAGAAAAAAGAAAAACAAATTTGCAGAACCATGTTTGGCAAACTATGATGTTTTATTTGGTGCACTATAAATTGCTTATCAAAATTGCTTATCACTGTCCCATCGTACATCTCTGCACATTAAAAACGGTATCTGGGACACTAGCCTGCAGTGGCGGCTCCTCCGCTAAGGCAGAGGAGCGTCGCCCCACTGCTCTTTGAGCAGTGGAAAATAAAAGAAAATGATAGTAACAAGAAGTTATTATCGTTTAATTTTCCTTTGCGACTCCGGGCAGGGCGGGGCTGGCTTGCCGCAGAGGGAGCAGGAGTGGTTTGCATTCAAAATAATAGGAGTCCCTACGATCATGTACATTTTTCTGTGCGTGAGTGTGTTGCGTGTATGAGATGGTTATGACTGGTTAGTATGATTGATGGATGGTTGAGAGTGGGGTCATAGGTTATGCATTTTATGATGTTGTTTAATGTAATTGTCATTTTGTCCTTGTTTGTGACTCATGACATGTTGTTTATTGTGCATTAAAAGCAAGGAATAATTGTATATTCTTGTTTAAATTGAATTGATATGAACCAAAAACGTTATTTATACATAAAAAATATCTCAAAAAATATTTTGTACACTTAAGAAAATAAAATGTATATATTTTTTGAATAATCGGTTTGTTAGAGTGCTGTGTTGTGTACCTGCCTTGAGTATGAGCCCATTGGAGGCCATTTCGTAAAGCAATATAGGTCAGACAAGAGTTTTCTTTGATGATACTGTCAAAGCCTACCAATAAAAAATGCAAATATAGACAGGAGCCACAGATGAAAGTGGCAATGGTATCATGCACAACCCGATATCTGGGTGGAACAGTACAGTGCTATATAGGGATGCACAGCCAAGTTTTGGCTGGAGTACCATGAGTATTTAAATTGGTAAACTAATAACCAGAAATTACCATATACATTTTCATAAGCTCAATAACATTGGTTTCATATGCTCAGGAAAAGAGGGAATAGTAGATAGAAAACATTTGAACAGTTCAACTTCCTCTCTTTCTTTCCATGTACCACTGCGTGGTTCCTGTCGTACAAAGTGCCGACGCGCGTTTCGGTGAAGGGCTTCAATGCAGCCGCCACTTTCTTCAGGGCACAAACCAGATGGAATCCAGAAGGTGTGCCGTGTGGGTAATAGGGTAGAAAGGCGGGTGCCAAACAAGAAGTAAAAGTCTGGGCTCCATTCTAGAAAATAAACACGGGTAGGTTCAGATAATGGCAATATACGTCCCCGTCAATGCAACGCGTATTAACAAAAAATGCGCCAAAACATTAGTACTGATGAAAATCTCCAGTGCCTCAGCCGCACCTCCAGTGTAAAGTGGAATAATGAAAGTGAGTACGATAGGAAACGTGGGCACAGTGAGCACCCAAAGTGAGGGCTCTTAGTAGCCAATCTGGAGAAAAGGAAATAATCCAAGATAAATAAGTAACCGTTACCATACCTAGAATATTGGTGTTGAGAACTGGAAAGAGTGGTGGAGAATAGATATGCCAAAAACAAACAACTTACAACGGCGAATGATAACCCTAGGCGTAGATACACGGTCAGTGTTGACGTATAGTGCCAGCGTCTGATGCAACTTCAGGCCAAAGGAACGACTAACTAATGTGAGAAGAACAACATAAATGTGATAAGGAAAAAACGAGCTCCTGTTTCAAGCGTAAAACAAAGATTAAACAAGCAACATGTAATGAAGATATAAGGTCAATACCTAAGAAAGGAAATAAAATAGTCTTCAAGTAGAAAGATGAGGAAGACTCCCTTTGGGCTGGGACAGCAGATGTCCAGCTCGGGGCGTGGTAAATACCCAGTCAAGGCGGTCTTGGACCCCCAGGGATCCGGTGCAAAGTCTCTAAAGCAGGAAGAGAATAACCCTAGCTTAGTCTCACCCCAAACAAAGTAAGCAGTAAGGCGGCTCAGTATAAGAGTGCAAAGTAGCCGGTCAGAAAGAGAGAAAAGCCCGGGGGACGGTTTGTTTGAGAGGGTTGTAGAAATACAGACAGCAAGCAATGAATGGAATAGACAAATGGATAAGGCAAATAAACGGGACCCTGCGATAACCAAACAATGACGGATTGAAAGAAAGGAAGTGTGGTGAAAAAATGGAAGTCTAAAGCACCCGGTACCATGGAGACATGAGAGAAAAGACTCCGCAATAGTGGGGAAGGTGCCAACCGGGCGTCCTTGCCTGTCTAGAAATGACGCAGCCCACTAAGGGTCCATCCTGGGGCGAGGGCCCCCTTTCTTACGGCCGTAGAGCGTGATGCCCCAAAGAGTCTGGGGTGATCAGTCAGTAAGGGGAAGTTGTCCGAGGGGCTCAATTTACAGTGACCGGCGTCCTGTATCTGCTTCAATCAAATTGCGGGTGCGGGGCTGGAGACGCGATAGCCTTTTAAAAGCCCAACCCTTACGCAGCGTCAAACGAGAAGAAACCTGAAACGCGATCCCGCGCTAACTATCTGTGGGGGGGATCCAGTCGCCATATTGATAGGATGGAAAACTGATAAAACAAATGCGAGAAAGAAGGCATCACACAATAGAGAGAGAGGGAAGATCTAGCCGACCGGCATACTAGAAATGTGTCTCACAGTAGCGAGCAGAGGGGGCAAAAACTGAAAATTAAAAAAATAAAATGAAGGGGTATAAACAAACAACAATAAATCTGAAGTGTAAGCTGTTTAAGAGAACAAACCCGATTGGACCATATAATAAAAAAATCAGGGAAAATAATTCGAAAACAAAAATAACCAAATGGATAAAGATCAATGCGGGGCCACAGGTTGTATATAGAGAAATCCAATAGCAAAATAAGTACAAAGCAAAGGTGGCAAATAGAATGGTATGAAATGCCCTATGGATGCACAAAATCTGAGGAGGAGTAGCTGGATTCAACCGTGAGAGCCGGAGAGACAGGAAGCAAACAAGTGATGAAGGAAGATAAAGAGAGAGAGCAAAGCGGTACAATGCAGCCTGGGAACGGTTAAATGGCTTGTTCCCAGGGAGTAGTTTCGTTCAATCCTTGCATTTGGGAGTTGAGGAGAAAAATATAAAATACCTCCCTTTTTTTGCGAAGTTTGGTATCATCATGTCCTCTGATGGCTATGATTTTCACCAAAATCGTCCATCTGAGTTCCCTATCGGTGTGTCCCAGGTGAAGCCAATGTTGGACCAAGGGAGGAGTGATTTTTTTGGTGCGAATGTTCGACTTGTGTTCTCCAATGCGGGTTCTTATCTCTCTGCCGGTTTCGCACACGTAGCAGAGGTTACATGGACAGAGAACACAGTATACCACGTTCGAAGTCCTGGTCATATTCCTGAGTTCTATACTCTTGTGTCCAATGTCAATCCGGTCTGATGTGATGGCATTGTCACATGCGTGGCATGTGCCGCATCTAAGGTTGCCTTTAATGGGATTTGAGCCTGTAATAGATTTCTGAAAAAAGTGTCCTCTATCTTGGATTTAGCTCTCACTAAAAAGTTGCATAGGTTCTTATTTCGTCTGAAGGCAAAGGTAGGTTTGGGTAACTTAGGAACTTCCTCTCTTATGTTGAGGAGATGCCACTCCGAGTATATGGCCTGTTTGATTTTTTGGTCTAAGTTAGAATGTCGGGTGAAGCAAACCAGTTTCTCTTCAATGGTGTTACTCTTGGGAGCAAACATGGTTTCCCTATTGTAGTACTTAGCTCTTATGAATGAGTCACGAACCAGTCTTTTGGGATATCCTCGAGCTAGAAGCTTGTGTTTGAGGGTCTCAGCATGTCTGACAAACTCATGGATGTTGGTGAAGTTTCTACGTAAACGTAGAAATTGGTTGAAGGGAATGCCATCCTTTTGACAGTGCGGGTGGAAGCTGCTGTAGTGGAGTAACGTATTTCTTGCAGTAGGTTTAGTGTAGAGAGACACAGAGAGATGTTGGTTCTCGTGCTCGATCCAAATATCTAAGCATTCGACCCCATCTCTACTCTTCTTAGGAGTGAATCTGAGATTGCTATCACAAAGATGGACCCACTCCAGAAATTGGTCCAAGTCATCCTCTTCGCCATGCCACACGAAGAAGATGACATCGATGAAACGGTACCAAGCGGGTATATTTTCAAAGAAGGGCGCGATTTCGTTATGAATAAACTGCTTTTCAAAATAGCCCATGTATAAGTTGGCTATACTTGGGGCGCAGGCTGCCCCCATGCTAACCCCCTTGATTTGTTTGTATAGCTCGCCGTCAAATTCAAAAAAGTTTTCGTTAAGGACAATTTTCAAGCACTGAATCAGGAAGTTGCGATTCTGTTCTATCCCAGCCGCAGCCAAGCAGTTTTGGGCCACTTCAAGTGCCTGTTGTTGAGGCACGTGGGTATATAAGGCCTCGATATCCATCGTGACCAATATTTCTCTTTGGTTGTTAAATGGGATTCCTTCTATTTTAGAGATACGATGGCCAGTGTCTCTGATATATGAGGGTAGTAGGCTCACCAAAGGCTTTAGAAAAATGTCAATGTATTTGGATAGGGGTTCAGCTGCCGCGCCAATAGTCGATACAATTGGTCGAAGTGGCGGGTCCAAAGGGTTCTTGTGGGTTTTAGGAACACCATAGATGACAGGAATACGAGTGACTTTAGGAGTAAGAAATTCAAACTCTTTTTTTGCAAATAACGCCTTCTTGTTCTGCCTTTCTACTAATATCAAATATTTTCATTTTGACTCTGGTTTCTGGGTCACCTCTCACTCTGCTGTAATACTCCTGCACATCAAGCATAGCCTTCATTTTGTTTTTCTATGTAGGTTTATCAAACATGACTATCCTGCCCCCTTTGTCACAGGGTTTGATGGTCACTTTAGGTTCATCCTTGAGTTTGAGAAGTGCCATGTTCTCGAGTTTGGTTAGATTGGGGGCCGGGGGAGGGATAAATTTGGTAATTCTGTTGATTTTAGTGAGGACAGCCTTTTCAAAGATTTCTACCTTTGGATCCAGAAGGTCCAGACTAGGTATAAAGGATGATGGAGTTTTCAAGCCTGATAGGTTGTCTTCCTTGTTGGCGTCTCTATTCAAAAATAACTTTTTAAGCCTGATTCTACGGAAAAAAAGCAAAAAGGTCTCTTTGAAGTTCGAACATCGAAAGTCTGGTGGCGGGGACAAAGGAGAGTCCTTGAGTAAGCAATTTTTCAGTGTTGCGGTCAAGATTTTTTGTTGAAAGATTGAAGATGGGGATGCTATTTAATTGCGCCAATATTGCTGTCTCCTCGTTTGTATGTACTGTTGAGGTTGTTCCTGGTCCACAAACTGATCTCTGTTGGTTCCGGTATCTGGGGCGAAAATTCCCCCTCCGGTTCCCTAAAAAATGGTTGCTTGTATTTGGTCTACCGTATTGCCCTCTCCTGTTATTCAACGTGGGTAGACGGGCCCTCTCCCTTAGAGTCTGTGGTATCGGAAAACGTTAAAATCTTCCTACTAGTCCACGACTGTTGATCTGTTTGGGAGGTACCTTCTTTATTGACTGAATAATAGTTCTCTGTCAAGAATGGATAAACTCGCTCTTGGGAAAAGAATCTTATATCTTTTCGTAGTTTTTCTGTTCATTAAATAATCGCTGAATGAATCTAGTTCTAAGTTGACCTCTTCTATTTTCCTTTTGGCTTCGTCCAGAGGGTTGTTTTGCTTGAGTTTGTCCTCAAGTTCTTCTATTTCTTTGGAAAGTATTATCACAAGTTCCCTGGCTGTTTCAATGTTCAATATCAACCAGTCTCGTGAACAGCGATTCGAGATAAGGGCCCACTTCTCCAGAAATTTTCTGATCTCTATAAACAAGACCTGGTATGTTCCTGACTCTAAGACCTATCGGAATAGTCCCTGCTTTAAGGTATTCCAACATAAAGTAGGCATGGGATAAGAAAAATGCAATATTCACTACCAAGCCTCATGTAAATGATATTAAACAGAGATGGCATTAACTATGCTACAAAGTGCGCGAAGATTATAGCAAAGCAAAGCAGCATCCTGAAGGAACAGGTTATGTCTATTCCTTAGAGTTTAACCTTACTAATGTTGAATTTAATTATTTAGATACTATGGACGCGGCTAGTTTGTAAGAACTACATGGAATTGATACCACCCTGAAATGTACAGAAAATGAATATTATATTAATATTTTTCCACTTCTCCTTTTGTTAAGGTAACTTTAGGCCCAGGTGACATGTTTACTATGTGGGCCTAATCTCCCGTAGTTTGGGTAAATTTTGTTTTAAGCAAAATTCCTGAAGTTACTCGACTACTCCATGTGGAGTAATTAAGTACCACCCCATGCAAAATTTTAGTGCAAGTACATCGAACAACTTGAACAATTAAAACGCAAGTGGCTGCTGTATGCGCGATTAATGTTTTTGTGCTTTTTTTAGCAGGAAATGTGACCTCTCATCCACAATGGATGCAAGGACACATTTTGTGCTAAAATATATCACCAAATGCCAGTCTTGCATTTTGCGTAATTATGCATAGCTTTGTGTAATTTTTCAGAAATTGTACATTACACACATTTTACAGACCCCTCCATAACTTTAAACACTTCAAAATGTTTTACTTCATGAACTTTCCAAGAATTAAAAAGTTGGTCAACAAATCTGCTCTAGTGTAATTCTTATAAACGTGTATGCTGCGATAAAATCCACAAGTAGCAAATGTTAGGTGATAAATCTTTCAACCCTCCTCAGAGTGACGCAAGGAAAACGCAGACACCAAGCAGGCTCCCAAACAGAGGAAATGTATTTGCACCTTTCTTCTTTTATTGGCATGCCAAGGCAGAAGGCAGGCGCACATCCCAGTGTCACGTCTTGGAACAAGCTTCTTCTGCCCAGCTCTGACTTTCAGGGGAGCTTATATAAGTAAGAAAGTGCTGTCACCAGCAAAACCCTCAGATGTGGACAAGGCCATATACAGGAATATATACAAAATAGAATTACCATGCAAGCACAAGACATAGAGCAAGATATACGTATTGCAGTATAAGCAAACAAGGGAACTGAAAATAGGTTGAGCTAAACTTGCAAGAAACAGAGGCCTCAGAGTGTGTATGCTGACAGCTGTTAACCAAGGATGTGTCAGAGAGGGCAATAAAGGCCCTTGGGTCAGGCTGGAATAGATTTGTAAAGGAGGGGGGATTTTAGGAGCACAGAGCAAGCAGTTTGGTCAGAGACAGACATAGCTAGCTCAATGGGTCTCAGATAGTGCGGGGGGAATTGGGATTGATTCACCTATCTGGCTGATGCAAACATGTAGATATATATTTTTCTCCACAATTTCCCTCCTTTTTGATAGCAAGATCATATACCATTGTAAGAAAAATATGAATATATATATATATACAAAAAGAGTTGCCTCTAGGTGGGATGCACTCCCAGGTGGCAATTACGCCAAAGCAAGGGCACACGCCATGAACAAAGTCATTTTCTGGTTTACCTGCCAGACGCGTTTCGGGCCAACGCCCTCTTCAGTGGCAGACCATGTGACGTGCCGGCATGCGACAACCACCAGTAAATCCCCATAATAATTATGCTCAGGTGAACCACCTGAAGCAATGCTTCCTGGGACTGGTGGTTCAGTAAAACCCAAGTGGGTCGCCGCCGGCACTCACATTAAAAAATGTCTTTAAAAGGATTGCCGATGTTCGCGCCGGCACCCCTGCATATAACAGGCACCTCCTGTTCCACAGCTAGCTGCCCCAATAAAGCAGCCGCGGACCCGCAAGTGTTTCGCAGTGGTGCAATCCCGCGACCAGGCAGGCCAATGTACAAAATACAAAAAGAGTTGCCTCTAGGTGGGATGCACTCCCAGGTGGAAATTAAGCCAAAGCAAGGGCACACGCCATGAACAAAGTCCTTTTCTGGTTTACCTGCCAGACGCGTTTCGGGGCAATGCCCTCTTCAGTGGCAGACCATGTGACGTGCCGGCATGCGGCAACCACCAGTAAATCCCCCATAATAATAATGCTCAGGTGAACCACCTGAAGCAATGCTTCCTGGGACTGGTGGTTCAGTAAAACTCCCCCAGGGCCCAAAAAATCATTTTTTTTTTAAATAAAAAAATCGGCAAAAATTCGCGCTGGGGTCGCGGGTTCTCACGTTTCATTTTAATGAGGCCCTTGGGTTGGCTAGGTTCCGGGGGCAGTTCTTAAAAAATAATAGCAGGGGCTCGCAGGGATTGCGGGGGCCCGCTGGGGTCCGCGCAGGCAGCCCCGGGGCTTCACTCATTTTGGGAGGGGGGTTGCGCGGCCCCCCTCCTGGAGCCCTCTATGTGCTTATAACTTTGGCGTCGTTTAACGAATCTTTATGAAATAATCCAAAAAGTTTCTCTTTTTTTAATTAGCTCCTATATTGAAAGTTTGGGGGTGAATGGTGTAGGAGGCGCTGAGAAAAAAGGGGGTCCCAAAACGTGTTTTCTCCATGCAATTTCCATACGAAACTTTACAGAAGACTACAGGTGAAACTGCTGAACGGAATTACGCCAAATTTGGCAGGGAGAAAGGTGATGGTCCAGAAAGCACGCTTTTGTTTAAATGGTGTAAATCCGTTCAGTAGTTAATGAGAAATATCACATTTTACGATATGGATATTTGAGAATTCTGACATCTGATTGGCTGAGGGGTTACGAGCACGAGCGTGCGGCTCATTGGCTGTGAACGGTTGAAACCAGGAAGTGTTGGCAGCCATTTTGTGATTTACTCCGTCAGCTCGCATCTCTCCGTGTAGAAGCCATCGGGTTCGTAGTTTTACCTCTGCGAGGCAACACTGGCATCTGTGTCTGTGTGAGATATGCCTTTCACGCTGCCTCTCCTCATATCACAAGGTCGCGGCTATGCCTTTAGAAGCCCGTCCGTCGGCTTGGAGCTCTGTGAGTTAGTCTGTCAGTACGATCCTCTACACTACCCAAAGACTACCCAAACACCACTGCACTGTCGTAAACTCTAAAACAGTACCCCAGCACGATCTCCTACACTACCCAAACACCACTGCAGTGTTGTAATCTCTAAAACACTACCCCCAGCACGATCTCCTACACTACCCAAACACCACTGCACTGTCGTAAACTCTAAAACACTACCCCAGCACGATCTCCTATACTACCCAAACACCACTGCATTGTCGTAAACCCTAAATCACTACCCCTAGCAGGACCCCCTACACTACGCAAACACCACTGCAGTACCCTAAACCCTAAAACACTATCCCCAGCACGACCCGTACAGTACCAAAACACCACTGCACTACCCTAAACCTTAAAACACTATCCCCAGCACAACCCCATACACTACACAAACACCACTGCACTATCCTAAACCCTAAAAGACTACCCCCAGCATGACCCCCTACACTACACAAACACCACTGCAGTACCGTAAACACTAAAACACTACTCCGAGGACGACCCCCTACACTACATAAACACCACTGCACTACCCTAAACCCCAAAACACTACTCCCAGCATTACCCCTTTCACTACCCAAACACCGCTGCATTGTCGTAAACTCTAAAACACTACCTCCAGCACGATTCTTACACTACCCAAACACCACTGCACTACCTTAAACCCTAAAACGCTACCCCCAGCATGAACCCCCAAACACTACACAAACACCACTGCACTACTGTAAATCCTAAAACAGCACTCCCTGCATGACTTCCTACACTACACAAACACCACTGTGCTACCCTAAATCCTAAAACACTACTCTCAGCACGACCCCCTACACTACACAAACACCACTGCATTGCCGTAAACCCTAAAACACTACCCCCACCATGACCCCCTACACTACCCAAACACCACTGTACTACCCTAAACCCTAAATCACTACCCCAGCATGACCCCCTACACTACACAAACACCACTGCGCTACCCTAAATCCTAAAACACTACTCTCAGCATGACCTCCTACCCTACACAAACACCACTGCGCTATTCTAAACCCTAGAACACTATTCCCAGCACGAACCTCCAAACACTACACAAACACACTGCACTACTCTAAATCCTAAAACAGTACCCGCAGCACAACCCCCTACAGTACACAAACACCACTGTACTGCCCTAAAGCATAAAACAGTACCAGTCCGTCGGCTCGCAGGTCTGCGTCTGCGAGCTGTCGTGTCCCTAGCTGTACATGTGCGAGCTAGTCCATTAGGTGATAGGTGTGTCTCTGCTAGCAGGGCCGTTGGCTCATTGGTGTCCCTTTGCGAGTTAGACCCGAGCTCTCCCTCTGCGAGCCAGCACATTGGTGTGCGTTTGCGAGCCGATGGCCCGTAGCTCTCCCTGTGCGAGCCGAGCCCACGGGCCGCAGCTCTCCGTCTGCGAGCCTGCCTGACGGCCCGCAGGTCTCCCTGTGCTAGCCGGATCGCAGCTGTCACTCTGCGAACTGATATTGGGAATATAAGGCGGCTCTAAAAAGAGCCCTTCTGTTTATTTGTTGGAGCTACATATAAGTGCGGATGCACAGCTTCAGGTTATTCAGAAAAACTCGATTTTCCTGATCTGTGAAGTGTACTCCATCACTTCTGTAGATATCAGCCATATCAAAACGTATGTTGTTGTTGTAGATCGACCCCATTCTATGGTCTCTGAGGTTTGCAGACACAGCTTTGTTCACATTCTTCCTAGATTTTTCAATCTGAGGACAAAATTGGTTTGACCATTTCCACTTCTGTCTTTGGCATATATTGGAATATACAAAGACAGTTTGAGGCAAAAGCAACATCAATTGTCGAAAGGTGTCCTTCATTAGCATTTCCAAACCTACACCAGTCAATGTGCCTAGGTCGTTTCCACCACAGTGCACATTCATGAGGTCAGGGTGTTGGAGATGCAAACAGGTTTTAACTAAAGGCAACAATTGGTGCCACTTCAATCCTCTCTGTCCAAACCATTTAATGTCCACATTTTGTAAACCTAGGTCTAAGTCAATACGTCTCTTTTCTGCATACCTCTTGCACCAGAAAACATAGCTATGTCCTACGATCCACACTAGCATTTTGAAGGTATGGCTGGGAAGTATGGATAGATGTCTGTAGCTCATGCAGTCCGTTTGTAGAATAAGAGATATGTTTAAAGATGGGGAACTACTTTTTTTCTCATTCAAAACGATAACTGATTGGGAGATGAAAAGCATTGTTTTCTAAAAAGTAGGGTGCACATTAGTTTGTGGAAAAGCATCTTTGTCATTGGTTAATAAAAAGCAGTTTGAACGTGGAGTTCATATGATAGGATAAAATTTGCTCAGTTCAACCACACCTGCTACTTGTATATGGAAAGCACTGTTTGAACGTAAAGCAATGGTGAACTTTTAACCTGCACGTGCCGTTAAATGTTCGAGAAAATGTTGCAAAAAAATATCGTTAGGTTTAAAAAAATGATGAACTTTTAACCTGCATGTGCCGTAGAATGTTCTAGAAAGTGTTGATAGAATACGTTGAACTTCTAACCTGTATGTGTCCTTAGATTTAAAAAAAAAAAATGATTATATGGGAAGTTCAAAAATAACCAATAGAGAGAAGTTTTGCAATTTGAAAAAATCAAGGAACTATTCTGATTTGTTCTTTACATGTATTTGTGTGGAGCAATAGGGAAATTGTGCCATTACGGGTTCCATTCTTGACGAGAGCGGTGCATTATATGTACTGTGTGACAAAGAAAGAATTGCATACGATTGTGACATTTGGAATCTGCATACCAACTACGAACGTAAGTTAGAAATTAAGAAGGTGTGTTATGTGTTATGTAGTAGTGGTTAATATTTGAGGCGTTATTTTTAACTTTGAAAGTATTTTTTATTTCTAAGTAACAGTGTTAGTGAAGTGTGGTGTTTCACATTGGTTCTAAAAGATGTATAAAGTGTGACTAATTGTTAAAGAATTACTTTATATATGTTTAGGAGTTTTTCAGATAAAAAAATGTAACTTATCTTCTGTAAAAGACTGTATGGTTTTAAAAATTATATGTAGCGTTTATTTGGATTTGTATATGTATTGCGATGAGATAAACAGAATGTCACACGTTTCCAAATTATTCTTAGTCTGGAAATAGTGGGGAAGGAGTTATAGTAGAAAATGTATATGTTATTAACTTAACAGAGATGGAACAAAAACCAGAAATGTTATTTGGACAATTTGTGGTCTCATTTTTTACATAAAGAGGTAGATTTCAATATCAGTTAAGACTGGTGTGTTACTGGGAGGCTTTGGATTTTGGTGTTGTTATGAAATGCAAGTTGTTGAGGAGCGTTTCTTCAGAAGACATTTTTTATAAATATGTGAGAGATAAAAAATAAATGAAAATGTTTTATGTATATTTTCTGCATGATTTTGTTGACAATGCTAAAATAAATGTGATTGTTAGTGAAGGTAATTGTCAGGGTGTGTTTGTCTGCTGAATATACGTAGGCCTTTAAGTGGTCCGGATCTTGTCGGTACTGAGCTCCGTCATCCGTTTGAGACAGTTGCCAAATATATAATCCCAGTTAAAGCTGTTAATATAGGTATAGTAAAGGGACGATCCATAAAAAGTTTGGGAATTACACCTTTATTTACTCTGTCTAGCTCTCACCACCATTTTGTGCCCCCAGCGGTACTGTTTATAAAAATAATCTAATACAGTTCTTTGTATTATAAAAATAGCACTTCTAAGTTTATTGCTATATTGGTAGGGTTTGTACTATATAGAGAATGGTGCAATCAATTTCATTGGTATAAAACTGCACTGTGTTATGTTGGAAATATTAGATATGTATAGGTTGTGATGTTATATTTTACACTGTGAGGTACATTTGAATATAAGTGAAGACAGGTGTTATACTGCGAACCCATTGAAAATGTGCACAGATTACATGGAGAGTAAATGGACAAAGTAAACGTACATGTTGCTTTCTGTATGTATGGATGATTAGAATCATTTGATGATGCTTTAAGATATCTAAATAGTGTTTGTGCTTTACAATTTGGTATACTGCACCGTGTTAGTAGTTAGTGACTAGATACTGCTACGAAACAAAGGTGGAGAGGGGCGTTTCTTTACAAGAGATATTTTATCAATGTGTGAGAGATAAAAAAGAAAAAAAAATGTTTTAGTAAATTTTCTGTAAGATTTGTTCACAGTAGGAAAGTAACTGTTATTATAAGTGATGGAAATTGTTAGGTTTTGTCTCTGTTCTGAACATACGCAGGCCTTTAAGTGGGCTGGGTCCTACCGGTGCTGAATACTGCTACCGCTTTCAGACAATCGTCATTTTTTATCCCACTTAAAGCCCTGAATATATGTATATTAAAGGAATGGTACAATAAAAGTTTAGGAATTACACCTCCGTTTACTCTTCTCACATTCTCCATTTTGTGCACTCAACAGTAGTGTTTATAAAAATTAAGTTATAGAGCTTTATATAGTATAAAAATAGCATTTATACTTTTATTGGGGTGTTGGTGGGATCTGTAGTGTACAGAGAAGGTCGTAATGAGTTTGAATGGTACAAAAGGGACGTGACATATGTTTAAAAGATTACATGGTTTTCGGAATAAGCTGTCCCTCTGTGAGTCCTCGGGCCCGCAGTTGTACCTCTGCAAGCGAACACTGGAAATATACCGCAGCTCTCTCTCTACGAGATAGCTACTTCACGTTCCCTCTCCCCACATCACCCTCCCACACCTATCCCTTTACAAGTGGACGGCCCGCACCTCTCCCTATACTAGTCGGCCCCCGGCTGTTCCTGTGTGAGGCGGCCCGCAGCTGCCTGTCTGAGCCAGCCAGTCGGCTCGCAGGTCTTCCTGTATGAGCAAGTCCTATCGCACCAGATCATGGGCTTCTATTGGAATTCACAAGGGCATATTATCAAGCCCATTATCGCCGCGGCGGCGATACTTTTAACGCCGTTCTTGATAATATGCCCCGTATGCCTTTGCAAGCCGACGTCCCGCACCTTTCCCTATTGTAGTCGGCTCGCAGGTGTTTCTGTGCGAGCCGGTCCACAGGTGTTCCTGTGCGAGCCGGCCCGCAGCTCTCTCTGTTTGAGGTGACGGACCGCAGCTGTTTGTCTACGAGCCAGTCAGTCGGCTCACAGGTCTTCCTCTACGAGCCAGCCCGCCGGCTCGCAGCTGTCCCTCTGCAAATTACAGGTCGGCTCGTAGTTGTTCGTCTGCGAGCCAGGTCGCTGTTGTATCTCTGCAAGCGAACACTAGAAATATACCGCAGCTCTCTCTTTACGAGATACCCACTTCACGTTCACTCTCCCCACATCACCGTACAGCAGCTATTCCTTTAGAAGTGGACGAGCATCACCTCTCATTATACTAGTGGGCCCGCAGCTCTCCCTTTTCGAGCTGACGGGTCGTAACTCTCCCTGTAGGAGCCAGCTAATCGGCTCGGAGGTCTTCCTCTACAAGCGAGCCCGCAGGTCCGCAGCTCTCCCTCTGCGAATGACCGGTCGGCTCTCTGCTCTTGCCCTGCGAGCCGTCGGGCCCGCAGTTGTACCTCTGCAAGCTAATACTGGAAATATACCGCAGCTCTCTCTGCGAGATACCCCCTTCACGCTCCCTCTCCCCACATCACTGTCCCGCACCTATGCCTTTGGAAGCCGACGGCCCGCAGCTTTACTTCTAGTAGTCGGCCCGCAACTGTTTGTGTGCGAGTAGGCCGGCAGCTCTCCTTCTACGAGCCAGGCAGACAGCTCGCAGGTCTTCCTCTATGAGCCAGCCCACCGGCCCGCAACTGTTCATCTGTGAACCGGCCCGCAGCTCTCTCTGTACGAGCCAGCGAGTTGGCTCGCAGTTTTTCCTGTACGAGCCAGCCCGCCGGACCGCAACTGTTCCTTTGTGATCCGGCTTGTAGCTCTCTCTGTATGAGCCAGCTAGTCGACTTGCACATGTTCCTCTAGGAGCCAGCCCGCTGGCTTGTAGCTCTCTCTCTGGGAACCACTGGTGGGCTCTCAACTTTTTCTCTGCCAGATAATCTGCAGTGGTACCTCTGGAAAGCAATACTGGAAATATAGCGCATTTGTCTCTCTACGAGATAACCGCTTTACGCTCACTCTCTCCACATCACTGTCCCGCACCTATCCCTTTGGAAGCCGACGGCTAGCACTTTTCCCTATAGTAGTCGGCTCGCAGCTGTTCCTGTGCTAGCTGGTCCGTACAGACCATTGTCCTTCTGCGAGCAGACGGGTCGCTGCTGATGCTCTATGAGCCAGTTTCTCGGAGCCGGCCCGTAGCTCTCCCTGTACGACCCAGTTAGTCGACTCGCAGGTCTACCTCTACGAGCTAGCGCGCCAGCTCGCAGCTCTCCCTCTACAAACCATCGTTCGGCTCGCAGCTGTTCGTCTGCGAGCCGTTTGGTGCGTAAAAGTACCTGTGCAAGCTAACACTGGAAATATACTGCACATGTTTTTGCGAAATATCGCGTTCATGCTCTCTCTCTCGACATCACCGGTCGCAGCTATCCGTTTGCAAGGGGACGGCCCGTAGTTTTCCCTATAGTATTTGGACCGTAGCTGTTCCTGTTCTAGCCCAGCTCTCCCTTTGCACGGTATGCAGTTTAGCAATCGTACTGTCAGTGCCATGCACTTTGTCCAATCATCCATCGAGCAGTATCTACTTATTCTATCTCTACGTCAATAACCACTTATAAATTCAATATGAGCTCTGTTTGCAGCACTGTAATCATTTTAGTTAATAGTAATGTACTTATAAAATGGCGTAGCTACTAACACTAGTATAGCTACAATATTCTGTGCAGTATGTATGCAGACCTCTAACCAGCTACAAAGTATGGAATGTTACAGTTTCTAATCATGTTGTTACACAATCAGATGTGTACTACTAATGCTGTGGTCTAGTATCTTTCACACTACTCATAGAGTACCAGAATTATGCAGGTAGTACTGTTCCATTGCGGAAATCATTGATGTACTTTCTTTGTATGTATTTTTATAATTATATATGTGAATATTTTTATAATTATACATTTGAATATTTATATATAATTATTTTAATTATATTAACCTGTTTTCAAAACTTTTATTTTTTTACAGATATTTTGCATCATTATTAAGAAAGAGATACAATGACGAGAAAACAGCAAAGAAAAAGAAAAGGAAAAAAGGAGGTTTATTTGAAAAAAAAAAAGGAAAAGAGATATTAGATCCAGTACAACATGGATGTTCAAAGAAAAAGTGTTCTGGTAAGAAAAGTAAAGTTTTTTTTTTAAAACTTGCAAAAACTGTTATTAATATTAAAAATATAGAAGAGACAGACAGAACAAGAACAGTGAAACAAAAGCAAAAGAAAAATGTTCAAAAAAGTGGAAAATTGGATTATCGGAAAAAGAATTATGTTGGAATATGTAACAAACAATTTTCAGAAATTCGAAAACGAATATATAAAAGTAGAGTACTCCAGAAAAATCTATAAAAGGAGATCAGCATTTTACAGACAAAAAAAGGAAATTCTAAGTGTTATTGAAAAAGCTTTTGAATTAAAAGAAGATTGTTTATCTTAATTTTAAAAAGATTGATGACTTTAAATACAATAATGGAGCGTATGAAGGACAAATGTAAGAGAAAAAGAATTGCAAATAGAACAAATTTTTGTAAAATATTTTCCGGGGAATGGAAGCATACTTCTAGTACGGAACCTTTTTTTAATGAAGAAAGTTATTTTCAACAAAATAGTTTAGTGCATGCAGTTGATACCTGTGGTCGTTCTTATGAGGTGCGAGATGGTTGTCCAATTCAGAAAGAAAAGCTAGTTCCTAGAAATGTTGAAGAATTAATAGCTGAGGAAGTTCAAGGGAGACGTACCCAGGCTCCAGTGTTTACATGGGATTGTAGTAGTATTTGTAGTATACGTCAACAATCTATTGATATTTTACTAAATTTCTTAAGAGAATATGGAAGAAAAACTGTGAAACAGAAGAGTAAGATATTACAAGGACTGGATCCTTGCAAAGTGAGAAAAAATACAGGGTTGCAAGGTCATTCTCTGGCTTGTCTTTCTAGGAAAGTGTGTCAAAGTCGTTTTCATCATTTGAGAATGTTAGCAGTACATCATTCAGAAATGCGGAAGTTAGTTAGAAGATTATACTACGTGAAAAGTCCTGCATTATGTCTAAATGAAATGAATACAGCTCTTTTGCATGGTTCAGTTTTGGATGTAAAAAAAGTATGTGATGATATAGAGTTACGTTTCTTTGCCGCTCAAGAGGAGTGTAGAGAAAGTGAGACTTTGATAAGTGTAGGTGTTGAAGAAGAGGTGGAAGATACTACTGATGTCAAGTTTGAAAAAGAAATAAGAAAGTTTAAAGTAGTTTCTGGTGAAAATCCCAACTATGTTTGTATTTGTTGCCGACGTACTCATTATAAAATTCAAACTAGGAACGTAGATGTGTTTTTAAAAAGTGAAGAGGAAAACAATGATAAATGGAGAGAATTTGCTGCTTATCTGTTTGTGGAAGGTCGTTTTGAGTTAGGTACTGTACAATGCATTTGTAAATATTGTTATAATAAATTAGAAGAAAACAAAATGCCAGCTAGAGCTGTCCATAATGACTTAGAATTAGTACCTATACCTCCAGAACTTAAAGATTTAAATACATATGAGGCTATCCTTATACAATCTGTGCACCCTTTTCAGGCTATAATTCGTATGGAGCCTAAAACAGGTAAGCTGCCTCCAACAGATCTACAAAGAGGTTTAAAAGGAAGAGTTGTGTATTTACCTTTAGATTTTAAGAAAAATGTTGAAACTCTTGGTGTAGAAAGAGAGGATACTGAACCTGTAGTCATTCTTGTTAATGGTGTACCCACAAAGAGTCGGAAAATATGGCAAGAGTTAGTAGATGTCACGAAAGTCCAAAAGGCTACATTATATCTGGTGCAAAACAATATTTACTATAAAAATTTAAATGTAGAAGAAGAAATGACTTTAGAAGATGAAACACACATTTCAAGTGGACAAATAGAAAAAGTGGAGAACTCAAGAAAAGAAGAAATTTATGAACATTATACTATACACCCTCTACATTCAAAAGAACTGATAGGAGATACTATTGAATTGTTCCAGATGAAAAAAGCAAAAGGAACTCCCATGAGTGTGTGGGAAAAAAGTTTGGAAGCTCGTTGTTTTCCACAGCTCTTCCCTACTGGAAAAGGTGGACGATATGATGAACGACCAGTTCAGATTCCAGCTGCAGAATATCGTACTTTACGATTGTACTCAGAAGATCCAAGATTTCGTCAGTGTATTCCATATTTGTTTCATCTTTTATTTGAGAGTGATCTGTCCGCACTTTCATATGCAGTCAACCATATATTAAAAACGGGAACGCATCTTTCACATATTTCTGCAAAGCAATTTATAGACAAAGTTGAAGAAAGAGACGAACATTTAGAATCACAGTTAATTAATTTGATGGCATGTCAACGTGGCACTAATGAATATTGGTATCGACGTCATGGGGAACTAAAATGTATGTTAAGAAACTTAGGAACCCCTACGTGGTTTGTTACACTTAGCTGTGCTGAGTACGCATGGGATGATTTACTGGATTTTCTACGAGAAGCAAATTCAAATATAGAAAATATTGAATTGAAGACACCTGGAGAACTGTGTTCCCTAGATCCTGTAAATGTTTGCAGATATTTTAATCATAGGTTTGAAGCTATGATGTCTTTTATCTGTAATAAAATAAATCCACCTATTGGCGAAGTTATTGATTTTTTTGGGAGAATAGAATACCAAGCTAGAGGTGCTCCTCATATACATATGCTTTTATGGATCAAGGATGCACCTAAATTTGGAACTGATTCGGATGAGACTGTTTTGTCTTTTATTGAAGACTATGTTACCTGTGCGATTCCAAAAACAGGAGGAGAAAATATCTTAAGACAGCAAGTTTTACGGTTTCAGAGTCATCGATGTGGAAAGTATTGCCGACGGAAATATAAGTCAAAGGATAAATTTTACACAAAATGTCGATTTGGCTTTCCACGTCCAGTAATTTCCAAAGGAAGAGTGAACAGTTTTATGTCAGCAGTGAGGCATACCATCACTCGAAAATCACCCAAAAATACTTATAATTTAAAAAGAACAGAAGAATCGAAGTACATTAATGATTACAATCCGGTGATTTTGAAGATGTGGAATGCAAATATGGACATACAATATGTTGCAGATAACTCAATTGCTGTTGCTCGCTATGTCACGTCATATATTACCAAGTCTGAGAAGACAGAATTGAAAGAAATGTGGGAGGAAATTTCGCAGGAGAAGACACTTAGCAAAAAATTGTACAGCTTCAGCTTGAAGATGCTTTCACATCGAGAAATTGGATCTTACGAATGTTCGGATCAATTGACATCTGCAAGTTTATATTCAAAGTCAAGAGGGATCATCTGGATAAGTCTTGGTCTTGCTGCAGCACGAAATCGAGTTTTGAAATCTGTACAAGAAATTGAATACTTGGCACTGAATGAACCGGAAAGTACAGATATTCTGAAAACAAATATGTTGGATACGTACTATCCAAATTGAAGTCCATACATGGAAAACATATGTCTATATGAAATACTGCAACATTATAGTTTTAAAAAAAATGTCACAGAAAATATAAATGAAGGAAAATACGCTGTAATTGGATCTGAAGGATGTTTGGTAAAGCATGACAAAGGAAATCTGATTAATCACAGGAAATTAAGTTGTGATAATCCAGATAAAAGAGAGTTTTTCTATTTAGCTCTTCTGCAACTCTTCAAACCTTGGCGGACTAAAATGGAATTACTTGGACATTGTGACTACTATGAGGATTCTTTCAATGCATGTAAAGATAGCATTGAATGTACAATTTTTCCAAATTATCTCCAAATGTTGAACGAAGAGATTAATCAAGAAAGAACTATTGCAGCTGAAATAGCTAGAGATAGTTCTCAAGATAGTCAGAGTTCGGCTCCACAAAGTCAAGATCCACTAGGAGAAGCCATACTTGAAAATGAAGCTGCAATAGCAATGAGTGAAGTGGAAACGGTGATGCAGCAAGCACAACAGGACAATATTGATTTGGAAAATTTAGAGGAACATCTGAATACTGAACAGAAAGAAATATATCACCAAGTTACACAACAGATACAACATGGATTACTGCATGAAAAGAATGATTGCCAATGTACATCATTTAGACCTATTCTTATGTACATCAGTGGACAAGCTGGAATGGGGAAAAGGTGAAATGTTTGTCAAGTTATCTACAGAAAACAACAGATTCACATTTGTCTTGTGTTGTAACTGCTCCAACTGGGTTAGCAGCACACAACATTAAAGGGATTACATTACATCGTCTACTTATGTTACCAGTAGAACATGAAAATAAATTGGAATACTGGAGAAGCTTGTTTCGAAGTTTCAAGAGGACTAAAGAAAATGAAACTTCTGGTAATTGATGAAGTAAGCATGGTCTCAAACTTAATGCTTGCGTTTGTACATTTGAGGATGCAGCAGATTTTAAAAACAAATTACGATGTTTTATTTGGAGGAAAACATGTAATTGTATTTGGTGATCTACTACAACTCACAAATGTGAAAGGCCAACCGGTTTTTAAGACCCTTCCTCATGAAGATACTAAAAAATCATTGGGAAGTATTGGAAATGTAAACATTTGGACTTCTTTTGAATATAAGGAACTTACTAAGAACATGTGACAAGCAAATGACGAAGATTATGGCAACATTCTTCAAGATATTAGAATTGGTGTCTTAACAAAGGATGGAAAAAATGCTTTAGAAAGTCGGCTACTAAAAAACTTGTTTCCAACAGAAAATATTGTGGCTGAAACAATCTACCGAAGAATTGCAGAAAAGGAATCTATAATTTGCCTTATGCCAACACTGAAAGAATGCTCTACATTCAATGAAGAACTGTTGAAACTGGAGAATGAACCGATAATGAAAATGGTAGCTATTGATAAAATTGAACATGAAGGAGTAACTATTCTTTTGTCAGAGAAATTGCAGTTAAAATTAGACTCTTTGGAAAAATCCATATCTAAGACTGCTGGTTTGGAAAAGACCTTATATGTCTCTGTAAACTGCCGGGTAATATTACGACATAATTTAGATGTTGAAAAAGGTTTAGTAAATGGAGCAATGGGGAAAGTTGTTGACTTTGTTAGTTATGCAAATAGAGATGAGATTGAATTTTTGAAGATGAAATTTGATCAGATTGAAGAGGTGAAACAAATTGGACGCTGTTGTGTTCGTTTCTTGCTTGTAAAAGATTTGTATGTTCGTAGAAAACAGTTTCCTGTTTGTTTAGCATATGCAGTGACTATTCATAAATCTCAAGGTTTAAGTGTAGACAATGCTTTGGTAAATATTGGAAGTTCTGTGTTTAAAGAGGGTATGGCGTATGTTGCATTGTCTCGAGTAAGAACGTTATCCGGATTGTATTTGATTGATTTTGATGAGCAAAAGGTTAGTGCAGATGTAAATTGTGTAAAAGAGTACAATAGGTTAAGAAGACTCTATGCTCGTAATTTAGGTGAATATCCTATTTATGAAAAACGTTTAATAAGTCCAAAACGAAAATATGATAAAGATTATACTGAGGTTGCACAGAAAAAAAGAATTGAAAAGAATGACGAGTCTGGAAAGAAAATAGAAGGGAACACGGTTGCTAATATTGTAGGATATCAGTTAGAAAATAGTTCAGGTATCAACTGTTATGCTAATGTAATTGTGAACGTTGTCTTTTTTTTAGAAAATCTACAGCATGCAATTATTGAAAATCGAGAAAAAAGATTTTGTTCTTTGTTACATTATATTTTTGAGAAGTTGAAAACTGATAAAACGAAAATCCATACTGCTTCTGATGTGCGGAATCTTTTGGATATATGTTCTGGTTCTTCACAATTTACACAAAATGTCAGCAAGATGCTCAGGAATTTCTTATGTTTATGCTTGCAGTATTAGAAGATGAAGGTATACAAATTGAAAATCTGTTTGGACTACGTTACAGATGGGTTCATAGATGTGACAGCTATTCATTTTCATCTACCACTAAAATAGACACTGAACAATTCATATATTTGACAATGCCAGATTTGAAAACAGTGTCTTTCAACGAACTAGTAAAATCAGCTAATCAACATATGGAATGTACTCAGTGCAAATCAGAAATGTTGTCAACATTATTTATAGAAAGATGTGGACAATATATTATTTTAATGCTGCAACGTTGTAGAGCAGATGGAACAAAATTGAAAACCAAAATTAAAAATGTTGTGGCAGGTCAAGTGTCAATTTCAGGAAGAACTTTTAAAACAGTGGCTATTATTTTCCACGATGGACCTACTTCAACATCTGGACACTATACTGTCTATTTAAAATGCAATAAAGGATGGACACTATGTAATGATGCGCATTTAGAGTATAAATTTCGGTTGCCTAATGAATTACCAAATTCATACTTAATATTTTTGATGCCAAAATTCTAAGAAGATATCAACATGAATTACTGAGTATATTTTGGATATTTCCACTACAAATGATTTTAGAAACATCATTCACCCTATCAGAAACATGTGAATATGATTTTAGAAGTGTATGTTGGATATCCTCATTGCAAATGTTTTCAGAAATATCATTCGGCCTATTGGGAAGGTGTGTATATGAATTCAAAAGTTTATTTCGGATATACTCAATGGAAATATTTTCAGAAACATCATTCGGCCAATAGGGAAGATGTTCGTAATTACGGTTTCAATTATTAATTCTGTTCTTTCATATTGCGTCTCAAAAATTGTGTTTGAAAGAAGGTGGTGATATATTTGAAGTTTGTATTATATACTATGTTACTAAGGATGTTTATTTGTGAAAATGTAAATACCAAATTGCGTTGGTTGTAGACATTTTGAAGAGAAGTATGTTTTTTTTTAACAATCTTATTGATTGAATTTTTTTGCCCGCTGTCATCTGATGATTAACATTGAAATCACTGTTTATGGTGAAATTCAATACAATCTGAAGACAGCAAAAAATGGCAAATTGAATATGTGATGTAATTGTATACTTATGTTGTGTTGCGAAAACTATAACATTATATGTAATAACAGAATTTTTTTCTTCTTTTTTACAGACCTTACTACTAAAGTTTAAAATACTTTAAATTTGCATTTAAAAAAAGAAGTGAAATTATATTACTATTAATTTCATATCTCCTTGGAAATAGGTAAGATTAATCCACCCAGGTACTACCCTTTCAGTGTATCAAAGACACTGTGACTCCTCATGCCCATCTCCAGTCACCCAGCCAGTACTATACACTAATGCAATTTCTCCACTAATACCCAAGTACTTATAAATTCAGCATACACTCTCCTTGCAGTACTGTAATCATCCACTCACTGCTGATGTACTCATACAATCGTCCAAGCACCAACACAAGCAGTGCTACAATTGTCTGTGCACTATCCATACAGATCTCTAAGCAGGCACATACTACTCATTCACTCATCTAAATACCCTGGTAGTACCCATGCAATCTAGCAATCACCCTGTCAGTCCCCATGCACTTCTCCAATCACCCATCTAGCGTGGTGTACTTATCTAATCACTTCGCTAATACCAAAGCCCTCCCTTATAAATACACCATGCACTCTCTTTACAGCACTATAATCATCCAGTTACTAGTCATGTACTTATGAAATGGCCTAAGTACTAACACAAGTACCCGCTATTATTATTAATAGTAGGTTTTAGGGAAGATATAGTTAGAAAGTAGCATTTAAAAAACCTTTGAAATTCACTGAAAAAACCATAGGTTTCAGGGATGTTATAGTTAGAAATTACCATTTAAAAAACCTTTGAAATTCACTGAAAAAACCATAGGTTTCAGGCACGTTATAGTTAGAAATTAGCATTTAAAAAACCTTTAAAATTCACTGAAAAAACCATAGGTTTCATTGACGTTATATTTAGTTGGACATTTCACTCATACAAAACCAGAGAAATTCCGCCGTTATAGTTAGTTCAGCTAACTATAACTCACGCCCCCGCAATGCACTGCTGATGACGTCACATATTACATCATTCATGACATGGTCAGTGACATCACTGATGACATCTCAAATGACATCACTGATGACATCATCCATGTAACAATCTGATGCACCTTCTCACACCCTAATATAACCTTTGATACACCGTCTCCAAAATGCAGAATACCATTTTCGAAACCATAGACACACCAATACCACTTACTACATATCCAGTCACTGGTTGTTAGGTCTACATATACATCCACTCATTCACCCATACAATCACTCATACATGCAGTCACTCATCAATACAACACTAACATATGCACTCATACACCTACACAGACACTCACACACCAGCACTCATCCAGAGTTACTCACACACCTAGTCAGTCAGGCAAAGAATCAATCATACTTCCATTTACTGACCTATACCTGAAAATACACACAACACATCACTTATGCAAACAGAAAGAATTGCATAATTACTCTCTTATACAATCACTGATACAAGTGCACACTCATCTATACAGCCACTGTCACAATCATTGACTATCATGTATAGTCATTTATATACTCTAACTCTCACATACACTGCCTTTTACATATGTAGTTACTTGGACATGTACCAGTGAGACATCCATTCACTCACTAACGCACCCATACACACACTCAATCACCCATACATCTTTTTCCACATCTTCTTGAACCCATACACTCAGTGAAACAACCACTCAAACATGTATGCACAGAGTTACACACCTCACACGCAGCCACACACACACTCAGACACCCATACAAATACTCAGGCAACCAATCAATAACCCATATAGACACTCATGTAGCTACTGACCAACCCATGCAGCAGCTTATACAACAGCACACAGACTGATACAGACATTCACACAGTTTAGTCACTAACCCATGCATTCAGTAAAACACGTTTAATCTCTCACTTAAACAGTCAGTCACACACATACTAAATCCTCCATCCAGACACTTATACACCCACTCATTCTTCAATACAGCTTGGTATATATATATAATACATATTTAAAGTTTAAAGAAAAACACATTCACTGGATGATGTCAACAGTGATGTCATCAGTGATGTCATTTGAGATGTCATCAGTGATGTCATCAGTGATGTCACTGACCATGTCATGAATGATGTAATATGTGACGTCATCAGCAGTGCATTGCGGGGGCGTGAGTTATAGTTAGCTGAACTAACTATAACGGCGGAATTTCTCTGGTTTTGTATGAGTGAAATGTCCAACTAACTATAACGTCAATGAAACCTATGGTTTTTTCAGTGAATATATATATATATATATATATATATATATATATATATAGTAGAAATATATATATATATAGTAGAAATATAAAAGTATCAATAAAGTACATATCTTTGAGTGGCATTGCACAGTGTTTAAATAACCTGCATATATTGGTGTGTTGACACATCTAAGAGGTTTTCACTATTCAACATAGACAAAATGATATACTATTATTCAATGCATTTATATGTTATATATCTATAGCCATTAATTCAAATGTTTCTTTGTGTGCTTTCTCTACGTTCTGTTGTATTTTAAGATATCTGCATGCTAGCTCCTGCTCTGTAGGAGGTAGAATTTTAACTGCAGAAATTGAATGGATGCTTTTACTACAAAATTGCTGTCCCATGGCGCAACAACACTGAAGACAACACAATAGTATCACTATTGCTATAATGATACCCAGTAGTGCTGGAACCAAGTGCTTTAACCATCCTGTTGGTAGCCATGACCATAGCCAGGACCAAGCATCAGAATCTGTAATTTTCTCTGCTCCAGTGGAATGTTTGAACTGCATGCTTAATTTGTGTCACATCCCTTGCTATGTTTCCACGTTTGACACTATTTAAAAAATAACAGCAAGAGGAATTAAAAAAACACACAGTCCTCCTTGCTGTAGTGTCAGGAGGTCAAGTGCAATTCGATGTTAAATAGTCATGGCAGCTACTGAATTAATTTCCATCTGCAACTGTTGAAGTGCATCTCTTGTTGCATTGAATGCTATAGCTAGCTCAGCAGTTATATTAACAAGGGCCAATTCTAAATCATATATCCCATATCCAGGAATTAATAAACGCATTAGCTCAAAGAATGGACCTTGTCTAGCCTCCAGAATAGGTGCATATATATATCTCTTTTATATCTATGAGCGAAACTCCCCAAATTTAGTGGCTCATGGGCTGCAATGTGCGGCACGACTGAAATGTTTGGTGTAAGAAAAGAAATATCACAGATGCCTTCCCAGTGCCGGGAAGCACTTGTATGCTTTAGTGCCACAAATAAAATACATTCCGCCCTGTAACTGTGTGTCCAATGTGTGATATTTACTGAGAGGAAGGCCTACCCCTTCAGGAAAAGTGTTTTGAAATGGATCACACCATTTGTAATCAATCCATGAAGAATTTATAAGTGTAATGTTTGCCCATGGTGCCATGTATGAGCCGCGAGCTGACCATAAGGGATATTCTAACATTTTAGAAATCACATTTGGTGCCCTAGCATAATTAGTCTTTTGCTCAATTAATGGATCGTATAGTGGACCATCAGGTGTTAGTAATAGTGTCTCTCCATTTACAGTGATGTTCCAGTAATGTAAAGTGTAGTTCACTTGTTTCCTTACTGTCTGTCTCTTAAGTTCCAATTACCTGTGGTATCATCAAATTCTAATATGTTAGGACACTTGCTACTTTTTAAATGTCCTCAGTATCGGGAAGCTGGGTTACATCCAGAAACATGATGCTCTAAACATATAGGAAATGCTTTTTCCTTGGCATTGTGTTCTACTGTAGGTGACACTTGGTATGGGGCAGGAATATTTGGCAGTATGGTACAACGTGGGTACCATCCAATTCTTCCTTCTCCACAATCCCAAGTTACATTGGATATGAGGCATCCTTTTCCCTGCGCATAATTTTGTATAGGCACAGGTGTTTCATATAGGCCTATTGGGTCGCTGGGGTGTCTGGATAATTCTCTACAAATCCAACAATTTTCAAGACCTAAAGCCTGGGCTACTTTCTCATGTACTACAATGAGGGGATGGTCAGCAGGTTGTTGAAAACAGATAGCACACACATAAGTAAGGTACTAGAAAATAGTGTTTGCAAAATCCGATGCATTTTCTTGACAGTGGTAAATATCATTATGCAGTGTCTTTCTGTCTCAGTTCCAGGGCACTTTCTCGAAGTGTCAATAATGAAAATGCTCGCAGTGCGCTGTCATCTGCTTTTCCTCCTGGTCCGTAGTTGTCTTGTTCAGGGGCGGTTTCACGGACCTGCCCTGCGTTGTCCTCTTCAGTCTATTTTTTTGGCAGGTGCAGACCATCACCTTTTTTTCGAGACTGTGTTGCATGCTTCACTTAACAGCATCTGTTTGTGTCACCATCCCTAGGACACTTGATGATGGACCCTCAGCGTTGTCTGTCTCCCCCTTGTCCGTTGTTTCGCGCTGCTCCACGGGTGGCAGGTGTTCATCCGTTATAGGTACCTCTGCCTCAGGCGTTGTTGGTGCAGCTCTGCATCGTGTTCCGTGAAGCCCCTCAGGATGTCCCTGCACCTTTACCGCTGTCCGCGTAACCACGAGCACGATGTGGGGTCCAGTCCACCTAGAACTAAGAGAAACATCTTTTATTTTTCTCACCATGACCATGTCTCCAGGTTTAAAAGGGTGTGATTGTTCTGAGGAAGGATGGGGCAAAGCTTTCTTCACCTGGAGATGGTGATGCCTTAAGACCACTGACAACTGTACAGCGTAGTCAGAAATATGCTCATCCATCCATAGCAGTGCTGCTTGGGATCCTGTGAGAGGCAACCTCAACCCCACTGACATAGTCTGCCCCATCAATACCTCATGAGGGGACAAGAGAGTTGGTCCATGAGCAAGCCTTGTAAGGGGCAGGAACATACTGCGTGGGGCCACAGGTCTCCCATCCCGCTGGACCCACAATCCCTCACCATTCTGCTCACATCCAGCATCAATCCACGCTCTTTCTTCCTCTGGTGGTGCAGACCATTGTGCTTCCTTCACATCAGCTAGCAACAATTGTCTCTGAATCAGCTATATTTTTGGAATGCTTTTTGCCATTAAAGGCACCATCTGCACTGGCTGTAACATGCTCTCTTTTGCTGCTGTGTCAGCCATGGCGTTACCTCTGGCTATCTCAGTATTAGTTCCTGTATGTCTCACATTTTATTACTGCTATTCTGTTGGGTAGTAGCATTGCCTGTAGCAAATTTTTTACTAAGGGGCCATTTTGAATGGGGCGTCCTGCTGCTGATATGAAACCACAATACTACCATAGCTGGCCAAAATCGTGGACAACTCCAAAGGCATGTCATGAGTCAGTGTAAATGTTAAAACATTTTCCTGAGCTAGGATGCATGCTCTTGTCACAGCATACAGCTTGTCTTGCTGGGCAGATGTGCCAGGGGGAGGGCTGCACTTTCAACTATGGTGTCTACTGTTGTTATAGCATACCCTGCTCTATAATCTGTGTATGTTAGTCTGCTGGAGGAACCATAATTGTACCACTCATAGTCTGTCTTTTCTAATGGTGATTGCTGCAAATCTGGTCTGGGCGTGGTGCATGTCTCTACAGCCTCAACACAGTCATGGTCAGGGGTCTCATCTGAATCACCTGTTGGAGGTAATAATGTTGCCAAATTAACAGGTGGGCATCTTTTAATGGTGATATTGGTGTTAGACAACAGAGTGACCTCATAACCTGTTTGCGTGGCCGCCTAAAAATGTTGTTTTGCTGCAGATGACAACAACTGTACCGAATGTGGCACATAAACAATACAAGGGTAGTCCAACACAATGGGAGCCGTCCTCTCTTCCATCACAGCTGCTGCGTCCACTGCTCTCAAACAAGCCGGATGCCCTGTTACTGCTGCAAGCAAAGTCACAGAGTAGTATGCCACAGGTCATTTTCCTGAGCTATGCTGCTGTGTCAGCACACCATTTGCAATGCCATATTGATCTGACACATAGGGATGGAAGGGCAGTTTGTAATCAGGCAGCCCCAGGGCTGGCACAGTACGCAAATTCTCTTTCAGTTTCTTAAAACAGTCTGCAAGTTCATTAGTCCATACAATGTTGTTGGGAGCATCTTGTAGTGTACATTGTCGCAGGATGGCATCATAGGATCTGTACTCCGGTATCCACTGGCGGCAGTAGTTCATCATCCCCAGGAATGACAGCATTCCTTTCTTGGTGGACAGGGGCTGCATGCTCTCAATCATTTTTATCCTGTCAGGTTATATGCGGCGTGTACTTTTGGATACAACATAACCCGGGTAATTTACCTCATTTTGGCAGCACTGGAATTTTGATAATGCAGCTTTGTGTCTTCTCTCCTGGAGGTGATTCAGCAAAGCTACAGTGTCTTTTTCACAGGCCTCAAGTGATGGAGATGGCACAAGGTGATCATCAGCGTACTGCAAGATTAATCTACCACCTTCCAGGTGTAGGCTGTCCAGGTCTGTCTTCATGTCTGCGCATAGACCGTGGGACTCTCAGTCAAGCCCTGAGCAAGTCTTCTGAAAGTATACTGAGTATCTTTTACTGTGAAGGCAAAAAGGTACTCGCTCTCTGGATGGACTCTAATACTGAAAAACGCAGAGGAGAGATCTATGACTGAAAAGTACTCTGCCTCTACAGGTACAGAAGATAATATAGTATTGGTGTCAGGCACAACAGGTGCTAAGGGAACCACAATGTTGTTTATCTGTCGTAAATCTTGTATGAACCTGTACTGCCCAGTATTGCCTGTGGGCAAGGGAATGATAGGACTATTACAGGGGCTAGATGTCTTTTTAATGATACCTTATTGCAAGAGAGATTCTATCACAGGTTTTATTCCCTCCTCTGCCTGCGGTGATAATCTGTACTGATGAACATAAAGTAAGTCTGCATTTTCTTTAAGTGTCACTTTATGGGGAGGGCATGTTTTCAATTATCCCGCCTCATTTTTGTGTTTTGCCCAAACCTCTGAGTTCACTTGCTCTAGAGCTTTGTTTTTAGTCAGCTGTAAAGCCATATTCCCTTCAAGCTTGTCAAAAACTACAGTCCTGTCATTTCTGAGCATACATAACGTCCAATTCCACCCTTCTCCATCTCATAACACAGACACAATTCCAAAAGTAAATGTAAAAATCTTAGTTCTAGGTAAGTCCTGAAGGCGTTTGACCATGGGGCCCAACTCCTTAGGGTAGTAATCTGGTGCTACAGCTATGGATCCATGTGATTCAGAAGCAGGCACTTGAAATAACCTCTCTTCCTGTGGTCGTAGCTCAATGCTCACTGCACACCCTTCTTTTTCTACATATAATGTGTGCTCGAGCAACTCCATTGTCCAGTACAAATGTTTGTCTGCCCTGTAGGTGTACCATTCAGGCACTGGCCCTGTGAAAAATGCTGCAGTACAGTGTACGGTCCCAGGTACTAGTGTCAACTGCACTAAATGAGTGACCAATTCACTCTGTGTCAGGGCTGTATTTAAAAAGTTATAGAAACATGTTCTCATAAAAATCTCCATGTAATGGAGTCCATTGGTAACGTGTTGGAGAGAGAGACAAGACATGCGGTGCACATAACACAGAGTCCTCACTTAATTTGCAAGCAGTAAGTGCTCTATTAGCTAATTCTAACCTGTCCTCAGGTACTTGTAAGTAAATCCCATTCTGTGAAAAATATAAGGTTGCATGCAATTTACAGAGGAGGTCTCTCCCCAGCAAATTGATGGGTGCATCTGGTGACAGGAGAAACTGATGGGTCAGTGTGAAGTCATCAACAGAAACTGGTAGGGGTTCTGACAATTCTTCATTCCCTTTACTGCTATAGTAGTGAGTGTTTCACCACTACTAGGACCCAACTTGTTTCTTACTGCGGATAGGGTTGCACCACTGTCTATTAGGAAATCGATCTCTTTACCTCCTACCTTAATTTGAAACATGGGATTCTCCTCAGGTGTGTCTGATACCTTCATCATAAAGTACTGGGATCTGGTTGCAGTTTGTCCCATCTCTCTCTCCGCGTGGTCCTATGCTGATCCATGTTGCCCCTGGTAAGGATTCCTCAGGGAGTGCTGGGTCTGCTTGAGGTCTCTGGGCATCAGTGGTGCTGATGGCTTGATCTCATTTCTGTCAAACCTTTCATTCCTGTTGTTTCTATCATTTCTGTTATACTGGTCACTTCTCTCATTCCAGTCCCTTCTACCTCTATTATTTTTACAATTGCGTCCCCAGTGCCCGTACCTCTGGCAAATATAACACTGATCCCTACTCTTGTCTCTTCTCTGGGATCCTTGTCCATTATCCTGTCTATGCTGTGCCCCCAGATAGTACATTCCCTCTGGCTCCTCCTCTCTTTGTACTTGCTGCAACATCATTCCTTTGTCATTTTTAGCGGTGTCTTTCCTTACCCTAAAAATACCATCTCTTTCCATAGTTAGTTAGTTAGTTAGTTAGTTCCATGTGGAGAGGTGTGGTGCAGCGGCCAGGGCAGCTGACTTCGGAGCACAGGGTTCACGGTTCGATCCCCGGCTCCGGCGGCAGCTCAGCTCAGCACCATGTGACTCTGGGCAATAGCTCACTTAATTTCCACTACGGCCCCCAGCGCCTTGAGACCCGTAAGGGTGAGTAGCTGCGCTATATAAAAACGGACTTACATTTTTTATATAGTTATGAGAAGCGTGCACAACTCTTGATATCCTTTAGTGGACCAATCAGGGTGGCGCAGTTTACAACTATGGGCCACACAAGCTAGCAATCCATTTATAAGTGTTTGAGTAGCTAATACCTTATAGGCCTCTGGTACCCCTGCACTGTTATCCCATGCTTCATTGTACCTTAAGATGTAATCAGCCACTGACTCACCTGGCTTCTGCAACATTGCAGTGACTTGAGAAAAATCACCATGTTTAACTGCTAGGTCATTTATTATGTCCCTGATAGACTCTAACCAATTTATCAATCTATTTTCTGTGACATCCATATTATTAGTCAGTATGGTCCAATATCTTTCCTGTGGAATTTGGAACACACTTTTCACTAAAGACCATCTGCTCCCCTATGCTATTTTTAATAACATTTCTACATCTCAAAGGAGGGGGGTATAGGCAATACATATTTTATGAAGCCACTCATAATATTTCACACTGGCAGTGAGTGGGTCAGGCGCATCCTCAGTCATCCGAGTCGCCTCCAAGGGGGTGCATGGCTGTCCACCACAACATGTCATCAGTATATGAGTTCTCACCCTTTCCCTTTGGTGGCCGTGTGTGTGACCGTGTATGTATCAGCCGTTCCCTCTTCTCTAGCTTAACCTGGAGTTTATTAATGGAGCGTTGTATTTCCTCCCTATCAGTGTTCACTTCTTCTTGGAACTCATCTGCCTCCTTCCTCAGGTGTGCCAACTGCTTGCGTTCCTCCTCATTGTTTCTCTCCTCTGCACTTAGCCCTAAATCCTCCCTCAGACAAAAAGTGGGAGTTTGGGCTGGGGATTCAAAAGCATGTGGCATGTGCCCTCCTATGGATAAGTGCCCATTCAGGACTGGTGTTCTAAAACTGCCTTCTCTGGGGCTAGTTAGCATGTCAGATACCCTAGTTAAATCACCTTCCAGGGATATATGGAAATAAGGGACACGTGATAAGCTTGGTTTTGGAGCCAGTGCTTTCTCATGTGTGTTATTTCTTTCACAATGTATGTAGGGGCCTAAAAGTGATGGGTAAATGTAAATTGAAGTTGCTGGAGGAGCGGTTGAGAAATGAGGTGCAGGAGGAACTGGCCCTTCAGAATGGATGCTTTGTCCCAATGTGGGTGGCTGTTCTCATTGCTGGTTCTATCTGTGACCCAGGAATTAAATTCACTATTTGCATCCACTCTCTGTCTTTTCCTTTCTTCCTCAGTAAACAACAAAATCTCCTCCTCAGTCAATGTGCTACTTGTTATTTGCTCACTGTCTGCTCCTTCTCCCAGTTTGACATAAAGGCCTTGAGGCTTGGAGGCGATAAACAGTTTCTTTAACTTATTTATGTCAATATTTACTCGGCGGTGCGTCCAAATACACAGCAGTGCAGCAGCCCTTCTAGAAGTAGTGGCATTTGGTATTGTTTAATCCGGTCTGCTTTAATTGTTGAAAACCCACACTTTTGCCATAGTGACAAAAAATGCTGTTCTGTTTGCACATAGTTACTTAATTCCAATAAAAAGTGGCTATAATTTGTGGGCCAATCCTTTGCTAGTTCTAGCTTATTTTTATTAGGTTTCTTGTACTCACTGTTCACCATTGCTATTGCAGAACAGTCTCTGTATTCATTGGGGGCATTCCCTGGTCTTTCTTTTTTGAAAGGAGAGCTTTATTTTTAGCAATTGAAAGCCACTGCTGTAAGCAATCTTTTACATAGTGTGAATCCCATGATGGGTCACCCTGTAAGTCTATAGTTTCTGTCAAGCGTTCAATATCATCTATCTCAAGAGAACCAAATCTAGGCCACCGCCCTTCATTTCCTTTCCAAGTCCAGACTAGCGCGCGAAAAAGGTGTTACATATTCTAAACAAAAATATACTTATTGCAGTATAAGCAAACAAGGGAACAGATAATAGGTTGAGCTAAACTTGCAAGAAACAGAGGCCTCAGAGTGTGTATGTTGATAGCTGTTAACCAAGGACGTGTCAGAGAGGGCAATAAAGGCCCTTGGGTCAGGCTGGAATAGATTTGTAAAGGATAGGCGGTTTTAGGAGCACTGAGCAGGCAGTTTGGTCAGAGACAGACATAGCTAGCTCAATGGGGTCTGAGATAGTGCGGGGGAGAATTGGGATTGACTCCCCTATCTGGCTGATGCAAACATAAAGATATATATTTTTCTCCACAGCAAAGATATAATTAGTTTCCCCAGCTTAAATTATCTCAATCCTTGTCAGCGAAGTAAAATAAGATTGCTAACTCCAGCCTCTCCGTGGAGAAAAATACATCCAACAACGGGCACAAGAAAACTGTGGGTAACAGGGATCAAAATGAGCTTCATTACAACTCATTTGGGGTAAAAACTGATAGCAGTGGTAACCAGAAAAGGATCTCAAAGTTTTTGGAGGTTAACTGGCAGTGGAGGAGATGAAATTATCTCCAGTAATTTTGGAGTAATGGACAGTCTAAAGACAGTTTCGTAAAGGAACAAAATAACATGCAAATACCAATTCTGGAGAAAATACTTCAGCCTCCAAAAACGGATTTTACTCCAAATTAACACATATCAAAATCAGCACCAGTAAGTCAGGGAAGCACTGTTTTCCCCAGCCTTGCTGTTTTCACTGCACACAAGAACGCTCTTGGGGGCTGGTATGTTGTGTATCATGGTTGAGCTGGGAATTAACTATTTGCCTTCATGTGCTAGCAGCTTCTCATAGTGATGTAGACCATAACGGGGCAGAATGCAGTCACTCGGGTTGCCTGACACCACGCTTACCGAATAGCTATCCGGTTGGCAGATAAACATGAATCACACTCCCAATGGCTGAAGGGGGCTAAACTGCTGACCCGTATGTATGCTGACCCATGGGCGTATTGTAAATGGGAATGGCATTCCAGTAACCAATTGCTGAAGAAGGCTTGTCCAAGGCTCTCTATAGGTATTCTTTTTTATTGATTATAAGCAGTTTGGAGAAGCAGCTAAAGATGTCTCAAGTCCAGACCTAAAAAGACATGGTGCAGGGGAAGGGGATGAATTTGTAAATATGTTGGCTGATGTGGATGATTTATTATGCCCCCTTTGTGTGTTGGGATCAATCAATGCAATTTTTACCATTTTTACAAGGAAGGTATGAGAATATTGATGAATGTCTCAGCACTGAGAAAGTTGGCCATCCTATGCAAATTTGGCATATTACCAGATGAACTCAACAGGGACCAAATTGCTATGCACACCAGTAACATCAGTAATCCAGCACAGGTCCTTGGTTAATGGTGGATCCTCACTTAATTATGTAATTGCCAGTGGGAGAAAATCAAAATTCTCATCTAGATGTATTAAAGGATAAAGATAAATGTAATCAATTCGGGGTGTCCTGAAATGTAGATGACGTCAGTAAAAATCAATGTGGAACATGTTACAAGAAAAGCAGGTAGGAAATGATATAGCGTAAAAATGTTGTTGCTGTGGAAGTATCAGTCATTTAATAAATGTCCTACACTTAATCAATAATGTGTTGTTTGGGGGGCATTTTGCTTGTGGTTGTAAGAAGAAAAAATCTTGTGTCAAACATAAAACAATTCGATGTAGACACTTCTGATAGTAGAAGCGATGGTAATGTAGTTCTTATAAGTAGTAAACAAATATTTTGAATGTGGGTGATAAGACCGGTCGAATGATGATTGGTGGTATCCCCAAGCACATTGATGTGGATTCAGGGTCCCTGTATTAAGTAATTTTCAGTGAAGCTTGTAAAGAAATTGTAAGAGAGATGAAACCATTTTTGGAACCAACTGATTTTTTTCTAAAGAATTTTACATTTTCAGTTGGTGGCAGTGGCGTAACGAAACTTGAGGGGGACCACCTGCAAGTTACATGGAGGGGGCCCCCCACACCCCAGACCCATTCAGGAGCTCTCGGGCCAGGTGCACAGTGCCGGAGGGAGTTCCCTGGAGATTGGGTCCCTCGCACCACAGGGGCTGCGGGGGCTATTGTTACGCCACTGGTTGGTGGTATTACAAACAGAACAAAACAAGAAAGGCAGATACAGGCAAATCATATTTTCACAACTTAGTCGTCTTAGTTGAAACAGCATTTGATGTTATGTCTAGAATACCACAGTCCCCACAAGATTAATAGGATTTCAGTGAGAGTGCAACTTGTGCCCAACATAGTGATGTAAAGTGACAGCTCCTGGCACAGTGGATGCCTATGGTATAATGTTGGTTGAAAGTGAGCCTGTAGGGGGAATGAGAAGTAATTAACATAAACTAATATTAGGTGGATGGTAGAGTACAAAGGGTCCTATTTATGAGCCGATTTGCGTCGCTCTTGCAATGTGGTGCAAGAGCGATGTAAACTTTACATATGATTTATGAAGCCACACAAGGCCAGTTTGCGTGGCCCTGAGTGGCTCCATAACTCTGGAGTAAGGCAACGCAGCACAAATCGATGCGTTGCCTTACTCTGCCCTGGGAAGGTGTTCCCACGCAACTCCCATGGTTTTTGATGCATTCTCAGATTTACCAGAAGTGGCAGACCTGGGAATGCGCAAAAATATACGCCTTCTCAGGCGAGGAGTAACAAAGAGAAATATCTTTGTTTCTCCTCATTACTTCCTCTTTCTATGTGTGTCGCATTCTGCAGCATACATAGAAAGAGGAATATGCCTCTCAGGATTGTTTTTGTGCTGGAAGGTGCCCCTTCCTGCACAAAAACCATCCTCCATGCAACACAGGTACCTTGAACCATGCATCGCAGGGAAAAAGACAGGAATGCGCCATATTGCCCTTTCCCTGTCATGAAGTGCAGCACCGCAAGGTGACTTGCTGCACTGCGTGACATTCGCGTAAGTAGGCCCTGAAGTCTATTAGTGAGGGAAGATCTAAAGGGAGCCCAATAGTCTTTTGGTAATTTTCTTATAGGTTGCATTGAGCAGAAGGTGTCAACGAGATTGTTACAATATACAGCATAATTAATCCTCATAGCCGGGGTCGTAGCATTTTGCTAAGAGCAGTAGCATTGCTGCAAGTTTTCAGTCAAGATGGGTTGTTCAGTGTGGTTAACCGTAATACCAGTCATAGTATCAAAGATACTTTTCCAAAGGGCATGGATAACTTCATTGGAAGGGTAGGACCAGCACAGGCATGGAGGGCCTATAGAGTGAAGTAGAATTGGGATTAGGAATTTAGTAAATGAACTTAGACAAAAAGGATTTCTATGAATTATAGGTTTGTGTATAACAGTATAACCAATTTTCGTCATCTATGGTGGAGTCCAAGTCTAATTCCCATTGCGGGCGGCCTCGGTGAATGAAACTCATACAAGCCTTTTTATAAAGCTAATACAGTCTGGAAAAACAGCCGCTGCAGTTGGGGGATGCAGTTATTTGCTGCAGAGGTGAGATTAATGAGGAAAGTCAAGAATGCTGCTGTAGCAGCACTCCGCAATCTGCGTTGACCAATTGGAGAGTAATGTCCCAGGATCAGATTGTTCTACAGAAATAAATTCTTCATTCGAGAGGTAGACCAGATTTCTGAGTTTTTGTTGCAGTGTCTTCCCGGAGTACCTCTCCATTTGAAGGGAAGTAGTGTATTTAAAGATATTTGCAGGTTTTCGGCATTTAGTGTCTTAGTGGTCTCCCACAAATTCCTTGAGTATTTCGGAGAGGATGAATATGGGATGTAGGTCTAGCAAGTGATATAGAAAGGATATTGGAAGAGTGCCTTTATCTAGCTAATTATTCTCTGTGCCTAAATTTGATGCATAACAATCCAGTAGAAGGCAGTATATGGCAAAAGGCAACTGAGAAGAGTAATAGTAAGGAACCATGGATGTTAATCTTTACAGTTAGACAGGACAAACTATTGAGATGTTTGGTTACAGGTTTTTGAAATTTAGTGCATATTTTGTGGCCAAGGAAGAACTGTCAGTTTTAGGGTGACAGGTTCAAAAATTAATTACATATGGTGCTTCAATCCAATAGCTTTGAACAGGTACTGATAGTAGATGAGGAAAAAAAGGTATGAGGAGCATCAGAAAGTGTCTCTGTTTGCGTGGTCACTCCATTTTTTTTTTTGAACTGATGTTGCTGTTTTTTTTTTACTCTGCACTGGGACTCTGCTAACCAGGTCAAGTGCATGTGTCCTAACCCTTAAAATATGTTGAAACTGGTTATACTCCAAATTAGATTATTTAACTTACCTCCAAGACCCTAGTATATGGTACAGTGCACCCATGAGCTGTAATCATATGTCACTAGAGGACTGCATTACCTATTGTGCCATCCACTACAGTGACAGTGTAAATGTGGCTTTAGGCCTACCATTGTAGCCTGACTATAGCAGTTTAAAAACTATAATTCTACCTGTCGAAAGAAACTCTTTTGACAAGTTCAAACCTTCCTTTTAAATATTAATATGTAACCCCTAAGTAGGCTTTATAGCCCTTAAGGCATGGTGCATGCTATTTAAACTTGGAAATGTAGGAGGTTAATATTATAGAGATCGGCACCTAAAAGCTATTTTCACTTTAACAAGGCTGGCTGTTCCATGGAGAAACACTGGGACAAACTATTACATTTAATAATGCTTTCCTCTGCTTTGTAACAGCTAGAAATGTCATACTTGAACTCTTTGTAATATTGAAGTAGATTTTTCTTAAATATTAAGGGCTCTTAGAAAGTTACCATTTCTCTGCCTAAAGTCTCTGGAGGCTAATTTGCATTAGCCTCTTGCTGCAGCCATCTGAGTGCTCAAGCTCAGAATGAGGTGTGAAAACCACTCCTAGAGCAGAAATAAAGGCCTGGGTGTGGGAAGGTGTTTCTGTTCCTCTGGCAGGATGACATTTGGGTAGTACTTAGGAACTTTATTAACTGCAAAGAGGCGTCCCTGTCACATCAAATGTATGCTGACACCTGAGCAGGCCCCTTTATTTGTTCCCCCATTTAGGCAGGCTCTGATCCCAGTAGGGAGAGAGCTTCTTGCAGAACTGGTTTCGCGTGACCATAGAGGAGGGGTTGCTCATTTTGGTGGGCAAACAAACCCTTCACAAGAGGAGAAGGGTTTCACCATCTTGGATTTGGGCAGAGAGAGGCACTGTGGGATTGTTTGCACTAGGGCACAGAGAAACTGCTGCAAAATTGAGTAGCGTTACCCCTGGGGACTAATCCCTTTTGAGAGGGGCCAGGAGTCCCCCCCACCCACCCACAAGCCAGTACCACAAATAAATGTGGTACCCCTGGGCACCTTGTTCAGAACACTCTCGACCTGAGGAAGAAAAGAAGCATGACTGCACCTGATGTTTGAGACCTGTGAGAAGATCTGAGGGCTAGATCTGCTCTCACTTGTAGCTAGGACAGTGGGGCCAGTTGTTTGACCACCTGTTAAGCTATAGGCCCACAGCAAGCTGCAATACGTGTTTACCTAAGGAGCCCAGTTACAACTGGACCCTTGTGGTGGTTTCTGCTGGATTAATTTATTTTAGTGAGTTTGGTATATCACATACTCATTCCTGAAGGAGTATCTCGGTGCTGCGGAGCAGGCAAGGGCAAGTGCTTCCAGAACAACCATGTTTTCAGCGCCATCTTGAAGGCTCTGAAGTTGGAGCAGGTGCATAATATAGAGAGGCAGTTTGTTCCAGTGGAATAGGGTGAAATAGAAAAAAGGCCTGCCACCAAATCTGGCCATGCAAATGCATGGAATGTGTAGCAGCACCTTGTTGGAGGAACTTAGGGCCAGATGTACAACCATTCCAAATTGCGACTCGCAATTTGCGCTCAATTGCGAGTCGCAAATTGCGACTCGCAATTTGGAATGTACAACAGTGTCAGAGATACTGATTGCGATTCCCAAAGGGGTCGCAAAATGCGAGGCTCATGAATATTAAAGAGCCACTCGCAATTTGCGACCCCATTGGGAATGGCTGGCCCCCCAGGGATGGTGGCCTACTTGGCAGAGCAGACCTCCATGTCTGGGACTGCTTGTCAATAAAGCAGTTTTTTTTTTTAAATGCAGCCCGTTTTCCTTAAAGGAAAACAGGATGCATTTAAAAAAAAGAAAAATGAAACGTTTTCGTTTCATTTTTTAAGGGCAGGCAGTGGTCCCTTGGACCACTGCCTGCCCTTAAAAAATATTTCAGAGCCAGTCACAAAGGGGAAGGGGTCCCCTGGGGACCCCTTCCCATTTGCGACTGCATTACCACCCTCTTGAAGAGGGCGGTAATTTGCAAGTGTTTTGTGACCGCAATTGCAGCTGCAAAACATTTGTACATGGCTTGTGAGTCGCTATTAGGAAGGGCACGCCCCTAACTAATAACGAGTCGCAAATCACTATTTTGCGACTCTCAAAATAGTGTATGTACATGGCCCTATCAGATTTAGCATGCGCAAACGGGTCACAAACCCATTTGAGCATGCTAAATCTCGTCGTACATCTGGCCCTTAGCTGCCTGGATGGCTGGTAGTGTCGGAGTCTTGAATAGAGTAGGCCAGGTGAAGATTTATAGAACATCTTATGCGTCAGACAGCACAATTTGAAAACAGTAAGTTTTCTAATAGGCAGCCAATTTAGTTTTTCCAGAGTGGACGCTGATGGAGTTTGTGAAGGAAGGTTGCAGATAAGCCTGGTGTTGAGCCTTGACCCCCCCAAGTGCTGTTCCTGAAGTCTTTATTCCCTTCGCTGCGTAAACATCCTGAAAAACAATTCGGCTAAGGTGCATTGCCACTGGGCTGAAGATTCAGGTTTCTTCCACTCTAAGCTTTTCCGTAGGAGCAAATATTGTTCAGCATGACCGTGCAGAAAATACACCTGGCCTTGTGGAGTCCTCTTTGGCTACAGCTTGCAGCCTTGCCCAAATGCAGGATCCAAAAAGGTGACTAAGTCGTAACGTAGAAAACTTGATCTGTCATAGGTGCCAAAAGTATCATGCTGGCAAGAGGACTTCCCTGGGACCTGATCCAATGCCTAACCAACGTCATGGAGCACGTCTCAGATACAGCCTGCTGCCTTACCCTGGCTGAAGGACTTTGACTTTTATGTCCGCAACTAAGTCCAAAGTAAAATGTTGGACTGGGTTGAATCTGGTTTCTGTATCCGACCCGCGCTTTATAGCGGACGGCCTTTAGTCTGACCTAGGTCCTAGTCTAGCACAACCAGATGACCGCAATTCGCACTATTTATATTTCAAACTTTAAAAATTCATATCAATGATTTCCCTTATTGGATTTTTGTCTTTTTGTTCATTAAATCATTACCTATGTTTATAAATTGGAGTAGGATTTTTATTGTTTTTTTATTTTACTTTAACTGTTTTGGTACTTCTAAGTCGTTTCCACATTTTCTTAATTTAAGTCTGTGTCTCTTAAGACCAAAACTTAAGTTTAACTGAGACAAAATCCTAACTAGGATTCCTAACTTTACTACTCCTAAATGCCCTTTGTGAATACCAAAAGTCGTAAAGTTAGGATTTTGTCTCAGATTACTTTTGTGAATCGGGCCCCTTGTGTGTGCATTCAATAGTTTGAAAAAGCCTCACTAATGCAACACCATGTGAAATGCTGCTTCCAAATACTGTGTTGAAGTAAGGGATTCCCTGTCTCTAGTCTGTGTGTCCACAGGTAAATCCCATGGCCATGAGGCAAGTGATGTATCCCAGACCTTTGAAACTGAGAAATAAAGTTATATTTTCACCTTGCAAGATCATGTCTACCATGCTACATTACATCCCTCATCATATACACACATCCTATGTGCACACGGTTTTGCAGCGCACAAACCTCTTTATCAGTCCTCCAAGACTCCAGTCTGTGCAGCAAGGTGCAGCCTCAAGCACACACTACACCTCCCATGACAGGCAACAACACAGTCATCTTGGGAATAATGTGCCTCTCTTGGAACAATGCTGCACATTTTCTGCCAGTGCAGGCGCCAAACCCTGGACACAGAATCATGTGGAAAATATATCCTACACTGTCCCCAAGCAGTGTGGGAGTGTACTGTAGTTAGTCTACCAATTGCACTGTATAGCGCAAGATTCCCACATATCTCAAACCCCTTGTGTACTGTCAGCATAGTGGACACAATGCACTGCCATGTATACACTAGCATGTCCCAGACTGATATCCACTCACTATCCTTCCCATGGCAATACACATTGAGCAACATTGACTCCAACTCTCACTGCCAAATATGTGTGACTAAAGTATGCCACATCACCTGCTCCAGCTACAGGTTGTAAAATCAGACATGTATCAGTTCAGGAATGGCAATAGTAGCCAAAATAGACACAATAGATGATTGTGAGAAATGTGTCTACTCAATGGCTAATTGACTCTCCTTACTGGCGACAAATCATCCCCTTCAAGGCCTGCGCACTCACAAGTATGACAAATAGTAAGTGAATCACAGAGGACAGCACACCTGTTTGTGTAACACGGTGTCAGTCATATCCAATTCCTACTTGCATGTATGCCACACAATGTCATAGCATGTCTCTTACAGGATGCAAGGTGTATGAGTCATTCAGGACACATAACGAAATGGACATGAATGTGGGGCCATCACGTCATGACTATTAACTAATTTTACCCTTTCTGTCTTTGCAGCTGACCAAGGATATGCTCTGCAGCTGTGGGCGGTGACTCCTCTTAAAAAATCCCAGAGGGAACCCCAGCGGAGCTACAATCATGCCCTAAGCAAGACCCGGTCAATAGTCGAGCGGACATTCGGCGTACTAAACTCCTGCTTCAGGAGCCTGAAAATGTCTGGGGGCGGATTGCTGTACTCGTCACCAATGGTGGGCAAAACTATTCTTGTTTGCTCCATATTGCACAATATTTGTGTAAGGACAAATGTACCATGGGCTGATGGCAATGAGGAGCAGGAACCGCCAGAAGATGAGGAGCCACATCGAACAGTTCCATCAGTAGCCGCAACACGGCGGATGGACCATATTATTAACAATTTTTTTCACTGATGTATGAATGACTTTTATGACATCACAAAATGATGACACAGGTAACTGTGTAGATATATATGTGTAAATAAATATATGAGCACTGCCACTGTGTATGCATTTTGATTCCATAGTCAGAGTAAACATTAAAACACTCACATCACACCTGCTACTAATTGCCACACAGAAAATGTAGGTAGCTATGTGTAACAAACAGCATTGAACAACATCTTGTAGAAACAAAATAGTGTGCATACCAACTACCTGTAGCAAATAGTCCTCTTTTGCTAGCCATAATTAACATGGTGGGGTAAAGTAGATAGTTGTGCTACAGCAAGCCATTTGAACAGCCTCATACTTGTGGATGATAGTAGTGTCCACTCATAGTATGATGACTGTGAAGTGATCCACATAGTAGGTGCATAGGAACACAGTCCCAAACCTACAGTCTACATATGCTACATCAAAAAGTATATCCACATATGAAATCCATTAGGAGATCTCATATCACACGTACAAATGCCACATAATATACTTTGCCAATGCAACAGTGTCTACCTAGTGAGAATGTAGCCAAACTTGCCACACTAGACTAAGATGCGAATGGGTCAATCAGTGTGGTAGCCTACCATGTTGGTGTATTCCACTTGGATACAAACAATGGCTTCACTCCTCTCAGTACATTCTTAGTCAGAATAACATAAAGCAAGGTCAATACAGCCAAGGTGCCATGCACCAATGCCAATCCCAAGCTTTGGCTTCCCAATGTGGTGAGAAAATCGCAGGGGAACTTCATGTCTGAATGCATAGCCATCACCAAACTTCTAGTTGCCGCACAACCTAGAAATATATTGTGATGGGTCCCAATGGCAAACATACACCTGACTAGTTGTGGCTAGACAAGCTGGCCTCCTAATCCACAAATCATCGGCTATGCTTGATGGTAAAAATTATGTGCAATTACACTGTGCATGGCCCACACATATCCTTGTAGACACAAGGCCATACAGCCGATGTATTTGTACCGCAACTTGATATGGTGGCTTCTCTCAATACTTCCCTGCACATAAACCATTCAAGGAACAGGTCTACATGGCCAATGCACATGGAAACAGATGAGTCAAGGTTACATCAATTGATACATTCATGTTCTGCCTCTACTGGGGATGTCTGTCAAATTTTGGACTGTGCCACGTCCATGGGAGTCTCATCACCTGTCTCTGTGTCAAACTACATGAGTGTTGCATGTGAACACCCACTGCTGTGCTCAAGCAACACCGCATTGATGCAGAGTGTAGTTATGGTGTAATATATGCAGCCTTACTGTCCAGCAATATGTAGGAGGTCACGCAAAGGCATGCATGGTGATCTAGCACAGCACCATCGGCATGAGTGAGAATCATGTTGCCCACAAATGCTGACACTGTTACCTTCCTGTGGGGTATGACCCTTGAATATGAATGGCCTATACTCAACCATTCATATGGCGCCATCTATACATCCCCTTCCAGGTGATTGCAGCCAATCACATCACTCCCCTGCAAGGGAAAATGTAACCCTCCCAAGTTTCCCCACAGCCTGCTGCCTCCACTGTGGTACACGCGCAGATTGGCAAGGCTGCACTGTCCTAGATGTGGGTGCACTGACCCCGTGGTAATGCTAGTTTGTGGCATCCCTGGGGGAAGCTAAAGCAATGTCATTAGGTGCTAATAATAATTTAGCACTCAAGGCATCTCTTGTAAGGTGTGTCCTTGCGCTACCAGAGGGATTGGGCCCTAAGCGTTGCATGATCCCCGAAAAGCATGAACTCACACATATGTACACTGTCAACACACATTGTTAACACATGCAAAGACAGTAAGCAGGTCAACCCCAATATTCACAGTCAAAACAGCAATCCCTGCAAATGATAACATGCATTGCCCATCACAAAACACCAAAATACACACATTTGCCCTATTGCGTAAAAAGAATGACGCATAAGCCTAAAACGTGAATTTTGCAGCCACCACGTCAGTCGAAAGTGACGCTTCCCAGCCAACGTGTCTGAATGACCGCATGGTGCCTTGTTTGAAATCGACGCATTGACTGGTAGCTTAAAAAAATGACGCATCGGCTGAAAACGTGACGCATCCGCCCAGGAAGTGATGTTATGGATAAAGGGAAGTGATTTCATGGATCATGCATACTGCAAACCAGGAAGTGTGAAGGTACTTTAATTTTCAGTTTAAGTCACAGTTTTACTATCTGTGCTTGAGAGTGGGTGTGTGTTGGCTGTGCTGGAGAGTGTTTGGTATGTTTGGAGCTGGTTTGTTGCATGTGCTGTCCCTGCCGTGTCTCTGAAGTCCTTTTTGTGCTTTCTTGTATATTTTCCTGTGTTCTGTCGGGTGTTTGTCTTCTGGGGTATTGTTGTTATAGGGGTATTTGTGGGGTTCTGTTTTGTTTGGGTGGGATCATGCCTGGGAAGGGTAGGGCTCGCTCCATGATCGAAGAAACGTTTGGGAGCGTCCTGTGGCTGGTAGCCAGTAGCCCAACATCGTAGCTAGTGGGGGATGTGTGCTCCTGGGCTACCCAGTGAAGGTGCAGATGCAACATTGAGAGAGGGTGCGCCAACAGATGCAGAGGCTGTTTGGAGTCGAGTGGATGGTCCATCAGCTCAAACATCTCTGGGCGTATCTGGTTGGCAGGGAGTCTGACCTCAACTACGTTGGCATCCAAGTTGGTGGAGAAGTTGGTAAGTACACATGATTTGTGTGTTTTCCTATGTGTCTCATCTACCCATTGATGAATAGTGGTAGCACGCAGTATGTCTTACAATACTTTTTGCTCAAAATAGCCATGCCACCATGCAAAATGAGGGATATGCAGTGGCAATAACGCTGGCACGATCTGTGTACCAGTGCTATCAGTGACCCTGAGCGGGCCACACATGTGTTGGTATCCCTTTAGGTGATACAAATGAGTCCCAAGGAAGCATTGAGCTGATACACATGCCCGTAGCCCATCCAGTCAACTCATATGATGACAAATCATGTAGTGCAGATCAGCTCCAGAGATGCTTCTTTCACCACAAGCATTTGTTATGTACCTCTGTGATTGACAATTACAGAACATATGTTACACATAAAGGGGCTTATTTACAAGCTCCTTGTGCCGCTGGGATGTCACATTTTTTTCCTTATTGAAAGCGATGCACTGGTGACGCCTGGGCTTTGCAAACAAGTATCAAAGTTGTCTGCAAAACTCTGTGGGAGTGCAATTTACAAGTAATGGTGCTGCACAGCTCAACAAGGATTTGCCCTGTGCTGGACTGCAAGACAGAGAAAATTCAGATTTTGGCAGAAGTCATCGATGAAGGGGCAGTCCGTTGAGTTATAGCAGACCACCTTACCAACAAGGGTGTCTATTTAGAAGCCCCTAGTGGTGCCGGTGCGTCACTTGTCATATGTATAAAAAAGGAGGTCTCAGTGGCACAAGGGGCTTTCCAATTAGCCCCTTGGTATGCTTAACATACACACATACCCTTGACCTATGGTACTCATGTGTGTGCATTGTTGACATGATTGGTATTGTACTGGAAAGGACAGCTCTCATCACAAAGAAATGCTAAAGGCAGAGATTGTCATGTTTGTGTGTGTGACTTGGAATGCAGCACACATACAATACTGAATATGACACAGTGATCTGCCAATGATCCTCCGTGGCATACCTCCCCTGGGTAGTCATGCATTAATTAGGCCTGCCATGGCTTACACAGCTAAGCTAACCTGTGACTGTATCAAAAAACATATCACTGATCTTGAACAGCATTTCCTATCAAAAAGGTATGGCTCCTTGATGTCCACTATGGCTATGATGTGCTTTTCACTGGCTTGGCTGACTCCATACCTCTGAATGCATAGCAAATCCCACATGCTGGCTTTGCATGGCCTCATGGAGATGTTTTTGAGGTCAGAGCCACTAGAGCTATCCTTGCATATGGGACTCCCATTGTACATGCCTCTTGTATAAGAGGCCCAATGTATGCCAGAGGGGCGCACACTCACATGGTACTATATCCAAGGGTATGCCAGCTTGAATCTGACACATCTCAACATATCCCATACATGTTATTGTTCAATTTTCCAATAAAATACTTAGAGATGCATGGAACATGTCTGAACAATATCTGGTACTCTGCAGCACTGATCGGTACAAAACTCACTTAACTTAAGGAACAAGTATGCATAATGTGTGATGTATGTACCGTACACATTTCCCGGTGTCAAAATTAAGAGGGCATGAGTATTGCTATATCTAGCTGTGTATGGTATGTGAGTTATGTAGGTGCAGAGACTGATCAAAGTCAGCTACCATAGTAAAATATAGTAGTGATGCAAATTGGCCAACAGGTGCATGTTTTGGCTCATCATATGTATGTACACTTAAGCCTGCCTTACCGATGTGTATCATTCAGGCATGGCAACTGTGTCATTTGATTACTTACAACCTGAAGGGTTACATAGTCAATTGCTATGGATATGTACTGTGCTTCTGTTGCATATAATATATGTATTCTAATATAACTGATGTGTTTTACATGTTATGTCTTGTAGGTAGACCACCATCATATACAGTTGGTGAGGTGGATAGTATCAAGGACCCCAACATCACCAGTGAGTGCCTTTGTCAATGCTAATTGTGTAGTGCAAGGATTGAGTGTGATGTCAGATGCTGTGTGAATTGCCAGATTCAATGTGCATCCCTATCACAAATATTTTGTACAATGATTAAAAGGTCAGGAAAAGTGGATTATAATTGTTGCATGTGTATCAGCCTCTGGCTAATGTCAAGGAGAATACATTGCCAATCTGGGATGGACCATGGGATAGAGGCTTGACAGGGGAGCCATGATCAGAGTGGCAGATTATGTGAAAATATGTGGTAGTGGAAAGATATCTGAACATGTCCGTGGATGTGAATAATTCAGAATGCATGTCAGTTGCACATGCTATGATATTGGGAGCATGTAATGAGCGGTGGCATGGTCTACCATGGACTTACAACAGTTAATATAGGAGAGGTTTCATATGTCTCTGTGTGATGTGATGTACTTATTCAGTGTCCATTCTTACATATAGTTACCTGCCAAGTGCTCAGTATAGTCAGCAATGTGTCCTGATATGAGTCCTTTACTGGATATACTTTTTATCGGCAGCGGGGACATTGTTCACGAATAGGTGATATTGCGACTTTATTTCAGCTGCCACCATGAGAAGGAAGTTGACTACACCTCCAGCGTCTGAGTAAGAGGTGTCTCCGGGGCATTTAAGGTATGCGGCATAATTGCTTTGTCGGCATGTTTGTGCAATGTTTTGTTTGGCGTAGTTAGTATATTAATTTGGCTCTTGTCATCACAGACCTGGTCTCTTGGCGGACTACTCGAGGCAATCGTTTGGTCAGCTGAACGATTAAATTGATGTGAGTAACTTTGTTTTCTCTGTTACTCTAGAGGACACTCGGGTGAACATGTGTCTTGAAGGTTTATAAGGTTTCGTGACACTACATTTGTTGGCACATCTATATGGTTGAGAGTATCACCATTAACTATTGAGACAGCTTTGACAGTTTTTTCAACTGACCCACTTTAGCACATCACATGATGGTTGTTTTTCTGTTAACAGGTTGGCCCCTGACGAAGGGACTACTTGTCCCGAAATGCATTGGGCGCTGTTTCCTTCAAGCTTTTGAAGCGCAAAATGATTGTATAAATGATTGAAAGTTGAATTTACGTTTTTTATGTATAATGTACAATGGATTGTTTTGAGTTATATGTTGTATTGAATATCAAGTAAAAATTCTTGAATGAATAGATAGGAGGGCAGATTTACAAGCCCCTTGCGTGACTATTGCGCCGCCGTTGCGTCACTTTTGTGGCGCAGCTGCGGCGTAAATGTTGCGGCCCATTTACAACGTGACGCATCTAGGGAGATGCGTCACGTTGTAAAGCCCTGCGTCACATTATACCTGCGTCAGGTATAATGTATGCAGAGTGGGCGTTGCCACGCAAAAAGCCATGTAGAACTGACGCAGTGAAATCTACAAGATTTCACTGCGTCACTCTACGCCTTCACTGTGTCAAAATCCCTATGCCTGCTCAGACCAGGCGTAAGGAATGACGCAGGGCTTTTTGAATGGGACTCACCCATCTATTGTGGCGCATTGCTGGAGTTGCGTCACTTTCATGAGCAACTCCAGCGATGCGTCACTTTTGCGCCAACAGATGCGTCAGAATTTCTGACGCATCTGTTAATCCTTGCGCCATGGAGCACTGTATTGTAAATACAGCGCATCCATGGTGGCGCAAGGACATTCAGCGCTGATGCAAGGAAACTGACGCATCTATGCAGATGCATCAGTTCCTTGTAAATCTGCCCCAAAATATTCAGAGTATTTGTTGCAATTGATGTATATCCTTTTACAGCTGTGCACACTTTAGTCCAAGTTGCCCTAGGAACTTGGCCACTACACACTGATATGAGTCCTTGCCATAACAGTTAGACTACGTTGTGAGACAATAGCTGTACTTTGCAAACATTGCACATCTTACTGTGGCGAATGCCAACTGCATAAAGGCCATTGCAGGATTCAGAAGGCACACTAATGTTCAGTAAAGATGACATGTGTACCATACCATGGGTACAAAACAGAATTTTCCTAAGCATACTATGTACTGGCATGGTAATACCTAGATATTCCAATGTTGTGCTATTGCATTGTGCAACAATTGCCATGCCTTTGTACTTTGGCCTTAGTAAATCTGAGATGATAGATAATAGTGATGTGTATGCTCACTCTAAGCTGCAAGAGGAATTTAGGCTATAGGGGCTGCTACATTTGATGCTGTGAAAATAAGATTGTTTCATGATGTTTGCGCCTGTTCCTAGTCACCCTTTGACTTACAGTTTTCCCTTTTGCTTAAACAGACAACATGACCCCGAGCAGTTGAGGAAGCGCAACCTCCACATTCGACGAGTCGCAAAGACTCACAGGGCGATGACGAAGCGACATGAGTAGGAGAAGGCTCTGAGCAAGTGGAATTTCTTCCCTCCGGGACCACTGACCTTGGACAAGACAAGCAAAGCAAAAGATGGTCGGGGAAGCCAATGTTCCTCCAAGGCACTGGTACCCAGCACCTCCACCAGCATACCCTCACAACCACCAGTCCCTACACCTCAGCCCATAGGAAGGGCTTACTCATTTGAGCAAGACATAAAGAAGGACCTGTCGGACCTAAAGTTGAGGGTGTCGGTGCTTGAGCACAAGATGGACCAGGCAATTACACTGCTCCAGGAAGTGAAGCAGGTGCCTGCAAGACCCCAGCCACAGGGAGCCTTTCTGCCCCTTCCCCTGTACATAGTTTTTTAATGTTTTTCTTAATGGTTTTATAGCTTAGTTTAGGTTAGTTGGTGTAGTTATAGTGTAGGGGTTGTAGTTGTAAGGGTGGAAACAATTTTAGTGGGTAGGGGTACTTTGTGTTTTTTTTGGTGGGGGTTGATGTGTTATATATGTGTTATGAAGAAAAAAACAATTAAAAAAATATGATTGTTTAGGATTCAATGTGTAGTTAGGTGATGTTTAGGTGTAGTTTCTGTTGTCCTTGGGTGAAGACGTGTCTTAAGGGGTGAGGGTTGATGTTTATTATGTTGTGTTAAAAGTGTAGAGTAAGCTAGGTTAAGTTAAGGTTAGGTAGTTTTGGATAGTATATAGGATAAGGGAGTGTAGGTTAGGTTAGATTATAGTTAGTTAGTGTAGGTTAACTTGTTTTAGTAATTTAAATATTTCTGTTGACATTAAATATCATTGTTTGCTACATACAGCATGTGTGCTCAGGTAATGTTATGTAAGTGCATTTTTCTTTGCTAGCATTGTTTGGCAACATGTGTGAGTAGGTGTTTTACCACCTATGGACAGGCATCTATCAGGTTGGCCATGGCTTTACATTATCTATCTACAGACACTGTTGAGCAGTGCACATGGCAATCATGATGGAAATGGTTCACAGTGCAACACATGTATTCACAAATGATTTCTCTGTGTGAGTATGTCATGCGACATACTTTGTTTGGTGGATGTTGTGGTCAAAACATTCACCTAAATTGAAGGTTTGTGGACTCACACACTGATGGCTGCCCGTACACAATCACACTTGCAGCGTATACTTGGCAGCCCAATGTAGTTTTCTTGATAGCATCCATGGGCAGACCCAGCACTTGTGGTGTGACTTCAAACGCCATTAACATTGACTGCATGACACCTGTTGCACATCATGCTTGCAACCTTGAGCAACCACTTGCTAGTCAAAACACACAAAGGGTTAGCCAGATATGTTTCACTCTCACTGTCTAGCATTGCCCCTGAGTCCAAACAACACATGTCCCTTTGGCAAGTAGTTGGTGTCTTTGCCTCACAGAATGCACAATGGTCAACTTGGTCCAGACTCCAACAGACAGACAACACACAGGTAGTAAGTAATTAGTGCATTTATTTACATGTGCTAATACATATGTGGCTCACAGGGACAGTTCATAGGACAACAACCCCAAACGACGTTTTGAGCCAGTGGATGTTCAGACAGAGTCCATGGAGGTAACATGTCATGGGACATGTAGAGGAGAGGAGTGCTTCAGTGAGGAGGATGACCACAATGTCATTAGGGAGGATAGGCCACATTGACAGTCAACAAATGGTTGAGGTGAACAGGGCGTAAGCAAAATGAGGACAGTGGCAGCTGATTGTCACTGGCATGTTCATAAGCACAGGGCAAAGGGGAAACTGGATATGTGGCACCAATAAATGCTATCGGACACTTTTTCATGAAAAAGAGATGCAGTCTACATCTTCTCCTCTGATGTATGTGGTGGCTCCTGTGAAGGGGGTGTTCTAGGTGCCGGAGCTGAGGGAGGCACACAGACATCAGGGGTTTAAGATGTGGATCCGATGCCTGCAGTAGCATTTATCTGTGCCAACACATGAGGCAGCACAGCAGCGATGAGTATCTTCTGGTTTTGCAAAACACCAACAACGTCGCGGTGGTAGGCAGCCATGGCAGCAAAGTTGGGGTCCTGTTTCCGCTCCATGGACTCCAAGATGGTTCTTCTTGCCCGCAGCTGGTTGGCCACCTTGCTGGTGCCACTTTGGCAGGACATTTTTTCATGCCTCATGACACCAGTGATGTCAGCCAGGGACTGCTGGAGGCCATGGAGCAGAGAGAAGGTGCTACTTAGGCCGCAGTGTTCTCCCTATTGGGACTGAGGCACCCATGGACTCATTCTAGGGTGGCGCCACGGTCTCCATCCCTGCCCGCACCTGCTCTACCATCTCCCACTGGACTCCTACCGCAGTACATTGAAAAGTAATCTGTGAGTCCTCGGAGTCCAGGGCTCTGGGTGAGGTGGCAGGTGGTGCCTGATTGTTGGTAGACAGGGGATGTGGAGACCCCATGATGCTATTGACCCTCCCTTGTGTCTTGAGATGGGGTCTTGATGGAGTCCAGGAGTTCTTGGAGGGTGTCCTGCTCAATGGTTTGCAGGTTGTCATCCCTATCATCGCTGATGTCCGGGACACCATGCTGGCCAGGAGGTGAGGGTTCATCCTCTGCAATGAGACGGAGAAATGCTATTGATGATCTCTACTAGATGTTGACATGAGTAATCCAGTTGACAATCAAGGTTCAATATATTTTACTTTCAGCTCCTCAGTGATGCGTAGGACACCTGTTACGCAAGGATATGGATTGAAATTGCACTGTATTTCCCTTTCAGATGACTTGATCCCAGCATTGTTCTCACTACCACTGTGTGCCTACTCTGAGTGGATGGGTCCTGTCATACTAGTCAGATTATGGTCACTGACGTTCAACCCATTTCATCATGACGGCAGTTTGTTATCTGCAGGGTGTCACACATCATTTTAATCAGTTCTATGCACTTGTATGTGTACATGCCTCCGCTGGCTGTTCCCACTTTGGTCCTGGCAAACGACTTACTGACACACAGTAATGGGACCCAAATCGTACATTGCCTCTCATGTGCCTATGAGACCTACACTATGCATGACCATATGCAATGGACTGACATGGAAGGCTGTTATAGAGTGATTTGGGTCAGGCAGCACCCCACATGGTAGTAGTGCTGGGAATGGTGACGTACCTACCCAGTTTTCTAAGACAACTGAGCCCTTCCACCTCAGCCTCTGACCTTCCCAGACTTGTGTCCTTTGTGGTGTCTAAGTAGTTCCCCGTATGGCATCCTCCTACTTGTACATGTGGCACAGTGAGACAAGTTTGGACCAGATTCTCTTCTGGCACATACTACATCTTCACCCAATTCCACATGGCATGTAGAATGTAGTACCACAATGAGCTGTTGTCTGTCATCCCTAAAGAGCTTCTACACAAGTGTGACCCAGTCAGACACAGAAGTGCATGTGTATTTGTGAGGGTACCTTGCAGTACACATGTCCCTTCTCACCTTCGTGCAACGCAATGTCTTTCCATTCAGACAGAGTGGCAGTTCGACATGCACAGCAAGCATATACCATGCACTGCACTAGCAGGAGCCCACCATGACCACACACCATCATTTATTTTGACACATATGGGGGCATATTTACAAGGGCATCGCGCCACCAGAGCATCACTTCTCATGGAATGCCCTGCTCCATGTTTACAAGGTGGCACTAAGCCACTTTGCATGGTTTAACGGAACCTTGTAAATATCGTACCCTTTGACACAGTTTTCTGCATCAAAGGGGCGTGCAATGGGTCTCGTTGAAGGCATTCCCATGCAACACCCAGATTACAAGTAATCATAAGTCTGAGGCTGCGCCAAAAACTAACGCCTTTTAAAATGAGGCTTTAGAGAGGGCCAACGAGTAGAAATACTTTTATTTCTACTCGTTTTATGCTCTTTCTATGAGTGCTGCATTCTGCTGCACACATAGAAGGAGCAGAACGCTATTAATGATTGTTTATGTGCAGGAAGGATTGTGCCTTATTTACAGGAATATGGGGCTCCCCTGTGCTCACCCCTGCGCTGGTGCAAAAAGAACAGCTGTGGGCCAATGCAGGCACGCTCGCCTGTGGTGCAAGGGTGCCTGCGTTGCAAGGATGATTGTTTCTGTTCAGGAAGTTGTCCCTCCCTTCCTGCACATTAACAATCCTGCCTGCAACGCAGGCACCCTTGCTCCATGGGGCAAGGGTGCCTGTGTTGGCCCACGGCTGTTCTTTTTGCACCGGCACAGGCGTGCCCCGTATTCCTATAAATATGGCTCAACCCTGCATTTTTTATATGACACAGCTTGTCGCAGCAGAATGATTTGCAGGGACGCACTACGCCAATTCATTGTTAATATGCCCCATGGTCCTCTAGTGTACATTACTTGCAATCACCCTCATACCTAGTTAGATTTAGTAGATGAGAGGAGTTCAGGTGGTCCCTACCATGGCAGCTGAAACCTGTGTGCTCTGACCCTGCATGCCAGGACAGCTGCGTGCAATGTAGTTTAGTCTAGGTTACTAGGGACAGGGCTCTTGAAATGTCCCTATATGTAGATGCTTCCCATGTACCACATATCCCCCACACCTCAGGTGGGTTGTTTCTCCTCGGACAAACCCATTACACGCCAAGGCTAGGTTAGTGTGCATTGGCCCAGGTGAGACAGAGGGCATATTTCCAAAACATATGGTGCAGTGCAGCACCGCAAACCATCTTGCTGCACTAAGCTGTGTCATTAGGAAAGTACAGCGATGCTCTGTATTTTCAACAATACAAACGCATCCCTGTTCTTTCCTCTGTGCTGGTGCACAATAGGGTGGCTAGCACCAACGCAGGCACTCTTCCACCAGGGTGCAAGGGTTCCCTCGTTGGCAGTTGGCTGGCAGAAAGGACAGATACTTGTAGATACGGCACATTGAATGAATGAATATGAATGAATATTCGATTTATAAAGCGCTAACTTAGCCCAAGGGCATCAAGGCGCTGCAGAAGACTAACGTTCAACCGGATAAAATGCTCAAGCTAAAGTCTGTGTAAAAAGCCAGGTTTTCAAGGCCTTGCGAAAAAGAGAGTATGACTCAAGACCCGATAGACCATCCGGAAGAGAGTTCCACAGCCTAGCAGCAGCAGTGGAGAAGGCTCTGCCTCCCCATCTAACCTTCTTAGACCTAGGAACCACCAGCAAGTTCTTGCTGGCAGACCTAAGCTGCTTGGTCGGGATATAACGTTGAAACATGGCTTTGATGGCATCAGGGCCAGCTCCATAGTAGGCATTATGAGTCGAGCACAAAGTCTTGAAAAGGATTCTACGATCCAGAGGTAGCCAATGCAGCGAAATCAGGGAGGCCGAAACAGAGTGATACTTTGGCAACTCCAACACCAACCTTGCTGCAGCGTTCTGTACCATCTGTAACCGTCTCACCAAACCCTTGTTAATGCCCAAATAAAGGGCATTACAATAATCGAGTCTAGACAGTATCAAAGCAATCACTGCCTGCTTTCGTGATGAAAACGACAGGAACTGTGAGATTTTCCTATTTGCCCTTTTTTTTTTTTAAATGTAGGGCAGCACTGCTAGAAGGCTTGCTGCACTGCCCTATGCCTAAATACTGTCAAAATGGCCATGAGACATCCATTTATGTTATGTTTAACCAAAGATGAGCCAGCATCGTACCCTTTGGCCTGTAGACAGTGCCGCAGAGTGCTGGGACATATCTGCCTGCACTGCGCGACATGACCTAGTTACCCACATTGCCCCTTGTTGCAACTTATACTGTTGCTTTTGTAGTTCGTCATAGCCAGCACTGTCCTGTCCTGCAACTCCTGCCACCGACTCTTCAGAGATGACAACTAACACCCACTCCTCTAAGGGATCCAGCTGCTCCTGGGGCGCTGGACTATCACCTCCGGTCTGAGTGGCTGCCTTGAGATTGGTTGCTAGTTTCTCCTTTGTCCTGCGCTTGCGCTTTTTGCAGTCACTCACTGTCCTCTTGACTTCAGCAACGCTGTTCACCTTGTCCACAATGGTCTGCCATATGGCCTTTTTCCTCCCCAATGACATTTTGGAGCTGACAAAGAGCTGGTGCTGGTGCTCCGTCACCTCCGTGATCAAGATCTTATTCTCCGCCTCACTAAACTTGCACTTCCTCTTCCCCTGGGACTCTGGCTGGTCATTCTGGCTGGTACTGGGGTTGCTGGGGTTGTTGTCCAGGGCTGTGCTCGCTGCTGGCTGCTCCATTGCTGCTTGTAGGTAAGTGTGACTTTTGTTTTGTCATGTAGCGGCGGTTTTGATTCATTTTTTCACGCTAGGTGTACAAAAGTGACGATAGGATGGCTAGTGTCTACTTTCTGGACACTAATTGGCGGAACGTCACTTTTGTAGCATTAGCGTCAAATTTCCTAACGACACGACGCACACTATAGCGTCAATTTTTACGACGCCAGCTTCTTCCTAATGCCATGGTGCGCCGTATTGTTAATACCACGCAGACATAGAGTTGGAATCTTGTACCGCGGAAGTCATTTTTTTGCACACCACTGCGGCAAAATAGCGGTGTGCCAGTTCTTGTAAATATACCCCCAAGTTTGGTTTTTTTTTAGGACCAGGTCATACCCATCAGACTCTGTAACACTCCACCAACCTTTGAATATTTTATGGATGAGGTGTCAAGAGGGTTTTTAGACATGTTTGTATAGTCTGCTTAGATGACATTTTGATGTATTCTGACTCCTTGGAAATGTATTTTCGTGTACAGGCAGTCTTGCAGAGGTTAAAGCAATATCAACTTTTGCCTAATATGAATAAATGTGCATTTCACACTACCTTTGTAGAATCTTTGGGTCATATGCTCATTCCACAAGGCATTCATTAGAAATGGCTGTCAGCAGTATTGAATGGCCTACCCTAACAACTGTTAAGTCCGTCCAAAGTTTGATAGCCTTTGCCAGTTTTTAGGTCTGGCATGACAGCACAGGTGTCACCAACACCTATGTTATCAACAAAAAAAGAGCTTTCAGAGTACTACTGAGAGAGGGGCTTAGGCTCCACCCACGTTCATTGCTCTGAGTACAGGATTTCATTGGACCAAAGTTGTGTGCTTCCACTGAATAGAGGGTTGTATTGATCTTTTTGGCTTGTAGCAAAGCTTGTACTTAATACAAGACTGAGATGGTTATTGTGACAAGTGAATGATCGTGGCTATAGGCCTTATTTTATTATGAAATATTATGATAAAAGCAATAGCCTAAAATACTTATTGTTCAACACACATATTAAAATCAGTCTATTTAAGGGTTGTCGTTTTACTTTGTATGAATCATGCAGAGAAGGATTTTGTTACTTGGAATCTCACAGATTGCTGTCATAGGGAAGTGTTTTAGCACTGAAGACAAACTGTGGATGTAGAAGATTTGCTCTGTGATAATCCTTGTTAGGCACTCTTAAGAGAGAGTAGTTTGCTTAGCTAACTGTAATTTTGTATAACTTTGTAATTTTATAACTGTAAGCCGGATGGTTGTCTTGTGGGAAAGCTAACACAGAAGGCCGAGTTAGTTGCGAGTGACAAGCCATAGGTCAGATTGGTGACTTGGAAAAGTTATCTCCAATGCCATGGGTCTGATCTGCTTATTATGAACAGTTATGACATAGGCCTAGCTTTGCTAAAGCCAGTAGGCTGTGGGTTATCGCTTTGTGTTACAGGCTGTAGACTGACATTTTCTTACATGTAATCTCACAAATTACTGTACTTAGCAAGGATTTTGGTGTTGGCCACTCACTTTGACAAACCCTAGGGTTTTTCACTGTGATGATTATTGTTTCTGATGATTCTTGGATTTCTGGTTATCTATTGAGGGGGTGGATGGTTGCCAGTTTCTGTGAACTTGAATAGGCCTGTGTTGGTTATGATGTGAAGCCAATGGTACAGAATAAAAGCCTTATCCATTCATTGGGAAATGTTATGCGGGATTCCACAGGTTTGCTCTGTTTATTATAAAACGTTATGAGAAAATCCAGTAGCCCTGACTTATTTATTGTGAAAAGCATGTGTTAAAGCCAGTGGGCTTTTACAGATGGAATGTTAATACGCTAATGCCTGGAGGCAAGTGTTTTTGTTACTTGGAATCTAACACATTACTGTAGAAGGCAAGTGACCCACTGCAAAACTGTGGGGATAAAAAAAAATGCACTGTGCTAATTCTTATTAGGCTCTATCAGGAGGGATATGATATTGTTTTAAGCCCTGTAATTTTGTACATATTTGTATGTTTATTACTGCATACCTGATTGTTGCCTTTTGGGAAAGTTTATGCCCAACACAGTAGGTCTGAGTTGGTTATAGTGACATGCCGATGATAAATGTTATAGGCCTCATTGTTTTTTATGAAAAGTTACAATAAAGGCAACAGGCCTGATATATTGATTGTGAAAAGCAAATGTTAAAGGTAATAGGCATTAATGGTGGATTCCTATTATTCTGTATTAAAGGCAACAGACAGGTATTTTGTTGCATGGCATTTTACAGATTACAGTAGTAGGCAAGTGCTTTGCTGTTGGTTACCCCTCTGGCAAACCATAGTTCTAGATGATTTGCACTGTGAAAATCCTTGTTAGACCCTCTCAGTAGAGATAGTATTTTGATTTGCCAACTGTAATTTTCTATACTTTTGTAATTTTAATACTGTGTGCCTGATAGTTGCCTTGTGATAAAGCAAAATAGAGTAGACTTGAGTTGGTTACAGTGACAAGCCAATCAAAACAGCAATAGGGACGCTGCGCGGATGCGATCTGTAGCAGGACGTTGGTGGGTCTAAACTCACTCTAGTTCATTGTTGTTTTTTTAACGCTTTCAAATCGACTCCCGTGTCTCAATTCTTCCTTCCTGTTCTTTTACTTATCTGTGGCACTGTTCTTTATTGCATCGCTGTTGGAAAGTGGATTATTGGTAGGGGCAAATGTAGGTCTGCCACTGGCAATAAGGCCACTAACACATGATAGGACTCAGCATAGGTCTTAGAAAATTATTCCCATGCTCAACCCTTGGTAACGTGGCTGCGAGCAGACAGGCTTAACTTCAAAGACAGGTATGTAAAGCATTTAAAAACACCAATTCAGTAAATAATGAAGACACAACACATAATAAAAATCCAACACCAATTTATAAAAATAGGAAATATTTTATCTTTAAAATAACACCAAAACGACAAAAATCCAATGTAGGGAACCGGAAATATGAATTTTCAAAGATTTAGCAAGATATAGCACTTAGAAGATTATAGCACCATATTGGGATACCTGCTCGCGATAGACCGGGTCAAAGTTTCAGGCCGACCGCGATGGAGCCCTGGGCGGCTACAGCTCGCGGCAGGTCCCGATCTCAGTTTCTACCTTCACACTTAGAAACTTTCCTGGAGCTTTTCTCCCCGAGGTCCCTCGAAGCTCCCAGCCAGTCCGGATCCGGTGAGGGTTCGCTGGATTGCCTTTCGACGAGCTCCCGGTCAACTTCCCTGGTGCGGACTTAGAAACTTTTTCTTTAGCGCTTCAGTGGGGCAACCCAGGAGCCCAGGCCGACACGCGATGGAAGGCAGGCGGCTTGGCTCTCGCGGTTGCTCCCGGTCACCTTTTCTACGAGCGGACTTAGAAATTTTTCTGGAGTTTTTCTCGCGGGTCTCTTGATGCTCTTCATGTAGCCGGATCCGGTGAGGGTTCGCCGGCTTCAGATTTCTTCTAGTCCCGGTCAAACTCTGGAAGTTGGACCGACGGAGCTTTTAGCGGGATGAACCTGGGTGGCTTGGCCGGCTAGCGGTTGAAGGCAGGCGGCTTGGCTGACCAGGTTGAGTCGGTCCCTCTATGGAGCTTTTTTTCAAAGTTCCTCCAAAGTTCTCCAAGCTTCTTGAACTTCTTCCTGAAGTTCCTCAAAGGGTCCCAAAGTGTCTCAAACTCACTCCAAGGGTCTGGAAGCTCCAAGATGGTCCTTGAAAGTTGAGGACTTCAGTTCCCACAATCCACTTGGACGTCACCCTTACAAATCCACTGGTAGTTCTCCAAGGTGCAGATTTAGTTGGTGATGTTCCAGATGAGCTCTTTTAACCTGTAGCTTTCAGGGAGTCCACTCTTTAGTTCTTTTTCAGCAAAATAATCCACAGGGCTGTAGTTTCAGATGGTGCAGTTTTCAGAGGTCAGGCCTTAGAAATCTTTGCACAGCAAAACTTCTCAGCTTGGCAATGTCTTGCTTCAGTAAGTTTCAAGCAGCAGATCCGGAGGGCTCTGCCCCTCTCAGATACTTATTCCATGTTCTCTGGGTCAGACAGGAGGTCACTCCTGACCAATGGGAGCAGGGTAACTCCTCAAACATATGACCACTTCCTGTAGAGTGTGGCAATATTTTGTCCCAGAGTGCATCAAATCTTCCAAATCCATAATGGCAGATTTTCCAGCAAGGAGGCAAGAGCTGGCTAAACACACCCCTAGGATGGCTAATTTACTTAGACTCTCCCCCTGCATCTGCTTATACCTTCCTTAATCCCCCCATCTGCCTGAGGTAGAAAGTTCAGAGTTGTAAATGACACTGGGTTCTGCTTTTCTCTTTGAAGCCTGTGGTTTACAACCCCTCCCCCTGGCCTGGCATTCCTGTGGACCAGCACACTGCCCTCCCAGCCCAGCTGCATAACCCCAGGGGCTCTTTATCACCTCTCCAGGCAGGCTGGCTAATCCACTTAACTCTGACCAATCAGGGCAGACCCCTGGAAGGCTGAATCTGGACTTACAAACAAGAAAGTCTTATAACTTCTTGTCTGTACACTTTAGGAGAAATTCAACAATATCATATTGTTGGATTTATTAATACCATCCGGGGAAATCTTTGAATGGCACCTCTAGCCCTCTCCTATCAAGAGGTATTAGTTAATAACTTTCTACCATGTTAACCTATGTAACAGGGGATTTGCAATGGAAAAAATGACTTGGGCCATTTTTCCAGCACCAGGACTTACAAAAACATATTTTATAAGTACTTTGCTTATATCTACAGGACCCCCACCCCATAGGACTACTAGGGGAGACTTTAGGGGTTCTGAATCTGTAAAAATATTGCAGATCCTCACTTCACAGTGCTCCTAGCATCAAAGTCGAATTTGGGCAGCACTTTACCACAATGTGGGAGTGAAATGTGAAATTTCACTTAACCCAGGCATATAAAAACTCATTTTATAAGGGTGCACCTTATACATATCTGACCCCCCACCCCTGGGATACCTAGGGGAGACCCTGGGGGTCCCCAATATGCCAAACCATTGTAGGTTATCCATTTTTAAGTGCCCCAAACCCCAAAGTCGAGTTTGGGCACAATTTACTTTTTAAAAGCAGTCCTGGCACCCAGGGCGGCTTTTAAACTGACCTCGGTCTTCAGCAGTGCACACATGCAAGTGCAAAAAGAGCTGCTGGCCTCTAAACTGCCATGCCCTAGGGTACTAGGGACTTCTAGGTAGTTTCAATCCCCCTGCCCTATTATATACTAGGGGCTTATGGGGTAGGTCATGAAAATCACAGGGGTATCCCACCATACCATTGTGTACCCTAGTATATGTAGGTGTTATAACTGTATTCTAATGTGTCTCTTTCAGCATTGCACTTGCCCTGGGCCTGGTTAGGCAGAGCCCAGGGTCAGTCAGAGTCAGTTACCACCAGTATCAATAAGCAAAAAGTTGGGGGGTGCCCAGGGCACAAGATGACTTTGCAACATAGCCCCTCCCCCAAACGAAAGGTGATGGGTTACTAACCTACACCCTGGTAGTGCTCATCAGCTAAGTGGAAAAACCTGGAAAGTCCATCCGCATTTGCATGGGCAACCCTAGGTCTGTGTGCCACTGTAAAGTCCATTCCCTGTAGGGAAATGGACCACCTTAACAAGTTGGGATTCTCCCCTCTCATCTGCATGAGCCATCTGAGAGGCCTGTGGTCAGTTTGAACACGAAAGTGAGTCCCAAACAAATATGGTCTCAACTTTTTCAGGGACCAAACCACAGCAAAAGCCTCTCTCTCAATGGCACTCCACCTCTGCTCTCTGGGAAGAAGTCTCCTGCTAATAAAGGCAGCTGGCTGATCAAGGCCCCCTTCATTTAGCTGTGACAACACTGCCCCAATCCCTTGCTCTGAAGCATCTGTCTGAACCACAAATTCTTTTGTGTAGTCAGGGGCCAGTAGCACTGGTGCTGAACACATAGCAGCTTTCAGAGTGTCAAAAGCCTTCTGACACTCTGGGGTCCAAATCACCTTCTTGGGCCTCTTTTAGAAGTGAGTTCTGTTAGGGGCCCCACAATGGTCCCATAATTTTGAACAAACCTTCTATAGTACCCTGTCAGTCCAAGGAATGCCCTGACCTGAGTCTGGGTAACAGGAGCTGTCCAATTCAAAATAGTTTGGATTTTAGCTTGGAGAGACTGTACATGGCCCCCACCTACCAGGTGGCCCAGGTACACCACAGAACTCTGCCCTATTTGGCACTTGCTTGCCTTAATAGTCAGGCCTGCCTGCTGCATGGCCTGAAGCACTTCCCTGAGGTGGCTTAAGTGATCCCCCCCAGGTGAAACTGTATACAGCTATATCATCCAGGTAAGCTGCACTAAACTGTTCCAACTCAGACAAGACCCTGTTCACCAACCTTTGGAAGGTGGCAGGTGCATTCTTTAATCCAAAGGGCATTACCTTGAACTGATAATGTCCCTCTGGGGTGGAGAATGCTGACCTCTCCTTTGCTCCATCAGTGAGGGCAATCTGCCAGTAACCTGAAGTCAAATCAAAGGTACTCAGGTACTTAGCAGCCCCTAACCTATCAATGAGCTCATCAGCTCTAGGTATAGGGTGAGGGTCAGTCTTTGTGACTGCATTCAATCCTCTGTAGTCCACACAGAACCTTAACTCCTTGGGTCCCCCCTGAGGATTAGGTTTAGGTACCAGCACCACTGGACTGGCCCATGGACTCTCAGACGGTTCAATTACCCCCCAGTTCCAGCATCTTAGCAACCTCAGCTTTAATGCTGGCTCTGACATGGTCAGACAACCTGTACAGTTTATTTTTGACAGGTAGGCTGTCACCAGTGTCAATGTGGTGCACACACCACTCAGTGATGCCTGGGGCCAAAGAGAACAGGCCAGCAAACTGCTCCAGCACTTGCTTACAGTCTCTGTGCTGCTGGTCTGTCAACTTGGGAGAGAGCATCACCCCCTCCACTGACCCATCTTGCACATTAGTGGAGAGGAGGTCGGGCACAGGCTCAGTTTCCTCCTCCACACCCTCATCAGTGACCAGTAACATGGTCATGTCTGCCCTGTCATGGAGGGGTTTCAATATATTCACATGCAGGACCCTATGAGGGTTCCTGGGGGTGCCAAGGTCAACCAAATAGGTAACCTCACCCTTCTTTTCTAATATTGGATAGGGCCCACTCCACTTGTCATGGAGGGCCCTGGGAGCCACAGGCTCCAACACCCACACCAATTGTCCTGGAGTATACTCTGGCATAATAGCCTTCTGATCATACCAGTGCTTCATGAGCTCCTGGCTGGCCTCCAGTTTCCTGTTTGCCTTGTACATGTACTCTGCCATTCTAGATCTCAGGCCTAGCACATAGTCAAGCACATTGTCCTTTGCTTCTTTAAGAGGCTTCTCTAAAGACTCTCTCAGCAGGCTCAATGGCCCCCTCACAGGGTGTCCAAACAACAACTCAAAGGGACTGAAACCAACCCCTTTCTGTGGCACCTCCCTGTAGGCAAACAGTAAGCATGGGAGGAGAACATCCCATCTCCTCCTGAGTTTCTCTGACAACCCATTTATCATGCCCTTCAGGGTTTTGTTGAATCTCTCAACAAGACCATTTGCTTGTGGGTGATAGGGGGTGGTGAACTTGTAGTTGACACCACACTCCTCCCACATAGCAGTCAGATAGCTGGACAGGAAGTTCGTGCCCCTATCTGACACCACCTCTTTTGGAAAACCCACTCTGGTGAACACACCAAGCAGTGCTCTAGCCACCGCAGGAGCATCAATGGTTCTAAGAGGTATGGCTTCAGGGTATCTAGTGGCATGGTCAACTACCACTAAGATATACCTATTCCCTGATGCAGTAGGTGGGTCCAGGGAACCAACAATGTCCATCCCCACCCTTTCAAAAGGAACCCCCACCACTGGCAGTGGTATTAGGGGAGCCTTTGTTTTGCCCCCTGCCTTGCCACTGGCCTGACATGTGATACAGGAGCTGCAAAACTCCTTTACCTTTTCAAACATATGGGGCCAGTAGAAATGGTTCACCAATCGGTTCCATGTCTTTGTCTGTCCCAAATGTCCTGCCAAGGGGATATCATGACCCAAAGTCAGGATGAACTCTCTGTACCTCTGGGGCACCACCAACCTCCTGGTGGCACCCTCCTTGAGGTTTCTGGCCTCAGTATAAAGCAGTCCATCTTCCCAGTAGATTCTATGAAACCCACTGTCATCCCCTTCCTCTTGCTTAGAAGCAATCCGCCTCAAGCTCTCAAGGGTGGGACAGTCACGCTGTCCCTTACTGAACTCCTCTCTGGAGGGTCCACCTGCTCCTGTCAGTTCTGCCAAATCTGACAGCTCTGGCAGGGATGGAGTCCCTAACTCAGAGGCCAGATCATCCCCATCAGGGTTAGATTCTTCCGGCACCTCTGGAGTTCCCTGGGCTGGCTCACCAGGCCCAGTGCCCTTGTCCTTGGATGCTTGGCACTTTGTTCCAGGGTCCAAGTGTCCAGCCCCTCCCTTCTGGCTAGTCTGTGACCTAGTCACAGCACATACCCACTCAGGGAGCTCCAATATTTTCATATGGAGTCCTCTCTCCACCTCTGACCACACAGAGGCTTCAAGATCATTGCCCAGTAAACACTGGACTGGGAGCACCTTCGACACAGCTATCTTCATAGGGCCTATCGCACCTCCCCATTCCAAATCCACCACAGCCATAGGATGGAGTTTGGTAGTGCTGTCTGCATAAGTCACCTGGTGAAACTCGCCAGGTAAAAACCTCTCTGGAGGCACCAGCTCATCCAGGACCATAGTTACACTAGCCCCAGTGTCTCTGATAGCCTCAACCTCAGTACCATTCACTTTAGGCCTCTGCCTGTACTTGTCCATGTTTGGAGGTAAGGCAGCAAGGGTTGCAATATTCACCCCACCCAGGGACACTAAGGTTGCTTCCACCACCTGACTACTCACTGGGGCACCACTCTCCACCCCTACACTGACACTGGCAATCCCTGTGGATGGCCCCTTAGGGGGGAGCTTCTTGGTGCAGACAGCATCTCCCTGTTTGTGCCCTGGCTGGTTACAGTCAAAGCACTTACCCACTTTTGAGGGATCAAAGAACCTACCATTCTTTCCCTGATTCCACCTCCCTTTGGATTTGGGTTGGCTCGGGGCCCCCCTCCTTGTGCAGGTTTTTATGGGTCTTTGGAGGACTCCTTCTGGTTTTGACCTTCTTTCCCTTGGACTTTCCCCTGGGGAGGGACCTGTCCTCCTTTCTTCTGGTCACCCCCCTGGTGCTGAATGGAAACCCGGGTTCTCACCCACTCATCAGCTGCTTCCCCCAGCTCTCTGGGGTCTGTCAGCTTAGAGTCCACTAGATACTGGCGTAACTTCTCTTCTGCACAATGAGTCAAAATATGTTCTTTCAAAAACAAATTATACAATCCCTCATATGTGTCAACTTTGTTACCAACAATCCAGCCTTCCAGTGCCTTTACTGAAACGTCCACAAAGTCTACCCAAGACTTTGAATTCAATTTCTGGATGCCTCTAAACTTCACCCTGTACTGCTCTGGAGTCAGACCAAATCTCTTAACTAAGCATGCCTTCATCTACGGGTATGATTCTGCATCCTCTCCCTTCAGGGTCAGGAGCCTATCCCTCCCAGCTACTGGAATCGACTCCCACAGGAGTGCACCCCAATACTTAGAGTGGACCCTACTCATTCTAAGGGCCCTCTCAAAAGCTGCTAGCCACTTGTCAATGTCATCCCACTCAGCATACTTGGGTACTATACCCTTAGGAAGTTTAGGTTCAAATGCACCACCCCTGGACATCTCAAAATCTTCATCATTTTCACTGCCACCATTCCTCTTCTCCTCCTCCCTCCCCCATCTTCTCTTAGCCAATTCCAATTTCTCCTTCTCCAAGGCAATCAACTCTAATTGAGCCTGAAGCTGTCTCTCTGCAAGGGACGGTAGTGGTTCCTGAGTAGGGGACCCTTCCCCCCTCCCACCACCACCTTGATTCACCTGGCTAACACTAGTCACAATGGAAGAGGTCTCATCCTCACCCCCCTCTTGGGTGAGGTTGGGGGGAACATCCTCCCACCCCCCTGGGTACTCCTCAGCTGCCCTAACCCAGGCCTGTAGGGACTCAAGTAACCCTGCCTTCCTCATCTTCTTGGCAGCAGGCAGCCCCCTAAGCCTACACTGTTCCCTAAGCTCAGCAAGCTTAAACTGGGACAGTTTAGCCAGGTGCAGCTCCATGGTTCCCTAGTTTTGGGTCACAACAACTAGGCACAACAGACTTAGAACAATTTGGAAAAATCAAAACAATGGATTAAAATCAGTTTAGTCCAAATTCTAAAAATCAAACTCAAAGGCTTTGTTCTAAGGCAATTTAGAGGATTTTTATAATCTTAATTCATTCACTGAAAGGTGTACTTTTTAAACACAAGTCCTCATCCACACCGCTGAGCACCAAATGTTGGAAAGTGGATTATTGGTAGGGGCAAATGTAGGTCTGCCACTGGCAATAAGGCCACTAACACATGCTAGGACTCAGCATAGGTCTTAGAAAATTATTCCCATGCTCAACCCTTGATAACGTGGCTGCGAGCAGACAGGCTTAACTTCAAAGACAGGTATGTAAAGCATTTAAAAACACCAATTCAGTAAATAATTAAGACACAACACATAATAAAACTCCAACACCAATTTATAAGAATAGGAAATATTTTTATCTTTAAAATGACACCAAAACGACAAAAGTCCAATGTAGGGAACCGGAGATATGAATTTTCAAAGATTTAGCAAGATATAGCACTTAGAAGATTATAGCACCATATTGGGATACCTGCTTGCGATAGACCAGGTCAAAGTCAAAGTTTCAGGCCAACCGCGATGGAGCCCTGGGCGGCTACAGCTTGCGGCAGGTCCCGGTCTCAGTTTCTACCTTCACACTTAGAAACTTTTCTGGAGCTTTTCTCCCCGAGGTCCCTCGAAGCTCCCAGCCAGTCCGGATCCGGTGAGGGTTCGCCGGATTGCCTTTCGACGAGCTCCCGGTCAACTTCCCTGGAGCGGACTTAGAAACGTTTTCTTTAGCGCTTCAGCGGGGAAACCCAGGAGCCCAGGCCGACACGCGATGGAAGGCAGGCGGCTTGGCTCTCGCGGTTGCCCCCGGTCACCTTTTCTACGAGCGGACTTAGAAACTTTTCTGGAGCTTTTTCTCGCGGGGTCTCTTGATGCTCTTCATGTAGCCGGATCCGGTGACGGTTCGCCAGCTTCAGATTTCTTCTAGTCCCGGTCAAACTCTGGAAGTTGGACTGACGGAGCTTTTAGCGGGACGAACCTGGGTGGCTTGGCCGGCTCGCGGTTGAAGGCAGGCGGCTTGGCTGACCAGGTTGAGTCGGTCCCTCTATTGAGCTTTTTTTTCAAAGTTCCTCCAAACTTCTTGAACTTCTTCCTGAAGTTCCTCAAAGGGTCCCAAAGTGTCTCAAACTCACTCCAAGGGTCTGGAAGCTCCAAGATGGTCCTTGAAAGTTGAGGACTTCAGTTCCCACAATCCACTTGGACATCACCCTTACAAATCCCCTGGTAGTTCTCCAAGGTGCAGATTTAGTTGGTGATGTTCCAGATGAGCTCTTTTAACCTGTAGCTTTCAGGGAGTCCACTCTTTAGTTCTTTTTCAGCAAAATAATCCACAGGGCTGTAGTTTCAGATGGTGCAGTTTTCAGAGGTCAGGCCTTAGAAATCTTTGCACAGCAAAGCTTCTCAGCTTGGCAATGTCTTGCTTCAGTAAGTTTCAAGCAGCAGATCTGGAGGGCTCTGCCCCTCTCAGATACTTATTCCATGTTCTCTGGGTCAGACAGGTGGTCACTCCTGACCAATAGGAGCAGGGTAACTCCTCAAACATATGACCACTTCCTGTAGAGTGTGGCATTATTTTGTCCCAGAGTGCATCAAATCTTCCAAATCCATAATGGCAGATTTTCCAGCAAGGAGGCAAGAGCTGGCTAAACACACCCCTAGGATGGCTAATTTACTTAGACTCTCCCCCCTGCATCTGCTCATACCTTCCTTAATCCCCCCATCTGCCTGAGGTAGAAAGTTCAGAGTTGTAAATGACACTGGGTTCTGCTTTTCTCTTTGAAGCTCATGGTTTACAACCCCTCCCCCTGGCCTGGCATTCCTGTGGACCAGCACACTGCCCTCCCAGCCGCATAACCCCAGGGGCTCTTTATCACCTCTCCAGGCAGGCTGGCTAATCCACTTAACTCTGACCAATCAGGGCAGACCACTGGAAGGCTGAATCTGGACTTACAAACAAGAAAGTCTTATAACTTCTTGTCTGTACACTTTAGGAGAAATCCAACAATATCATATTGTTGGATTTATTAATACCATCCGGGGAAATCTTTGAATGGCACCTCTAGCCCTCTCCTATCAAGAGGTATTAGTTAATAACTTTCTACCATGTTAACCTATGTAACAGGGGATTTGCAATGGGGAAAAATGACTTGGGCCATTTTTCCAGCACCAGGACTTACAAAAACATATTTTATAAGTACTTTGCTTATATCTACAGAACCCCCACCCCATAGGACTACTAGGGGAGACTTTAGGGGTTCTGAATCTGTAAAAATATTGCAGAACCTCACTTCACAGTGCTCCTAGCATCAAAGTCGAATTTGGGCAGCACTTTACCACAATGTGGGAGTGAAATGTGAAATTTCACTTAACCCAGGCATATAAAAACTCATTTTATAAGGGTGTACCTTATACACATCTGACCCCCCACCCCTGGGATACCTAGGGGAGACCCTGGGGGTCCCTAATATGCCAAACCATTGTAGGTTATCCAGTTTTAAGTGCCCCAAACCCAAAGTCGAGTTTGGGCACAATTTACTTTTTAAAAGCAGTTCTGGCACCCAGGGCTGCTTTTAAACTGACTCCAGGCTTCAGCAGTGCACACATGCAAGTGCAAAAAGAGCTGCTGGCCTCTAAACTGCCATGCCCTAGGGTACTAGGGACTTCTAGGTAGTTTCAATCCCCCTGCCCTATTATATACTAGGGGCTTATGGGGTAGGTCATGCCAATCACAGGGGTACCCCACCATACCATTGTGTACCCTAGTGTATGTAGGTGTTATAACTGTATTCTAATGTGTCTCTTTCAGCATTGCACTGGCCCTGGGCCTGGTTAGGCAGAGCCCAGGGTCAGTCAGAGTCAGTTACCACCAGTATCAATCAGCAAAAAGTTGAGGGGTGCCCAGGGCACAGGATGACTTTGCAACAATCGCTCTTTTAAAAAACTGTTTAACATTGAATTTGTATTTGACTGTTGGAATCCTGGGGTATTACTGACCTGAGCAGGTGAGAACCGGGGTTATTCCGGTGAGTGCGAGGGAGGGAACAGCTGACATCTCTAGCCGGACCGGGGTCTTGGTGCTTGGCGGTCATTTCTACTCCTTGGGGACGACTAGTTCGGCCATTTTGGAAGTGTGCACTCTAGTTTACCTGGCCTCCCCATGTATTTAGTCAGGGACGCTGCGCGGACGAACCGAAGGCGCGCCAAAGGCCAGCCAGTCTGCACCAGTCAGCACCAGTCAGCACCAGTCAGCGTCCTGGAAGAGACCAGCGCCAGCCACTATGCTGGTTTTATCAGGAAAGAGAGTCCCAGTATCTTTTATAGCCCATCAAAACTTCGGGATTTGGCCCATACATCCATGTGTACCCCTTTTAATCCCTACACCCTTGGTCTCTCTCAGACTAAATGCAGATCATGTGACTTCTGTATTAACGCCTGGGACCAATCTTTAAGGGCGCTATAATGTTCCAGTCCACATTTTGTTGCGGGCTTGATCAACTCCCGCTCTCTTCCAAAACATGCTGAGAATATTCATGATCTACTGTGTGATGTATACTTTAACGTGTTTTTTTTAATAGAAACATGGCTCTCAGACTCCTCTGGTCCAGATGTGTGGACAGCTGTCCCCAAAGGCTTTAAGATCATGAGGATGGACCGCGATACAGGAAGGAGGGGAAGGACTTGCAATTATTTACAAGGAGTGGGACACTCTGGCCCCTCTACCCCCAATGGACCTAGTTGGTGCAGGGTTTTTGGGTTTCACTCTCTCCCTTTCACCCGAACAATCCGTATCAGGGGCACATATTTATAGGCCTCCTCGTCCCTCTGGAGAGTTTATTTCCTCTTTATGCAATGTCCTGACCCCTTTAACTCTTAAATATGGGCATTGCATGGTGTTGGGGGATTTTAACCTTCACATGGATTGTACAAATGAAAGAGAAAGCTCTCTGCTTTTGGTCATACTCTTGACCAAATTTTCACTTCCTGTCCTTTGGAAGTTGATTCTCCTATTCCTCTGGTTTGGTCCGACCACTACTTGCTTAGGTTCAAATAGCCAAAGCTTAGGGACCCCCCCCCCCCAGCCAGGAATGGCAACGTATCCAGTATGGTAAGAGCCTTCCATAAAGTTCAACAGGATGTCCTATGTTCCACACTAGCAGAAGATAAACCAATTCTTTCCGGCAATATTGATGAAGACGTAAACCGGATTAATAGCTGGATTGAGACAGCGATTCTAGCTCTTGCCCCGGTAAGGAGGACTCGGCAATGCCGCCTTTAATTGCCCAGTCCTTGGTACTCTCAGGCATTCAAAAAAGCTTAAAGCTAGAGTGTAAATGCATAGAGAGGCAATGGAGAGTCAAATATTGTCCAAAGGCAAAAACAGACTACAAAGAAGATCTCAAGACGAATCATAGAGAGCTCAAATTAGCAAAAAAAACATATTTTGAGGCTAAAATCTTAACTGCTGGCAACCGCTCTAAGGACATTTTTAAAATTTTTAAGTCTTTTACCTCACCAGAGGCTGAGACTAACTACTAACCCGCCTCCCAAAAATGGTGTGAACAACTTGCCTGTACCTTCCATGACAAAATAACTTCAATTCAAGCTAGCCTCCCACTGCCTAGTGATGACGTTGCTGGGTAGGCCATAGCATGGAGGAATTAATAGGCAAAGAGAGGGGGATGGTGGGTGACTCGTTTCCATCAGTGTCCATCTCCAGAAGCAAAGATTGTTTCTTGGACTCTCTTTCTCCCATCTCAGTGGAAGACTCCCTTCTAGCCCTAAATTGCCTTAAATCAGGCTCGCCCTCTGATCCGGTCCTTCCTTCATTTTAGCACGGGGCAGAGGTTATAAATCCACTGGTGCATCAAGTATTTAATACGTCCCTTTCATCAGCTAAGATGCCTTGCACTTGGAAACAGGCGAAAATTTAACTGCTTTAAAAAAAAAAACCCAGGCAGATCCAAATGACCCAAGCAATTACAGACCTATCTCTCTCCTTCCAGCTCTATCAAAGGTACTTGAGAAACACGTCAACCAACAGAGCTCTGAGTCCTTAGAAAGCAACAACTTGCTTCATGCTAGCCAATCTGGCTTCCGGCCCAACTATAACACTGAATCAGCTTTGCTGGAAGTATCTGATTCCATCCGCCTCAGTCTGGACAGAGGTGACAGAGCGTTGCTAGGGTTACTAGACTTATCAGCAGCGTTCAACACCATCTCTCACTCCTTCCTTCTAGATCGTCTACATTCAATGGGAATCAGAGGGTCGGCTTGGCAGTGGCTTGCTTCATTTTTTGAGGAACAGGGACAAGAGGTCTGGTGTAACCCTTTTTTGCCGTTTCCCGTAAGCTAAGGGTAGGACTGACGCAGGACTCAGCCCTGAGTCTGACGCTAGTCAATATCTATCTCACTCCCTTGGCCTCCCTGGTAGAATCCTTGGGAGCAAAAATTGTACTTATGCAGATGACACTCAAATCCTCTTTTCCTGGGGGATGTGTGAGGCTTTCCCAGGGGAGATAATTCGTAAATGTCTGAATGCAACGTTCAGTTGGCTATCCAGCGACCAACTTAAATGCAAAGCAGGGAAGACCGAGCTCCTCTTTTTTGGCTCAGAGGCCGAGACACATTGGGAGACTTTCTGGCCGAAGGATGCCCCCCTCCCTCTTTTCAAAATCAGGTGGTAAAAAACCTGGTCTTCAAATTTGATGAACAACTGTTATTCCGATCCCAAATTAACTCGGTGGTGGGTACAGGTTTTTCACTCCGTGTACTCAGGAAATGTTTCTATCTCTTATCCTTTCAGGCTAGACAACAAGTGACGCAAGCCTTGATAATCTCATGGTTGGACTATGGGAATAGTCTGTATATAGGACTGCCCAATTACCTGATCGATAGGCTGCAGTTAGTCCAGAATGGAGCAGCACGTACCATCTTTGGGCTCCCACGCAATTCCCACGTCACGGGCCTTCTTTAACGTCTTCATTGGCTCCCGGTCCGGAAGAGGATCACTTTTAAGCTACTGCTCCTTACCCAAAAAGCACTTTACGAAACTGAACCGGACTATCTACAAAACAGAGTTAAGCTTTTGTGTTCCCAGACAACCCTCCGTTCTGAAAATCTTTGTTAAGCCAAAGTTCCTCGTATTAGAAAGGCAAGTGCAGGGGGCAGATCTTTCTCCTTCCTGGCCCCCTCTCTTTGGAACAAGCTTCCCCTGTCTCTCAGGTGCATTAAGGCGACACCATTGTTCCGGAAAAAACTTAAGACCTGGCTTTTCTCCTGCCCCTAGTTCTTCCTTTTCCGGGCTGGCTGAGGTTCCTTCTACAGTAGCACCCGGACACTCTTCGTAGTAACAGTCGTGCTTTAAAATCCCTTACATAGACATAGACATAGACCAAGGTATTTCAAATGCCATGGGTCTGATCTGTCTATTATGAAAAGGTATTACAAAGGCATAAGGCCTGATATATTTACTAAGCAACACATATTTTAAAGTCAGTAGGGCGATAAGGGTTGATTTTCTACACTGTTAAAGCCTGCAGTCAGGTATTTTGTTACATGAAGTCTCACAGATTACCTTTGTAGGGAAAACCTTTGGTGTTGGTTACCCCCTTTGGGGGACCCTAAAGGTAGAAGATTTCCACTGTATTAATTCTTGCTAAAATCTCTTCCATAGGCCTGATAGGCTTATCTGTCGCCTACGATCTTGTAATACAAATTTCATTAAATAATACATCTATTTATATCAATATGTATCCATATATAAACATAGGGAGGCTTTGGAACAGTCCTTCTGCTCTTGGTCTGTCTGATTGTCATTTACTCTATGGTTCCATCCAGGACAGCATATTGAATGTTTCTGTTAACATCTGTGCATGGATTGCTTGCCCTGTGACTGATGGCATCTTCTTATAACATGTGCACATCCAACAAAAAATGAGTGCAGGGCTGGTTTGGCCAGTCCTTTAGCTTTCATTTTTCTCATTTTATAGTTTTCTTTTCATTTATTTACTTCTCTGCTTTTTAATTTGTTTGAGAGGATATTGCTTCTCCACAGGCAGAGTCAATGGACTGATTGCTTGCCGATTTCATTTGTAGTGCGCCACATCTCACAGGGCCCCTTCCTCTAAACCAGGCTCCATTATGAATGCTGCTGTGCACAGTGTATCATTGTTATCATTCCAAGATGGCCAACATGTAGGCCATGCTGTAACTTTAAAACAATAGACTATTGTATATTCCAGGTGAGACAAAAAGAGTAAGGGCTTTCTCTGGGGAGGTCACTGTTAGGCCTGTGGCTGTAGTGCCCCTAGAAATAGCTGGGTCCCTTAGTTGGAGAAGGGTGGTAGTCAGTAAAGACCTCCCCCTTGACTGTCTCCTTGGGAATGACCACCTAGAGGTTGGTCTGAGCCAAAGTGAGATGCTGGTCCAGTAGCAGTCCTCAGCCAAGGATCCTGGGGGGGTTGAACCTTCAGCTAGTGCACATAATCCCCAAAAGAAAAAACCAAAGAAGAAGAAGTGTAGGAAAGGTGGGCAACTGTTAGCCACAGTTCCAGTGAGCCAAGGAGAGTCTCCTCCCGTAGGGGAGAGCTCCAAAGTTGGCACAGGTGAAGTCTTACCCGACCCAAAAAAAGACCAGACTAGTCAGGCAGCTCTGCTGTGTGTGGAACTGAGCTGCTGACCGCAACGCGAGGAGCCGAGTACGCGGACGCAAGGCCGACGCTGCCGACGCTGATCGCGATCACGCGCTTCCTGGACGATTAGTAAGAACCAGGGAGCAAGGAACGAGGCGCGAGGTGAAAGACGCGACGGCAGGCAGAGAAGCCCTCAGGCTGCCACGGGTGGTACCGAGTACCGAGGCATCAAGGATAGAGGTGGCGTTACCGCATTTACAAGGGCTAAGCCAATAAGGCTGGAGGTGAAAGCCTGTGGTCCAGCAGGCATGCGATGCATGGGGCAAGCTTGAGGCAAGGGAATTTTGCCGGAGAAAGCTGAATGAATCCCCTGGCACAGGTGAAAACAAGTGATAACGTGGTGGTGAAAAAGAAGGGAAGCGGATCAAATTAAATCGGTCAGTCAGCCTGCTCACGCACAGCGGAGGTAAGTGGACCAATAACTGTGATTAAACGGACTTATATATAAAAATCTTAACCAAATTTGGTACTGGCTTATAAGATATAGAAAATTGACACCCCCAATTACGCTTACAAGAAGGGGGGGGTGGAGCAAACAGATGGCAACGCAATACACTGGTGAAAAGGGGATTAAACACAATACAGCTTAAGTAAGCAAGCATTTCTATCTAAAGTTGGAAAGCTAAAGACATCGTATGATGGCACCAAAAAAGACCAAAACCCATAAAGGACGGAAAGATCCGGATAGCCTCATTAAGGAAACTGTGCCTGAAAATGAGTCCCGGGGAAAGAGCATGGAAATATCTAAAGGCGTGGCAAAAAGGTCTTCTAAAAGAAATAAAGATACAAGTGAAGGCACCCAAGGCGGAGTAAAGGGAGGCGTACAAGTATCTAAATCAATAAAAGACTTTGTAGGAAAACACTTTAAAAGATTGCAAACCCCAGTGAGAACCCCGGATTTGAATAAAGAATTATTGTATGAACAAGTGGATCTGGAGGACCGTGCAACCAGGACAGATGTACCCTATAGTAACCAATTGAACCTAAGCCAAATTGAGGTCACCCCGGAACCTAGACTATCTTCCTCACCTCAGATTTTCTCCCTGTCAGATGGCATTGATATGATTTGTGAAGGGATGAACTTAACCAATTCAAGAAGAGAACAGAGAAGTGACTCTGACCAGATTAGAATGTCCACGACCGCAAAGAGTACTGAGCAACCTGAAACTCAAGGAGCTGAATTTATAGAAAATTCAGCGCATAATAATACTTTGGGTATAGATATATCAGCGACAGCTTCGGCCTCAATGTTAGATATAATGTTAATGCTACAAAAAACCTTGCAAGGGTAGCTAGAAGTGGCGATGTTAAATAATAGTATCCTAAAACCCACGAAATCCAATTCCAGAAGATTGTAGGGGAATTGCAAGGAATCAGGGGCTGATACCCACGATAGTGAGACCGGTTCAGATCCCGGACCTCCCATCGCAGGTAGAGGAGAGGGATTGTGAGCAAATAATTGACCATCAGGAGGTCTATATATCGAGATGCCCGATGTTGGTAAACAGATGGAGGGACCTATTGAGTTATAGGCGATATAACGTACAGAGAGTAAAGAGAAGAACAGCACCTTTAAAAAAGAAGCCAAGGGTAGTGAAACAAGCATTGGCATAGCCAATAGGTCTCGCCTTTGGGACCTTATAAGTGTTTAGCCATGCAACAGTTGATGTTGTTGCACCAAGGATATTGTGCTGGATAACTAAACACTTATAAGGTCCCAAAGGCGAGACCTATTGGCTATGCCAATGCTTGTTATGTAAAGTAGTGTGTGACCTTGTGTTTGTGCTCATCACTTCGAGAGGCAGCCCCTATTTCCTGTAAGAGGTGTGCAGCGCCGATTTGCCTTTTGACAATTCTTTTTTGCATTTATTGCTTTGGCCAGGATGCAGGAACTGCCTCCGGCTGGAACTGGTTTGGTCGGTCCCAGGTACAACAAAAGGAGTCTGTCTGCTTCCTTTAAAAGAGTAATGAATGAAGCTAGACAGGTGCACTTGGCTTCATACTGAACTCTAAAAGGAGGAAAAATAAAAGGAGCACTGCAGGAGAGAGGTACATACGATATCACATGTACCCCAGAACCTTCTACACACGTCACAGACGGACGGGGGATGGGCAGGGCTATCCATCACACACCACAGCAACGGAAAGGACAGAGAGAAAAACAAGAGAGTGACTGATGCAGTGAGGTAATAGCGGAGGAGAGCAACAGTATAGGACGAGATAAACCAGAAGTGAATGAGACGCAATGTGAGAGGGAGAAGCTGTAGGTGAAGAGAAGCGCGGGGAGTGGTAGGAAAGAGAAAGCAAGAGCTGAAGCAGAAGCCGGAGCTAAAGGCAGAACAGTGGGGGAAGAAACACAAGCGAAAAGTTAAAAAAAGGCAAGGATTGGGTGAAAGGGGTGACAAAGGCATAATGAGAACATCAGGGAAGGAAAGGAGGGACTGATAAATGCTACGGAAAGGAGAGAGAAACAAGAGGACATAGTAACAACGCAAGTCGGTGAGCACCAAAGAGATAGAGAGAGGAAGCACGGAGAGCGAACCAAATATGGGTGTAAGTGGAAAAACAACAATAATATGAGAAACGGTAGGCGGAGAGAAGTGAAACCGCAAGAGGAGAACCAATAACACGCACAAGGGGAAAGTAAAAGAAATAGCAGGGGAAATGTCATCATCTAGGAGTAATGCACATGAGAAAGTAAGTAAAGCAACAGGGAAGAAGAGGAACAGCATGTTGAACAGAAACCTTTTACAATGTCCATCCAGCACACGAGTGGTGCGCGCGCGCAAAAGCGGCAGCAGGGGGAAGGAGGGGGGCCTGCGCGATTCCCTTGCGGGAGCGTGCGACCATATGGCGCCACCATATGGCGCCGCGCGCTCCCGCAAGGAAATCGCCAGACGTGCACGCGTTGCCATTGCAAGCAATGCAACGCGTGCACGTTTTTGCCCCCATAGCTGTGCCGATGGCATTAGGTCTCTGTCCTATGCAGCGCATGCGCGCTGCGTAGGCGAGACCTAAAAAAGGCTGGAAGGAACCCCAAAAGTTGTAAAGAAAGGGAGTAAAGAAACGGTAACCCCCCAAGAAGACAGAGCTATAGTAAGAAATAGGAGGTCAACGAGGGTCCCCAAGAATAGCGCAAGGGTGGGGGAGGTAGTAATGGTGAAAAGAAAGGAGCAAGTAAAACTAGCACCATCAAATAAAGGGGAGGTCAAGGTGGCGAAATCATGGAAATTACCACAGGGGCAAATGAACATGAACAGAACATTAGACAGGGGAGAGGTCTCAGTAAAAAAAGGAAGGGAATGGAATGGGAAGGAGGGGGAGCTACTTGGTATTATTCCTGCAAAAGATGTGAATAATCTGTGGCTATATTTTGAACCTGTCGAAATAGAGAAGGGGAGAAAAAAAGGCAGGAAGGTTATACCCCTAAACCGTTCCCAACTTGTATATTCCTTCTCTAAATGCCCTAGTCTGAGGGAGTTGGGATCGAAGGATCTAAAACAAGTAGGCTTCAGTAATAATAACAATGGGAAAGAACTTACTAAGGTATTATTGTACTCAAGTTTGGTAAAAACAGCAATTGTAAGGGCGGAAAAAGAGATAGCAAAAGAAGGGATAAGGTTGATACCAGCTAGAGAAATAGAGGAGAGGAATCAGCACGACAGAGTCTTCTTAGCTTGTCATTCAGGCTTGGGAAAAAGGCAGATAAGTCTGATCCTAGGCGAGGGAAAGGTAAGAGAAAATATGAGAATAGTAGTTGAGAACCACGAGACAGGTAACCCTTGGGGTGATTGGTCCATCAATGATAGCCGGCCAAACGCCCCATATGGGTACAATACCGTTGTCGACCATCTCAGCGATGTTGTTTAGGGAGGAGGGGTGTCGCATAGCATGAACCTGTTATCCTGGAATGTAAATGGGTTAGGAGGGGAGACAAAAGTAGAAAGTATAAAAACCCTAGCCCGAGGAGCTGAGATAATAGGTTTGCAGGAAACCTGGCTATGCGACAATACCCCTGTATTTGAAGGTTTTGTGCAACTACATAAGCCAGCAAGAAGAAAAAGATTTGGTCGCCCGGCCGGGGGCATTATGACTCTCGTCTCGACTAAGATAGCGAAAAGGGTCTTGACTGTAAATACGACATGCAAATGGTTACTGGTCAGTGATGTATCCTTGCTGGGCTCAGACGGGTTGTATGATCACATGATAATTGTAAATGTCTACATTCAATGGGGAACAAACGAAGAATATGAGGTAGAAATGAGACGTTTTGAAAATGATCTGGATATACTGTGTGAAAAATTTGAAAATGAGACAATAATTGTAATGGGTAATTTTAACCATAAACTGAACCCCTTGAGATATGACCCTTGGTTTAAAGATCTCTTGAGCTCAAATAATATATCCCCAGCGATCTTTCCAAATTGTACTATCTCTAAACAAGACGTGAAGCTGGGCAAATACTTGGGGCTAAAAGGGTTGTTCTGCCTAAACGGCAGATGGGAAACAGACTGCCCGGCAAAGCAGACCTTTAAGATAGGTTCCCAACTTTGCCCGATTGATTATGTATTTGTTCATGCTTGGAATTTTGACCTTATCAAAGGATTTCAGATAACTCCCTGCAACAGTAGTGACCATAATATTCTGCAATTCGAATTAGCAAGGGGACCACCAAGCTTTAGAGAAATAGTTCTCCCTCAACAAGTTGAGTACCCTAAACGTCTGACAACAAGACTAACAGAGCAATATACTGAAAAGCTAGCCAGATTTCAACAGGGAGTGGGTTTGGAAGATGCTAGGAATAAGAAAGTGTCTTGGTTCGAGGAAAAGCTAAAAGAAATGGCGCAGTGCCTTAAAGTAGAACTAAAAAGTAAGGAACCGTGCACAATTGCTAAGCAACCAATGCAAGGCAAACAGCCTAGCTGGTTTAACGGGGAGTGTTTAATCAAGAAAAGAGTAATAAGAAGAGAAGAAAGAAGCCTAAGGAAAAAATATGATCCAATAAGGCACAAAAATCTAAGTAAAGTGAGGAAGGAGTACAAAACGATAGTTAGAAATCTGAAGAGGGCCTATAAAGAGAAATGCTGGGTAAACTTGCTGGAAATTATTGAATCTAAAAATCTGCGTAAGTTCTGGAACTTGATAAAGGAAGCATCAGGTCAGGCTAACGGGGCTATGCCCTGTGTAGTGGAGGAAGCAGCATGGGAAGAATATCTAGGTGAGTTATACGGAACAGATGTTGAAGTGGCAGGTGGGCATATCTGTCCCTGGAGGGAGGCTGTGGTAGATCTAAAACCTCTTTTTACAACAGAAAAGGTAAACAATATCATAAGAAGCTTAAACCTAACCCGTGCCGCGGGACCAGATAATTTACCAGCTATTATCATAAAATCCCAGCAAGATTGGTGTGCGGAATTTTTCTCCTGTATGTTTTTGGCAATATTGGAGTCAGGTTAGATCCCTGAAAAGTGGAGGGGAGCAGTAATCAGCCCTATCCACAAGAAGGGAGACAGGAAAGCTCCAAAAAACTACAGACTTATTAATCTACTGGATATTGGGGAAAAGGCATTTTCCAAAATAATTCTGGGCAGTTTGAAAGACTGGGTGGAACAGCGGTCGATCGTGCCAGTGGAACAAGGAGGTTTTAAGAAGGGGCATTCCACGATCGATCACTGTTTTGCACTGTGGGCAGTGGCGCGGAAGTCTATGGAAAAGCAGGGGAAGCTATGCTTCTGCTTCGTTGACTTCCGCGCAGCATTCGATCTAGTGGACAGGAGATGCCTTTGGGAGACCCTAAGAAAATACAACATCCCAGAGGGGTTCTTGGTAATTATCCAGGAGCTACACAAACATAACTGGGCGCAAGTCATGAAAGATACAGATGGGGCCTTGACACCTAAAATATTGATTAAGAATGGTCTAAGGCAGGGGTGTGTATTAGCCCCCTTACTGTTCGCAATATACCTGGCTGATCTCCCAGCCACTTTGGAAGTGAATAGAAGTGCCAGCCCTAAGATGAATGGGAAACATCTTTCTTGCCTGTTGTACACCGATGACTTGGTAATCTTCGATCAAATGGAGATGGGATTGCAAAGGAAGTTAACTGCCTTTAATGAATATTGCATGGCTAAATGCCTGACTGTAAATATGGATAAAACTAAGATCCTATGTTTTGGGGAAAAAATCCAGAATTTTAATTGGTACCTGGGTGCTACCAAATTAGAAATTGTGAATGAATATAGATACCTTGGTATCTGGTTCGAAAAGTCCTTAAAATGGGACATCCATCTGGTAGCCCAGAGCGCCAAAGCCCAAACATCAGGATCTGGGCTAAGAAAATTTAACCGAATTTATGGGGATATGTCACACAGACCATTATTGAAAGCCTATAAGGCAATGATACCCCCACAAGTGCAGTATGGTGCCGAGGTTTTGTGTTTAAATGGGAAGACTAGTTGGGATATTGAGGAAGGGAAATGTCTAAAACCATTGATGTCACTACCAGGCTCCTCTATGATCCAGGCAATCAGATTGGAGCTAGGATTGACATCATGGAACATACAGGTGCAAGTGGCCCTTCTAAGATTCTGGAAAAGATTAGGATCTGAGGAAGTTACAAAAGTATCACAATGGTGTAAAGAGGAGGCCTTGCACAGTGACTTAAATTGGGCCAATGAGACCAGAATGAAATTGTGCACAATGTGTAAAAAACAAAAAGTGAAATTTGATCAGGCGACACTCTCGGTTGAAGCTACAAACGGGGAGCTTAGAACAGTAGGAAGAGAAGTATCCAGGCAACATGACATGATATACCTGAGAGAGAAAGTATCAGTTCATTATATGATGAATAGCTGAGAGAATGAAATGTGGTACCACTACTTGGATACACTACCTAACGCCGGCTTGAGAGCCGAAGTGCTCAGATGGAGAATAGGAGTTAACCACTGGGTATCACATGTAAATAGAAAAGCAGTAATGGTACAATCTGATGGTAAATGTCACTGTGGATTAGGTACTAAGTGTGACAATTTACATATTCTATTAGATTGTCAAAAATGTGTGCCACAGCGGAAACTGTTTTTATGACCCATCTTTTTAAAATATGGTATAACTGAGCGCCTGCTAGCAATTAAACTACTTACTGACATGCCAAACCTTGATATAGCAATCGCTATGGCAAAATATATGAAGGTGGTAAAAAGGACCTTGTTGGAACCAAATATGGTTGGATAGAAATTGGCATGGAAATAAAGTGGGGCATGCTCTAAGTAAATTGTGTTTAGGCTGTAACACCAGTTTTAAGATACATCCCGAGACTGTGTTTTTTTTTAATTGAAAATTTTATGAGTATTTCTATAGGAAACTTGTAAGTTGTGGGAGGGAGGTAGGAATTGCCCTTTTAAGGTATTAGCGAAATTGTTTTGTATGTGTTTTAAATTATTTATTGTAATATGTTTTATGCTGTTTAGAGACCTACGATCTAAATAAACGTATTTCTAAACTGAAACTCAAACTGAAACTAGTCAGGCAGCTGTTCAGCTTGAGTTGGTGGCTCCTCAGCTGACAGAAAAGAGAGTGGAAGAAGGGTGTTTGCTAGTAACTCTCAACTCTAAAGCTTCAGAAAGGCAACAAGAGCCCCAAGAAACCTGTAAGTTGGCCCCTTCATCTGTCAGTGAAGAGCTAAAGGTGTGGTTCTGGGCACTGACAGCTGGCAGTAGCCTCTGCTGGGTGTTAGCCTTTCTGGCTGCACTGTCCTTGGAATGGTGGTCTGATCCCTTGCCAAGTAGCAAGTTAAGCCCCCTGACCGTGTTGGTCATGGTGGGGTTGTTTAAGTTGTGGGTGACCGCTTTGGGTAAGCTAGGTGTTTCCCTGGCTAAGTTAGAATTTGCAGAGGTGGACTCCTCTGATCCCAAACTAAAAAGATTGGGTAAAGACAATAAAGAGTTAGTATTGGGGCATTGTAAGTTAGGTCCTGAAACTGTTGAGGTAGGTCAGCTACCCAAAGGGACTGACCTGGACAGAAGGATGTGAGGCAGAGTAGGCCCTGCAACAATCAAACCAGTTTCTCCACTCTTCCTCGCCTGACAGACTAGGAAGACTCTCCCAGGTTTTGATGAGTCTCCTGGCCAGTGGTCTGGGGGGGCCTCATGTAGGAAACTGTGTTTCTGTTGCCGTACCCGCCCCCACACATTTTTTGCTAGGCCTTTGATCCAACTTTGACTCAAGTGTACTTGGTCCCTGCTAACCAGGTTCCCAGTACCAGTGCTCTTTCCCTAAAAACTGATCCTATTGTTTCCACAATTGCCACCACTTTAGCTTGCGTATAAGTCCCTTGTAAAAGGTACCCCTGGTACCAAGGGCCTTGTGGTTAAAAAGGGTCCCCAAGGGTTGCAGCACGAATTGTGGCACCCTAAGGGACTTCTCACCATGCACATGTGTGCCATGCCCACAGACACTGCATGGGGTATGGGTGAGTCAACCCTATAGCAGGCTTTAGCCCTACGGCAGGGTGCACTATATCTCCTGTGAGGACATAGCTGCATTGGCAGATATGCCCCTGCAATATCCTTGTTGATTCCTGGATATTGTAAGTGACCAGGGAAGCCATAATAAGTACATGGGCTGGACACTCGTCATTACGAGTTCCCGAGCTCCATGATGGCTTCGCTGAAGTATGGGATGTTTGATACCAAATCTAGTCATAATGGACCTGCACTGATTCCAGTGTCAGATTTATTAAAAATTGCACACAGTGGACCCCTTAGAGGGGTCCCCTGAAACTTACCAACCCTTAGTGTGGTCACCGACTGGTCTAAACCAGCTTGCTGCCACCAGACAGTGTTCTGACCTCATTGGGTGAGTGCCTGCATGCTCAGAAACAATGCCTTTCCTTGGTGGAGGTGTTCACATCTCCCCCTGGTCAGGAAGAGCCATCTGTGGCGGAGAGCTTCAAAGGTGTTGCCGCCTTTGTAATGCGACCCCAGCCTCTCCTGTTAGAGAGACAGGCTCCTTGCCTGTCCTCACCCCCTTTTTGGCGGGAGGAAATGTGGGAAAACTTAGAAAGAGTAGTTCCTGACAACCTAAGAAAAGCCAGACACTACAGAGCCGCACCAACAGAGAAGACTGCAGAGAATTACTGACTTGGCCCCAGCCCTACCAGCATCTCTGCAGCCCTCGATGATCCTGCACCAAAAGATGCTTGTCACACAGCTCCGTGACCTCCAAAACCTTAAAAGGACTGCCTGCCTTTGACAGAGATCAAGATCTCCTGAGAACAGCGGATTTGTTAATCAGCAGCAAACTACAAGCAAGGTCGTTGTGACCTGGAGAACCGCAAAACCCTGCTCCTGGTTCCACTTCTGCATCCGATGCCTCTGGCCCAAGTCCAAGTGTCCCATCAGTCCTAATGAGGTTCTCCAGCGCACCAGAGCCCGAGTCCATCGTGGTTTGACCCCTCCCGGACTCCTCAACGTCGCCTGCAGCCTCTGCACGAAGACCCCTTCAACCGGGACCTGCTCCGGTAAGCCGTTTCCGACATCAAAAGACACCCCTGCATCCGCCGGCCCTGGGCCTTTGTGAAGCGGACCGAAGGTATCCCTACGTCCCCAGCCATTGCAACTTACCTCTCCAGCTGTTGGTTTCCTTTAACCAGCCTCCTGGTCTGAGCCTGCAGCCCTTTTCCGATTTTGCCATTCTCCATTGCTTTACACTGGGCACCCAACGCTGTGTTGGCACCCTGCACCCGGCCACCCCTGTGCCATTGGTGGTGTAGTGTTGGTGCTGCTTTGCATCCTGCCCAGTGTTTACCTGAACCCCTGGAGACTGGCTCCCCAAGCCGCTGCTACTTACTTGTAAGCAGCCTCTGTTCGATTGCCCCATTCTTCATTGAGTTGTATTGGGCCCCCGACACCGTATTTGCACCCTGCACCCGGCCGCCCCTGTGCTTCTGGTGGTGAACTATTGGTGCTGAACTGAACCTTGCCCAATACTGACCTTAACTCCCGAAGACTGGTCTTGTAAGTCGATGTTACCTATATGTATGCTGAATGTTTTCTTCTTCCCTTAGGAACATTGCAAAGTCTGAAAATTGCACTAAGTGTGCACTTTTGGAAATGAAAAGTATTTCAATTACAAAACGTATTTGCCTACGACGAAGTTCTGTGGTTCTATGAAATAAATATAACCAAGTGTTATTTTTATAAATTGGTCTCGATAACCAAGTATTATTTTTATAAATTCTTCTCGGATTTATTCATTGAATGTATGTCTCATTTATTGCCACTGTGTGTACAATAAATGCTTAACACTACCCTCTTATAAGCCTAACTGTTCGCCCACACTACCATAAATGAGAGCCTTAGTATTATCTACTTTAGCCTCTGCAAACCCTCTGGGGATCCACTGGACTCTCTGTCCACTATACCTCTTTTTGGTATAGTATATAGACAGACAGCTTCCTACAACTATGTACAATACCACAGTAAGACAGGCACCTGTTGCTATGTTTAGTTTTGTTATTGCAATCATATGCACACCTTGTTAGACAGCATCATGTTTTCTTTCTTCTACTTGTATTCTTTTAATTTATCTTGCATATGTTCTTAAGTTTGTTTGTCTTTTATTGTGGTTCTGTCAGAGGGTGAATGCAAAGATTAGTCAGTGGACAAATGAACAGATGCATGATTGCAAAGATGATGACAGAGTTGCATGTATGATGCCTAAACACATCAATGACACAAAAGTCACTATCGTGTATAAGCGATACCTACTGGCATTGCCAATGCTAGTTATAGAAGGTACATTCACCAATTTTCTGAGATTGGTAGATCTATTACTAGAAGTCTTCTTGACAGAGGTAATTTTGCATTGTATATACACTAATCAAGCTTTTTGTTCATTGAAGAAATGTTTTTCCTTTCCAGAGCTCTTTTTTTATTTTTTTAAAGCATCTAAATGTAGAACTCCGTTTATTGTAGAAACAAATGCATCTTACTGTGCCATGGGATCAGTGTTGTCACAGAGCAACATGTAACTGGATTGGTATATGTTCTGGCTTATTTTTACCAGACGTTCTCGTCAGCAGAAATAAGCTATACCATCACAAACAAAGAATTGTTGTAAATAAAGAGATATTTTGAGAAATGGCGACATTATGTATACAAACACATCAGAGGTCTACACCAACCATAGAAAATCTGGACATGAATTCCTAGACAGCTATGATGGACCTAGTGCTTTTCTGATTACGATTTTGTCATTGATTATAAACCTGTTTTAAATAATAGGATGTGAGATACTTTAACTGAACATAACCAACCGTAAATTACAAACATTATTTAATCTACTTTGCTACTGCAAAACTTTTATTTAATCGCATGTATTTGCCTTCCTGTGCACATCAGCCCGTTTGGGGCAGTTGGTGCTTCAGCCTTTAAAATGTTTTCTGTTTTTCCACAAAAGCTGTCTATACCAAGTTTAGGTCATTTCCCCCCACATAGTGGGTACCCAAAGAGTACCCAGGGTGTGTGCCTTTTTTAACATGTGTCCCTCCAATTGTCTAAGTGGCAACTAATTTCTCCTATATTTGTGGTTTCTACCTACTTGCAGTTTGTGGCGGAAACAGGTGTGATCCCATGGTAACCCAGAAAGCTGTACGTTTCTGAAATGTAGAAAACAATTCTGAAGTCAGCAAGGGGGTCATTTGTTCAGATCACTCATAGTTTTCCCAAACAAATTGTTATAAGGTTTCTTCTGTATTGTTTTCCCTGATGGCTGCTTTACAAAAGTAGTATACCAAGTTACCCGTCAAACTCTTCTGGTCATAGGAATATATAGAACACACTGTACCCAGAACCATCAACTGAGTTGCAACTTATAATGATTTTCATTATGTAGGTACCATGCATCAATTCATATGGTGAAATCTAATGGGAAATGGGTATGAAGGAAACCTATGCATTTTTTAAATGTGTACAAGGTAATGAGTTTAGGAATAGTGGTTATTTGTACAACAATGTGAGGTTACCCATAATATCATGCGATTCAGATGGGTTTTTGCTAAATGTGTTCTTTCTTCCACACTGGTTTCCATGTGGAAGCCACAATTACATGAAAATTCAATTGATATTAACAAATATTCTACTGATGTGTATTCCCACACTTGATACAAACAGTAACCCCACTTGAGTGGATAGACCTATCGCTCGTGAAAGCAAATGCCACAAAAAGCAACAAGGAAACATCAAGATTTTTCATTTAAAAATGACTCATTCGCACCAGTAACAACTTAAAAAGTGTGAAGTCACTGTGATGTTAATGAGGTCTTTACTTCGGTAAAGTTTTGGTCCTTTATCGAAAGGACATGGAGATCCATACCCTCCACTGAACACCTAAAACATCTTAGATCAGATAGAAACTCATACAACAGGAAAATCAGAGATGCAAAAGCCGACTTCTTTAGAACTCAACTTAACCAAGCCAAAAACCGTCCCAAAAAATAGTTTGAAATCGTTAAGCTACAATCGATCAACGCACCTAACCGGCGAAACCATGGTAACATCATTTCCCCAACATACGAGGAATTGGCCACTTTCTTCCTAGAGAAAACAACAATTATTGAAATAGATCTAGAATCAAAGAGGGATCTTCTTCCAAATACAGGGATTGCTTCTCCACTCACCTTCATGGGCCCTGACCGGTTCGGACCCCTGGGAGATGTGCCTAAGAACAAAGCCTCCTGGCACTCCTTCACTCCTCTCAGTGAAAGTGACATCTATAACATTCTTCTAACGATCAACCCATCTAACCACTTCAGCAACCCACTACCACCTCCAATCTTCAAAGAAATAAAAGCTGCCATTCTCCCACTATGGTCTAAGATTGTGAACGCCTCTCTATTGCAAGGCACTCTCCCCGACTTCCTAAAAGTAGGGCAGGTTACCCCATTCTAAAAAAAACTAATGCAGACAGTTCAGACCTTAACAACTTCCGCCCTATTTCCAACATCCCCACTCTGCTCTGACGAAACTTCTAGGAAAATGCATGCAAGCTCAACTCTTCACAGACATTGAGACCTTTCAACTCTTGGACCAACATCAATCTGGTTTTCGTCGAGATCACAGCACCGAATCTGCACTCACTCACATCATGAATGACATATTAAAAATGCTAGACCATAATGAATCATGTCTTCTGATTCTAATTTGACTTATCCTCTGCCTTCGATACTGTTAAACACGACAGCTTACTATCCACTCTAGAATGAAGGATGGGGCGATCAGCGCCTGTACTGCAAAAGTTTACATCATTCCTACACAATAAAACCCAAAGAGGCAAGGTAAATCAATCCCTCTCCCAGCCCTCCGCTGCCAATATGGGGGTACCACAAGGGTCCGCCCTATCACCCATTCGCTTCAATTTATTCTTGGAACCACTGGCAAATGCTGGGAACACTGCGAACATTCTTTATCACATGTATGCAGATGACACTCGACTGTATCTGAAAATCGCCTCCCCAGAAGACTTCATTTCCCTCAACTCTCTCTTGTTGAACATGCAAAACTGGCTCACTGATAACCATCTTAAGCTCAACACTGCCAAAACGGAATTCCTCCTCATCGCTACCCCTAACCACACTCTCAATATCGACCTCTGGATGAAGCATCTTACAGCCTTCAACTGTACACCTCACATTATTGAGTCCGCGAAATCCCTTGAAGTCACTCTAGACAAACACCTGAATATGCAGAGTCATATCAGCAATGCCACCAAGGGAGCTAATCACCAAATGAGAATACTAAGGAAACTCCAACCCTTTCTACCACACAATGACTTTAAACTGGCGGTCCAAGCTCTTGCATTGGCCAGACTAGACTAAGGAAGCTCCACCCTTTGCGGTGTTCCTAAATACAACACGGCCCCCTTAAGGGCCTCACTTAATGCTGCGGCCAGACTGATAACCGGTACAAAAAGAAATTATCACATATCTCTAAAATGGCTTCCGTAAGAAGCAAGAATTCAGCTAAAGATTGCTTGCATGACTCACAGAGCCCTACATTGCAAGACCCCCATATATCTGTCTCAAAAGCTTGAGTTATCAGGGGGAAGCAGACCCTCAAGAAGTGCAAACTCATTACTACTAAAACCACAAATTTTCCAAAAAGAAGAGAACGAGCTACAGAGCATTCTTGGGCATCTCCCCGAAGATATGGAGCTCTCTGCCACCGGAAGTCCGTCGAATCTCATCTACCTCTTCATTCAAAAATGAAGTGAAAACAATATTAATGAATACGTTTTTGCCCTAAGACACATTATGTTTTATTGTTTATCTATCTGCCTATTATTCCATTGCTCTGATTGACCATTACTCTGATGTGCAACCATTGAATCCAGCTTTAGCATGCTACTCCCATATATGTAATGAGTATCTGTACCTACTACTGTATCTTACATAACCTATAATGTGAAGCACTTTGATACCCTCTTGGGTCTTGTTCGCGCTATACAAAACTTTATAAATAAAATAACATGCGGTCTACCCCACAGGGGAGGCAGCGTTTCAATCAGGAGATGCGTTGGAACACAGTTTGGTAAGACTTTGGCCGGAAATGCCAGAGTTATTTGTCACAAATATGGGAAACCTAGTCGTATTTTGACCTGTATTTGGAAAGAATTCTGGGTAAAAAACATGCTGGGGTCCATGCTAGCCACATCATCCTGGATTGCCCTGGGTTGGTAGTGTACCCATGTTGCAAGCTGACTAAATTCTAGAACCATTCACCATTGCAAAGGAGAGTGAATTTGATTTTGTAGGGCTTAGTATTGACGTATGGGCTGACAGGAAGATGCTAACCCCCCCCTCCATTCTGCCTCCCCAGGGGCAGAAATACTGGATGGTGCCTAGGGGTGGAGCCCGATGCCTAGAAGGCCCAACGTCCGACTCCATTCTTTTTCTCACTTGTTTTCCTTGCTGCTCAGGTATATTTTCAGGCCCCTGGTTGGACAGATTGTGGTGTTTACCACTAATCTGCCTATCTCTGAGGGTTGGTGGGGGCTGCTGAAAAATCCCACCAGTCAATCAGGGTGTACGGCAAGAAACAGAACGGGGTGCGGAGCTAGAAGATCCTGGTACTGCTCTGCAGCCCCCCATCCCTGGGCACCAATCTTTCTATCACCCAGGCCATGGGGGCAGAGAGGGTGTGCTACCTCCCCCCACAGCTGACCCTTATGTCATAACTATGCTAATAAAAATTCAAATATCCTCAAATTTGCCATGTGGTTGACTGCAGTATTCGGGCTCAAGGCCCCAGGGTGGTAGAAAGACTGCTGGGACTTTAGAGGATAGGGTTTAGCCAGATGCAACGAAAGGCTGGCTACCACCCCATTTCTTTTTTTAAATTACCCATTGCATCAAGTGGTTATTCTGCCCACCTGGGGCCGTATTACACAAAGTGCCCCTGGGGCACATTGGGCACTTGCGCCTGCTTTGCGTGCCCCCGGGGCACTTTGGTGTTACAGAAGGGGCTGCAGACGCTTATGCGGCCACTTCTGTATTACTGAAAGAGGGTGTTCCCTCATTTGCATGGGGAAGTGGCCCCATGCAAATGAGGGAATCCCTTTGTCTCTGCGCCCGTGCAGTGTTATAGACGTGGGTGCAGAGGCAATGAAGCTGCCAGGGTCGCCCTGACAGTGCGCCACCTGATATCAGCACTTTGGAGGGGAAAAGAGGGCCGTATGGACCCCTACACATCCCCCTGCAGGTGGGTGCAGTCACTCACTGCACTCGCCTGCAAAGGGATCTCTAATCCCCTTTAAAAGTGCAGGCGTGTTGCCGCCTGCACTGTGAAACACTGAGTGGCTGCTTCAAAGCTGCTCCGTTTCTTCACCTGAATGCGCTGCCACAGGGCAGCGTGAGTTCACGGCTGCCCTGGGTGCAGCGCATTCTATGTAATAAGGCACACTTTCCCTATTTGCGGCCGGCGCACCAGTTTTAAGGTGTGCCGGCAGCAAACAGGGAAAGTGCGCCCTGTACAAAATAGGGCCCCTGGTGGTGATTTGGGATACATTTCTAAATTTGCTGGTGCGAGGGGGGGCTGAAAGACTGTTGGCGCTTTAGGTGAGGGATATGACCCAATGTCAGGATGGGCCGGTGTAGGAAATCTTCCTTTTCTATGCACTCACTTTGGATGTTTTACCGTTTGCTGGACCCTATATTTTTTGCTGGCTTTAGAATTCTGAGCACTGTGTCCCTGCGATTTGAGTAGTAACGTACCTGTGCTGCCCCTTTTTAACATGGTCGAATTGGCATATTTAACTTGCTTATAAGTTAATAGTATACGATGCAGGGTGTGGTACGGTACCCAGGGCCTGGAATTTAAATTAGAGGTGGGCGGAGCTCGCGGAGTTGCACTACGAGACATTCTGCAGAGTTGCATAAAAACTCAGTGGAATTCCGCAGAGATCCGTGAGCGGGTGGAGTTGCTCCACTCACCCACCCCTACTACGATTAAACCAGGCTCAACCTCCCCCACTTCAGCTGGAGGACCAGTCCTCACTAATTGGTTGACCTTCCACCGCTTGGCAAAATTCCCACCTGCACAGTGGCTACCAAGCACGAACCAAACTGGCTGGAAGTTAACATGGCAGCGCGCTACAAAACACTCCAAAAAAACATAAACACACTCAGTCTTTCCTTCAGCATGAAGTCTGAATCACTGAGAATACCGCAACCTATTATTTTATCTGTTGTTTGAAGTTAAGTTCTTAATGTAAAATTAAATTCATAAAAGGGTGCCATATTGTAGTTGTTTTTGTCTAAATTTTACTTTTTTGTGCCTTGTGTGCTTTGAAACGCATTGTTGGAAGAGTAGTCCAAAGTATACATTCGGTAAGAAAAAAAGATGAAGGAAAGCACAGCCAGTTGTTAAGGAAGGCCAACAAAAGTAGGAAGGAAAACAACGGAATTCTGTGTAATATAAAGCAACTGAGCGATGTGTGAGGGGGTCCCACACAAGCCCTGTGCCAGTGTACTGAGGAAAACACATGGAAGAAGTGGCTACTCGCCACACACTCAAGACAGACAAAGGTAAATAATTTCCAAAGCCAGTGGGTGGGTAGTCCTCACTGTCACCTAAACTGAATATTTATACTCCCAGAGAGTATATCACGGTAAAGAGGCATTCTGCATATGCTGCTAACAGATTAAATTTTAGCAGCGGAAGGTGAAGTTCACCGAGCGGCACAGTTTCCTGTTGTAGAGGAAGGACAGGTGCACAATCGGCATTTGTCTTCTCTGGTACTACTCGTAGGGCAGGGCAAGCTCCTACCTAATGCTAGACTGAAGCCTCCCGCCTGACTGACCTAGTGGGGGAATCCCATGCCTGCCCCATGACTACTGCAACTTCCCAGCCTGAGCCACAGGAGCACACCTCTGAACTTTCCGAGGCCCAAGGACAGGGCGGGGCTCCTACAGGAGCCTGTGTGGAAGCCGCACATTGGCCAGTAGGCAAGTGTGGGATGGAATCCAGCATCTCCAGATGCTTCTAATGGCTGCATCCATTGGTCACCTGAACCCATTCCGCCTACCTCCGAGATTTAATGCTTCGGTTGGCCACTTCCAGCTCCCAATACCCTGTTTTGTTTAGTGGTGGGTGCTGACGAACTCCACTTCGCGGCGTAGGCAGAGTTTTTTCAAAACTCCACCCTCCAAGCAGAGTACGGAGTGACAAAAACTCTGTGAACTCCGCCGGCGGAGCGGAGTTTACCACCTACTCCTAATTTAAATGTCCCTAGTTGACTGAAACACCGATTGTGCCGGCCACTACAGTGGCAGGGTAAACATAGCTTCAGGCCTACCATTGTAGCCTGACTGTAGCAGTTTAGAAAATGTAGCAGTTTAAAAAATGTAATTCGACCTATCCAAAAAAATAAAACTTTTGACAGATCAGAATCTCCCTTACAAATATTCGTAAGTCATCCCTATGAAGGCCTTGTAGCCCACAAGGCAGGATGGATGATATTTACAAGTAGGACATGTATAAATTTGAAGTTAGCATGTATTTGCAGTGATTTGTACCTAAGGGCTATTTTTACTCTAGGAAGGCTTGCTGGCCCCTACAGAGAAACACTGGGAAGTAGTTTTAAATACTAATACTTTATCTCGGGAAAGGGGCCAGCTAGAAAAATAATACCACTATTTTTAATAGTTATTAAAAATCCAATTCAGTGATCCCACTTTTATAAAAAATATAAAGGAAAAGTAACTTTTAGAAAGTTACCCTTTACTTGCCTGAACTGTCAGAAGGCTAACTAACATAAGCCTCTGCCAGCTCCCAGTCAGTGATCAGCCTTTTATAGGAACAAAATGCCTCCCCAGAGCAAACAAAAGGATGGTCTTAATGGCCATGGATGAGTCCTCTGAACTCTGCAGAATATGCAAAGTGGGGCTGTGGGCATCTTTTTTGACAATACAGTCTCAAATCCTGCATGCAAGATCTGCTTGGCTTACTTATAACCTTTGAGATATACTTGAAAGGGGAGAAAACAGGATGGCAAGACAATTTTTGTCGACCCACTGTCTGGTTGCTGTAGGGCTCGGCCTCTTTCCTACCATACTTCTGTTTCTGGGTTTATTGTGGGTACAGTGGGTACCTCAAACTGGATTTTAGTCCTCATGTGGTAGGACCCTAGGATTAGCTTAGTACACTCCCAACACACACCTCCAGGGCCCAAGATTAGAGTGGCCGAAGACTTTTGCCTTCTTGATAATACCCAGATGGTGACGAAGTAGCAGCTACAGATCACCGCTCTGTGGGGCAAAAAGAAAAACAAACCTCAAATAGAATAATTCTCTTGTTCTCACTGACAAAATTGGCTCAGGATGAGTTGGGGGCACCCAGACTAAGAAAGTCTGAGATGAAACTGGCGCAGAAGATATAATGGAAGGAATGTGGTGGACAAAGGAGTGGCCACAAGAGAAAAACAAGATGGTGGGGCTATGCAACCTGGTGCTTTGTAGCCCAAGCAGAAGAGGGTGAGGTAAAAAGAAGAAACTCCCTAATACTGGGTAACTGCAGAACCACTAAAGCATGTGGGGGAGACTCAGCGGAGCCTGAAAGACCAGAAGAGTCGAAGTGATGATTAAGGGAGCAACAGGTGCAGCAAGCGGTGAAGTGCAGCTTAAACTGTGGGGGAAAAGTACGGGTGCGCCTGATCTCTCTGCCCTTTTCTCCTCCCTGCAGCAAAAGGCTCACTGCAGGAGGTTGCGAAGGGAGAGGAGTTTGCCGAAATGCACTGAGCAGATGCAATGGAGGTGAGTCACAGCCTACAAAGAGAAAGTGTGGGGCAGGTACACCTTCTGAGATGTAAACAAGATGGGGCCATTAGCAATGTAAGGTCCAGAGGTTGCTAGAAATAATCGTGTGGCATTAGCGAAGCAAAGACATAACAAACGCACCCCTATATGATGAACCAGGGGAAACCTCAAGGCAAAGTATACTGTTCTCCTACGTCACTAGATCTTGACTGCAAGAGGGGGCACAACAACCAGAAGAGCATGGTGAAAGCCAAGTCATAATGGCTGAGAAACACATGCCCTCCCTCACAAGGAAAATCTACAGGCTTGCCTCGCAGATTTAAAAAAAGACTTTGACAGATCCCTCACGGAGGGTCTCAGTAGACTTCTTGCACAATTGGCCTCGGATATTTCAGAAAAGAAAAGAGGAATAGAAAACATGGATTACAGAGTGGAGGCAACAGAACAATTCCTCCAGTAATTTGATATAGATTACTGTTCCCAGAGTGGATGTCATTCAAATGGAGAGAGAAAGAGACACTAGTGAAATAAGCACAGGAGGCGAAATGGACACTTGACATACAGGGAAAGGACGCTAAGCGATTGGAACTAGAAGTCAGACAACACATGAGAGACAGTTGAAGAAGGGCAAATCGCTAGACGATGACTAGATGGCAAAGAAAAAAAGCAATGGCGGAATAGAAAGGGAGAGAGAGGGGATACTAAACAGGGAAGTAATACTCCTGTAGAAGCCAAGGAATGAAGTAGACTGAGAACAATAGTGAGGAATTACAAATTCAATTGGGACCTGACAGGCATCTGGAAAGGAGGAGTAAATAAAGACAAAGGATAATGGGAGACAGAAGGAGATAAATGAACATGCTCCACGACAGCGGCAAATGGATGGAAAGATTGGTTACAACTGCAAATATTGATTTGCTGGCACGCTCCAACCGTAGCGGTACTACAAGCCTGTGGAAGGCAGGGAAGAGATCCATAGAGGCCTCTTTTTCCACCCAAGGAGATTTTAATATACACAGTGAGTGCCTGGACAATTCTGAGGTGGCGTCCTTTGTGGCTGACCTCGCTGCTCTAAATTTAGTCAAAATCAACAATGGCCCAACGCATGAGGCAGGCCACACACTAGATATTGTTTTTACTAATTCTTCTTATATTAAATGTGACCCTCCCCAACCGCTTACTTGGTCTGACCATGCTCTTATCAGTATCCACTTACAGGGCCCTGGAGTACAAGTAGCTCCCCGCCCAATCTCAAAATGCCTTTATAGACAATGGCATAAAGTCACTTCGGATTCTTTCCCAGCTGCATTTATTGCACCCTGGGAAACAGAGCCCAAGAATGTTGAGGAAGGGCTGGCCCGTTTTAACACAGCAGCCATATTGGCCATAGACCAATTTGCTCTCTTGAAAGCCGCATCCAATAAGGCCAAGCGTCCCCAAATGGCCTGGTTCACACCTGAGCTTCGGAACGAAAAGCGACAATGTAAAAATATGGAGAGGCGTTGGCGTCGAACTCACAATGGTAATGACAAAGAGAGATATAAGGTCTCGCTCTCTCAATATCACAAAAATATTAAAACAGCATGGAGAGTTTTTATTGCCCAACAGTTAAACCAGGCAGGGAATGCTCCTAAAGTCCTATTTCAGATTCTTAAGTCTTTTTCACTCCGAAAGCCTGTGACCTCGAGGAGGCCCCGTCGAAAGCCCTTTGCGATGCAATAGCGCAACACTTTACTCAGAAAATCGAACTCATTTACAATAAGATTGCATCAGCGGGTAGCCTGCAGCCAGCTGCTGTGAATCATAAGGCCCCTGCCTGTACGGAGAGGCAGCAGTTGGTGAGCTTCTCCCCTCTGACTCCAGAGGATGTTGAAGTCCTACTCTGTACTGTGAAGTCAGGCTCCCCCCTTGACGTCATTCCTGCCAAAATCTCCTCCACACTTTCAAAACAACTCTCTGCATCTATTTGTTGCCTCCTCAACCTCTCCCTAAGAGAGGGACATCTCCCGCAGGAATGGGAAACGGCACAGGTCATACCCATTCGTAAAAACACGAAAGTTCCTATGGAAGACCTTTCCAATTTGCGGCCCATATAGCTACTGCCCCTTATGAGTAAGCTTCTGGAGAAATCAATTAATAAACAGCTGTCAGACTATGTTGAGTCCTCAGGTAGCCTCGATACATCGCAATCAGGTTTTAGGCCTAAGTACAGCACGGAGACTGCCCTGGTGGCTGTCACAGATAACATCAGAATGGCCTTGGATAAGGGCCAATCCACTCTTCTCGTGCTGTTAGACCTCTCGGCCGCGTTTGACACGGTCAATCACCAGATTCTGCTTAGGAGGTTGGAGGACATAGGGATTGGAGGTTTAGCCCTGCGGTGGTTGACAAGCTTTCATACTAATTGATCTCAGACAGTCAACCTCGGACCCTTTAGATCTCAAACCATGGAGCTGTCCAAGGGAGTGCCACAGGGCTCATGTTTGAGCCCCACTCTGTTTAACATATATGTCACTCCCTTGGCAGATCTCCTGAGGTCTTCCGGGTTTACACCAATCTCATACACTGATGATACGCAGCTTACTTTCTCTTTCAATACATCTATCCTCTCAGCCCAGGCTACCTTCTCCTTGGGCATGACAGCGATATCTAATTGGATGATGGGTAACTTCCTTCAGCTCAACGTAGGGAAGACCGAGATCATGCTTTTTGGTGAGACCTCATTGTTATGGTCACCAAACTGGTGGCCACCAGATCTCGGTTCTCCCCCTACACCTAAGACAGCCATAAAAAAGCTCGGTGTCTGCCTGGATCAGGCGTTAACCTTGAAGAAACACGTGGCCCATACTGTCGGTGCCTGTTTCCATGCGTTGAGTTTGCGGAGACGTGTCTTTCCTTTTCTTCCAGACTCCTCAAGGAAAACCCTCATCTAGGCACTGGTACTAAGCAGATTAGATTATTGTAACGCTCTGCTGGTATCAGCTAATGAATCTTCTCTGGATCGGTTGCAAGTAGTCCAGAACACCGCGGCGCGCCTGGTTTTAAATGTACCCTCCAGAACTGCCTATGCCCCGCTGCTCCGACAGCTCCACTGGTTGCCGGTGCGCAAGCGTATCAAGTTCAAAATCTGCTGCACCGTCCATAAAGCTGTGTTTGGCAAAAGCCCCGCCTACCTTGCTGAGAAATTCAATCACTACGCCCCCGCTAGGGATCTGCGCTCAGGATCTAAATCTCTTCTCGTAGTCCCCCGGGTCAAGAAGTCTAGGATGGGGGGGAAAGCCTTTTCACATCTTGGCCCTCAGCATTGGAATGAGCTTCCCATCACGCTGAGACAATGCCCAGACCATCTTCAATTCAGAAGACTCCTTAAAACAGTCCTGTTCTAATTTGGTTGCCCTTAGCTCTCTCTTGCATGCTCCGCAGTGCAGAGATACCCCTTCTGGGGGGATTCAGGCGCTATATAAGTCTTTATTATTATTATTATTATTATTATTATTATTATTAAGGACAACAGACTGTATCAAGGAGAAATGTAGGTAAAGGTTGGATAAAAATGTGTTATTGGTTTCTGTTGGGGGCTAATGTTGGGAATGGGACACAACTGGAGAGGGGAATCAGGGCACACTCATAGACAACAAAAAGAGGGAAATAGAAGGTGGCAGGATGGTGAATGATTAGCTGTTAAAGGTAAAACTCCCGTCATTAAATGTGAGTGGTTTAAACTCAGCCAATAAATGACAAAGATTGTGGTTGCATGTATTTGCATCAGATAACGCATTTGCTGAGGGTAGATCAAAAGAGACTACAACGTAAAGAATGCCCTATCCAAGTATATGCTTCTGGGACCATGAAGACAGCAGCAGTCTCGATATTAATACAGTATATTTTCCAAGCATAGATCCACTTAGTAGAGACTGACAAGGATGCTACCTCTTAGTGCAACTGGAGCACAATAATTATCTACTCACATTCTTAAATATTTACGCGCCTTATACAGGGCAGGATAGTAATTTATGGTCCATGCTATGGAGTTGCATAAATCTTTGAAAGGTGAAGTGGTGGTAGCAGGGGATTTTAATCTGGTCAGGCATGGGTAGGACAGATCAAAATCCTAAAGCCTGACACGTAAAGCTGCCATCAGGAAGCAGAAAGTGTTAGCAGAGGACTTTGGATGTTTTCACGCATGGAGATGCGCACATCAAGAAGACAGGAACTACTCTTTTTTTTCACCTACACACAGGACGTATACTAGAATAGATGACCTCTTTGTACTCAAGCAGGTGTTACAACACATGGAAAGTACAGAACAGGGAGATACCACACTAACTGACAATGCACTCATCTTATTGGAATGTAAAGGGGAGGGAATAGAAAAGAAAAAGGGTTTGTGGCGCTTGAAAAATTGCTTGCTGCATGACTTACTTAATTTAACAGAAAACCGTTTTAAATACAGGCGTTTCTGGACGTACACAAACATGGTGTACACATCCACACGGACACAGTGGGATACTCTCAAGGCAGTTCTTAGGGGCACGTTCTTAACACTAGATGCCTGGGTTATACGGGAGCGAAAACTGGACACAGAAAAGATTTGGGGACTGTTGGAAGTGGAGGTCCTTATCGCTTACCGCCGCCACAAAATGCTAACCAACAGTTAAGCTCTTTTCTAACCGTTTCCCAAAAGGTTAGGCAAGTCGTATTGCTAGAATAACACACGGTGCAAAAGGAAACAATACTGCAATGCGTAACGATATTCTCTTATACTGTGCAACAGAGAAACAATGCCATATGTAGCGCCACAATCATGTACTTTGCAATAATGCAATGCATATCACCACCAGCATGCCCTGTACCAGGAAGAAACAAAGCAATGCGTCACGCTACAATCCTGTGCAGTGCAATGAAGAAATAATACACTGTGCCACGTTATACTCAGATACTGTGCACTGAAGAAATCATGCAATGCGCCACGTTACAATCAGATAATATGCAAGGGAGAAATAACGCAGTGCGTAGCGCACCAAGCATAAAGTTCGTCAGGCACAAATGAGGTCAGGCGTCATACGACAGTTCGATAGTTCGTTAGCAGCAATAATACAAAGTGTAATACGACAGTTTTACGTGCTCCGTTAACAGTGCCCCCGTTATGGATCAAATGATGACACAAAAAGTACTGCTTCCCACTCCGGCCCCAGTACTGCCCCATCTTGGGTCAGCACGGGCCGGGATCCGAGCCGAAGCAACGGCTCGCGCAGCTGACGGAAGCGGGACGCCGAGAGAGTGTCCCTCCAGGCCCGCACCCCACCCCAGGTGTTGATCCACGTTACCTGGGGGGGCGCGATCCCACTCTCCTCCCCGACGTCAGTGACTTGGGCCTTGATCCAGAACTCCGTCACGGGTTGCGCCGGACTCGGGCCGGCGGCTCAGCTCTTCTGTGGCTGCCGGTCCGGGCCGCTACTGATTGACTCCGAGGGCCCCAATGACTTGGCCCTCACTCCGGCAGTCTCAGTCCACACCGAGACCCGCCCTCAGCACTGTGGAGACTTCACTTCAGTTCGGTGCACACCCTCACCAGGCACTCCTCACCAGCACCTCAGGTTGCACTTTGACACGGCACTGCGCGTCCGAGACTCGCCTCTTCTCCGGTGCTCACGACGATCTGGCGCTCTTCACCAATGCTCCGCTTGCACTTCAACATGCACCCTGCGCGTTCGAGCCTCGCCTCTTCTCCCGGTGCACACAATGTCCAGGTGCTCTTCACCAACGCCCTGGCTGCACCACGACACGCACTCTTGCGCGTCCGAGTCTCACCTCTTCTCCCGGTGCACACGATGTCCAGGCGCTCTTCCCTAACGCCCTGGCTGCACCACGACATGCACTCTTGCACGTCGGAGACTCACTTCTTCTTTTGGTGCCTACGAGGCCCAGGCGCTCTTCACCAACACCCGGGCTGCACCACGACACGCACCCTTGCGCGTCTGAGACTCACTTCTTCCGTTGGTGCACACGATGTCCAGGCGCTCCTCACCAATGCCCTGGCTGCACCACGACACGCACACTGTGCGTCTGAGCTTCGTCTCGTCTCCCCGTGCACACCACGACCAGACGCTCCTCACCAACGCCTTGGCCTGCACCACGACACGCACTCTGCGCGTCTGAGACTTAGCTTACTCCTGCGTGCCCACGATCACAAGGCACAACTTCTGAGGGTCTCAAGCGGCCAAAAAGCATGCGCACACTGCGTTGCTTGGGACTTCTCCGGAAACTTTTATGATCCTGTATTTCCAAACAGGGAGCCAGCTCACCTCGCGCCCTTGGGGTTACAAGACACAGCACAAAGCACAGTCTTCTTCAAGCAGGGGGACCCAGCGCCTCCAAGCACAGTCCCAACAGCCTCTTCCTTAGTTAGAACAGCAAACTGCAGACCAGCCCCAGATCACGAAGCAAGGATTGATCTATCCACAGCAGTCTCTTCAGTTGTTCCTTCTTTAGCAGAGGTTCCTCTTGACCACAGAATGGGTCCAAGCCTTTTCAGTCTCAATCCATATCTGTTTCATTCCAACGTTCAGGGGCTTCAGCTCTCATAGTTATACCCCTTAATGTCTTTGAAGTATGTATGTGCTCAGGAGTCCCTGACCCCTCCCTAAATCAACTCTGGGTGTCTCCCTCCCAGTGTCACCTCTCTCCCTTTGATACTGGGGGTCTGGATCCTTAATCACTCAGCAGGAGATGGGTCAATTGGTTTATAGCACCAGCCCAGGCCTTTTCACCTCCCGGGCTTCTCCTCCCCCTACTCTCCAGATGCAGGGCAGCCTGGTGCCATCTCAACCCCTCCCTGGGGTCAAGACCTCTCCCAGCTCCTCTCACCTTTCAGTTCCAGACAGACAATCCACATTTCTGAGATAACACAGAAATGCTCAGAGCACAAAACTCAGCCACTTTCTAAAAGAGTGGCTTATAAACACACAGTGACAAAACCACCTTCACAGAAAGATGCATTATGACACTGTGAGTTCATACATACCAAACTTCACCTTTCCATTATAAACTGACAGGAAATTAGGCTAACAAACACAACACCCAGCCTCCCCCATTCTGTCCTATGGGCAGAATGGCCTTTCAGCAGTGAAAAACGAAATGGAGAGTTTTTCACTGTCAGAACATAACACACACCTCACTTTATGTTCTGCCTTTTACCTACACTGCACCCTGCCCAGGGGTTACCTGGGACCTACCACAGGGGTGCCCACGTGTATGAAAAAGGGAAGGTCAGGCCTGGCAAGTGGTTGCACTAGTCAGGACAACATGCTAACTTAGCATTCTGCGCGCAGGCCCTACACTGAAGGCCTGAGTTCCCTTCTCTGCGTGCCCTTGCATTACTAGCCCTGGCACACACAGTGCACATCACTAGGGACTTTACTAGTAAGGCGAACATACCAATCATGGCCAACCAATCACCATTATATTTTACATAGGGAACTCCTTTACTTTGACACTGATCAGCAGTGGCAAAGTACCCAAAGCATCTAAATTGGCATCTCTAGGTCAGGAAAACGGTCTAGGGGGAAAGCAAAAAGTTTAGGGAACTTTAACCAAAAAGGCCAAGTCCTACAGGGACAGTTAAGAAGAGAACAACGTAAGAAAGAACACACCACGGCAGGCAGGGTTAGGATAATAAATAGTTTAAGATGGTATTGCGGGGTCAGGGACAGAGTTGTCCGCAAAAATGGATGAGGCAATGTGTTCCAAAAGCAAGATTTGAAGTAGCATTCCAAAACAGAAAAATAAATAAGGTCTGACTCAGAAATGGAGTTCAAGACCAGTAATTTAGTAAAACCATGAAGGTTTATTTCAAATATTAAAGTACAATACAGAAAGATAAAAATGTAGCAGTCATAATAGATCAGTCTTAAAGCTCAGAATCAAGTGCCACAAAGGCTTAGCATTTCAAAATAGATGCACAGAGAGCAAAATCTAGAAAATTAGCAAAGTTCAACATGTGCAGCAAATCAACTGAGCCCCAAAAAGATCTGGCTAATGACCAAATTGAGGGCCTTTTATAGTAAATTTCACCCTAGAAAGCAATGGAAATTGCATGGTTAACATGTGGCGAGCAAATGTAGCAGTACAGTAACAAATCAAAATTCAGCTTTATAAAACGTCATATATTACCACCATTCCAGCACTCTGACCTAATGTCGTCAGAGGTGTCAGAACAAATCTGGTTATAAAAATTATTAAAAAGGCTCATTTATGAATAAACTAGCGGAAGAGCCTTGAAAAGTATCTTAAGGTTTTCTCTGTAGTTCCTCGATTACAACATGTCATTACAAAATAAACAGTGCACATTTTACTGCGTGCAGCGTCAATGAGAAATATAAAAACACTGAATATTATGAAGCAACAGCCATAATATTACAAAGTGAAGTCATGGCCTAGTTGAGTCGTAGTTTAGCACAGGCCAGAAAACAGTCATGAAAATCACAGCAGTTCTGTTTTAATTGCAAAATGTTCATGTTAATATGCATATCAGAAATTATCTCTGACAAATTTCCCCGGACAATTACAACTATCACCAAAAACCCCACTATTAAATTTATATTATGCATTGCTTTCTGTCTTTTACAGCTCAATTCTTCAAACATCGTGCTTTGAGGTCTTCAATTTCATAAATCTCTCACTTTCTCTTATTTATCGACATTGTTGACTACTTCTTACACCCACAATTTATTTCCATTGTATAAAACATTGCTTCAAGCAGTTTAAGCAAAGGAATGAAATTAATTGCATAAATTAACACAAATATTGAGGTTAGAACATAATTCAGCACACTCCCTGCTATCTAACCACTCATCAATCTTTCCAAAGCCCCTTCCAATGTCATTAAACCAGGAACCAACCGATTCCCACAAACCATACTCCTCAAGAGCATTTGCTTCACAAGAAAAGTTAGTTAAATGAGTTATATAAGCATTAAGAAGTGAATTGTTATCTAGAATAAAGGTACAGCTATTGCACCTTCAACATACGGCAGACTTCGCCCTCCTTCGCTGTAAGGATTTCAAATGCAAGGCGGTTTTGTATAATCATAGCACGCATAGCCGGTAATTCCCCACTCATTTTTGTTAATGCACCAGTAGTGTTAGAAGCAAGGCGACCTATAGGTGTTAACAATCTTCTAATTTTCATTTCATTCAATGCCATGATGGAATCACAGCACCAAGCACATCTAATACAATTTGCCCAAATCCATGCTTTATCTCCTCAAACCAACAGCATCACTCATTTCATTCAAATGGTATACCGAGGTAATACCAAAGCAAGATAACTCACCACCCAGTTATGAGGCATGTTAAAATAGGCAGTCTTACCACAAACATAATACATTCCTCTAAATATAGGTTCTTCACCAATCAGAAAATCATCATCAAAAATATAATTCCTTTCACACTCACTCTTTCCAACTCATTCTATTGAACTAGTACTCTAAGACTTCTGTCGAATCACACAAAGCAGAAATTAAGCATAAGAATAGACCAACTAAAATGATTAATATCATTAAAAATGAAAATATGCCAAACATTTTGCAGTACCTTTGTCTGCAGTTAGCCATCCTTCTACTAGGTAAAATAACAAGCATTGGCATAGCCAATAGGTATTGCTTTTGGGACCTTACATGTGTTTAGCCAGAGCTATTGGCTTTGCCAATATCTTTAAGCTATGTTTTAGAGCAGTGTGGCTGCTGTGCAGCATTTTGGTCATTGCTCTTCTTTGCCACCTAAAGATTATTTCTTGGACAACTGCGAAAAGCAATAGTTTGTAGTCATATCCCCTGTGGGAAAAAGACCAGTGCCTTGGACTTCACACATTATAAGCTGAGCTCTCAAGTATCCCACGTCTATGCAAGATTCTCACTGAGTTCACTTGTTTTTGTTTGCATTGTGGAACTTGTGTTCTAATTTGATTTGTTCACGGTCTGGCGTTAGCCAGGACATTTTGATGTTACTAAAATTACGAGTAGAATATTGTCATGGGGGTATTTAACCAGCTTTCCCTTATCCACTGGTCTGTTATTGTGTCTCTCACATTTTACCTCTGCGCACTACAGCATACAACATGGAGCACTGGTTCAGCCATTGGCTAATTTAATTGTGAGTGACGGCATTCTGTCTTTTCACAAGGTGCACAATCACACACAAAGTAGTGCCCTGAAGTACCACAGACTAATATGGAAATGTGTGCTTTTTGTGACCAAAAACATTTTTGCTTTTAGCCTATTTTTATTTTGATTGAGAAAAACCGACTAGTTTCCTCAAAAATGTTTTACAGCTTTTCCACAGTTTAGAAAACACTATGATAAAACAAGCACTGACAAAGCCAAAAGACTGGTGGCCAATGCCAGACGTACTGGCTTTACCAATGCTTTTTTTTTTTTACTGCAAGTCCAGGATGCAAACTCAAAACCTGGACTGGATGGGCTACTCACTGATGGAGCTGGAGAACTGTTGAACTATGCAGACTACGAGAGCGGGGCGAGAGACATGACTGAGTAGGCAATAGTGGAAGCAGGACAAATGAAACAGATAAGACTTGATGCCTAGCCATGATAAAAAATTCACAGGCGACCTTCGGGTCTGGATGGCAATACCGAGCAATCTAATAGAATTCTTAATCACAAGCATCTGTGAACAATCTATGGTCTTAGTGTTGCAGGTTGACAAATGAAACCGCTATGCAGGTCAAATTAAAACACAAACTATAACCAGTGAAATTGTGGGATGTAGTGGGATAGATTGCACATGAACAGGGAATAAATACCCCGATATAGGGAAACTGGGTGTGCCTTGGATGGCCATGGATGGCTGTGATGGCTGTGATGGGGATGGTGGGGGTTGGGGCACTGGACCTGATAGAACACAAATATGACACCTTAGCTCTTGGACTTAAATACTAAATCACTGTGATGAAATTGATGCCTACAGTCTCTGGATGGCACGTGTACTGTCTGAATGTTGGGATTCTGTTGGTGAAATAATAAAACTTTGAGAAAAAGCATGCATTGGAGGATGATACAGACATGAAGACAGGTCTTTGGAAAATGAATGTGACTGTAGAAGGTCCAGTTACCTCGTCGTCAGCAAGGATTAGGAAACGTCTGACTGGAAAAATCTTCAAGGAAAGCGTGGGCGGTTTTCCATAATTTCGAATATATACAGTAAAATCTGAAAAAAAGTCGGTACTCCTGGTGGATTTTCCCTCAAGTGCCAGGTGACCCAAGTGTATACCTACTGAGATGGACATTATAAGAGAAATATGATGTGGTATGAGTGCCTACTACACACAAAATCACAAAGCACAGTGTTCATCAAAGGCCTTTTACTGAGGGAAGGAGGCGCTAGAACAGCGTCAGGAAGCGGTTTCATTTGCCCTTTTGTTTTGTTTAGTAGCTGCAACCATTCCCTCAGGGTTCCTTTGTTAAAGCAGCAAAGCTGTGAAGTTTGGCAACGTGAGACATTCACACTCCTATGAACAGTTTTGCACTATAATATGCCGGTAATACAGCTTACTGACCAGCACAGTTCAGCAGTTACAGATGTGCACACGTGGAGGCAGTGGCACCTAGAGGTGGGAGAGTAAAAAAATTAACAAGTCGAGCGGAGCCAGGGATCTGACTTGGCTGTGCCCAAGCAGAGCTCGAAAAATGTTTGCTATTTAAATTATACAACAGACATCATCGATAAAGTCTCTTCAAAATTCAGAAAAGTGCATTCTCTTAACATGTGGAAGCTTTATAATGATTATAAAGTTGAAAATAGGTAATAGTGGATGGTCTTTGACCGATGTCCCTTAGCGCTGGATGTGCATGGAATTCCCAGCCAACCTTTAAAGCTTCAGCGTGCCCGTGCGCCACTTTGTTTAGAAACTGAACTTTGTGTTATCGCACTCTTGTGCTGTGCTTGGTTACCTCGAGTTTTTGAAGCAATGGTGCGGTTTTGAAGAAGCTGCCCCTCGTGAACCCTCCCACCCCCACCATGTGTTCCTGCACGACGCTCTTAGCTGCTGGAAGGTGGGCTGTGTATGTGTGAGAGAAACACAACATTCTTTGAACAGTGGGAGGGGGGATTCAGATGTTTGGCTTGTTGTGTGCTCAGCCTGTGAGTCAGTGGGGTTTAAGTGAATTGGATATGAGGCATCTAAGCTACCCCCGGGCTACAGGAAGTGCGAGGGGGAAAACAGCAGCAGTTGAGTCATATAACTGAGCGGTGAGTGCAGCACGCAACTGCAGGCATGTCTATTTTTGCAACAAAAAAAATCCCAGAGATCCTACTAATAAAGGACAAGTTTGCTTTTCAAGTTAGCAATGTGGTGTAGCATACAGAGCTGACAACTTTGGGACTGGGGAACCGGGTTCTAGTCTTGACAACGGCTCTACAAAAAAACATGCAGATTGTAACAAATAAAATTAAACTCATAACAAATAAAATTAAACAATGGCTAATCAAACCAAATAGGAACCAAAATAAAATCACAAATGCTGATCCTATTCCAAATGCCAATCCCACTACGGCAATGATTGCACTCCCTTCAGAACATGTACAGAATCAGGTGAACAAAAGAAGTGGGAGCAATTCAAAGAAAACAAGCGGCGCACGAAGTAAACAAAACACAAACACTTAACATGAGCAGAGGCAGGCCAACAAAAAAAGAGTGATCTCAAAGTATCCTAAATAACATGAACAGTAAGAGCACACGTAACAGGGGCAGTCCTCATGGGAGGACACAAAAGTCCAAAAGAAGGGAAGCGTATTCACCAAACAAAAGCTGGCATTTACAAAGGACAGTAAGACGAACCAATGAAAAAGATGGGCGGTGCTTGAAGCCCATATTGTAGATACAGCATGTCTCGAACAGTCAGCATGCATGAGCTGCCTAGGGGAGACCTAAAGAGGAGTCAGGCTTCAATTGCTGCAAGTTTTCAGTTTATTAACTCAGTCCAAAGTATTCAAGAAACCGTAGAAATTGTGTTTGGATACTTAGGTACAAAAACAAAACTAATTAATAAATTCTTTTTGTGTGTCTCCATAATTTCAGCTCAAAATTTGATCAATTTTTTTCTTTTCTTTGGGCAATTCTTCTGGTTCTCCCTAAAAAAATGAACTGGTAGTAATTTGTCAAATCAGACTTCTACATCTGATTCTTCATCTGCAGAGACTGATGTTAAATAAGTCCATTCAGGTGATGTGTACTGGTAATTAACTCTCACTGATTTTTTCAGTAATTTCAATGGTTTCTGGCTCTTCTCTCATTGACTCTGGCCTTTTAGTCTTCGAGTGAACTCTTCTGCTTCTTCTCACTGACAATTGTCACCACAAAGCACATTTTCTTCTTCTGATTCTCTTGGGACTACTGAGGATCCTTTTTCTTCACTTGCAACTGGCTTTTTGCTTTTTTCAACATCAGTAGCTCAACTCATTGTGAACTGCTTTCCTTTAAGGTTTTTTGAGTATCGAATTTTTAGCTTTACGTTCTTATGAACTCGAGCTTCAATTGGAGTTTCAGTCTCTTGTTTTTCTTGTTCATGATATGCCAATGCTTCTTCTTGTTGATTCTGACTTTTGGTTTCTTTACCTCCCCCCCTCTCTGAAACTTCTCCTCGTCATACCTATGGATCCGTGCAGCAAACTCTAGCTTGACACTGTGAATCAATGATTGTGGTCACCACCTCTTCATTGCAGTCTTCATTCTCTTCATGTGAGCTACATAGATCTACTGTGGATTTCCAACAGGCTTCAGGACAGTATTAGTCAGAAAGATTACCTAGTGCGGGCCTCTCCGGCGTGGTTCCAAATGGTTTTTGCTCACTGAAACTCAGCCAACAGGTTGAAATGGATGGCACAGAACTTCTTTTGTAGATGGTGTTGCCTCATTCACCTAATGAGAGAGTTTTTTCAACATCAGCCAGACCTTTAGGGTAGTCCAACACAATGTCATCACTTATCAATAAGAAGTGCTGTTGAGGGAATGCATGGAGTTCTCATAGTACTCTCCATGAGGATTTCATCTGGAGAGAGGGCTGTCTTTTTATTTGAAGTATTTCTAACGCTCATGAACACAAGTGGAAGTACTCGGGCTACTTCAAGTTTGTCGAAGTACACAACTCATCCAGCTAGGATTTTAGAGTTCCATTCACTTTCTCAATCTCACCCGATGCTTCTGGTCTGTAACTGCAGTGGAACTTTTGCTGAATTTGTAAAGTTGTACAGAGTACTTTAAGGATCCCATTTTTAAAGTGGGTACCTCAGTCTCAATAGAAATAGGCATACCGAATCTAGGGATCAACCCCCCTAATAATAATTTGGCCCTGTTGGTTGTCCTAGGTGTTGTGCCTCTGTGGCTATGTTTCTGCATTAAGGGTGGGACTGCCCGGAGGTGTCTACGTATTGGTTTGTAAGTGATAGATCGACTGAGAGGTGCGGTGCAGATGCCTATCGCCATGGACCCCGCAGTGTGCCTGTTGGGAGATATCCCCCGGCAGAGGGGCCAAAAAATGGACTTTTAAATTCCTACAGCTACTCCTGCTTCTGGCTAAGCGGTGGGTAGTAATCACATGGATGGGTCAGCACGGACCAAGTGTGGAGCGATGGGTTGCGGATGTGGCTGAATGGGAAGTGCCTGAGGAGATACATTTGGAATGCTATAGGTACGATGACAGGGCCGAGAGGGACCTCGAGGTGTTGGCGGGATTCCTAGCCAGATTCATGGACCCTGAGGGCCCATGTTCACTCTCCTCTTCAGATGGGAATGGTTTGTAAGACAATGAAGGTGATTGACCCAGTTTCTATCAGGATTGCAGACTCATGTTGAACATTTCTGGGACTGTCTTATGATCCTATACTTTGTACATGATAATGTGCGACAGGGGCGTAATCTCACTATGGTCTTGATTTGCATTACATGTACTTACCTGCCTTAGTTGTGACGGATGTTGTTTCCATTCTTGCTGTTTGGCATTTGTATTGGTAAAAACAACAATAAAAAATGTTAAAAAAAATAATAATATTAATTTGGCCACAGTCATTCTGTCACATCTCTTCAGCCTGATCTTTTGCACAGATCTTCAGCTGCAGCTAGAAAACAAGTGTTGTGCCAATATCTTCTGAAAATCGTAACCATACAATTTCTCGCTACATGAGCTTGCCCATGGATTGGTTTGGCCATAGCTGGCAGCATTGAATCAGGAAGTACATATTGGTGTTTTGGAGATACCCGAATGCCATTATAGTCTTTCTTACAATCAGCTGTTTCCCACTTTTTTCGTTTCCCCCCAACCTCTGGTACCTCCTCTTGAAGCTCTCTGAGATCACTCATGTAGGAAAGTAAGATCTGCTTTCATGGTTACCCCCACTCTCTGACTGGAATCTTGCTAATCAGGACCCCAGTCACTGTGCTTTCTCCATAAATTGACCATGGTAAGTTCTTTTCTACATCCACAATTGGCTACTGGTGTACCTTTGTACGTCCCTAGTACATGGTACAAAGGTAGCCAGGGCATAGGTACACCAGGGGTCTGTCATGGGCTGCAGCATGTATTGTGCCACCCATGGGAGTCCACTTAAACTGTGACTACAGGCCTACCATTGCAGCCTGTGTGAGTTGGTGCATGCACTTCTCACGACAGATATAAGTTTCCTTATATCGGAGGTCAACGTACTTTTAAGTCACCCCTATGGCAGGCTCTTCAGTCCTGAGTGCAGGGTGCTTGGTTATAAGTGTGAGGGTGCCCCTACAAGCCCGGAGTTGATTCTCCAGGCTTTGTAAGTGTGGTCAGCCATTTTAAAACATATAGTGGACATCTATCAATACGAGATGTCTAACTATATAGTGGCTGCACCGAAACTGGTCATGTTTTGCATCAAATATGCTGGAATCATACCCCAACACTGATTACAGTGTTGGAAGCATGAGCTCATGTACTGGGTACCCCCTATACTCCCGGTAACAGCCTTTCAGGGTCTGACAGCCAGCTAGTACTTCTGCCGACCACAAACAGGATTCTGCCCTCCTACTGCTGAGCCAAGCTTGAGCAGGGGAAGGTAGAACAATAGGTTTCCTGTTACAGGGAGGTGTGACCATCTCCCAGACAGGACTTAGTGTATTGGGCTGGGGTGAATGCAGCACACATAAAAAGAGGAAAAATTTACGGGAAATAAAGATATTTCTCCTCGTTACACCCCACCTCTGCGTAGCATTTTGACGCATTCCCAGGTCTACCACTAATGGTAAATCAGTTAATGAACATCTCCCTGGGGCAGAGTAGTGCAATGCAGCGATTTGATCTGTGTTACTTTACTCTAGATTTATAAAGTTTGCAGGGCCACACAATGGGGCCTTGTGTGGCTTGATAAATGTAACTTATGAGTTGAGTCGCTCTTGTGCCTCATTGCGTGGGACAAGGGCGATGCAGGTCATTAGTAAATATGGCCATAAATCTTCATCTTGGGTTTGAATTGTGACACCATCCTGTGTACAGTAAATCACACAAATTGTCATGCAAAGCAAATCACTTCCTAATAAATTAACATGACTCAAATCACATAATATGAATTGGTGATCATTTTCTACAGAACAATGTTTTGCAGGGTCATTTGTTGAAACCTTATTTGTAATTTGTTTATTACTAATTACTATTCAGGTTGAGTAGACTGCTGTAGAAACAACAGTTGCTGTTCAAGCAGGGACAGGTTGAGCAGACTCTACTGTAGAAACAACAGTTGCTGTTGAAGTAGGGACAATTATATCAGCAGTATTTGTAACAGTGAATCCACTAGGACCAGGTATAGCTGGTCCTGGTGCACTGTCAGGCAGTGCACTCTGTGTCATGATCACGGATAAGGTTAAAGAGGTAAACAGAGGTGGTCTAACAGCCTATAATAAAAGGAAATGGAGTCTCACTGCAAAATTCCTTAAAAATACCTCCGTTGATATTTGAATGAACATTTTTATTTATTTTTTCTCTGAGTTTTATATAGCGCGAACTTGACCCAAAGGTATCAGAGCGCTTTACATAGCACCAGTTGCATTACATGAGGACACATTCATTTTTATTTTTTTTATTTTTTTTGTTAGGCACGGGGAGATTAAGTGATTTGCCCAGAATCACAGGATGTTGAGTGTCATTGCAGAGACTCGATACCGGTTCCCCAGATTCGAGTTCAACCGCTCTAGCCGTTAGGCCACATCCTCTCCCTAGAACTTTATTGTGTATGGTTATTTAAAACCTTTACAAAGTACAAAAAGAGCAAATAAAACAATTATTATTATGTATAAACGGATCTCAAGTGACATGAGAACAATTTATGAGAATGCACATAAAATATGAATGATTCTTCCAATACCGCCGGGTGCGAGCAGCTACAGGGGCGGTGCGTCCGTTGGGGCGTTGGGGCGTAGCCCCCCCGCAGCTCCCTCGGCGTCTTTGAACCTAAGTAAACTGAATCAGTTTACTTAAGTTCAAAGAGCCGAGGGAGAACTGACAATCATGTCAGTCAGAGTCTGAAGGGGGTGGGCGGTCCTGCGTCATGTTGACTGACATGTTTGTTAGAGGGACCAGGGGCAGCAGGCAGCACTGCAGCACAAGTGCGCATGAGTGGGCAAGGGCACCGAATTTTCGCGCCGTGCCCAGTCATGCGCACTTGTGTGTGCACTGGCTTGCGCATGCCCATTAGGAGAGCGAGGGTTGAGCAAAGGCTCAAACCTCGGTCTCCTAATGGGCAGGCGGGCGAGGGGTAACCGTGCCCTAAACCAATTTCCCGGGCCCCCGGCACCCCCCCCCCCCCCGCGCGAGCCGCGTCTGCAAATAGGCATGTTAATTTGTTTAATTTCCAAAGTTCATCGGCGATAAGAGCCCTCTAATGAAACCCCGCGCGAAGAAATTCATCTCCAAAAATAAGTTTTTCCAAGACAGAACAGGCCTTGAAAAGCTCTCGGCTTCATTCGTCGATTGGGCCATTATGACACCTAGTTCACTTCATTACTTTGCTAATGTGTTATTAGTTGCCAGTAAAAGACTTCTGCACCGGGCCCGGAGTCGTTCCTCTTGTCTGCTGGCCATACACATGGCCTGGTCGACAGCTTACCTGTAGTGCGGAAGGAACGGAACACCAATTAGAAAGCTTTCAGCCCAGCACCCATTGAAAAGCCAAAAGCCGATAAAGGTCAGTGTGAAATTTGAATGACAGGGCTAAAGTCTTTTACTCATAATTCTGTGTTTGCAATAGAATTCGGAGCAATTCACAGCCTTAAAGGCCTTAAGTGAGAACAGCAATTAATTGTAATGAATAATCTGACAAATCTGGATGACATATGGCTGCTAATGCCCTCCTTTCTAGTGGGAGCAGAGGAGGGATTAGATTCACTCAAATGAAATCTGGGAGCGCCATGCCATCTGCATGTTCAGAAAGAAATGGAACACGTTAAATGGTGAGTGGCTAGATATCTGTCTTGTCCCCGTCTCCCTCTCTGAGCCCCTGGCAGTGAGGGAATAGCGGTTTTATTATTTCACCAGCTGCCTGTCAATCTAAGATGCCGGGGAGGCATATCCAACAACTTCGAAAGCTAACATACCAAGAAGCTGTAAAATCAAATCCATGTCGTGTTTATGTTTCAATAATTATTTCCAGGTTCATGTTGATCATTTTAGATATGCTTTACTTAAAATTAACGGTAATGACAATGAGTGCAAGTGATATATTTCAAACGCGTCACAGATATTTCTACATTTTCAAAGCTGCACCTGCAAACTCGCTGTACCATGGAGTCTCGGGGGTGAGGATCGAGCCCCAGCTCTGTTTGCCCTGCCTCCCTTGTGTCCCTCCACCACAGCTGCTAAACCAGGAGAAGACACAGAATAAAAAGAGACATTGCACCCTGACGCACACATTCATTTGCCAAACCACCTTTCATTGCAAGTGCTATATACTTACAATCTTTAAACGTGACTTGTATGTATGTTCATATATATATCTATACCACCTGCTTTGGTACCAAGTCTGAGGCATGAAAGGAGCCGAGGCTTTCCCTGGCGTTGCCCTGCGAGGGCATTCAGTGTATCCTGTGAGTCAAGCACGAAAAAAACAGCATATGAAGAATAAACCTCGATAGCGCTCGAACTCGGAAACAGAGGGCGAGTCGCGCATTGAACAAACATAGCATTATACTTAACTTACCCAACTTTGAGGCAGCACTATGAATCCTAAAGCGAAGTGGTGACGCGTAGAACTGTGAAAAGAGCATGGCATATGAGCAGAATACAATACACATATTCACGCCGTCACACAAGAAGTGCGCAGCGGCATCTATACTGGATACATTACAACAACAACAACAAAAAAGAAATAATAAAACGATACTGAATTGCCAAGGACAGCTCCTGCAAGCGCCCCACAAACCGTCTAATTGCCAAAGCACTAGCCCAGCAGTACCCACGCACTCTTGTATTCTACCCCAGAGATGTCACAGAAGGGCTGCTTTCCTCTCAGACTCCACTGACGAACACATACTTTTTTCCTACATATTTCATCTGTGGTGAGGGACCGTCTGCTTCTCATATTTTCTAGGTGGCCATCTCTCGCACAAACTAATGATAGTTTTCTCTTATCACACATTTAGTAAGGTTTACATTTATCTGCTTGCACTATGTCAATGAAGTTTCTAGTCACTATTTGATTAATGAAGGTTGGCAGATGTTAACATTCTGTAACGGCTTGGTGCAGTTGATTTTCTCATTTGAAAAGAGACATGTTCCATTTAGCCCACTATTATCAATATGGTGATTGCCCCCGAGTGTGTCCTCAACCCGGCCCTCCGTGAATCTGCTAGTTTACGGAAATATGCACTCCGCGATAGAGCCACTATTGGGTTGTGAGATGTGCATGTGATAAAGACTCGTGTTTTGTTAGGAAGTTAGTATGCTGCAGACGGTGGGTGAACTTTGAATGATCTGTTATTTTCCTGCATCAATTGTTGAAATTGATTTGCTTGATTTGACTTCAGAATCTGCTGGTACTGCAAATTCTGAAGTATTATACTGCTTCTGTGGGAGTCCATGGCTAGCTAGCTACTGCTCAAATTTGAGCCACCCTGCAGCTGTGCAGATATGCTTTTAGTCGTGGCTCTGCTGCAGAAGTTAAAGGTTCTGTTTATTGCTAATATAGATATACTCAGTCTTGATGCTGGGGCAAGAGTCACTAAAGTCTCCAACTGTTTAAGCGAGACTACAAGAAGCCTGCTGCTTGAGTAAACCTGCTGATTTCAAGGTCCATTCTACTGTTATAGTCGTAGATTCACGTGCCTCACTGATAATAGAGTTTGTAAGGCCCATGGACTGAAAAAACTAGCCTAATGCTAGACTGTGTAACTATATGTGCCAGATACAATACTGAGAAACTCTGTACTTGTAGGAGGGAGTCTGCGGTCCACAGATGAGTGGTGCAGGAGTGAGACCCTATCAGGCTTCAAGCTGCTGAAAAGAGTTTCTGAAGCCTTCTAGTGTAAGAGTCTGGGAGATCCTAAAATTAACTGTAGACTGCAGTACAGTGTCAGTGTGGAGCTCTACAGTGTCTGCAACAGCTGACGCGAGAGACTCCATGGCTTCCTACTGCTGAGTGAGTGAGAGACAGCTGCCCTTTCACAGTGAAAATACATGCTTGCATAGAGATACAGTGGACCTTTCTGTTCACATACCTCTACGGCTGCTTTGTTAAGTCTGTTTGCTGCTCTACACAAATAAGCATGCGGGAGGGGGGGGTGGGGGAGGCGTACTGTATTCAAATCGTTCGACCGCGTTTCAACATTTTACACACAAAGGGCGCTACATGCACTTCATCTGCCTTCTATAACATACATTTTTTCCTACCCTTCACCCCCAGTCTACATTCCAGATGTTCTACGCAGTTACTGATATTTTCTACACACTTTAAATTACATTTACAGTTCTTGATCTTTGACACATTTGATCAAATATGTCTTATACCATGTAGCCGTGTATTCCCTAAGTCCTCATAGCGCTATGGCTTCAACGCACTATGCTAGCTTGTCCGTACAATTCAAGTTAATCTCCATCTATGTTGGCTCACCTCTATCAGGAGGAACTAAATCTTATCTCCCCTTTCTCAATGGGATTCCTCACCCTCGTTCTTTGGTATCTTTATTAAAGTTTGTTGTACACTGGACATGTTTTCATATCTCTCTAGGAGCTGCTGGTACCGCCATTACCTTAAGGTACGTTTTCCTGTTTACTGTGCCAGCCACACATAAATAAATAATCATATTACACAGCGTGTAATGTGATTATTTCATTACTAATGTGGGTGACACATAAACAGTAAAGACATTAGTAGGTTATACTACTTCAGCCAGCATTTTAGCAATACTTACAGGGGTGGAATGTTACACTGGTGTAGGTTTCAAAGATCTTCAAAATGACTCACATTTTAAACGTTATGTTTAATCCTGTACGTTTACAACTTATAAACTTCAAAGAGTGTGCCACCATTGAACATTTGTGCAGCTTCTTAAATTAGATTAAGGGCTCTTAGAAAATACTTTGCTGACAATTAGCATTTGTGTCATGTCTGGAGATTTTTGTTGGCAATTCCAAGTGGCTGTGCGAAAATGTTCGCGTATTTTTCATTTCTGCCGAGCACCGGATATATAGAGCTTTCATATAGCTGCTGATTTGTGTCAGTGCTGGTTGGTTTGTAGTAAACAGGTGTACTTGTTTGATTGTACGAGTGAGATTAGTTGAATGCCTCTTGCCCTTTCATTCAAGCATACACACCGGTAATTGACAAGTAGAAGATCACAGACTTTTTTCTGCGTTTTGCGGTGAAGCAGGTCCTGGTGCCGGTTCTTCATCCGACCTGAGGCTTTCTAAAGCTTGCTGTTTATATTGTTCTGTCTACAATGGGACTGTTGAAAACAATCCTCTAATTAGGCTCGACATAGCTGGTTTTTTCAGACCATACCTAGATTGTTTATCTGTAAATTAGAAAAAGGCGAGTTGGTCTTCCCAATTTAAGTTTGTTTTACCTCGTTAAAGAATGGATACTTGTTTTTTTTAGGTTTAGATGGGAGGTAAAGAGGACAGAAATCTGGACAAACAAAAACATTAAAGAAGCGATAGTATAAAACAAATGATTTGCTTGTCATAACTTAGTTAAATTAAGAATTACAAGTTACGGGGGCGTGCCCTTCCGCAAAAGAAAATGGCTGCAAGCTAAGAGAGCTCCGCCGCGCTTACCCGGAGAGGACTGGATTGCTGCAAGCAAGAGACCCCGCAGGAGCTTACACGGAACGCTCCGGCTGGCAGTCCAAGGGACGAGGATCAAGGGCACCGGGCAGGGAAGCCAGCAGGCCACCAGCAGTGACACCACACCATAATCGAGTCACTGCCACCACGCCCTTAGTACCCCTATAATATTCAAGTCACTACGATAATGTGTAGTGGTATCCCTCACTAGGTGTGTTAATGCAACTGTGTGCTCATTTCCCAAAATGACACCCAATATGCCATCATGTGCCTGGCCTGCCTTTATGACAATAAATGTCCTTGATGTGATCTCTTTTCACTGTATGCCAGTGATTGCCCATGATGTGCATAATTTAACCCCAGGTATGAAACAGGGCCTGTGACATGGCACAGTTTCGCACATTCCATCATTGCCTAGGATATGGGTGTAAACAAGGACAAATCATGGTATTGACTGGAATTTAGGGTGGAAGATGGCACACCATGGCTTTGCCAGGCACAGTAGTCATATGCAGGTCAGTGCCACAATGCGGCTATTTTTCCACCACATGCCAGTCAGTGTCATGTTGTAACTGATCTCCCATAGTTAGGTCAGTGCTCCTGATGTGCTCTTTGCATGTCCACAGGCCAGTCAATGCTCAAGAAGCGCTCTTTCTCCTCAAGTATGCCAGACAAGGTTACCATGCATAGGAGAAACCACCTCAAATTCACACTCACAGACGTGTGTGCATATCCACATACAAATGCACTTACAAACAAATACATTCAGAAAAGTAAGAGCACACTCACTCATAGAGAAATACACAAACACTAATATGGAAACACCCATACACAGAGAATTGCTAGCGCTCCCCAACAGAGAATTGCTTGTAAACACCCCTCACCCTGCACGTACGTGTCAGGCTCAATATAAAAGAAAACATAGTTTTGGCAAGGATTTTTCCCCTTCTTCATGAAACAAAGTTTTTGCTGAGGCCGTTAAAACTGTTTATAGTAAATTGTGCTCCCTCTGTGCTCAACACCTGATTTCATCTGCTGCTCTGCAAGACATGGCATCTCCCATGATGCCTTGCACGAACTGCTAGTCTCAGCTGAAACGGTGCCTAGTAACTCCAGCACTGAACATCTGGCGCGGTGTTTATTTGTTCTATTGCCCCTGTTAAGTGGTTGTGAAATATCAGAAGCTTTTGTAAAATTGTTTTTTCAGCCATCAGAATTACCACTTGCTATTGTTTAATATGCTAAACTGAGGGAGACATTAAATGTACTGTGTTCTGCTATAGGTGATGAACTTGCCACATAGAGAATTTTATGGCGTTCCGGAGCATGAGTTGTGTTTGAGTGTTGCTCCCTTCTTTATTCCTTTTTGTTTCCTTTGGCTCTCATTCATAGTATATGTACAATTGCTAAGTGCTTGTATTCATAAACCTTCTACTCTATTTAAAGGTATTTTCTGTATTCCTGGTATGAATGGCTCCAAACTAAATGGCCAAGAATGAGTTCTGGTGTTGGAATATGCAGAAGGGTTCAGGTTTGTGCAGTAGAATGTGATGAGTTTTCAACTTCCAGAGAAAATATAGAGAGGACATGAGATGAGAGAACTCTCTTAATGGCATACTTTTTGAGGAGGCCCTCTGCTTTTGATTGCAGTGGCTCAGTTTATTTGGTGATTCACAATTCCAATCATGGGTAAAACATGGCTTGTTGAACATAGATGAGATGTACTTGCAAATTGTTTGATTGCATATTGCATTTCAGGTTTTCAATTTGACCAATCCTTTGACTTCTTACCAACAAAATATGAGTGTCTTCCTGGTCGAGGACCACACTGCTTTTTCTCTTATCTGTCTTGTATCAAGACCCTGCTGGACTATGGGGTGAAAGAAAGCTTGAATAAGCAGCTACCTATGTTATATGACATCTCTTTATTAATGTAATAACTGCACTTTCACAATTGCTTTATTAACCTTCCTGCTTTCTCAAATTTGCTTGAAAATGCACCATTTGTCCACTCTTTTTCAAAATTTTCTCGGGGGGAGAACCCCCCCCGATCACCCCTTAGGTTGTTCGGGCTCGCTCGCTACGCTCGCTCGCTGCGGTGCAGTATGACAATAATTTTACGCCCCACCACTTTCAAATGTCACCAGCCACCACTGCGTTTAACAGGATCTAAAAATGGGCTGAACCGTGATTATAGCAGCTGTTTGTTCTTCATAGTTATAAATACACAAGTTACGAGTGAGTTAGAAACAATTTGTGAATAAATACTTTAAATACCAACGATTCCTCAGATAACCCCAAGAACTAGCAGCTTTGTAATTACGTTTAACGGGATCCAAAAGGAGTGCAGAATCATAAATATGTAAGCTGTTTGTTCTTTCTTCAGGGCAGCAATTCATATTAAAATGAAACTGAAAATAGTAAAAAAGCAAGCTGTAAAACTACGAATATACCTAATCTATATACAAAGTCCTTCCAGGTCTAGCAACAATGTATTTACATTTAACAATTCTAGGAGTTGTTCGCATTGCTTCCATTATATGCCAGAACGGTACGGTTTCACAAAAGCAATGTTTAGGGCTTTGTCTTTAGGCAATGTCATCCATCAGCTCACGTCGAATTGCTTTGCCTAGCTGATTTAACCGTTCATACTGTTAAACTCAGTTAAGCACCTTCAAAAAGTGTAAAAAATTGTTTACAAACGGTTCTCACAACCATTAAATGCCTTTAAAACCCAATCCGGAACGTACTAACCATGAAAAACTGCTTTCAAGGGCCAAGATGTTCATAGAACGAAGCTTAAAGTGCGAGTGCATTGTGCAATTAAGAAGTACAGTTCTAAGTCTGTCCTTACTCTTTCTTTTTAGACATTTCTTTGAATAATGGCATTAAAAACTTTACCCCCCTACAAGCAAGGGGGACTGACATTCCACTTAGCCAGATAATAGCAGCTTGCCCATATTCCCATATTCCTGAAAAGTGCTTTCAAAAGGATTTTCCTTTGCGGCAAGGGTACCGGACAAACGCATAAGATGTGGGCTAGTGTCTCTTGTTTGTATCCACAAAGTCTGCAGGTTAGAATCTGCGACTGGTTTGTCGAAGAAGGAATTAAGAGCCAGATGTATCAAAGGGTTTTACCCATTCTGTGTCTATGGGAAAATGTGTTCATACATATGGCCCTTAATCTTTTGACTCCATATTATTAAAACGGAATAACATGAATTGAAGCTTAATGCAAATGAAAAATGCTCTGCCAGATACCCCTGAGTGTGTAAGTTAGAATAAGAGTTTATCACTGTCCAGGCATGTCTCCTTTGCGCAAGTGCCTTCTTATCTGTTAGAGGAGATGCAATTTGAGTTGAGGCATTTAGCAATAGATTAAATGGTGCTTTTCCCATATTTGCTACCTATGCTTCTTGAATACCTAAATCCCTAATTGCCAGGTTTAAGTGACTTCCCTAAGAGCCTTTCATGTTGCTGTGTTGCTGTTCATCCATATCCCGCCAGCATAAATTATTAATGGATCCCCTTTCAGAAGCTTGCAATCTCCAGCACAATTTAAAAAAAGCCTCAACGTCGATTAATGCTATGAGCCCATAATTAAGAGGTGAGGCCGGATTTCCATTTTTAAAAATAGGATGGAAAATGTTGCCTTTCCAAGACTCCAGTAACCGATTTGAGTGATAAAGATCGTTGAACATTGGGGTCAAATAATGTGCCCAGTAGACTACATCTTCTTTGAAAAAAGCATTTGGGATTCCATTTGGTTCTGCTGCACCCTCAGATTTTAATCTCTTTAAAATTCCGACGAGTTGTTCTACATCTCCCAACGGGATGGTTTGGTCTTTCTTTGTATTTGGCTTTGGATTCTCAGTGCATACTTTAATACCTCGGGTAGTCTTGGAAGTTGCTTGGCGCTGCAGTATTTTCCTAGTGCTCTCTGTTTCTGGCGCTGAATACATATTAAGGACATGAGCTTCCCATGTTGCTGCAACAATCCCTTCATTATACTGCCTTTCTTTTCCTATTGTCAAGCCATTCACTAGCTGCCAAAATCTTTTACTGTTCTGATGTTTACTGGACTCAAGGAGCTCATTCCACAGATCTTCTAAATACCTTCTTTTTTCTCTCCAGCAATTTATTTTGTATTGAATTTTCTGATTTCACAGCAGGGTTTTATTAGGTCTCTTGCCTTGTCTTATCTCATGTGCCATGAATCTTGCTTACTGTATTATTTGCGATTTTTGTCTTCGTAGCTCTTCATTGTTATTCCGGAGCTGCCTTCCACGGCCTCCACCTATATTTGCTCCATTGGAGCACTTCAACGGTTAGGTTTTAGTTGGGAATTTTGTTAATAATGAGTCTCTCAGCTGTATCCATGCCTCAGAGCGCTCATTTATTTCTGTTTCTGCTGTCTCTTGCTTTGCTGACTTACTTTTTATGAACTCGATTGTTCCGGCATAGTGATAGACTTCTACCATCAACTTCTCAATCCCCCGATTCCGCCATTTTAAGCTTTTTAAATTGCATGTTATTGGTGCAGAGATTAAGTTGTTTGTCGAGTTCAGCTGAGTGATCTTATACAGGATCATGATTCAATGGTGAAAATGATCGCTCTCTGTACGTGGGTACATTTCAAAGTGACATACCTGGGGAAGCGCTGCTTCGTTGATTGCCATAGAGTCCATTTTTGAGCTTATCCTGCAGCTTATGAAGGTGATCGATGAAGGCGAATCCTCCTTTATACTGCCGTTCAAGATTCCCAATCCTAGTTTCTCCAGTCTCTTCCTTACCTTACAGAGGTCTGTACTGAAGCCACCAGAGATGAGTATTATTTCATGCTTGTTTTGCTGCTGTAAGAGTTTTGTTGTTTTAAGAAATGCTGCCAAATGAGCCTCTTTCTTTGCTTTATTTGGATGTATGTAAACATTTATAAGCAGCACTACTGTGCAAGTCGGGCTTGCGTCCTTGGGTTCTAGTTTGATAGCTTGAAGACAGTTTACTCCCAGGTCTAGTTGTTCTATGGCCCAGTGGAATTTGGTGGAACAGTATGTAGCTAGTCCCCCTTTGGAGGATTTTGTCACTGGACAGTGGATCCTACGTAACCTACTATATGCTGTACTTCAAGGCACCACGTTTCCTGCATCAAAATAGCGTCATAGTTCTGCAGAAATGTTCTTGCATCTTCATCTTGTAGGAGGTTACTCAACCCATGTGTGTTCCAGGAGCAGCTGTTTAGACAGGTTGGCTCTATGGTAGTGTTTTGTATCTTTTTGTCAGGATCGTTTAGAGGCTATATCCTTGCCTGACCGATACCCCCCTGATTGAAAGAGGGCATGGGATCTATATAGACATGTCGGGTCAGACCCTGATGCGACTTACTTAAAGGCTTCACAATAGTTACATTTTCGAGTGATCTCGGGTTTGTCCCCGCTCCTGCCGCTCCCCTTTAGACTGAGCGTCCACTTGGTTTACCGGATAGGAGTGGACCTGGGTATCGCGGGGGTTCGATTATTTGTAACTCAATGCCCCATGAGTTGAAGATGGCTTGGTTATCCAGTATTTGCTCAACTGTAGCCGTCGCTGCCCAAGTTGTTAAAGTTGCTTCTCTGTTGCTTCTGTGGTCTGAATTCCACTGAGATGAAGTCAAGTCTGAAGAAGTGATATGTACCAGGTCATTGATTTCGTTTGTAAGTTTTATAATGGTTCCTCTATTTAGGATCTCAAAGCCTCAATCGAGTTGTAATTGAGGATTAGCTGCACTTTATTTCCTTGGAGGTCCTCTTTTCCTTGCTCCTCTTTTTGTAAAAGGACCTTTCTCCTAATGTCCCTAGATGGGCTAAGTACCTGAATGTACTGAATTTGCTGCCCCTCGTTCTTATATTGGGATACTGTTTGGATTGAAAATAGACGTTCCTCCGACTTGGTTCCACAGAGATGGGGCCGAGGACTTGTTGGTCTTCCTTCAGAGGCTTGTTACACTCCTGCCCCTTGGTGCGTGAAGCTTTTTCATCATCTTGCTGTTGGTTTTTCCCTCAACATTCTCTCCTGCTTGACATTAGTTACTCAGGGCTTGGTCCCGGTACTTGCAGGCCCTCAATTTTGTGCATAATGACCTTCTTTCCCTTTAAGACGTGGTGGTGTTTCTGTTTCGTTTCTTTCCAGTGCAAGATTCTGTACACGTTCCCCTGGGCCTTCCTGTAAGGCATCAGCTTGCTCACTCTGGGGCCTTTCTAACTTTTATTTCCCTTGCATGGTCCCTTTATGTTCTCCCTTGAAGCTTCAATTGATTCTATTTCCATCTTTCTCATTCCCTTAGTGTCCGATGTTCTGCTTTTCAAAAACAATTGCCATATGCCCTTTTGTTGGTCGATTTTTTTCTTTTTTCCGTGCTTTCCTTTGCCTTTTCTTTTCCCTTTTTGTAGTAACTCGCTCCGTCTCTGTTAAGTTCTCCTCTTCAAATGCCTCAGCAGCTAGTTTTAGGGGGCTGATCTCACTGTTGTTCGATGTCCGTCCATTTACTAAGCTTTTGGCCTGTGCCAAGTTGTGCAGGGACATTAAAACATGATTTTCCGTTTGATCCTTGTTTTCTACTTTTTCCTTCATTGTATGTTCCAGAACACGCTCCCTTCCAAACAGTCTAGCTGATTGAGATCTTACTTCCGTCAAAATGTCAGTGAGAATTGATGACAACACTTGGGGCTTGTCCCCTAGAATTGCACATTGACATGTAACTTGTGTGTAGTTGTGATTTTGCGCTCTCCATATCAGATTGTTTAGGGCTTGCAGTTTTTTATCCATACCCACTATGTGAACTGTTTATAAGATCCACCTGAAGATCTTGTTTATCCGCTTTGTTAGAAATGGGGGTCTCTAGTTGGCAGAGGTATGCACCTTTGTCTGAGTAGGGACCCTTGCTTCCAGTCAGGGTAAGGGAGCTACACACTTTAGATAACACCTGCTCACCCAGTTGGTAGCTTGGCATGAGCAGACAAGCTTATCCCCAAAGGCAATGTGTAAAGTATTTGTACTCAAAACACACAGTAATACAGTGATAACACCACAAATGGACACCACACCTGTTAAAAAAAATAAAGTATCTTTAGCTAAACCAAACAAGACCAAAACAACAAAAATCCAACATACAAGTATCAAAATATGACTTTCAGAACAGTTATCTCAAACATAGCACTTGTAGAAACAAAATAGCTGCGCCTGGGGCTATTATGATGTCGTGACAGGCATAAATCCAAAGTACAGTGCCGACCACGAGGTGCGTGGAGTTGGGCACAGAGTCACACGGACCCTCAAACAACAGAACCTTAAAAACAAAGTCTATGGACGATGCACGGCGTTGTGGAGGTGAGGCGTCGGTGCCGATTCCCTGGTTGCCACGGGGGAGGCGAGGCGTCGTGTCCGTGAGGAGGTGATTCATCAAGTCCAGGACAGGGGAAGTTGGTGGCATCGGCGGTGAGGCGACGGTCCTGGTGAGGCGATGCGAAGTTGAAGACTTCGTGAAGTCACCTTCGTCTGTTATCGGCTCCGCGATAACGGGATGCTGGCTATGGCGAGGACAGCGTCGATGCGAGTGCTGGCGTAGGGAAGGCCGATAACTGCAGGCATCAGCAGGATTCGGAGCTGCGGTGCAGGCGGGGCGGTGCGTCATGCACTTCAAGAGCCTTGCCCCCGGGCTCGGTGTAGGTCGCGTCGTCACTGGCGGCATCGCTGACAACGTCGGAGTTGTTTTTCTTGCTTTTGCTGCACCAACAACACAATTCTCAGAACCCAGGAACTGGAATTGGCGCCCTTTTGAATGCAGGAGTCCACACAGGAGTCCAGGTGCTGGTCAGTGGGTTGCAGGTGAAGTCTTTGTGTCCCTGAGACTTCAGAACAGGAGGCCAATACACACAAGCCCTTGGAGATTCTTCTTCAAGCAGGTTCACATCAAAGTTCTAGTCTTCGTCCTCTCCTTGGCAGAAGCAGCAACTGCAGGCCAACCCAGCAAAGCAACACAGCAAAGAGGCAGTACTCCTCCTTACAGCTCTCCAGCTCTTCTCCTTGGCAGAGGTTCCTGTTGAGTCCATAAGTGATCTAATTCTCTTACTTATACCCCATTTTCTCTTTGTTGTCTTTGTGGCAAGGGCATCTGGACCCAGTCCAAACCAGTTCAGTCCTCTTTGGTGCAACATCACTACAGAAGGTGGAGACAGCATTGTGCAGAGGAGACACTGCCTATTCAGATGGTAGTGAAATTCCTCCCACTACTCTAAATGCAGCCAAGGTTTAGTCAGCTCAGCTATGAGTCACCCAGGAAAGGCAGGACATACCTCAACCCCCCTTGTGGCTGTCTACAGTGAATGCATATCCCCAGCTCTTGTCAATCCAAAACCAGTCAATACACAAGACAGCAGAGGCACACAAAATGGTTAAACAAGAAAATGCCTACTTTCTAAAAGTAGCACTTTCAAACACACAATTTAAAAACCATTTCCCTGAAAAGATGTGTTATTACATTCTGAGTTCAGAGAGCCTAAACTCCATTTCTCTAGCTTGTCCCAATGGAAAGTTATACTTGTAAGATGTTACAAAGCAACTCCCATGTTAGCCTATGGGACAGATAGCCTTTCAATAGTGAAAAACGAAATTGGCAGTATTTCACTATCAGGACATGTCACACACATGTGACATGTCCTTCCTGTCACATACACTGCACCCTGCCCATGGGGGTACCTTGGGCCTACCTTAGGGGTGCCTTACATGTAAGGAAAGGGAAGGTTAGGGCCTGGCAAGTGGGCGCACTTGCCTGGCAACATGGCAGTTTACAACTGGGCGTGCAGAAACTGCAGTGGCAGGTCTTGAATACATTTACAGGGTTACTCATGTGGGCGGCACAACCAGTGCTGCAAGCCCACCAGTAGCATTTGATTTACAGGCCCTGGCACACTTAGTGAACTTTACTAGGGACTTACCAGTAAATCAAATATGCCAATCATGGATAACCAATCAGAATAATAATTTACACAGGAAGCACCTGCACTTTGACACTGATCAGCAGTGGCAAAGAACCCAAAGCATCTAAGCCAGCAAAATACGAGATCCAGTATACCATCAAAAATGCAGGAGGAGAGGAAAATAGTCAGCGAAAACCACACCAAGGATGCCAAGTCTAACACGTGTCCCCTCCAGCTGAAAAGTGGGGAGAACTGCCCAGCCTCCTGGGAGTTCTCATCACTAAGGCAGAAGAATCAGGACAGACCATCAGCATTGGCGTGTTCTGTACCAGGGCGGTGTTCCACCGTAAAGTCCATTCCCTGTAGGGAGATGGGCCACCTCAGCAGTTTTGGGTTCTCACCCCTCATTTGCATCAACCATCTAAGGGGCCTGTGGTCTGTCTGAACCCGGAAGTGAGTCTCAAACAAGTAGGGACTTAGCTTCTTCAGTGCCCAGACCACAGCAAAAGCTTCTTGCTCAACTGCACTCCACCTCTGTTCCCTAGGAAGTAACCTCCTGCTAATGAAAGCTAAAGGTTGGTCCAAGCCCTCATCATTTAATTGTGAGAGAACTGAAGCACCTGTCTGCACAAATTAGGTGCTTTGAGCAAAGGGTGCCGTACACATGGCAGATTTCAGGGCATCAAAAGTGGTCTGACTTGCATCAGTCCAGATCACTTTCCTTAGCTGCTTCCTTGAAGTCAGCTCTGTCAAGGGGGCAATAATGGTGCCATACCCCTTGACAAACTGTCTGCAGTAGCCAGTGAGACCTAAGAAGGCTCTCACCTCTGTTTGGGTCTTGGGGAACTCCCAAGCCAAAATGGTGTCAATCTTAGGTTGTAGGGGCATCACCTGGCCACTTCCTACATTTTGCCCTAAGTACACCACAGACTCCTGCCCTATCTGGCACTTACTGGCCTTGATATTGAGGCCTGCCTTCTGCAGAGCATCCAACAATTCACAGAGGTGTTGCAAGTGTTCCTCCCATCTGGAGCTGAACACTGCAATGTCATCCAGGTAAGCGGCGCTGAATTCCTCCAGGCCAGACAATACCTGGTGGACCAGTCTCTGGAACGTGGCAGGGGCCATTCTTCAACCCAAATGACGTGACCCAGAACTGGAAGTGCCCATCTGGCGTTGAGAACACAGACCTCTCTTTGGCCCCATCAGTTAAGGCAATCTGTCAGTACCCAGACGTTAAAGCAAACCTGCTGAGGTACCGGGCAGCTCCCAACCAATGAGCTAATCAGCTCTGGGGATGGGGTGCGCGTCAGTCCTGGTGACGGCATTCAGCCCACAGAAGTCCACACAGAACCGAAGTTCAGGAGTGGCGCCGGGTTCAGCAGCATTCGGAACCAAGACACTTGGGCTAGCCCATGGGCTGCTGGAGGGCTTTATCACCCTTAGTGCCAACATCTTGGAAACTTCTTCCTTGATGCTAGCCTTGACCGTGTCAGTCAACATGTAAATTTTGTGTTTTACAGGCAAACTGTCCCCAGTGTCCACATCATGGACACACCAGTTGCTGATTCCTGGGGTCAGGGAGAGCAGGGAGGCAAACTGTCCCAGAACCTGGCGACAGTCCCTCTGCTGCTCCGGTGTCAGGGTGGGAGAGAGGTTCACACCCTCCACTGACCCATCATGTTCCTTGGCAGACAGGAGGTCAGGAAGAGGCTCGCCCTCCTCTTCCATTCCATCACCTGTGGCCAGGAGCATTGTCACTTCAGATCTCTCAAAATGAGGTTTGAGGCGGTTCATGTGCAGGACCGTCAAAGGTATCCTAGGAGTCTGCAAGTTCACCAAGTAGGTTACTTCACACTTGCGCTCAACCACATCAAAAGTCCCAGTCCACTTGTCCTGGAGCGCACAAGGTTCCACTGATGCCATCACCCACACTTTTTGGCCAGCATGAAACTCTACCAGAGTTGCATTCTGGTCGTACCAATGTTTCATCTCCTCCTGTGTGGCTTCCAGGTGCGCCTGGGCGAGTTGCTTGAAGCGCTGAGTTTGGTTCCTGAAGGGCAGCATGTAGTTGAACATATCCTGGGGGGTCTTACCAGGAGTTTTCTCCCAGCCCTCCTTCACCAGACTAAGAGGTCCTCTCACAAGGTGCCCATTCAGCAATTCAAAGGGACTGAACCCCAAGAATTTCTGCAGTACCTCCCTGTAGGCAAACAGTCATGGTAAGAAGACGTCCCACTTACATCTCATGGGTTCTGTTAGACTCTTTATCATGGATTTCAGGTTTCAGTTAAATCTCTCAACCAACCCATTATCTTGGGGATGGTAAGGAGTGGTGAATTTGTACCTTACACCGCACTCCTCCCACAAAGTCATATAGCTAGATATGAAGTTGGTACCCCAGTCAGATACCACCTCTCTGGGGAACCCCACACGGGAAAAGATCCCCATCAACGCACGGCTCACCACAGGGGCTGTGGTTGTCCTGAGAGGGACAGCTTCCGGGTACCGGGTGACAGGGTCCACCAAGACCAAGATATACTTGTTGCCTAAGGCTGTCTTGGGTTCCAGTGGTCCCACAATATAAATGCCCACCAGCTCGAAAGGGGTGCTCACCACAGGGAAAGACTGGAGGGGAGCCTTACACTTCCCCCAACTCTTGCCGCTTGCCTGGCAAGTCTGACAAGACCTACAATGAGTATCAGTGTGCCTTCGCATCTGGGGCCAAACGAAGTTGGTGACATGCCTGTGAAAGGTCTTGTTGCACCCCAAATGTCCTGCTAAAGGCACATTATGAGCCAGACCCTGTAGGAAGGTCCTGAAGCATTGGGGTACCACCAGCATGCAAGCTGACCCAGGCTCAGTGACCTTAGGCTCACTATAGAGGAGACCATTCTCCCAATAAATCCAATGTGATCCAGTCTGATCACCTGCTGCCTGGTCTGCAGCTTGTTGTTGCAAACCAAAAAGAGTAGGGTGCTCCATCTGTGCCGTGCAGAACTCTTCCCTGGTGGGACCCCCTTTCTGCTGCCAATGGGTCAGCTCAGTTAGGTCTCCCAGTTTGGCCCCTTGCTCCGATGTAGGTTTCAAGTCATCCCCCTCAAGGTCTGCCTCCTCTTGGACCGTGGGAACTTCTGGGGCGGGTTTCCCGTGCCCCCCACCCCTCCTCTTTCTGGCAGGCACCTGGGCCACTGTTTCAGGCTCAAGGTTCTCTTGTTACCCCTACTGGCTGCTATGGAACCAGTGGTCACACACACCAACTCAGGCAGACCCAGCATCTCCAAAAGAACCCAGCGTTCCACCTTCTTCCAAGGGGAACTCTCCAGGTCATTGCCAAGCAGTCAACAGGCATGAGAACTCAAAGGGAACCTCTGCCACCTTACACAGGTGCTCAGAGGTGTCTGTAGCAACTACAGGGTGAAGTACATTGGGGATTACCTGCTCTTCAGACACCTACTGACACCTCACAGATGTCACACTGGCTCCAGTGTCTCTTAGCTTCCACCCTCCTCCCATTGATGATCACCCACTGCAGGTACTTCTTAGTGTTATCCAGCAGACAGGTTTCCTGGACCATCTCTCTATCTCCTAGCAAGATAAGGGTATTCACAGCAGGCTCCCCCAATCACTAGGAACCAACTCCCCCCCAGCACTAAACTAATTAACCCCAGTGACAGAGCACCAGTGGGTGCTGGTGTGGCCTTGGGACACCTGGGATCCCATCACGTGACCCTACTGACCACATACATAACACATGCAGGGACCCCTGTCGCCTGGCTTGCCTCTAGGGGGCCATGGCTTCTTACCACTGGGAGCTGCAAATCTTTACCCTGGGAACTATGTTGGGGCCCTTTAGAGAACTCCTTTTGGTTACCCTTGTCCCCCCACTCTTCTGCTGGGGATCCTGCACATCCTTGGCTGGGTTTCCCACATACCCCTTGTGGACCCTGGTACTCGTCCAGCGGTCCGCCTCCTGAGCAAGCTTCCTTGAGTCAGTCAGCTTACTATCCATCAGATGCTGGCACATCTCTGGAACACAAAGACTAGACAGATGCTCCCATCCAATTAAATCATACAGCCCCTTGTAGTCAGTTACCTTGCTGCCCTTTGTCCAACCATCCAGTGCTCTGCAAAACAAATTCACACATTCCACAAAAGTGTGAGACTCAAGCTTTTTAAAAGATCTGAATTTCTCTCTGTACTGCTCAGGTGTGAGCGCATACCTGAGACATAAAGCCTCCTTCATACGGGGATTGGTGAGAGTATTCGCCTTCTCCAAAGATGTCAGGGTGTTCCTCCCATTGGCCTCAAAGTGTTTCCACAGTCCCACCCCCCAATGTTTTTCCGGGACCCCATTCATGCCGAGTGCTGCTTCATAAGATGCAAACCAAGCATAAATATCCTCCCCCTTCTGGAAATTCTGCACTAAATCTTTGGGAATTTACCCCCCCCTCGCCTCCCCCCCCTCCGACTGCACTGGCTGTATGTACGCTGCCACCATTTGAACTGGACTCTGCCTGCTTGGCTCTGATGTCCAGCTCCTTCATGCTCAACTCATGTGCCAAAAGCGATTTATTTTTCTTCAAGGCACGAACATTCTCCTTCGCACGTTTTTGGTTCTCCATATCATACTTGAGCTTCTCAAGCTCCTTCCAGTGCTCTCTCTCTTGCCCTCCAGCTCCTCCTGGGACAGACCTCTAGAAGACACACTGCTGCCAGGCGTGGGGGGCCCTCCCCCTACTAGCAAATCCTGGGACACAGAGCCCCCTTCTGACAGATCCATATCCACAACTGCATCTTCTGTCCCCCCCAGCTTCTTTGGCCTCCCACCAGGCACTCAGGGCCTTCTGCAGCTCCTCTTTACTTGAGGCGCTCCTCATGGGGCATCCAAAGCTTTTGCAAAATTATCGGAGTTGATCCACTTTGTATATAAGCAACATTCCAATATCAAACTCCAATACTGCAACATCACTTGCTGGTTTACCATTTAGGGACACGGTGCGTGGATAGTTCAAGGGTCAGATAAAAAAATAGAACCAAAAACACAGTATGTGGTTACGTAGTGGTCTGCTCTAGACTAGTGATGTACACCAATCACTGTGGGTCAAGTACAAATACAAGTTCAATCCTCACAGCTGACCACCAATGTTAGAAATTGGGGTCTCTAGTTGGCAGAGATATGCACCTTTGTCCAAGTAGGGACTCGACGCGCGGCGTTGGGCACAGAGTCACACAGACCCCCCAAACAACAGTTCCTTGAAAATGAAGTCTATAGACATTGCACGGCATCATGGAAGTGAGGCGTCGGTGCCGAGGTCGAGGCCGGTTCCCAGGTTGCCACGGGAGAGGCGAGGTATACTTCCTGTGATGAGGCGATGAGTCGAGTCCAGGACAGGGGAAGTCATCGACGTCAGCGGAAAGGCGATGTGAAGTCGAAGAGTTTGTGAAGTCACCCTCGTTGGTTATCGGCTCCGCGATAACAGGATGCTGGCGCTGGAGGTGACAGCGTTGGTGCGATCGCTGCCGTCGGGAAGGGCGATAACTGCAGTTTAGGCGGGGTGGTACGTCGTGCACTTCACGAGCAGTGCCCCCGGCCTCGGTGTAGGTCGCAGCATCACTGGCGGGGTCGGAGTTGTTTTTCTTGCTTTTGCATCACCAACCACACAATTCTCAGGGCCCAGGAACTGGAATTGGCGCCCTTTTGAATGTTGAATGAGGGAGTCCAGGTGTTGGTCAGTGGGTTGAAGGTAAAGTCTTTCTGTCCCTGAGATTACCGAACAGGAGGCCAGCACACACAAGCCCTTGAAGACTCTTCTTCAAGCAGGTTCACAGCAAAGTTCCAGTCTTTGTCCTCTCCTTGGCATAAGCACTAACTGCAGGCCAACCCAGTAAAGGGGTAGTACTCCTCCTTACAGCTCTCCAGGCCTCTTTGGTGCAGCATCACTATAGGAGGTGGAAACAGCATTTTGCAGAGGAGACACTGCCTATTCAGGTGCTAGTGAAACTCCCCCCACCAGTCTAAATGTTGCCAAGATCTATTCAGCTCAGCTATGAGTCACCCAGGAAAGGCAGGACACACCTCAACCCCCTTGTGGCTGTCTACAGTGAATGCACATCCCCAGCCCCTGTCACTCCAAAACCAGACAGTCAATATACAAAACACCAGAGGAACACAGAATGGTTAAACAAGAAAGTGGCATTTTCAAACACACAATTTAAACGCCATCTCCCTAAAAGGATGTGTTATTAAATTCTGAGTTCAGAGATCCTAAACTCCATTTCTCTATCTTGTCCCAATGAAAAGTTATACTTTTAAGATGTTACAAAGCAACTCCCATGTTAGCCTATGGGACAGATAGCCTTTCAATAGTGAAAAACGAAATTTGCAGTATTTCACTATCAGGACATGTCCCACACACTAGTACATGTCCTACCTGTCACATACACTGCACCCTGCCCATGGGGGTACCTTGGGCCTACCTTACGGGTGCTTACATGTAAGGGAAGGTTAGGGCCTGGCAAGTGGGTGCACTTGCCTAGCAACATGGCAGTTTACAACTGTGAGCGCAGACACTGCAGTGGCAGGTCTGAGATACATTTACAGGGCTACTCATGTGGGTGGCACAACCAGTGCTGCAAACCCACTAGTAGCATTTGATTTACAGGCCCTGGTGCACTTTACTGTGGACTTACCAGTAAATCCAATATGTCAATCATGGATAACCAATCAGAATAAAAATTTACACAGGGAGCACCTGCACTTTGACACTGATCAGCAGTGGCAAAGTGCCCAAAGCATCTAAGCCAGCAAAAACGAGATCCAGCATACCATCAAAAATGCAGGAGGGAGAGGCAAAACGTCAGGGGAAACCACGCCAAGGATGCCAAGTCTAACACGCTTGATGGTGAATTGCCGTGGACATGGCGTCCATAGTTGACAGAAGGGACGCCGCTAGTTATTTGAACTGGAACTTCCGGGCCCACTGATTTAGGGTTATTATTCCCAAAGATGAATTCAGTTTGGGTCGGAGAACTGCTATTTTGAGCTGAGAATGGGCTTAGGCTCACTGTTGTGACGTCCACCTGACTCCTGTCCCCTTGCAGAGGGGTGAGGAGCGGCATCATTGAGTGATTGATCTGTAATAAGTTTGCTTTATGTGAAGTGGAGACCATTCTGACAGTTTGATTAATGTTTGATCCTGTATCTCGGGCCTGCTGTTTGATCCTGTTGGCTGGCCATTGTGGTGCTTGGGCTTAGATTGTCCCAGTTACTGAGATTTAATGTGAAAAGGATTTTGTTGCATTAAAGTTATGGACGTCTACTTGAGTTGTACATGAAGTAACTGATGGCACACAGTACTGCATTTCAAGACACCCTTCATTTCCGCTTCTGGGCTCGGGCCTTGCGCTTGCTGAGGTATTTACTATAACTTTTTTGAATTGGGGCTACTGGTTTCTAATGATCGAGATTCCGTTGATTTGAAAGTTAGCATGTCTGTTATTTTATATCCCTCTCATTTTGTACAGAGAACCATTTTTACTTTTTTGGCGGGAACGACATAGTAATTGGATTCAGATTTGTGATTTCGTCCAGACATATTAGTGAGTTCTGCTCTGTAGTTCTTTTTCTGGCTCCCTTAGATGGTTTAGTTCTCCCATGCGCCAGGACCCCTCTTGCTTTCCTGGATAGCATTCCTACACACTTTAGCTTCGTTGTCTCTATCTCCTCAAGGATCAATAACTTTCACCTCCCACTTTTTTCCTTTGTGGCCGTTACTTTGCATTAGCAGTACAGAGTCCCGAGGAGCTGCTGGATTTATTCAGAGGCCAGGGTGGGTTTGCCGAACTTTAAGTTGGAAGGCAGATCTCCCCACACTCACAAGCCACACCTGCCTGACGCCGACCTCTTCCGTGCAGTGCTGGGAGTCTGCAGCCTAATAAAAGTGCTTCAAGTGCTGGAAGGTCCCCAATGTCACCTCGTGTCTTTGTTTTCACCTGACCCACCCTTTCTCACCCTTCTCACTCGAGTCTCCTTTCCTGAAGGTTGATGGGAGTGGTGATGGCCCGCTCCTTGTGCTGATGCACCACCGAAGGACTCGGCCGGGCTAGGCCAGGTAGTCCGTCGTGTACCTGTGTATGATGTTGAGATGTGCATGCGGGTCTTCCCTGGTCACGTCTTTCCACTCTCTCCTTTTTGCCAGGGCTCCTAAAGCAACCAGGAGGTGCGTGGGGTAGCGGTTCAGCCTGTGCTGGGGTGTGACTTCTGGGGCAAAGTTGAAAGTGAAGGTTAAAGGATTGCCTACTAACAGTAGCAGCAGCGAGTAGGGAGTGGGTAGGCAGTGGGGCGAGCGGGGCACTCCTGGCACCCCTGCAAGCCTCACCCAGTGCTAACCGGGCCACTTCCGCTGGGGGCCTGGGGCTCTTTCTCATGGCAGCCTCTACGGCCGCCGCTGCTTGGCTCCTAATACCGTAGTTCAGATGGTATCTACTTTGCCACCACAAGTTTTTCCGCATCGCTGCCGACTGTTGCCTCCCCCACGACAGGAGCACTGAAGAGAAAAGGAACCCAGGAGGCTGCGGGTACGCTGTTAGTACACCGCTGCCGCAGTTGGTGGACTACGATTCCCAGCGCGCTCCTAGCGGGGCTGCGAGGGCTGCAGGGGGAACGACATACCAGCTTAGCGGCTTGTTTGTCTCATTAAGCTGTCAGCCGACGGCTCTCGCTGTTGGCCCCTCTGCTCTCGCTCCTTCGTTCCCCTCTTCTCCTCATGCACAACCGGAAATCAAGCACCTCCATTTAAGGAATTTGTTAGCCATGATGCCTCATCCAAGATGGCAATCTCTTTGAAAAAGATGCCACAAAGTGAAAGTGAAACTAAAACAAAATATCAAGAGACTTGAACAATATCATCTCGCAAGATTTTGTAGCAGTGGCCATCTTGAATCTTCAATATAAAAGGAGGAAGCAAATTGAATCAAATTGGATCCCAAACTTACAGCTGGAGTTTTAGAAAACCGTGGGCTTTTTGACGCAACACCTTGTTCTTCACGTTGCTATGGATTTGAATAAATGAATAGGCCATTTATAAAGTGCACAGCTGTCTGACTGGCGTATCGGTGCTGCAAAATGAATACCAAAGTGAAAATGCTGGCCAAAGCTGTTAACATTACTGAAACAGCCACATTTTTTGAGGTTTTTTTAATAGGAATTCATTCAGGGAGACAGGAATATTACATGAAAGAGTGCTTAAAAGTTTAAGGGAAAAGAAGACCCCTCCCCCCCCCCCGTCCCCACACTACAATAGGTACCACCAGCTAGATCTAAGAAATCTTGAATGAAGATAAGCCTGAATTCTGTTCCTCAGATTAACAGGACTTTTTTTATGAAATGCCCTGAATGTAAGCAGAAGACATTTATAAAGAATGCATTGATGTACAGGAAGCCAATGTAAGGACTTTAAATGTCCAGAGATAGATTCCTGTCTGGGGATTTTCAGCAGCAGTCGAGCAGTGGCATTCTGGATCAACTGAAGGTGCTGTAGGAGGTAAACTAGAAGGCCAAGATACAAACTATTTGAGAAATCCAGGCACGAGGTGATCAGAGAACGTACAATAGTTTTCCTGGTGAATTCTAGAACTAGTCTCAATAATTTTTTAAGATGTTTTAAAATAGCAAAGTAGGTACCAGTCACAGCCTTCACCTACGGGGCAAAGGAAAGATCTTTATCAAATTCTCCAAGATTCCTAGCCTTCTACCCAGGGGATGGAGGCAGGCCAAGTTCTGTAGGTCACCATGCACTAGACCAGAAAAAACTGGAGCAGTGAAAGAGCAGGACTTCAGTTTTAGAAGCATTGGGTTTTAAACAGCTGCACTTCATCCAGTCGGCCACTCTCACAAGGCATGATTGGAAAGAGTATTGTAATGCACTGTTAGCCTCCGAGAAAGACAACAAAAGCTGATTATCATCAGCATATGACACCACCCTAAATCCAAGAGGCTGAATAATCCCAGCAAGGGGACCTATATAAACAATGAAAAGCGTGGGGCTCAGGGCTGAACCTGAGGAACTCCATAGTTCAGTGGCTTTGAAGCAGACAAAAAGGAGTTAGATGGACTAATTGAGACCGGTCGGATAAAAAAAGACCTAAGCTACTGTTAATCAAGGTCGCCAATGCTACTAATAGTTAAACGTTGTACCAGTATGTGATGTGAAACAGTATCAAAGGCCGCAGGAAGTTCTAATAAAACCACTATTGCTGCACACCCCTGATCAAGATGCAATTTTATGAACTCCGTGACTTCAAGGGCAGATCCAGTGCTATGACAAGGCCTGAATCCAGCAAAAGATTATTTGATTCAAGAAAACAGCCAAGCTGACCATTTACAGTTTTCTTAAGCACTTTAGACAGTGCACGAAGCAGGGAGATGGGTCTATAATTGGAAAGAACCTCCGGGTCTGAAGATGGCTTTTTTAGGAGAGGCACTAAATGAGTTAGTTTCCAAAGCTTAGGAACCACAGCCTGTTAAAGTGGGTTATTCAAAAGAACATGGATTAATGGTTTGCAAGGCTTTGGATAGAATTCCAGGAGGGCAAGGATCTAACGGCGATCCTGAGCGACAGTTCAAAATGGCTTAATCTGATCCGTCTAAAGAAATGCTATCAAATGAAGAAAGCGCAGGGCTGGATGCTGTATTAATTAAAAGCCTAACATCAGAAGTAAGTGCTGCTAAATCGTTGACCTCTAATTCATCATAGATCATTTGCAGATTACTTCTGAAAGAAAAGGGAGACATTTTCACATAAATCTGCAGCAGGAGGAATAGGCTGAGTGGGAGCAAGAAACGACTGAACAACTTCAAATATCTCACTGAGGGCATTGGAGACTGCTACAATCTGATCAGCAAAGTAATCAACTTAAGCCCTACGATTGGCCTCAGAGCCTGTTAATAAATTGCTTTATCAGATGAACCGTAGTTGTTTCTCCAATGACGCTCAACAATTTTACAATTGTTTTTTTAATTGCCAAAGCAGGCATAAACAAGGAACAGAAGGGCGAGATCTCGCTGACGATCTACCTCCAACAGGAATGATAACATTGGAAGGAGATACTTAGTAAAAGTAAGCAGAAAGTGAGATATCCCATGCAGGATTCCCCATAGGCGGTACTGCTGGGCCTGAGTCTCACGAGTAAAGGGCATGTCCAAAAACAATAGAAGGTTGGTGGGACATCTTATAACGGCTGCCAAGCAACTAATTGCTAGAAAATGGAACAAATACAGACCCTCCAATGATATTGAGATGGTATACACAGGGGTGCAACATGATTGAGATGGAAGAAAAGGATGTACAATATTAATAACTAACATAAAAGACCTTAAGCCAATCTGGCACCCACTAATTGTCGGGAATAAAAGCGAGTTCTATCAGACCATACTCCCTGAGAGCCTGGGACTTAAACTACTTAAAGGTTGGGACGTTAAAGTAGTTTGAAAGAAGGGGGGGGGACTAATAGGCGCTATGAGGGAAAACGCCCTCACAGAGAAATGATGGTCTTAAATGTAGTGTGCTCTGGGATGGAAGGGAGCGGATAAAAAGCTGAAAAAGTGAATTTTTGTATCTAATGTTTTGGAAATGGATATGCCCAATAAAAGTGTTATTGAAAACAAATACCCAAAGTGGGATGGGTTGACTCCAGGAACTTTTGCTGTTTAGGGCGGCCCAGGAGTCATTCCTGCCCGTTAGCTAGTACCAGGCATAAATGTGGCACCTACAGGCACCTACTTCAGAACGCTTCCTGGAACTGCGCAAGATAAAAGAGGACTGGACCTGCTGACTGTGACCTGAAAGGAGCACTGAAGGACTGGAGCTGCTCCCTCTTGTGCCCAGAACAAAGACTAGGGCTCCAAGGATAGGCTGGCTGACCTCCTGTGTGAACTACAGAGCCATAACTAGCTGCCACAGGCCTTTTCCTGGACTGGACCCTGCATGACACCCTATGAGTCTCTAAGTGCCTACATTGAGATCCAAGCAGGGCTTTAGAAGTGTACTCCTGTGGTGGATTGGGGCTTAACGGACTAAGAAGGTAGAACTTTTGCCCAGGTCAAACCTGGTTGGTATATCCAACCCATGCTCCTTCGCGGGCAGTCTCAAATTGCGCCCAGGTTCTGGTCTATCAAGAACATTGATGCATTGGTGCTTCATGATCTTTGGCATTATTTCTACTTAAAACTTTAAAATGTCATAGCTCCCATTCCCCTTATTGTCATTTTGATTAGTAAACTGTACTTAATTTTTCTAAATCGGGTTGGGATTTTTGATTGTTTTTCATTTTTACTTTACTAGTGTTTCGGTTGTTTATAAATACTTTACACATTACAAGGAGTTAGGACTGTCTGCTCTGCACCATAGCTGCCAGTGGTTTGGGCTCAGGTTAATTTAGTGACTTTGGCAAAGGCTTTGACTGTTCCTTGACGTGGATAGTCACCCACCCCATATAATAATACAATTTCTTAGAGGCAGCCATCACCCCATTTAAAAAAAAAAAAAAATCTACCTCGGCATTCCAGTGGGCTTACTGCCCACCTTGGGGGATGTGGGGGCAGATTTGGGGCAAATTCCAACGTGGACGAAAGAATGATAGGGTCTTTAGGGGTGAGGTGGTATGCCAAATGCATGGGCTGGCTGCACCATCCCATTACCTTTTATATAAATACAATAAGCCCTGGTGTCCATGGGGTTTACTGTTGCAGGAGGGCCCACCAGCCTGCACCAAGGAGGGGGAGGGGGGAAGAAAGACTGTTGGGCCCTTGGGGTGGAGGTTAGGCCTGATGACTGGGCAGGCTGGCACTCACCTCACTTTTCTGTAAATACAAAAACCCCTGGTGTACTAGGATCGTTGGCAAGGGTTGATAGAGCCGTAATCCCCCCCTAATCTGCTCCCAGTCGGGCAAAAAGACTTTTGGGACCATTAGATGTAAAGTTACAGCCCGATGATAGGGCGGACCGCCCCACCCCATTTAATAAAAAGATAACCTTGGCATTTAATTGGCTATTTAAATGGCTTTCTGACCCCTGGGACACATTACAGTAGACCCCTAATGGCATAATGAATGAAGTAATATGGTGGTCTGCTGGGTGCAAATTCACCTGGTGGTAGGTAGAGGACAAGTCGAGGACAGAAACAGCTCGCTTCTTTGACTAAGCTAAGCACCTTATGAATTAGAGGAGGTGTGTACCTATAAACTCAAATTCTGCCATTCAGATCTCGGAGGTGTCAACAGAGCCTTAATTCATTTCCACCTGATTTGGTAGTGATTACCACAGGTGTCAGCCATTCCAAGCTCTCTAATGGTTCTATGATTCCCTGTCCCAATAATCTTTTGATTTCTTTCTTAACAGGCTTATGGGTAAGGTGGGGAATAGGTCTTACCTTAGGGGTTATAGGCCTAGCATTACATTTTAACTAGATTCGATGTTTGCAATTTCTCAGTAACCTCAGTTTGTCTAAGTACACGTCAGATGTAAGCCATTCCAAGCTCACTTTTTGGTTCTAGGATTCCTTGTTCCAATAATCTACTGATTTCTTTCTTGACAGGCTCATGGATAAGGTGGTGAATGGGTTGTCCCTTATGGGTTATAGGCCTAGCATTAAATTTTAATTTGATGTGATGTTGGTAATTTCTCAGTAACCTGTCTATCTGAGCCATGTCAAGGAATTTTCATCCACATCATGTCTACACCAGGAAGGGACCACTAACAGGATCATGTCTACCATGCTGGGAGCAAGCTTGCTCAGTAGATTTGACCCCTTCCTTGTTAAGTAAACCTTTCTGACAGTTGATTAGCTTTGAATGAGATTTTAATTTTTACTGTCCCCTCCAGAGGTATTATGTCAACATTAGAACCCCCCCAATCTTATATAAGGCTCTTCTACAATAAACTGGTCCTTAGCAAAAACGTGCATAAACAATTGGATGTCTAACAATGTAAACTGTGAACAAGAATCTGCAAACACTGTTACTGTTTTGTCATCTAAGTTGATGTTGCAGGTTGATGGTTTCAGTTCGCCATTATCCTCCATCACCTAGAAGAAACGTTTTTTCTCTTCCTCCTCAGCTGGTTCGACTAGGTTGATCTGTTCCTGGTATCTCTGCAGGCCCTTGCAAAGTGCCCACACCTGCCACACTTGAATACATGCAACTTCTGGCTTGGCAGTTTACATTGTGCACAAGTGCCCCCTCGCTCCCACAATAATAACACTTGAGTTGTCAACATTTTGTGGAGGTATAAATCACAAGGATTCTTTGCCTTTGACAGTTATCATTTCTATATTCATTGCCTCCACTGTTTTTATATGTGTTTTCATCTCCTTTATTTTGTCTGCCCTGTCTTCTATAACTTTCCCTTTGGCAATTGATTCTTTCTAGTCTGGATTTTGGTATATAACTTCTCCTGAATCATTCGATTATTTATACATCTAACTTGCTGATCACAAATGAGGAAATCGCATCTCTTGACGAAGTTATGGCTTTCCAGCATGACATTGAATTTTTTCACCTAAGTGCTCTTACAATCCATTTAACCTAAGTTGGAAAAACCTCCAGTTGAACCTCTGACCCTTCTCCACTGCCTTCATGACTTTCAGGTAAGTTTTCATATACTTTTCTCTCTTCTGTATCTAAATTGTGAAAACGAATAAGTTGCTTTCTTAGGGGCGTGAATTTTCCCTCACCTATTGATATAACATTCAAATAATATTGTTCATTGTTTTCATCGGAGAGTGGGTTCCCCCATGTCATTATGAAACAGTAAGGGTTGGAACATGTTTCTGCAGCTAGTATAGAACACTAAAACTACATTGGAGTAACTAGAAAGACCTCTGCAACTACAAGTCCATCTCACTCTTACTCTTCCTGGCCAAAGTCCTGGAGAAAACAAGCAGCTCTCCGCCCATCTTTAACAGCACCACCTCCACCCAGCCAGGGCTCGGTAGCAACCACCGCATGGAAACCACCCTCCTGGCAGTAACAGAAAACATCCGATCAATCATGGACAGAGGAGAAACCACTGGACTTATTCTGCTCGACCTCTCGGAGGCATACAACACCTTCTCCCACTGCACCCTCATTTCCTGATTTCAGGAATCCAAGGTGCCGCATTAAGTTGTATTGCCTCCTTCCTCACCAACAGGACACAACGAGTGAGGCTCTCCACTTTCACCTCCGAACACAAGAAGCTAGTCTATGGAGACCCCCAGGGCTCCTCCCTCAGTCCAACCCTATTCAACGTTTACATGGCACCTCTCTCCCGCATCATAAGAATCCACAACATAATCTCTTACGCTGATGACACTCGGCTCATCCTCTCCCTCATTGATGCGGACAACACCACCAGGAACAACTTCACCGCTTGCATGTCCGACGTGATCAACTGGATACGAGAGAACTGCCTAAAACTCAACAAGGACAAAATGAAGATCCTGATCGTTGGAAAGAAGAACTCCCTCTGGGATTCCTCCTTGTGGTCACCAAACCTGGGTCACACACCCACCCCCCACAGACCACGGCACTAACGTCAGCATCATCCTGGACGACAAGCTCTTGATAAACAAACAGGTAAATGCTGTGATCGCATCCTGCTGCCACATGCTTAGAATGCTTCCCAAAATCTTCAAATTGCTCCCCACGCACACAAGATGCACAGTCACTCAGGCCCTCATCACCAGCAGACTCTACTATGACAACGCATTCTACGTCGACATAACCAACTAACGCAAAGACTCCAACCCATTCCGAACACTGCCGCCAGACTCAACCTAGACATCCCCAGTAGCAGGCACATCACTCCCTATCTCGCAGAACTGTACTGGCTACCAATCCAGAAACGCTGCAAATTCAAGCTTCTCATCCACGCCTACAAAGCCCTCCACATTGTAAGACCACCCTACCTCAACGACCAACTCCAACTCTACCAACCCTCCAGACAACTACTCTCCACCAATCTCTCCCTCTCACAAATCCCCCGCATCTGCAGAAGCAACACAACAGGATGCACTTTCTCCTTCATTGCCACCACAAGCTGGAACGAACTCCCTCTACACATCAGGACCGCCACTCCACTCCTCAACTTTCGCAAGAAGCTGAAGACCTGGATGTTCAATTGGGAGCACCGCCGGATCTACTCTCCTGCTGCAATGACTGGATACGCGATATGTGATAAGCTGCGCCATACAAATCTACATAACATAACCAAACATAACGTAACATGTCATAACCTAACAATGAAGTAGGACGCGTGAGAGGTAAAGTCTGTGAAGAAAAATTTGTTAAAAGGGCCTTTTGAAATGAGAATGTAAATAATAAGGTTGTTTGGGGACAAGCAGAATAAAATGGATGTGAATATGCAGGCTTGCTTTTCCAGACATAGTTCTCGCATCAAAGTTCTGTTTCTATTGACATTCTTCGATGAATACGGGAGCCCAACAACCAAGATAGGAGTGTCTGAGGGCCAAGGAAAAGGAAGAAGAGCAGGATATCCTGTACTTTTGGCAGGGCTGTTGGCAGACAGTAGTGCTAAGGCGAGGTGGGGTGCACGTCAAGTAGCTGGGAGCATTGTTGTTAAGGCTCTGATTGCGAAGCTGCAGATCCACAATCAGCTGAGCCCAGAAGCAGCGCACCACAGGGGACAACTGCTGATAGCAGGCACACCTGATAAGAGGAGTGTGTCCAGCTTTTGAGTGAAGATCAAATGTAGTCAGAGGCGGCCCAGCGATTTTTGGAGGGCACACGTCACCTGAAGTAAACACAAGTCCAAGTACTCCATTCTGTTTGATTCTGTAATTTGTACAGCACTGCGTTGATAATTGCCAATGTTTTTGAATAATGTCTTTATCAAGCATAGTTGATAAATACGAACTGATCTATGGCACATTTTCTACTTTACACAGTTTTTTGAATCACGCACTCCTAATGTTCAAATTACTCCAAGTGTTTACTTGTTGTTACATTCGTGGGTGTGCGCCGAGGTATCGTCCTCTAAACCCGAGCGTGTCCAAATGATTACAGTTGCACCTCCCCACTGGGAGGTGTCCCTCAATGCGCACCGCTACTGATAATCAATTTCATACAATTGTATTCAAGTATTCTGAAGTACTCCAAAGTTGCAATCAGTGTTCCTTTTTATTGTATTATACAATGATTTCCACTCATTAATTTCATGAGGTCATTGCGTTGTTAGCATGAATCCATTAATGGCAACTCAAGTTGTTTTTAACACATTAATGTTAACCCCAATGCATTTCGGGCAAAATTTGTGAACTTTACAAGTTCGCAAATTTTGCAGAGATACCAATGACTACAAGCTGGGCGAAGTCTACTATGTTCACGCTATGCCTTCCGGTTAGTCATGCACTCGCGGGGTTTACCCATCAATTGTTTCTAGCACACACTTTTTACACCATCTTTGTTTACCACGTTCGAAATTTAGGATTACGCTTAATCAAGTATACACCCTGTCGTATGACCGTTCACTCTGGATTTTTTTACCACACTAGCTTTTGTGGTTTGGACTAGCTGCACGCTCTTTTGCGTTCACGAATATTCACACGGCAGCCTCCGTCAATAGTTTTCACCGCACCAGCTATTTTGACGGTTTGCACACCCGTTTGCCTAAATCATTTAGTTATTCATTACATGTAGGAACTTCGTCGTCTCATTTCGTCTCTCTTGCTCCTTTAGGAACTTACCCCCTGAAGAAGGGCGGCACTCGCTGCCCGAAATGCATTGGGGTTAACATTAATGTGTTAAAAACAACTTGAATTGCTATTAATGGATTCATGCTAACAACGCAATGACCTCATGAAATTAATGAGTGGAAATCATTGTATAATACAATAAAAAGGAACATTGATGGCAACTTTGGAGTACTTCAGAATACTTGAATACAATTGTATGAAATTGATTATCAGTAGCGGTGCGCATTGAGGGACACCACCCAGTGGGGAGGTGCAACTGTAATCATTTGGACACGCCCGGGTTTAGAGGACGATACCTCGGCGCACGCCCACGAATGTAACAACAAGTAAACACTTGGAGTAATTTGAACATTAGGAGTGCGTGATTCAAAAAACTGTTTATTTCAATTTGTCTAAACCGGAATCACAGCACCCACCCATCAGAATGTCTTACCAAGACATATCAAACCTCACGGATAAGAGAGCAGAGACTTTTGCGTTTGGAGAAAATGAGGCTCAGAGAATCTATTCCTTGATAGGCGAAATTGAGACGACTGCCGCAGGATCAGGAACACAAAGCAACATTAAGCAACTCATTTATTTGACAAAACGTGAGATAAGCCAACGTCTGCATGCCAGCACGCTGATAAAATATCATCGTGCACAGCGCAACCCAAGAGGGCTAAGAATCTCGTTAAAATCTTCTCTTTGCAAAAATGACCCGAAGTTTGTCGACAGGTGGTATGGGATTCTTAACAAGTGCTCATTGGATTTAATCCTGCTGATTATAGAAGAATTATCAAAAATTTTGGAACTACTAAACAGTGAGATCACCCAATTGAAAAGTGAACTATCCATGAAATTAAGTACCGGTGAATGGTCAAAGGTGTTGACGGATATTAACGAGCAACTATCAAAACACACTCAATAAATGAACGTAAAGTTCGCAAATTTCGCAGAGATACCATTGACTACAAGCGGGGCGAGGTCCACTATGTTCACGATATGCCTTCCGGTTAGTCATGCACTCGCGGGGTTTACCCATCAATTGATTCTAGCACACACATGTTATACCATCTCTGTTTACCACGTTCGAAATTTAGGATTACGCTTAATCAAGTGTACACCCTGTCGTATGACCGTTCACTCGGGATTTTTTTTACCACACTAGCTTTTATGGTTTGGACTATCTGCACACTCTTTTGCGTTCACGAATATTCACACGGCAGCCTCCGTAAATAGTTTTCACCGCACCAGCTATTTTGACGGTTTGCACACCCGTTTGCCTAAATCATTTAGTTATTCATTACATGTAGGAACTTCATCGTCTCATTTCGTCTCTCTTGCTCCTTTAGGAACTTACCCCCTGAAGAAGGGCGGCACTCGCTGCCCGAAATGCATTGGGGTTAACATTAATGTGTTAAAAACAACTTGAATTGCCATTAATGGATTCATGCTAACAACGCAATGACCTCATGAAATTAATGAGTGGAAATCATTGTATAATACAATAAAAAGGAACATTGATTGCAACTTTGGAGTACTTCAGAATACTTGAATACAATTGTATGAAATTGATTATCAGTAGCGGTGCGCATTGAGGGACACCTCCCAGTGTAGAGGTGCAACTGTAAACATTTTCTACTTTACCACTAATGATATACTTTGAAGAATCTCTGCCCATTCCATTGTCACTAGCGATAAGATCACAGGGGTCATGAGTTGAGACATCTCCAGCATGGCCATCATCACCAATGTTGTTGTAATATATATATAGGCCTACCATGGCCTGATGGCAGTGGTGACCCAAAAGCCTTCGATTTAGTGGGCGCTGGTTTGGTGGGTAAAGGGGCTTTGGCACTCATGGCACCCTGTCCAGCCGGAACGACGTGAGACCCTAATTCGATCTCCAATTCGGAATTAGAGTCCTGGAGGGAGAAGGCCTCTTCTTCTTCCGTTGCCATCTCTTCTTGCTCGATATCTTCACCGAAGATATCAGGGGTATCCTCAATACTCTGCCGCTGCATGTCTCTTCATCGAGCCCGACGGTCCTGCACAGTCTTTTTGGATCAGAACGACCGACATGCGTCGCAGTCTTCCTTTTTATGTTTTGGGGAGAGACAGAGGTCACAGACCTTCTGCTGGTCGGTGCGCGGATATTTGGAATGGCATTGAGGACAGAATTGAAATGTGTCCGGTCCATTGGCGGAAGGCTGGATGCTGGGTTTTCAAGTAGAAGCTGATCGAGGAAAGAACTAGGCCTGAAGGCCGCAATTAGAGTTTTTTCATTTATATAGAGTTTTCCTAAATTTCGACACGAAAATGTGGAAGACGCGATGGAAAACAATACCGACGAGGGTAGAGTGATTTGCACACCAAAGGGATCCCGATTGACGGTTTCGAATCGGAGCACTGCAATACACGTCCGAACCCGACGACGGAAAGAAAACAATCTAACAATGGAGTCGAAGCCTATGCGCACTATTACTGAAAGGAGGAGTCACCTTACCTTGTGACTGGAAAAGACTTCTTCAAACAAAAACAACTTGCAAACCTCCGGACCCAACACTAGATGGCAGGTGTATGTAAAGCATGTGTATCTACAGCACACATGCCTCAAACATAAGCTTATTGAGTCTTAATAAGTGTATTTACACAACCACCAGTCAAGTCAGAGTGGCAGTGCCACATCACACTTTAACAGTGAAAAGTAGTCCTCAGAGAGCATTGCAAGTGGATGGAGAAATGAATGGGGGGGGACAAAGGGCTATGGGAGAAGCCATAAAGGAAACAGGACACTAAGAATAAATACAACAGATACACATGCCAATGGTGGTCCATCAACAACGACCAGAAAAAGCTGCAAAAGACAACATACTGATGAACATAATTCAGATTCTTTACTCTTCAAATGAGGGGGCTAAACTCCTGCAAAAAGCATAAAAATTGAGCTATCTTAGGGCACAGGATCCCAAAATTATCTTGATGTAAGAGAACAACTTGTTACAATCTGACTAGATTTGTATGAGATACAGATTTTATCAGTCCATAAGCCACAGTAAAATTGTTAGCTCAGTAATTAATCTAGGAATACTATACCATGGCATACAAAGGTGGTTCCTCTCACTCCTACTGTGGTCGAGGAACTCGAAAATTCAGGCCTACAGTTGTTTATTTGTGCATACCGGTTTCACTGTGTTGGACCTACAATTACATTCCAAGGAACATACTAATATCATCTGGGTGTCACCTCTTCAGACCCCATCCTACAAATAAGATCTTACACGTTTGTGGAAAGCGGCAATCCCCACACAATGGAAGGACAGAATTCTTCTAGGCCACTGATTCAAATAATCACCATTTGTGTTTAAAAGTCTGGAAGAACATCCAGTTAACCAAAAGAGGGCATGCTTGTTAATTTTTGCCTTTGCACTTATCAAGAAGTTGAAATTACTCTCTGGGGTCTGCACAGCCTTGCCACCGAGTTCCCTTTGCAAGACTCAACGAGTTCCGATGCCCTGCAGTCTCACATGAGGATCTCAGCTTTGCTCTGTGTCGTGTATAAAGAAGAAGCTTATCTGATAGTGTAGGAATTTTGCTTGCACACCAATCTCGAAGGAATTGGGGAAGGACAGCCATGGAAATAGTTCAAACATCATATTTTTGTAGTAACACTGTCAAACACTCACAACCTTGTTTTTCTTTTTAGTGGACACTTAAAGAAAATGTATTAACAATATATTTGATAACATCTGTTCCTAGTCCACTCGCACAAGCTCACTGCGTTGAAAAACACAATGGGAAACTCGATCACGTTTTAAAGTGAGATAAAGTAATATACAAAATTATGAAGAATAGTAACGAATGGAGGTTCCCAGTCAGGAAGACTATGAGATAAACAGAATTGTCTAGGTGCTCTGGGTTCATGGCCAGTTTTTGAAGATATCAGCAAACAGGTGTGACTAGACTGAGACATCACTATTATTTGGAGCTGCCCTGATAAGGGAAAAGGCCAGCCCTATTGACTTGCATGAAGGGAATTTTCAAGAGCTGCTTACCTCTACAAGGGGAGGAAACTCACATGATTAGGGCATGAGTTTGCAGAAACGCAATACAAAAGACCTGGAAGTGGTATTAGGTGACCTGGTGTTGATGGAGCAGGGTTTTTGAGAAATAAAACCTGCACGAATTGAACCCTCAGAAACATTTACTAACTGTGTGCGGTGGAAAACTAATGTGGAAAAGAGCCTAACATGAGGGAAAATGCTAATGCGCAAGCGCGTACTAAAGCACTGAAGTAGGCCGCAAATGCTTCTTGACAAACGAAAAATAAAAGACTAATGCTGCTTTTGTGCACATTAATAACGTTTGCTAAAAAATAATATTAACATGGGTTGGCAATGGATAGATGCAACATGGGGTGAATGCGTAATGAAAAGCATTATAAGTGATTAATAATGCCTGTGTTTGTTTTTCATAGAAGCATGGTTTTCTGTTCTGCGGGAAAACACGGGGTTAAATGAAAATAAATGAACTCTGCTAAATAATACTGAGCAAAAAAGATGGCAGTGGAAGACAAGTGTCCTTCGCTAGTCCTGTGTGCCTGCCAAGAGACCACTGATGGAAACAAAATTTTCCTTGAGTGAAAGAACATTTCCTCTACAATGCGGCACGAACGGATAAATGTAACACTTAATTTGCTACATGACTAGGATGGAGGAAACAAATGTCATGATAGAGGCTCTAATTTGTATTTCCTGGGGTGGAAGTAGATATGCAGAATAAATGAACAATAAAGAAGATGAGCTAAGGGACATGACGAGAGTGGTGCGACAGTACACCCCCTTCCTTAACCAATCATGTGTAGAGAAATCCTCTGTTCTGACACAAGTATGGGTTGGACATTTGGGTTTTAGGGTATAATTGAGGTTCCTGGTGGGAGGGGTTTAGGCTTTGTTGGAGAGTTTGTTGGTGGTTAGTTGGTGTCTTGCTTTCCTACCTGCGTGAGAGGCCTTCATTCTTGCCCAATCTTGAGCTGGCTGTTCCTGTCTGCTGATTCCTGACTTAGTCTTTGCCTCTTCAACTCTACTTAAGAGGCCTTACTGCTCTCATGGCCAGAGAGTAGATTTCCTATTCAATTGGGTTAGTATAGACAGAAAACTGAATTTGCATAATCATTTGCAAATGTATTTTGTCTCTGAACCTTTTGTCTCTCCGCCTTTCCACTCCTTTATGCATTGTTATGTTGAGATGTGTTTTATCATTATTTCTCTGATATTGTTGCTCTGTGATGATCTATGATTTGTACTGTATTTTGGTATTGATGAGCATTTATTTCACATTATTTTAGATAAACATTATAAATATACAAATGTGTCTGTCTTTATTAGAGGTGTTTTTCGAGTTTATGATTATTCTAGGAACAAGTATTGGTTTGCCAAACCCTGTCAACAATATAAAGATCGCATAGCCACAATTGGTATAATAGAAATGAAGACACAAATTGGATTTTGGTAATTTGTTTGGAAATTCACTAATCTCAGCGTGAAGGGGCTTGTGGGCAATGAAATTGGGCCTAGTTTGTGGAATAAAATTAGTCCCAGATCGCTGGATCAGTTTTGGTAGCAGCCTGATGGTTTATATTGATTATTTTGGGAAATTAATGGTTGAATTATTGATTTTGGTTACTAATATGAAAAGTTAGCGTCTTTGTTTTATGTAGTCTGGAACTACGGGTACGGAGTTACCTAAGATCCCGGGATGTTAATTTAGCCCTAGTGGCAGTGGAATAGTGTGGAAAAGTATCACACTGCAGAAGTACTTTGTCTGTTGTTGTAATATCGAACAGTGAAATGCTGTTGATGTTATTCTAAGGGACCTATTTTAATGAAAGAAGATTGTATGAAAATAGTGAAAGTCCGCTTCCGAAACTTTGGCCTTACATCCCCAAAGGAGTACCAAGACCTCTTTTCTAAAAAGTCCTCTTCTGTAACTTTGGCTAGTATCCCCAAAGGAGTACCAAGACCTCTTTCACTTTGATTGAGAGTAGAGTGACGCTGGTCGTTATTCTGCTGGTTGTAAAAGGTTCTTCTTGAACGACTGAACTATCTTTCATTTAGTGGAGCAGACAAAGTAGCAGCGTTTTGTGTCGTTTCTAATAAGAATTTATTTAGAAAGACTTTTGTAGTACATTACCGTATTATTTTGTAAAGGGAGGGTCAGTCGCAGGAGTTATACTAACGTCACAAAAAGCCGCGCTGGCATTGGTCAGATAGCGGGCGTGTACTGTGCGGTGATTGGTTGGTTGGTGTGAGTCACGCTGGTATTGGACGAGTGCGAGCCAATAGAGTGAGCAGAATTACGGAAGGCTTTTCTTTGATTTTTAAAGTATTTTTGCGGAAAAGAGAGATTTGAAAATGAAGTTGATAAAGAGGATACAGGATTTGTTTAAAAAAGACAAACCAATAGTTACTAGAGAGGGACTTCCTGTACCTCCTGCAAGATCGCCTGCTTCTTTTATGATGATAGAGCGTGGATATCATACGTGTACATGGTTAGAGAATTGGGTGAGTTATACGGAGGATGATGGAGTTTTAGCTTTCCCAGAGCATGGTACTTTCAATGTAAACATTTTGGAGAATTTGAGAAGACAAATGAATTCATTAAAACCAAATCCTAGACCTATGCAGTTTGAAGCGCTTGAGGAATGGGAACATGAGGTGTACAGAAGGGAGAGAGATAGGAATGGGATGAAATATAGGAATACAATGAGATGGTATTCAGAGGCTAAATGGGATGCGCAGTTGAAAAAGTGGAGGAGAGATGTAAAGATAGATGGATTATATCCAGTAATGGTTGCTGAGGGACAAGCTAGTGGAAAGTGCACGGAGAAAAAGAATAATGTAGAGACTTCAGAACTAGATATAGATCCAAATGAAATTGATGATGAGTTATTAGATGAGATGTTATTGAAAAGACCTCCACCATATCAGGAGAGTCCGGATGAGATTACTCCAGGTGCACCATTAATTGAGATAAAAGCTCCACAAGTTCCACAGGTTACACAAGCTTCAAAAGCTCCGTTAGTTTTACCGTCTTCATCAGCTACACGAGTCTCACAGGAGAGAGAGATTGAAATGCTCAATAGAGCAAAAGAAGAATTGACTCCAAAAATTAGTCAGATGAGTTTAAATGCTGAAGCATTATCAGTTCCGGTAACAATTGGTCCTATAGTTCCATTGTATAGTGAGGGTCAAAATATTTCGAGAGTGCATGCATTGACAGTTCCAGTGAATAGTGCTAGAAATGTTAGTGGACCAGAGTCAGATGAGTACGTCACTGATTGATATTCCAGCAAATGGAAATGTGACTGAAACGCCAAAAAGAAGGGTACAGATTGATCCTAGAAAATTATTACCAAATGTGAGAGAAACAACTTCAGTATATGGGAGTTCAGTGGGACCTTCGCCAGAAGAGTTGGATGATTGGATTAGGGGAATGGCATCTAATAAGTCCAAACAGAGTATAGATATAGGTAGGTTAAGAGTAGATCTGGAAGAAATTATTATTGGTACAATAAATCCGGAGAGATTGAGTAAATATCAGGATGATGAGTTGTTATTCTTGTGTAAGAATATTACATTGAAAGCGAGAAATATGCATGAGAAGTTAGTGGAAGCAGCACAAGAATATGGAGTGGATATTGAGAAATCAAAAGTTTTACAAAAGACATATCGGCTGGATTTTAGTGACAAAGATTTAGAGAGTTTGAATGCATCTGGTAAACGATTGCAAATAAAAGAGTTGATTAATACTTTAAAAAAATGGGGTGATTTGGATCGATGGAAAGGTAGACGGGCGAGAAAGAAAGAAGAAGCGCTTGCAAGTAAGGGTGTAACTGCATCTTCTTTGCTTCCATTAAAAGAGGCAGAACCTGCTGAAATGATATATCCAATGAGAGAAGTTCCGGGTGGTGGATATGTTCATATTCCTTGGTCAAGACAGGACAAATTGTCCTTTACAAATGACTTCCCGAGGTTGAGAGAAAAGCCTGTCGAGTGGTACAAACAGGTAGAGAGGTTTGTTAAGGTCTCAAAGGTCCTGTTGAAAGATTTGGATGCTTTGTTTGACATTGTAGTTCCAGCTGATTTATGGACTGAGTGTAAGATTGCAATTGACTGGCCGAAAGAGGAATATCCTAGAGATGTTAAAACTGGAGCACCTTCAGAAGAGGTGATGAAGAAATATAACCAAGTGATTACTTATTTGAAAAGTAAGATTTCCCCCAAAGGAAACAGATTGGGTTAAGATTGACAGGACGACACAGGAGTCAAAAGAAACAGTACATGCCTACTACGAGAGACTTTTACAGGTGTTTAAACAGTATAGTGGTTTTGAAAGCATAACTGACAAAGATATGGGACATTTTGTGTATAAGTTTGTGTTTGGATTGAAACCTGAAATTAGTTATATGATTCAGCAGCATTTGATTTGTTGGCAGAACAAAACAGTGGATGAAATACTGAGGTATGCAAAGTATTGTAGTGGTGATATTGAATCTAGGCATAAGAAATTGAAAGAGAAAAGGATGTGGGCGCAAGTGAAAGCGGCACAGCAGAAAAATTGGAATTTTGTTGATTATTTTCAAACAGGTTTTCAGATAAAAGGACAGAATCAGAATTTTCAAAATGGTCAGGTATCTGGTTTGAATATTGTACGAATGGTGGTGTTCAAGTACAATTACCGGGAAAAGGTAGAGGTAGAAATAATAAAGAAGAGATGAAGAGAAAATTCCCTTGTCATGCATGCGGCAGGTTAGGACATTGGAAGAACGAGTGTAAGTTCTTGTTAGAAAATAATGGAATGGTTCAAAATTCTAATCCACAGATGCAGAATGAGGTGGTTGTGAATCAACAACAGCTGCAACAGCAACAGGTAGTTTCACCACAGGTACAACAGGTACAAGTGCCTCAAGCTCCTATGCCAAATAATGTGAATGCTCAGGTACAGAGATACAGTGCGAATGCTGGATTTCATTCGAGTGAACAAATTGGTAAGAAACAAAATGGACAAATGGTTTCGCAATATTGGTTGCAATGTCCTGAGAGTGATTCAGATTCATCTCAATGACGGTGCCTGAGGGGGAGGAAGAGTGCGTGCTTGGCACATCTCTAGTGGTAGATCAATCAGGTCCTTTTGTGGATGGGAAAGTGGAAGGTAATGATATTACATTCCTTGTGGACACTGAGTGCTACCCGTTCTACTGTGAGAGCAGCAGAAATTTCAAACCAACCCCTCTCGGGAGAAACAATCCAAGTTGTAGGAATTTCAAACAACTATATTAGAACTCCAGTGACCAAACCAATGGAGGTTCATATTGGAGAATTCAGAGATTTGCATCGGTTCGTGGTGTGTGATACGAGTCTGGTGAACCTATTAGGTAGGGACTTGTTGTGCAAGATGAACTGCACCATCTATTGTACACCAGATGGTATTGCTTTTCAAACACCAGATGAGGATGTTGCTTTCAAAGTGCTGTTAGCAAGGCAAGTGACAAAAGTGAATGATTTGTATCCTTTATTTACAGCGAAGGATTTGCCTGTTGAATTGAGAGATACTGTGACGACTGATGTGTGGGATTTTTCAGGGAAAGACATCGGATTGATGAAAGGTGTTGATCCAATTCAAATTTTGGTCAAACAAGGTGCAGAATTTCCGAAAACACCACAGTATAAAATGAGTCCTGAGACTATTGAGGGAGTTACTCCTGTAATTGAGCAAATGATTCAACAAGGTATTTTGAGAGAAATACTAGGGAGTCCTTGTAATTCACCTATTATGGGAATTAAAAAACCGAGTGGCAAGTACAGAATTGTGCAAGATTTGCGAAAAATTTATAAGATTGTGGTACCTTGTTGTCCGATAGTGCTAAACCCAGCAGTAATTCTTTACCAAATTTCCTGTGACGCGGAATGGTTCACAGTGATTGATTTGTGTCAAGCCTTTTTCTCGATACCTTTGCATCAAGATAGCCAGTATCTTTTTGCTTTTCGGTTCGGAGACCATGTCTTGGCATGGTGCCGAGTTCCTCAAGGGTATACAGAGAGTCCTTCGATTTTTAATCAGATTTTGAAAAAGTGTCTGGAGTCATTGGTTATGCCAGAAGACTCAGTATTGGTGCAATACATCGATGATCTATTGGTGGTGTGAAAGATACAATTGCTCTACTGAACCATTTGGCAGTAGGTGGGCATAAAGTGACACCAGCAAAATTGCAATTTTGTCAAAAGGAGGTTCAATATTTGGGACACAAATTTGAGAAAGGAGTCAGGAAAGTATCACAAGATCGAATTGCTGTGATCTTGCAAATGGGTCCTCCCAGAACACAGAAAGAAGTTTGAATGTTTCTGGGCATGGTTGGATACTGCAGACAGTGGATCAGTGGTTTCTCACTGATAGCCAAGCCATTACAGAGATTGACTCACAAAGATGTAGTCGATCCGATCGAACTGGATGAAGAAAGTATGAAGGCTTTTGTTGAGTTGCGAGATAGTCTTTGTCGAGCACTTGCATTGGGAATGCCAGATTATTCTAAAGAATTTGCATTGTTCTGTTGTGAGAAGGATGGATGTGCAGTTTCAGTTTTGACGCAGACACATGGAATGGTGCCTCGTCCAGTGGCATATTTCTCTGCTACTTTGGATTCAGTGGCTGCAGTGTTGCCAGGTTGTTTGAAAGCAGTGGCTGCTACTTGTTTGAGTCTGGAGCAGAGTGAATCAATTGTGATGGGATAACCATTGAGAGTGCATGTGCCACATTCTGTTGAGATTTTGTTAACAAGGACGAGGACGCAGCACATGACGAGTAGTCGTTTGACTAGATATGAGAGAGTGATCTTGGGTGCTGAGAATGTTACAGTAACAAGATGCACGACACTGAACCCAGCGACTTTGTTGACGAGTTTGAGAAGTAAAAGATGAAGCAGATCATGATTGTCTGGATGTGACAGAATTGTGTACGAAACCAAGGCCTGACATAAAAGATACACCATTGCCAGAATCAGATTGTGTGATGTTTGTAGATGGTTCGTGTCTGAGAGATGAAAAGGGTGCATTGCGTGCTTCATATGCAGTATGTACAGTGGCCATGGTTCTTGAAGCATCTTGCCTAAGAGGGATAAATTCAGCACAAATTTCTGAGTTGGTCGCTTTGACCAGGGCCTGTATAATTGGCAAAAATTTGAGGATAACCATATTTACGGATAGTCAATATGGTTTCGGGGTGGTGCATGACTTTGGTCAATTGTGGATGCAACGTGGATTTCTGACTTCTTCAGGATCCCCGATTAGAAATAGCAAGGAAGTAAAAGATTTGCTGAATGCATTACAATTGCCTAAAGAAATTGCAGTGGTCCAATGCCAAGCACATAAATCAGGAAATGATTATGTGACTAGTGGCAACAGATACGCAGACCAAGTGGCTCGTTTCTGTGCACAAAATTCGGTTTCAATCAATATAGGAACAGAAAAAAAGAATACAAATTGTCACTTGATGTTCTCTTCTCTAGAAACATGGGATGAAGTTAGACAATTGCAAGAAGAATCTAGTGAAGAGAAAGAAATCTGGATTAAAGCAGGATGTACAAAAAGATCAGAGGAGGAAATATGGGTGTACATGGATGATAGACCAGTAATGCCAGACTGTTTACTTTCACAATTTGCAAGGATGTACCATGGAGCAACTCATGTGGGAAGAGATGCTATGATTAGGCTCTTCAAACAGTCATGGTACAAGCCAAAGTTCAGGGGTATTGCAGAGAGTCTTTGCCAGAGGTGTGTAATCTGCCAGCAGCAGAATCCAGGTAGAAAGACTGTTGTCAGTTGGGGACGGATTGGAAAAGCAGCAGGTCCTTTTACTAGATTGCAGGCAGATTTCATTGAGTTGCCTCCTTGTAATGGACTGAAATATGTTTTGGTTGTTGTCTGTTTTCTCGTTGGGTAGAAGCATATCCAACAAGAAGAAATGATAGTTTAACAGTTGCTAAATTGCTTTTGAGAGAGATCATTCCTAGATTTGGATTTCCAGTCTCTTTAGATAAGGATAGAGGAACTCATTTTAATAATTAAATAATTCGGATGATTTGCGCTGCATTACAAATTGAGCAAAAGCTGCATTGTGCCTATCGACCAGAAGCCTCAGGTGTGGTCGAGCAAATTAATGGCACTATTAAATAGAGATTGTCAAAGGTATGTGCATCCACAGCACTGAAATGGCCAGATGCTTTACCATTGGTATTAATTAATGAGTCCGAGAAGCATTCCTGATAAAAAAGACTGGATTATCCCCTCATGAAGTTATAATGGGAAGAGCAATGAGACAGCCGATTGTACCAGCGAATCAACTGATGAATATAACTGATGATTTGGTGCTTGATTATTGCAAAGGATTGGCTGATGTGGTGCGTTGTGTGTCTCATCAGGTTGGAGAAAGTGCAACCACAACACAGCAAGAGCAAGCACATGATTTAAGTCGAGGGGAGTGGATCCTGGTGAAGAAACATGTGAGAAAGTCGTGTCTGGAGCCTAGGTGGCATGGCCCATACCAGATAATACTGGTGACGAAGACAGCAGTGAAGTGTGGAGGCTTGCCGACGCAAGTCACACAAGAAGAGTCCCAAGTCCACTTGAAAGACAAGAAGAAGAAGAAGAAGAAGAGCAGAAACTGGCAGAGAGTCAAGAAAAGCCAGAAGCTGTAGAACGTGAAACCATAGAGTCTGAAGCTACAGATTCTGAGAGTGTTGAACACGTGGATGATCAAGAACAAAGTCTAATAAAGTGGGCACCAGCTACTGGGTCTTGTGAGACTGCTGTTGAAAGTGATAATGGAGGAGTGTTAAATGAGAATCAAGAGCAAGTGCAACAGAGAAAAGAACTGAATAAAAGAACTTGCGAACTTGACACTGAAGCAGAGGGAATTGTGCAAGTTAAGAGAGAGCAAGAAAAGGTGATGTGTAGCCAAAAGGAGTGAAAAGACTGAAATACACTCTGAAAAAGAAAATACCAGACAAGATAGATGAAGCACCAAACAAGACAGAACAAAGTAAGTCAGAAGAATTAGTTTGGAAAACAAAGAGAGTAAGAGTTTCAAACAGGAAATACACCGCTCCAGAATGGACATATGTGGTATTGGAAGAAATTGAGCATACAGATCAGAGCAAAGAAGACACTGGTACAAAGCAGAGTGAAGCAAATGGTTTTGAAACACCCTAAAAGAACTGTATAAACTAAAGGGTGCAGAAAACTAAAGAATTCATTCAAAGAAAAGAATTAAAGAAGAAATTCAACTAAAGGCTGTGATGAAGATATATTAAAAAAATAAAAAAATAAAAAATAACGAGGGGGTGAAGAAAGAAGAAAAAGAAGGCTTGAAGTGTTTGGATACACTACTTAGATAGTTATTTTTATAGTTTTTTTTTTGTTTTTCTAGTTTTTCTTTTTGAATTGATATAATTTTTTTCCTTAAAATGGCAAAAATAGACTGGATATCAAAATCGTAGGGTCAAACGTAGATGTATTAATGCTTGCTTATTTACACTAATTGTAATTGTGCCTGTCTTAATGGTAACTAACCATAAAAATAATACTAATGGTGTGACAAGTGAGAAAGTAGATTTTAAAAGTCTTAAAGAAATCACACATACTAATATAGAAAAGATGGAAGGTGACAGCATCTACCATCAAGATAAATCAATTAATTACTTTTCGTTAAATGTATTTGCTAAGTTGTTGTATGAGTACGTTGACACAATGGATGCGAGAGACTGTTATGTGTGCATGCAATTACCATCGTCTGCCTCAGAGGGGGTGACATACCATCACCTACCTTTAACATATGGTGCGTCTTGTAGTGTACTCACAAGTCTCTTTTACGAGAGAGGTAGCTTACAATATTATTACTCTAACATGGATTTAGTGTTTTCAGAAATTCCTTTTAGAAAGAACATGAATAGAGTAAGTAGTGCTGAAAATGCAGAATATGTGGGGGAATTTTTCCATCCCACAAAAACAATTGATATAGTATACGCTCATAGACAAAACTTAACCTGTAGACTGCGGTTTGAAGAAATAGAATTCATTAACATGGTAGAGGATAGAAGGCAGGATTTTAAGAGAATTGCTGCTGAGCAAAAGTCTCATGTACCTCCATGGGCTTTCAGAGAAGGAGATTACAAAAAGGGTGAGACATACGCTGCCATGAATGGACTAACACATAATAAGAGAGGGGCGAGTTTTTCAGAAAAGTGGGAGATATTTTTGGAGCATTGATACCTTCAGTTGCAGTCATATTAAACTCACACAAAATTAGAAAATTGTCCACAGTGGTTGATCGTTTATCAACGGATACTGCTGGTGGTTTCTTGATGATTGATACTGAAATGGTTGCGATTAGATCAATGGTTTTACAAAATCGACTTGCCCTTGATGTATTATTGGCCAAAGAGGGTGGAGTCTGTAATATGTTATTCAACAATGTTGTACATATATACCTGACGAGAGTAAGAGTTTAGAGGGGTATATTAAGAACATTAAGAATCTTCGAGAAGATTTGGCTGTACTAAAGGTTGACGGTGCTTGGGAGAAACTTAGTAAGAGATTTTCCACCATGGGCAATTGGTTTGCTGCTTTTGGGAATAGTGTATATGGGAGAATACTAACGCCTATCATTGCAGTGGCTACAGCAGTACTAATGATTTTTCTGATTTATAAATGTTGTAAATGCAGAAAAGAGACTTCTGATGTAAAACGAAGAACGAGAAAGAGAGAAGAAATAGAATTAGAGGACAAGAAAGGGAATTATTATGAAATAATGAAAGATTTAGATGGGATAATGATAAAGCGAGAGAGAACAACTGCTTTCTAAAGTGATAATCTGTATTGGTGGGTATTTTGGTGATGGCTCAAAACGCCATCAAAGGGGGATTGATGGAGCAGGGTTTTCGCGAAATAAAACCTGCTCGAATTGAACCCTCAGAAACATTTACTAACTGTGTGCGGTGGAAAACTACTGTGGAAAAGAGCCTAACATGAGGGAAAATGCTATTGCGCAAGCGCGTACTAAAGCACTGAAGTAGGCCGCAAATGCTTCTTGACAAACGAAAAATAAAAGACTAATGCTGCTTTTGTGCACATTAATAACGTTTGCTAAAAAATAATATTAACATGGGCTGCGCATGGATAGATGCAACATGGGGTGAATGCGTAATGAAAAGCATTATAAGTGATTAATAATGCCTGTGTTTGTTTTTCATAGAAGCATGGTTTTCTGTTCTGTGGGAAAACACGGGGTTAAATGAAAATAAATGAACTCTGCGAAATAATACTGAGCAAAAACGATGGCAGTGGAAGACAAGTGTCCTTCGCCAGTCCTGTGTGCCTGCCAAGAGACCGCTGATGGAAACAACATTTTCCTTGAGTGAAAGAACATTTCCTCTACAAAGCGGCACTAACGGATAAATGTAACACATAATTTTCTACATGCCTAGGATGGAGGAAACGAATGTTATGACAGAGGTTCTAATTTGTATTTCCTGGGGTGGAAGTAGATATGCAGAATAAATTAACAATAAAGAAGATAAGCTAAGGGACATGACGAGAGTGGTGTGACAGTACACCCCCTACCTTAACCAATCATGTGTAGAGAAATCCTCTGTTCTGACACAAGTATGGGTTGGACATTTGGGTTTTAGGGTATTATTGAGGTTCCTGGTGGGAGGGTGTTGGAAGCCGGAGTCCCCGTCCCGCGCCACTGTCACAAATGCGAGACCCGGGACTCCCCACTCAACGTTAGGCCAAGTAAGGACACCGTTTGAGATAGCCCTGCTCACCCCCTTAGTAGCTTGGCACGAGCAGCCAGGCTCATCTCCAAGGCACGAGTGTACAGTATGTGCAACCACGCTCACAGCAACCCACTGGTGACACCACAAATGGACTCCACACAAGTTTGATAAAAACGAGTATAAACTTTATGTAAAAAGATATACGATCAGACCACACGATACATAAGCCAACATATAATAAAAGGGTAATATTCGTTCCGGCTGGTTGGTAGGTTCAAATCCCAACCACCGCTTTCAAAATGCTATGCTGGTTGTAATGCTAGAATCACACACGTTGCAATGGACAAACAATAGTGCATTGCGTAACGATACAATCCTGTGCTTTGCAAAGGAATAATAATACAATGGTTAACGATACACCCCGGTACCTGCAATGGGAGAAATAATGCAATGCGTACCGCTACAATCATGTACTTTGCAATGAAGGAATAATGCAATGCGTAGCTACAATCATGTACTTTTCAATGAAGAAATAATGCAATGCGGGCCGCTACAATCCTGTACTTTGCAAGGGAGAAATAATGCAATGCGTAGCGCTACAATCGTGTACTTCGTTATGCAGAAATAATGTCAGGCGTCCTAAGACAGTCCGGCAGTTCGTTAGCAGCAATATTGGCAATGTGTATTACGACAATCAGCCTCTTCGATAACAGTTGCCCCCCCACACGGATCAATGATGACACAAAGTACAGCTTCCCACTCTGGCCCCAGTACTGCCGCTCCTGAACGCAGTACGGGCCCCACTCTGAGCCGAAGCAAAGGCTCACGCCGCCAGAAGGTCTGAGAGGCCGAGAGAGTGTCCCTCCGAGCCCGCGCCCGCCCAGGCAGTGATCCACGTTACCTGGGGGCGCGACCCCACTCTCCTCTTTCAGCGAACTGGGCCTTCCGTGTAGAACTTTCTCAATGGGCCTCAGCGGCTCGGCCTGGCAGCTCAGCTCCTCCGGGCTGCCGGTCTGGGCCGCGACTGTTAAGGTCTCAGGCGGCCGCAGGGCACACGTACCCCACGCCCCTGAGATTATGTTACTCCGGGTGCACTTCACCACAGCACCCTCCGGGTCTCCTCTGGCACGAAGCCACACACACAACGCTGATGGGACTTCACGTCGACTCCGAGTGCACGCTCACCAGGCACTCCTTCCTGCGCTCTCAGTTGGCACCAAGACCCGCACACCACGTTGCAGAGACTCACTTTCTTCCGGTGCACACGATGATCAGCCGATCACCTCCACAGTCCCAGGTTGCACCAAAGCACGCACACTGCTTCACTGAGGCTTACTCAAAATCCGGTGCCCCGATATCCAGGCGCTCTTCACCAACGCCTTCGGCCGCACCCCGACATGCTCCCCGTGTCCGAGCCTCACTTCTCCTCCGGTGCACTCGACGACGAGGCGCTCTTCACTAGCGCCTCCGGTGCACCACGACACGCACCCTGCGCGTCCGAGACTCACTCCACTTCCGATGCACACGTTGACCAGGCGCTCCTCACCAACGCCTCCTGTGCACCATGACACGCACCCTGCGCGTCCGAGACTCACTTCTCCGATGCACTCGACGACCAGGCGCTCTTCACTAGCGCCTGCGGTGCACCACGACACACACCCTGCGCGTCCGAGTCTCACGTCACCTCCGATGCACACGCTGACCAGGCGCTCTTCACCAACGCCCGCTGTGCACCACGACACGCACTCAGCGCATCCGAGGCTCACTTCACCTTTGGTGCACACGTGGACCAGGCGCTCTTCACCAACGCCTGCTGTGCACCACGACACGCACCCAGCGAGTCCGAGACTCACTTCACCTTCGGTGCACACGTTGACCAGGCACTCTTCACCACATCTCCTGTGCACCACGACACGCACCCAGCACGTCAGAGTCTCACTCCGTGTGTCCAAGATCACAGGGCACACCTTCCCAGGGTCTCAAGCTGCCACAACACGCGCCCACCGCGTCCTTGAAACTTCTCCGGAAACTTTTATGTTCCTGTGTATCCAAACAGGTAGCCAGCTCACCTCGGGCCCTTGGGGGGTAACAAGACACAGCACAAAGCACAGTCTGATTCAAGCAGGGGGACCCAGCGCACACAGCACAGTCCCAACAGCCTCTTCCTTGGTTAGAACAGCAAACTGCAGACCAGCCCCAGATCACAAAGCAAGGGTTGGTCCTTCCCCTATTCAATTGGGTTAGTATAGACAGAAAACTGAATTTGCATAATCATTTGCAAATGTATTTTGTCTCTGAACCTTTTGTCTCTCCGCCTTTCCACTCCTTTATGCATTGTTATGTTGAGATGTGTTTTATCATTATTTCTCTGATATTGTTGCTCTGTGATGATCTATGATTTGTACTGTATTTTGGTATTGATGAGCATTTATTTCACATTATTTTAGATAAACATTATAAATATACAAATGTGTCTGTCTTTATTAAAGGTGTTTTTTCGAGTTTATGATTATTCTAGGAAAAAGTATTGGTTTGCCAAACCCTGTCAACAATATAAAGATCGCATCGCCACAATTGGTATAATAGGAATGAAGACACAAATTGGATTTTGGTAATTTGTTTGGAAATTCACTAATCTTAGCGTGAAGGGGCTTGTGGGTAATGAAATTGGGCCTAGTTTGTGGAAAATTATTAGTCCCAGATCGCTGGATCAGTGTATAGCACTGCATGCTTGCCTGCTGCCATGTACCCACTCATCTGTTGCGCAATTGGATACGAGTCTCCCGGTGTGTTTTGTTGAAGGGACGTAATCTGTGGGTTTTATCATTTATCTCTGTGCTTTCTTGCCTCGACTATGTTTCTGCAATATTGACTTACTATCGTCTGTGCCTACTGTAGTAATTTTAATAACATCTGTATTTTCCTTATTTATATACTGAAACAACATACGTATTACTACAGTGTGAGTGCGCTTCTACTTTCATGAACAGCAGTTTCTAATTGCACCTTAACATCAAACGTTTGAGTTTAGGAGGCTGGTCATCTTCAATCTAAAACAATTCAGCAAACCTTCAAGTGAAAGAAAGTGCTGATGGTGCACACGGGTCCTTCCCTGAAGGGCCAGCTGACAGTGTGTGCGCTAACCCTAGTTGTGGTCTCTCTGGACGCATATACCCCTCTTACTGCATATAACCTTATCAGCCAGCACACAAACACACACCTCTGGAAGCAGAAAGTCACTCAGTCTGAGGGTACTGGACAGAGCAGCTGTAACGTTCCCAGCATGCACTTACATTAGGCCATATGAATTGTGAAAAACTCTTTTGTTGGACACAGCGATGGGAATCATGGCAGAGATGGTGCACAAACACAGCAGTACCCTTGGCTACCGCGTACTGCACGTTTTGAAGTGAAAGAAATAGGTGAACAACAAAAGTGAAACCCATGTAAATTGGTTACGTTGTTTATTTGTTAGAATTAAAAAATAGCCTTTAATCAAAAAAGTACCAGTATGAAGTTAATTTCATTGACGGTTCAGTAACTAAGTCAAAATCAAAGAAAAAAGACTGTTGAGAGGCTAGAAGAAAAGAGGTAGCTGCATTGGACGTAGAGAGGAGGATGTCCTCTTTCACAGTAGAGGTGAGCATTGAAAGCAGCATCCAAACGAACCGCGGTAGATTTGGTCACCTCTTAAAATGACATTCATTTATTGTGGGTGGGTCAGTACTTTAAAAGGGCAGGGACTGCAGAGTTCAAGTCTTTTTTATTATTTTCATTCCAAACACTGGGGATGTTAAAGGCATTTAGTGCTGTGGCCCTGCAACACTAAATATAAATTGCAACGCCATGAATATCTTCTCTGCATTTCTGACTAGCAAATGTCTTTACCTCTAGAATACTCCTAGGAATAGAACGCTAAGTCGAGGATGTAAAGCATTCCTTCCGGGTCAGTCATGCAGATCAACCAAGGTCGACTGTGGAGCCCAGGATTCTAGCTTCCCTTAAAAAGTACTGATTCCATGGAGAAGGAAAGTGGGGCTCAAAGAGGAGAATGACTGGTTAACTGCATGAAAAGAGAGCCACACTGCTTAGTGACCTAGCCTTGCATCAGGGGAGGGATTGTTTTACATAGTCCCCCTGTAAAAAGTACTAATTTTAAAAACTCTAGAAGTCTAGAAAAGTTTCCTAAAACTCAATGTAGGGTTGAAAACATTCTCTTTCACATAAGTCATGTTGGCTATTGCTGGTCTCAGTGGTCTGAATGCTGGTTCCAGAGAAGCACTCCTACCCGGATAAGTCAACAGTTTCAACAGCCGATTTACTGGCTCTTTTCATCTCATGCTTAATTTTTTCCCAAACTGAATTGTAATGACTAACTGTGCATACATTAGGAGGCTAAAAGCATGCTTTAGTGTCAACACAGTATGTAAAGATATTTATCTCATAAGTAGTGCTTTAAAAGGTCAGGTACTGCCATGTACCGAGTATCTGCACTACTTTAATTTGAAAGAGAAAGTGCCTGCACTTCGTAGCAGAGGTACAATATTTGTAATGGGAGATAATCCACACTTCTCAGTACCAACAGGTTCCCTGATGTAATGATTACCTGCACTTCGATAGTTCCATCTAAAGCACTGCGCTTAAAGCGTTTTGTAAGGTGTTAATTGTGGATTCGTGAATCGATGTTCCAGGCTTATGCAAAGAAAGAGTAATAGGCAGCAATTTACCTTCATCTGTAGTGGTAGCATTGAATTGCAACACTGAACTGATATGCCTCAAACCCCAATATTACCCATGCACCTTTGATCAGCTGGAGAGTGAGTGCCAGAGCCCCAGCAGTCTAATGCAAGTCAGGAGCAGCAGACACTCGGGCGGATTTACAGAAAAGATACATAGCGCATCCCTGATGGCTGCACTGCCTTACACTAGGGGACCAGATAGGGCTGAGGCACATTTACTAAATATAGGCCTGTTAATGCTCTCTTCCCCTGCGCCGACGTTCTTTAATCCTGCTTAACACCACACACATACACCTTTGCCGCATAGTGCAATGGTGAAAGCGTACCTATCCAGTAAACATTGCACATATTGAATGTGTGCCGTACAGTGCAGCACACATGCAATATGTGAAATGTAAGGAGAAATAAAAACACGTTTCCTACTTTGCGCCTGTATAAAGGAGAGGTTATGTTTTTAAGCAAAGCCCACAAACAATTTTTGTAGATTGCACTTTGCGGCAAAAACCATGACTGGTTGCCCGGGAACAACAAAGTACAACCCAAGAAACGGCCCCTTCATGCAAAGTAGAGGAATGTTGCGCTACAGAAAGAGCACTTAAAAATAAATGCCATATCAAGACTTTGCGGCAGCGCAAAATCTTGATAAACCTGCCCCCTATGCGTCTCCACCAGCAGCCAAGCAACGCATAAAGCACGGTTTCGCTGTCCCTGCAGTTTAAGTCCCCCTCAACCACTGCCGCTACAGACCCACACAAGTATTTATGAGACTCTGTCATGAATTTAGGGGCAGAATCCAAACAGGAATATGGTGATCTCACTCAGGGTTCTTCTATGCAATAATGGCCGACTGGTATCAGAGGGACCACCATCTTTGTCTGGGGGGGGGGGGGCAACTTCCACCTAAAAAAATGGATTATGGCCGGGTATGTGAATTTGTATTTAATATACTTTTGTTTGTTTCTAAAAAAAATATCATACTGCTACTTTAACACATCTCTACTACTATAAACCTTATATTAATGTAAAATGTTTAGCCGATCAATACATATTAAGTGCATTCCTGAGATTAATGCGTTTAAAGTCTGTTCACATTCCTCGAAGGCTTCCTTTCTACCGGTTTCATAGCAGTGGCCAGTGGCGTAACAAAGGCCCCTGCAGTGCAGGAGGGCCCCGAGCTCCAGGGGCCCCTCTCAACGAAGTACCCTGGCCTGAGAGTTCCTGAGTAAGTCCAGAAGGGGGATCCTCCATGTACTTCGCAGGGGGGGGGTGAAGTTTTGTTATGCCACTGGCAGTGGCGAAACATAATTCCCCGCGGTACATTGGGGGAGGGGGCGAGTTCCAGGGGTCCCCCACAGCACAGTACCCTGGCCAAAGAGCTCCTTAAAAACTCCGGCGGGGGGGGACCTCCATGTACTTTTCAGGGGGGGGGGGGCTCAACTATTGTTACGCCACTGTTTCATAGCTATTTCAAAGGATACAATTGGGTTAAACACCCCAGTGCTCTGACAATAAAAATACCTCTTATTTCTCTAATTATATTTTGATAAGTGTGGTCACGAAAACGGGCAAAACGGGGAACTGAAGCACGAGTAAGAGCAAATAATGCACACCGTCTAAAACCAGGCTTTTGTGATTTTTGGTAGCACTGTGTATTTGACTGGCAAATGTAAACCAAATTAGCACCTAAATTAAACAACCCGAACTTCCCATTTCTGGTCTGTTTGATGGCGAAAATGATTACTTAGCAAAGACTACACAGAACTATTTTGACGTTTCGTGTAAGATTCTTTCTTCACGGGTGTTCCGAAGCAAGAATTAAAGTTTCGGTTGGGATGCCAGTTTCAGTTTCAGGTTTTCAGCAAGTTTATCCATAAATTCAAACGTGTTCAGGTAATCGGACCTCTGGACGCTGAAAATAAAAACAGGTGTTAGTGTTAAATCTGATGGCACAAAGACACGATCGCTGAAAGAAACCAAACATTTCTTCAAGCAACAACTCAAGCTAACGTTAAGAAATTGTCAAGTACTTAGGTGTGTGTCATCGTTAAATTGAGTGGCTGTAAACAACTATTACCCGACTGGACAGACTGAAAAAAGTGTTTTCCCAGAACACTGAGTGAGTTTAGGTCAGGGCTTTGAGATCGCTTTAACTCACTAGACTATGGTTTTTAGGAAAAATTGTACGTATTGTACATATATAGAGGATTTTTATCAGTCCCCTCATGCCATTTTTTCTGTTAAATCGTCATTCACTCTCTGCTTCTGCCCACCACACAACATGGGACAGTGGGTCAGCCCACTTCAACCAATGGGTTCCCTCACTGTGAGTGATAGCATTTTGTCTGTGCACATTACGGTCTTCCCCACAATAAATAGCTCACTTCAGGGTTTCCTCAGCTTCAAACATTCTTCGAGTTCCTGATCGGTTCCAAACTGCTTTCTCTTTTTGGACAGCAGCACGTGTAAACCCCTACCTACAAGATTACCATTAGCTATCAACGTGAAAAATAAAACTAATTTTGAATAAAAAAGTGCTTGTTTATTTTGAATAAGGTTCCCAATATATGTATGTAGGTCACGCTTAAAACTATCTCTTCAATTTTTTGTTTCACGTAAATAATCCAGGGTGGGCGTCAGCTAACGCACAGGAAACACAAGGTACGTGGCGGGAAAGGGACGTGCAACAGAGAGCAAAGCAGGGGGTGAGAAGTACAGGAGGGAGACAGTTCGCACACAAGCACTTCATGGACTGCTCAACAATAAAGAATATAGTAGTGCTTGAAAAGCAAGCAATGAAAGCAGAGATGCCAGCCAATCAAAGCAATGATAAGGAGGCAATACTCCACGGGAGAGACAAACACATGTCTGTCAAACTGGGGCACCAATAAGAAGCAGGCAAATGAGAATGACAAGGAAAGCCAAAGCATGGTAAACAATAGGCAGGTTCCAAGCCCCTCTATGTTGTTGATAAGCAGCAATACACCTTGGAACAGACACAGTGTGCGCAGTCTAGAGGCTCAATCTAAAAAAGTAGTTGTCAAAATGCGTACAGTGGAAGGATATAAGCCAGCAAATCAAAAGTATGATCTAGAGGCTATGCTCCATGAGAGGGAAAAAATAAGTTACTTACCTGTAACTGCAGCTATCCAATATTGGTATCTTTCATAGATTCACATGCTTGAATCATTCCCAGTCGTCGAAGTGGGAGTCCCATGGTAATATAAATAAAGCAGTAATTAAAAAACTTCCATAGGCTATCATGGAGGCAACAATGCATTTAATAGCCTATCTACCTCCTTTTCTAAAAAAGGACCAAACTAAATACAACCAATCAGTAACCAGCACCCTCTAGAACCTTCCCAAGAGAGACTGAATCCCTCAGATGTTCCAGCACAAGTGTGGATAGTAATACTAAAGTGCAAGGGAAGCCTCTCTCTGAAGGAGGGCGGGTCGCTTCTAAATCTATGAACAATACCAATACTGGATAACTGCAGTTACAGGTAAGTAACTTATTTCTTATCCAGTTTTGGGGTATCTTTCATAGATTTACATGCTTGAATCAGAATAACAAGTAGTAATGTAAAATAAATAAGCACCCTTAGTGGATGGCGGGTAGTGCCAATAATATTTCAAATGTATTCACAAAAGGAGTGTCTTGTGAAAGTACTGGTGTAAAAGTAAATGTATATAAAGGCATTGGCATGTGAAATAAACATCTCTATCACCAGCTTAAACAAGTATAACGTCCTCTATAACCAATAAAGATACATTTTCAAATGCAGATCAATATTGACAACAGAAAAGAAATCCTCAAAATAAAGAGGCTCACCTTACTGAAATAAATGGTGTACTACTGCCTGTCCCACGGCTGCATCAGCACGCTGTGTGGACTCTAGGCAGTAGTGCTGCGTGAACGTATGCGTCGTCTTCCATGTCGCAGCTCTGCAGATTTTGTCCAGTGGCACCCCTGCGAACATGGCAGCTGATGTAGATACTGCTCTTGAGGAGTGCGCTTTCACTGTCTTTGACAAAGGCTTGCCTTCCTTATCGTGGCAAAACTGAATTGTGGTTGCGATCCATCTTGCAATGGTAGCTTTAGAAACCGTAGTGCCTTGATGACCTTGTCCATAGGCTATGAACAGTTGATCTGTTTTGCGGATAGACTTAGTTTTTTGCAGGTAGAATTTAAGACACCCCTTGATGTCTAGAGTGTGTAGTGTTCGTTCCGCAGGTGTAGAAGGATCACGGAAGAAAGTCCTGAGAATGGAAGGTTCGTTTAATTGAAACTGCAAAGGAACCTTAGGGATGAATTTGGGATTCGTCCTGAGGATAACCATTTCATCTGTAAAACGAAGAAAAGGATGTTTTATGGTGAAAGCTTGTATTTCGCTAACCCTTCTAGTTGATGTTAGGGCGAGCAAGAGAGCTACTTTCCATGTCAGGTATTTGATGTCCGCCCTATGGATGGGCTCAAAGGGTTGCTTCATCAATTGTGATAGGAGTACATTTAAGTGCCACTCGGGGTGGAGCTTGAACAGGTGGATAAGTATGAAACAGTCCTTTCATGAATTGCTATACAACTCTGGTAGAGCAGAGAGATAGACGTTTTGGGGAGCGTCTGTATCGAGAGATAGCTGCGAGATGAACCTTAATTGAAGAGTATACGAGCCCAGATTTTGCCAAAGACAGTAAGTACAATAGGATTTGCTCTGGAGCAGAGAGATACAGACGTACTTTGCTTTGACGGCACCAAAGGCAGAACCGCTTCCATTTCAGTCTGTACGTCTTGTTGGTGCTATCCGCACGAGATCTGGCGATAATGTCTTTACACTCTTGCGCAATAGTCAAATCCTTAAATGCAAAGAATTCCGGAGCCACGCATGCAATCGAAGAGATGCTGGCTCCGTTTGACACATCTGACCTTGGTTCCTGGTCAACAGAGTTAGTGTCGGTAGCAGACGGATGGGCTGGGCTTCCGAGAGGAGGAGAAGCTCCATGAACCAGTGCTGCCTGGGCCATCTGGGGGCTATCAGAAGAAGGCGGCAGTGCTCCATTTTCATTTTCGTAAGGACCTTGGGTATCAGTGGAATGGGTGGAAAGGCGTAAGCATATATTCCGGACCAACGCACTGAAAGGGCATTCCCCCGAGAGTTAGGGAGAGGGAATCTGCTTGCGAAGAACCAGCATTTGGAATTGGTGTGGGGCGGAAACAGGTCCAGCGCTGGTTTCCCCCAATTTGAAAAAATCCTGTCCAGTTGGTCTTGCTCGAGCTCCTACTCGTGGCAGTTGTCTTTGGCCCTGCTGAGGGTGTCTGCCAGAGTATTCCGAAGCCCTGGAACATGTTCCGCTTTTAAGGATATTCCGTGAAGTGTGAGCCAGCTGCTGAGCGTCCTGAGAGAGAGTAAGAGATTTGGTTCCTCCTTGTTTGTTGACGTAAAACATGCTTGTGGTGTTGTCCGTACGGACCAACACCGATGAACCTTTTATCCGAGGGAGGAAAGCCTGCAGGGAGGGAAAATGGCCTTCAACTCTAGCCTGTTGATATGCATCCTACCCTGGGACGAGGACCATTTTCCCTGAATCTGAAAGTCTTGAAGATGACCTCCCCAACCCTCCATGGAAGCATCGGTGGTGACTATGAATTTCGGAATCAGAGGCAGAAAGGAGAGGCCCTGAGAGAGGTGTGACTTGAAAGTCCACCATTCGAACGCCTCCCTCATTCGTGGAGTGATAGTTATCACGTCGTCGAATGATCCCATAGTTTGAATCCATTGACATTGGAGTTCCTCCTGTAACGGCCTCATGTGAATACGAGCTAGTGGCACTAGGTTGATTGCTGAGGAGAGCATGCCCAGCAGAGATTTGTATGTTCTCACTGAAGTGCACTTTCTTTTTGATAGTCTGAGAGCCAAGGTTTGTAACCGCTCCTGTCTTTCCTGCAAGAGGAAAGCTTTGTTCTGAATGGTGTCCAGGTCGGCCCCTAGGAACGTCATTGTCTGACTTGGAAAAACCTATGATTTTCGTTAGTTTATAGAAAGGTCTAATTTGCGGAACAGATCTATGCAATCTCTTGTAGCTGTAGCAGCTAGACGAGCCGATGGAGCTTTCAGGAGCCAATCATTCAAATATGGAAATACTTGGTGACCCTGGATCCGCAAGGCGTCCACCAAAGGGGCCAGAAACTTGGTGAAAATCTGCAGAGCAGATTTGAGGCCGAAAGGTAGGACTCAGAACTGCTAATGGGTACCAGCCACAGAAGGTGGACAGAATCTTACCAAAAGGGTCAGCAAGAAGACCACAGGTGCGGTCAACGTGCTCTCAGAGGCTGCGGCTCCCGGCCGGGAGCCTGCGATAATAACCGTTGGTGACCACTCCGGCTCACGGCAGACAGTACCTTCCCACTGTTCCAGCGCTGGCGCATGGCAAGCGCTCAATTTACACCGTTATTATCGCAGGCACCCGGCCGGGAGCCGCAGCCTCTGAGAGCACGTTGACCGCACCTGTGGTCTTCTTGCTGACCCTTTTGGTAAGATTCTGTCCACCTTCTGTCCACCCCTTTCTTTCTACCCTCGGCGCCATTTCAACTCACACTGGTTATCTCTCTCTAGTTCAGAACTGCCGGCACTCACCCGGATACCGTGGCTCTGTATGCTTATACCCACTTTCAGCCGTACCCTCTGGCCAATTTCCTGCGCTCCTTTCCTTGCTGTAATTTTGGTTAGTCCCCCTTCCTTCTAATTTCCCCTTGGACTGTCTTATCACTTGTTACCTTCCCTTCTCTAGATTTCCTCACAGCCTTACCATCACCTCTCATTCTCTTAGCGGTTCAGCGGACCCTTCTGACACCGACCTTCCCTCTTCCCTCTTTTCTACCGTTCTTTTCCTGCTGTAATTTTGGTTAGTCCCCCTTCCCTCTGGTTTATCCCTTGGACTGTCTTATCACTCGTTACCTTTCCTTCTCTATATTTCCTCACCGTCCTTCTATTCCTACATCGCCTTACTATCATCTCTCACCGCCTCAGCTGACCCTTCTGATACCGACCTTCCCTCCATTCTACCTGATCTCACTTATACCTCTATCCCTTTCCACTCTCTTTTCAACACACCATCCCCTCCTCCTATTACCCCTCTTACCTTAATTTTACAGGTTTTAATCATTTTTCTTCCCCTTCTCTTTTTTTCCCCTTCCCTTTCCCTACACTTATCCAGGCAACTTTTCAGGCACTTGATCTATTCGTTAGCCCTGATGAGATCCCGATACCCTCTCCGGGATTGAAACGTCGTCGACACATACATCTTTAACTCTATACCATTATCTATATTCTACTGTGGAGTATGAGATGTAACCCCAACTGTGACTTTTGTTTATCTAAATTCTCATATACTGGAAAGTCACTTTTTAAAGTCACTTGCCCGTGGTAAGGAAATCGGCTGATTTCCCTCTGCCCTGTCACGTTTGGCTCACTTTATTTTTTTGTGTTTACTATTTCTACGTTTTATTGACCTACTCATTAAATAGCTTATTTGTGTATCTAGACATTTGTTAAATCCGATTTTTATTATAAAATTGTGATATTTCTTTTAAACATTCTCCTCGTGTGGGACCCCTGTTCTACGAAGCATTGCCTGGAGAAACCAGCTGTTGTTGGCTGTCGATAGGTTTGCTGCTGGTAACCAGGACGATATTGCGGTTGAAAGGACTGCGCTGGAAAGTACCTCTATAGCCTGAAAATCCACGTCGTCGTGCTCCCCGAAAGGGCACTTTATGATACTGTAGGGTATCCAATGCTTTGGCCATGTCTGTATCAGTTTTGATGGCAAGTAGAGCTTTGTCTATATGTTTTCCAAATGAACTGTCCCCATCGTACGCCATGTCTAGTATCTTTGATTGCACTTCTGGACGAAAAGACATTGCCCTAAGCCATACCTGGCGTCTTAAAACAGCCGCACCAGCTAGTTGTCGAAAACCTGTCATGGCTATGTCCATGGCACTGTCTATAATTTCAGCCGCTGTGTGCTCTCCCTCAGCCAGGCCTTTACGAAATCCCTGTTTATTCTCCTCGGGTATAAACTCTAGCATGGCTCGATATCAGACCACATTTCCCGACCGTAGCGGCCCAGAATGGCTAGTGCATTAGCAACCCTGACAGAGATTGCTGACATAGATGAGAATCTCTTCCCAACAGAATTCAAACGGCGTCCTTCCTTGTCCGGTGGAGATGTGATGGGAGTGGAAGGATTTGTTGATCTCCTCGGAGCCGCTTGGGAAATCACAGAGTCCGGTTTAGGATGACCCGTAAGGCATGCAGGGGAATCCTCAGGCGCCCTGTAATTTTTGTCTAATCTTGGCAATACCGGCACTACAGTGGCTGGTGATTTCTTTACTTTAAGGCCTTCCTGCCAGATATGGTCTATAATGGGTATAGATCTTACAGACTTTCTTGATTGCTCTTTAAAGTCATAAAGGAAACAATCTGATTGCTTGACTATTGTGGGCAGATGAAATCTTGACGTAGCCCTGTCCATCAGATTATGAAAGCCTCCAATGTCCTCTGGAGGCGAGTCAGAAGGACGACAAGGAGGAGGGGATGGTGTGGGTATGATATAGTTATCCCACTCATCAGTGGGTGGAGGAGGATCGTGAATTTCTCCCTCTTCAGACTCTTCTTCCGAAGAGGATGGATCTTCTCTAGAAGGAACAGGGATGATGCACAGGATAATAGGACCTCGGAGTATAGTGGTGAGCCAACCATACACCTTAGTACCCACAATACCAATCCGACTAGCTTTAGCGTCTCATTAGCAACGATACTACCAATGATTAGACAACCCAGAACACGGTCTCTCTCAGGACTCGCGGTAGCAAGGACACCCTTTCATAACTCACTCATACTTGTCCACAACGTGCGTAATAAGAGACACTGTATAGTTTAAAATGTTTATTTTAACTATCGTGCAATAATAAGCATGGTTACAATTCCATAGAATACAAACGGGGAAAGCATTTTGTAAAGACAGTGGATACATGGCTAAATGACCTTACCACCCTCCCCGTGCTAATAAGAAATGCGTTACTTACCTGTAACTGCAGTTATCCAGTATTGGTATCTTTCATAGATTCACATGCCTGAATCATTCCCCGTCGTCGAGATGGGAGTCCCCGGTAAATTAGAAAAGTAATGTCCTATTAGACATACAAAACAATAGGCCTAAGGCCTCTCATTAGTAACATATCCAGGTCCTTTTGTGAAAAGGACCAAACTCTAAAACCACAGCCAATCAGCGGTTACCCCCCCGGGAACCTTCCTGGCAGGAGCTCTGGTACCTCAGATTTTCGTAAGCGGAGTGCTATATAACAGTACCACTGAGAGAACCAAGAGAGCCTTTCCAAGGGAGGTGGGTGGGTTGCATGTGAATCTATGAAAGATACCAATATTGGATAACTGCAGTTACAGGTAAGTAACGCATTTCTTATCCAGTATTAGGGTATCTTTCATAGATTCACATGCCTGAATCAGAGTAGCAAGCAATAGTGAGCACATTTCTTTTCCCCATAAAGGGTATACATGCATCGGTTGAGAAAAAACCACATTTGTACATTTCAGTATATCAAAGATATTGCGTGCATAACAATAAGCAGACATGAAGGTAATCATAGAAATGTGCGGTAATATATAGGTTGGTGGGGAGGAAGAAAGGCTCACCTCTATTGAAACAGATGACGTAGTACTGCCTGTCCAACTGCAGCGTCCTTCGTCAGTTCTGAATCCAAGCAGTAATGCCTGGTAAATGTGTGCGGCGCCTTCCATGTTGCCGCTCTGCAAATGTCCACAATAGGGACGCCCGCAAACAATGCCATGGACGTAGAGACTGCCCTGGTGGAATGGGCACGAATCGTAGTTTGTAAGGGCTGACCAGCCTGCTGGTGGCATAGAGTGATAGCGCTAGAGATCCACCTAGAGATACTTTGCTACGAAAGGGGGAAACCTTTCCTTGGTACACTGTAGGCCACGAAAAGTTGGTTGGATTTTCGGAATGGTCTTGTCCTGTGAAGGTAGAATTTAAGGCATCGCTTTAGATCCAAGGAATGAAGAGCCTTCTCCGCTGGTGTCTGAGGATTTGGGAAGAAGGTCTTCAAAACAATGGGCTCGTTAAGATGGAAGTGCGATGGCACTTTAGGGATAAACTTCGGGTTAGTTCAAAGAATTACCCTATCGTCCTTAAATTGCATAAATGGATGCTGTATTGTAAAAGCGTGAAGCTCACTGACTCGTCTCGCTGAAGCAAGGGCTAGCAGAAGTGCAGTTTTCCAGGAGAGGAACTTGAGGTCCACCTTGTGTATTGGCTCAAAAGGGTGCCTCATAAGCTGGGCTAGAACCGTATTAAGCTGCCATGTTGGAGGAGGAAGCCTTACTGGAGGGAAAGTCCGGAAAAGACCCTTGAGGAATTGTTTGATGAGTCTATTGGACCAAAGAGAAGGGCCTGTGGAGGATCTTCTGAAACGGGATATCGCTGCCAGATGAACTCTGATGGAAGCGTGAGCGAGGCCCGAATTTGCGAGATGAAGGAGGTATGGTAAAATCTCCTCGGGCGAGGACTTGAAGGGATGAACTTCAGCAGATGCACACCATATACAGAACCTTTTCCATTTGAGAGAATATGTTCTGCTTGTACTGTCCGCTACTGCTCGAGACAGAATCGCCCTACAGTCCGGAGGGATATTCATAGCTTGGAACTCATTGTATTCAGGAGCCAGGCCGATAATCTGAGCGAGGCCGGGTCCGGATGCTGTATTTGCCCCTGATCCATTGTGAGAAGAGACGGAAATGGCTTCAATGGAATTGGAGGCTTCTGGGATAGGAGATGTAGTTCTGTAAACCAATGTTGGCGAGGCCATGCTGGTGCTATTAAAATCAGTGTGCAGGGCTCTGCCTTCATCTTCTTCAAGACTCTGGGGAGCAGTGGAATCGGCGGAAAGGCGTAAGCAAAGACGCCGAACCAGGCTATTGAAAATGCATTCCCCAGAGATCCCTGTTGGGGATGCCAGCTTGCGAAGCGTCGGCATTTGGCGTTGAGTCGTGAAGCGAACAGGTCGAGATTTGGTTCGCCCCATTGACAGAAAATGCAGTCGAGAATACCCTGTGTAATTCCCACTCGTGGCAGGAGGTTTGTAGTCTGCTCAGCGAATCTGCCAATGTATTTTCCTTTCCCGGAACATATTCGGCCTTCAGAGAGATTTTGTGCTGAAGCGCCCAGTTCCAAATTTTCTGCGATTCTTGAGATAACGAGAGAGAACGAGTCCCTCCCTGCTTGTTCACGTAGTGCATTGTTGTGGTGTTGTCCATTTTGACAAGCACTAGAGAACCTGCTATTCTGGGAAGAAAAGCCCGAAGGGCTAGATAAACAGCTCTGAGCTCTAGGAGGTTTATGTGCAAAGCCCTTTCCATTATTGACCACTTTCCGCTGATTTGAAGCTCCTGGACAAAAGCTCCCCAACCTTCCAGGGATGCGTCCATAGTTATGACCTGAGGAGACACTTGAGGCAGGAAAGACAGGCCTTGTGACAGATTCTGTGGACGAGTCCACCAGTGTAACGCTGTGATTACTTGAGGAGTGACTTGTATGATGTCGTCGAAAGACCCTTCCACCTGAATCCACTGAGTGGCAAGAGCCTCCTGGAGAGGACGCATATGGAGGCGACAATGTGGAATGAGTAGGATGCAAGAGGACATCATTCCCAGGAGGGACTTGAATAGCCGAACAGAAAGAGACTTTCTTTGTTTCATTCGGTTTGCCAATTGTGAGAGCTTGCGCTGTCGTTCCTGTGTTGGGTAAGCATGCTTGTGGACAGTATCCAAAACGGCTCCCAAAAATGTGATCCTTTGAGAAGGTTGAAGCATTGACTTTTCTGCATTGAGGGTAAGACCTAATTGCTCGAAAAGTTGTAGACAAGCGCTGGAAGATTGCATCGCGCCTTGAAGAGATGGTGCTTTGACGAGCCAGTCGTCGAGATATGGAAACACTTGATGATGCCGCTGTCTGAGGTACGCAGCGACTGGTGACAGACATTTTATGAATATGCGTGGAGCTGATCTGAGCCCAAACGGCAGAACTCGAAATTGGTAATGCCTGCCAGCGACGGCAAATCTCAGAAATTGTTTGTGTTTTCTGTGGATTGGGACATGGAAATAGGCATCCTGGAGGTCTAAAGACACCATGTAGTCGTTTGGATTGAGAAGTTGTAGGACTTCCTGGATGGTAATCATACGAAACGATTGCTTCCTTAGGAATTTGTTCAAATTTCTTAGATCTAGTACCGGCCTCCACTTGTCGTCTCTCTTGCTCACCAAAAAGAATCGGGAATAAAAGCATTTTCCCCGTTGACGAACAGGAACTCGCTCTATGGCTCCTTTGCGAATCATGGATGATATTTCGTTCTGCAAGAGGTTCAAATGTTTGTGAACCATAGGCTGAGGTGGAGTTGGTGGAGGGGTTTGAAGAAATTCCAAGGAATGTCCGAACTTCACTATTTGTAGAACCCACCGATCTGTAATTATTTGTTCCCAATTGTGGAAATAGTGGGATATTTTTCCTCCTATTCTGGATGGGGAGGGGGGGTCGCAGTTGGTGGCAGGGAAAAGTCATTGACGCCGGGCAGATTCTTTTTGCCGACCAGCTTTTCCTCGAAAAGAAGATTTGTGGTAGGCAGTTTGTTGTTGTTGCTGCCTCTGCTGAAATTGCGGCCTGTATTGCTGGCCCGCGGAGGAGTAACTAGAATAACTATTTTGTTGATAGCCTCCTCTATAGGACGATTGACCTCTACCTCGTGAACCACGAAAGGAGGTAGTTCTATATTGGAGGGTTCCCAAAGATTTGGCGGTGTCCGTATCCTTTTTAATCCCCTGCAGGGCCTCATCGATATGAGATCCAAACAGGCACTGCCCGTCATAGGGCATATCCAGGATCTTGGTCTGGACCTCCGGTCGGAAAGTCGTCGCTTTAAGCCAGCCTTGGCGTCTTAGGACTGCCGCCCCCGCCAATTGACGGAAGCCAGTAGATGCGATGTCCATCGCACAATCTATAATTTCAGAAGCTGACCTCTCGCCCTCTTGCAGCAGCTTCTTTGCTTCCTCTTTAGTGTCCTGTGGTAAGCTGTCCAAATAAGGTGCAATATCAGACCACATCTGTCTATTGTATCTTCCCAATAAAGCCAATGAGTTAGCAGCCCTCACCGTTAGTGCAGACATGGAAGAGAAACGCTTTCCAATGTTGTCCAAACGCCTACCCTCTTTATCCGGTGGTGCTGAAAGTGGAGTAGAAGGGTTTTTTGAGCGGCGTTGAGCTGCTTGTGTAACAACCGAATCTGGCTTGGGATGGCGAGTAAGACAAGCCGGGGCATCATCCGGTGCCCTATACTTTTTATCCAGCCGTGGCATGACTGGAGGAATTGAGGAAGGATTTTTCATTATTTTGACCCCTTGTTCCCAGATATAATTTATTATAGGCATGGATCGCACTGACTTTTTGAAAGGTTCTTTAAAGTCATACAAGAAACAATCTTGTTGTTGGGAAGGTATTGGCAACTGAAAGCGCTTCGCTGCTCTTTCTAGGAGATTATGAAAGCCTCCTATGTCCTCCGGAGGCGAGTCTACTGGAGGAGGGGATGGAGGCGCCGGAAGTGGTATAACGTAGTCGTCCCATTCATCGTGATGGGATTCATCATCCGGGATTTCTCCCTCTTCCTGAAGAACCTCCTCCTCATCATCAGTAGAGTGGGGAGATGGTCCACGCATTGCCGAGGAGGCGGGCTGAGACGGAAGTTGCACCACTGGAGGTGGAGGATGTTCTGGAGCTGAAGATGGAGCAGCAGCAGGGAACCTCTTTTTATAATCTGTAATCAAGAATTGCAGATCAGATACCAAAGCTACCGGAAGGCACACCATCTGAGATTGCTGAGGAGGTATTTGATCTTCTTGATAATATGACTGATCATCAATGTCCTGATCATCATAATCTGAAACCTCCTGATACTTGACATTGAGTTCCGAAGGACTTGTTGCCGCCCTAAAAGCACTCTCGTCGTCCGAATCATCATCCACATCCAATAGGTGAGAGGGTAATAAGGGCTGGACCCTACTGGGTGAAGTTAAAGAAGGTGATAACCTGTGTTTGCTGAGTTTTTGGTGGCAAACAGTCATTTTAGCCTTCATTTTTGGTGTAGACAGCAGGGTCGTCGGCGGTCACTCGTCGTCGACGGCGGAGCATCAACGGGTAAAGCCTTCAACTTTTGTGAAATTTTCGTCGACGGCAAGGGCGCCGTCGACGGCAACATCACCATCGATGGAAGGGTCGTCGGCGGTGAAATGATAGTCGACGGAGGCGCCGTCGATGTGGCTGTGACCGTCGACGGGAGGCTCGTCGTCTGGGTCGTCGTCGACTAATCCGTCGACGGAATCTTCGACGACGACTTCTTGATTTTTATCGTCGACTACAAGACCATTTGTGCCGTCGACGAAGATGTTGTGGTCGTCGACGATGAACGAGATGCAGACGAGACATAGTAGAGACTGTCGTCGTCGACGTTGTAACTCTGGCAGTGACAGGAGACGTCGTCGTTGAGATAGTCGACGATGTCGTCGTCGACGAGCCTGAGGAGGGCTTTTTGAATGAATGCTGGACTCTAATTGAAGGAGTCGCAGGGTCTGAAGATGGCAATTTTTTACTTGTGGAAACCTCTAAAGACTTTTTGTGCGTCTTCTTTGCAGGTTGCTGCAACGAAGGGCTTGGAGAAACATCTCTAGACCTTTTTTGAGGAGTTTTTGAGGAGGCCCTTGACGAAGTCTCACTCTCCTCAGAGGACAAGGGGTCTTGTTTGTCCTTTAGCCTCTGCAGCCAAATTAGAGGCCGTCCCTCCCGGTCTTTTAGGGTTTTTGAAGAAAAGGTACGACATACCTTGCAGTCTTTAGATGAATGGTCCGGGTAAAGACAATACAGGCAGTCCTTGTGGGGATCGTCCACATGCAGCCTCTTCTTCCTGCAGGTTGTACAGGGCCTAAAAAGGCCTTTTTTCTGGGTGTCCGACATGAAGACAACTGGGACTTCACTCAGACAGACGTAAAGATGAAGAAATACCTTATTTGAGATATTAAACGCTGTAAAGTAGGAAACCTGAGCAGAGCTCATTTGGAGACTCCCTTAGCACGACGTGCGGTAGAAAATCTGAGGGACCAGAGCTCCTGCCAGGAAGGTTCCAGAGGGTGGTAACAGCTGATTGGCTGTGGTTTTAGAGTTTGGTCCTTTTCACAAAAGGACCTGGATATGTTACTAATGAGAGGCCTTAGGCCTATTGTTTTGTATGTCTAATAGGACATTACTTTTCTAATTTACCGGGGACTCCCATCTCGACGACGGGGAATGATTCAGGCATGTGAATCTATGAAAGATACCCTAATACTGGATAACTAGTTTATTATAAAAACAGAAGACCTCTGGGCTTTGTCAGGCGGACCCCCATACCTCAATATCTAGATGCAAGGTTTACATCATCAGACAAGCACAGCTCTTCTCTCTGGAAAGGTTTTTCTCCAAGTCCCCAACAAATAGCGAGATCCCCCTATTAAAGGCACCCGAATTCTTCCAGTGCAGCTGCATGATTATGTTATGTCTAAGAACGAGGGTCTGACCAGATCAGCAAGAACAAGGGACGTTGTTTTTCGACCTTGTACATGGTGTGTAGACGAAACCCACAAGGAACATGAGTATAGGTGAAAGGCAAAAAAGGCAGACAGTTCTAAAATAGCCGGGCACAAGCAGAGGCTGGAAAACAAAGTCACAAAGTAACGTGTGCAAAAGGGCATCATGGCAGCCGGGCCTAAGCTAACGTAGCAATGTAGCCAATGAGGCCACAAACCACACTACACCCTCCCCTGGTCAGTCCATAGGCCAAGACATAGGACGAAAACAGAGTTCAAATAGATGGAGCAGAATGTAAACGACCATTAGTCATCGAATGTGAAACAAATATGTTCATAGGGCAAAAAGAACAAATCAGAAAATCAGAACGCAAAGTTCTCTAATCCAAGAGAGTGTAAGTGCAGAAAAATGCCACACCTTCCAAGAGGACATCATTGGTATGGTCTGAAAAAAGAGATGCCATCCAGTTCAACAAATCAAAACTGCATTCATGTTCCTCAGCGTAGGGAGCAGTGACCAGCATTGCGGGACAACTTGCGTGATACTCAAGATGACTTCGTTGTAGGAGATTGCGAGCAGCCGCCCAGATATCCCATTGCGCCAATACTCCAAGTGCAGCCACACGCGCCATCAATCCAGTGCCGGAACATTCCTGTTCATGGGCCACTAAGGGGCCCATCAACTGGTGAAAATCCGGGTCCGACTGAGACGTATTGGAGAGGCAATAATCCAAGGACCAAGTAAAAGGACATCTTATGCAAGACATCACTGGTTGCACGCAAGTGAAATACGCAAAGCGAAAAGAAAGTTGATATGACACCCCAAGTGTCGCCAAGGGTAGGATGGTAGGGTAGGATGTGTAGCATTCGTTCACGGAGCATCCGGAGTCAACCTTGGTCGAGCAGGTCCCCAGGAACTGCAGCCATTGCGCAGCAAACAAATTAAAAGCAATATTCCAGCAGCTAACGCTAGGATCAACGGAAAGCCGCCAAAGACGCTGGAAAAAATAGAATGAATAAAAGCCAGTATTACACCAAATATAGTTTGAAAAGAGGTAACAAGGCCAGAGCCCACAACTTTAAAAAAGTGCACAAGACCTTCGGTGCGAGATGCATTGAAAACGCGGTGAATCAGTTCACCGAAATGTCGTGGGAGGTTTGTGTTCAAAAGAGCCTGTATCTCACTGTGGGTACTAGCCACCTGGAGGAGGAAGGTCTCCCGTGCGGACGTGAGCATAACCTCCTGGTTCAATAATAGTGCCTTTATTCTGCTCAATTTATTGAAATCTGCCTTCAAAGTTGGAATGGAAGGCCAAATGGAACTATCTAATATTTTGTGCGGGGGAGGAAAAAGCACATTTTTGCAGCACACAACCCGGTGGAAAACTGTTACAATATAGGGAATGCCGGCCAGCATCCCACAACAGTCCTGATTATTCAGAAGGAGATGCCTACCATTTGCAAGCACAGTGAAAGTAGGTGATATAGCAGGAGCAGAAATGCCCTTCAAAACACAAGCAAGATTCGGAGCCGAAATATTACAAGCTCCGTGCAATTTAATGTTTTTACAAACGAGTGAATGACCCACTGTAGAATCGCAAGACTCTCCTGTGAGAAAAACCTCTTTTCTGTCCCTCATGCACCTGTACAGGAAAGGCAGGGACCAAAGTTCATGCAAGAAGGCACTGCCCAAAGGCTGGAAACGGCCCACAGGGTAATGTTTCATGCAGGAACTGAACTCAAATAAAGAAAAAGGCAAAGCGATAACCCCGTGTACTAGCCACACAGCAGAGTCCAGCTCCGCCACAGAGAATGGTAACGGCTCTATCTTCTCGATATGTAAGAGAGTGTATGTTGCATCTTTCATGGACATGAATTGCTGTTTGTCAGTCAAATTAAACGGTAAGAACAAGGCAGACGTGTTTAAAAAGTGCCAAGGAACTTTACCCATTTTCAGTGTTTGCAAAGTCCATGCAAACTGCATTACTGAACGCAATTGATTCTGACCATGATATAACATAGACACATCATCCTGTACAATATCAACAGCAGATGAAACAATATTCTCTGATGTGTAAATGCGGGAAGACAGGGTATTAATACTATTGTCAACAACAGCAAGCACTTTTTCTAGATTTGCTTGATCAATTTCCCGGAGTCGGGAAGCAGCTTCAATTTGTGAAAGCTTCCAGAGTTCATTGTAAGTTTCATAAATGAATCTCTTAGTCCCAGAACAAAATCGGACAGATCAATATTGCCTTATAGAAGGGATAAATGGTCTTTTACAGAATCTAAAGAAGAATGCTTCAACCACTGTTTACACAATTTACCAACAGAATATGTTGTAACAGTACGAGAGCCAGAAAACCTTGAATCTGGCTTATCCTGTTTGTAACCAGGAGCTGAGTCATGAAAACGCAGTTGGCAGGCATTTGATGCTACGGGCCAGACCAACCAGGGTGACTGAACAATCGTGGAGAGATTAAACGAATTGTTTTGAAACAAAGCTTGCAAATCGGCCAGGGAAATATTAATATGCAAGCTTTCGTTGGGAGTGGAAGACATGTCAGGAATAGAGGGGGCATTCAATTGTTTAGAAGTAGCCAAACCCCAGCAGGTTGTTTGATAGATTGTACTATTTAAAAATAGAATCTGGGCCGGGATTAGGCAAGCACGGTGCAAGGCTTCTGTACCTTGGACCTGCCATGACTTAGAGCCCCAGATTGATTTTAAATCAATGGTGTCCTGCCAATGTTCATAACCTCCCACTGCTAAAGCTTTCAAAAAGGAACCCGAATACAGCAATTTGGTGTGGGTCATCATGATTTTCTGTGTAGGTGATGTATTTAATTTAAAATAATAGGACCCAGGGTTTGATCTGTTAAAGTCTGTAAAATAAGTACATTTATTTTTAAGAGTTTGGGAGCTACCTGGCAAAGGGGTCGGACAGTGTTCCCATTGGGTGTAATTAAAAGGACCCCGAAGAGTACTTGGTTTATGGAGAAAATGGTTGCCCCAATGCTGGTAACAATATAAATCAGCATAACTTGCAGAATTTAAATACAGATCTTCAGCATTAAATGCAGCATAAAATTTCAAATCAGAAAATAACGATTCAACTGCATGCACATCCCAATCGTCAGAATGAATGTTACTTTTAACGACATCACCCATTGAAACACGGAGGACATTTGGCACATTAATAATCTCGGTTGGTACATGAATTTGGAAATTTACTGCATCCCATACGATGCCATCAGCAACTGGGAAAGCTGAAATGTTCACTAATGTATGGTCACGCTTCATGATGTGTGATGAAGAATGTGGAGACAAAGTTCCAGCGACACAGTTCACTGCAGAGCGTTCTGGTAAATAGTGACCATTAATGAGCAAGTAGAAAACTGTCACAAAGCCAATGGACATGAATAGAAAAATCATGAATAGCACCAACCAGATGTATGTCCACGGTGGGGCTAGGAAATTGTCCCTGAACCAGGATACTAAAATACTGAAGCTTGATGGAACAAGTGATGTAGTGGAATCCGAATCAAAGGAAAAACGGGTCGGGTTCAGTTGTGTTGTTGGTAAATGAGCCACCGACTCGGTGGCGGGATAGGCGTATTCCGTCTCCTCGTTGCAGGAAGAAGCCGGGAATTCGAGCAGACGATCAGGCAAATTGACCATCTCAATGGCAACATCAGTGTCCGTGCGGGCTTGAGGGCCATACACATGAGCCCTAGAGATAGCCGGACATGAGACCGCAGGTGTTACACTATTCAGGATCGGCCAGACGTTGTAGTTTGACATTTTCCACTGAGATGTATCTGTTCTCCTTGCGACCAGGAAGCGGTGGTAAGATGACTGTACGAGTACCCTTCAAGCCAAGGACTGGAACCGGAGCACGATAAGAGGGGCCAAATTCTTTTTTGTTCTCAACCTTCTCTCGGACCAATTCTCCAACCTTCGGAAGCCAGCCGGCAACCGGAATCTGCAGCGCGGCGTCAGTGGCTGAAGGCAAGTGTTTGTGTGCAAGTTTGTCACGGGTCTCTTGTAGGTCCTGTAACATATTAGAATGATTATCTACGTCAAAGATAGCGGCTTGTGCCGCCATGTCTAGACCATCAAGGTCAGGCACAAACATTTGTATGCCAAAGAGCATTTCGTATGGGGTCCGCCCACCCAGAGATCTTCTAGGGAGATTATTAAGTGCACGTTGCACGCTATACAAGTGGGCCAGCCAGTTCCTGCCAGTACCTAAGACTCTAGCTGTCAAGGATTGCTTTAAGTCACGGTTCATTCGTTCAACAATCGAATTGCCCTCAGGCCGATATGGAGACGAAAATTTCACCTGCACCCCCAGCGACCCCATCGCGTCCTTGTAGGCCTTAGAGGCGAACGCTGGACCTTGGTCAGAATGGAAGGTGCCAGAAGCGAAAATTCCCACAAAGACACGCAAATCCCTGATGACATTTCGTGCGTCAGCACTCCGTTGTGGCCAGACCCAGATGAAACGTGTGCACGAATCCACTGCAACTAAGATGTATTTATATGCAGTGTCCGAAGAAAAGGGACCGCAGTGATCCAGGTAAACACACCCAAAAGGTCTGTTTGAAATGCAGAGTCGTGTTTGTGGTGGTCGTTGAACCGTTGAAGGCTTAATTTGCTGACAAACGTCACAAGAAAGCACATAAGTACGGGTCTGTTTATATAAACCACGCCACCAGTAACGCTGATGCAAGATGGAAACAGTCGCAGACACGCCAGCATGGGCCGAAGCCAAGCCTTCGTGTGCAGCCGTTATCAAGGAAGGTCTGCGGTCCGCGTTGGGAATCAGCCGATCACCAACGTCTGGAATAGTTACATAAGGAGCCTGTTCAGGACTTAAATGATAAGAGTACTTGGAAGGGAAACCCCATGGGTAATTAGCACCTTCTTTTGTTGCAGCAATAGCTGCCAAAATATCATTATCTATTTTAGTCATGGATCTTGTAACTGCTGCTACTGTGCACGTGGCTACTGCTGATTTGGCAGCTTCATCTGCCAAATTGTTACCGACAGCGTGTGCGCCCACACGCTGGTGGCCAAGGGTGTGAACCACCTGTGTGAGAGGCAGACGTTGTTTAAGATCTGCCACTCGAACCCAAAGCGTTTTATGCTTAATATTGCTGCCTTTAGCATCCCTATAGTCGTTTTGCGACCAAAAGAAAAGGTTGTCATTGAAAGACTGAACACAGTAGAATGAATCACATACAACTAGAGTAGTCACTTCTGGATTGGCAAACTCAAGTGCTAGCACCAAAGCATGCAGCTCGGCCAATTGTGCAGTACTGTCTCCCAGTGCCTGTGTGCACACCACACTCGACTTGAACTTGCCGTTCACCATAGTACCTGCAACAATAGCACATGCTGCGGAATAAGCATGCTTGGAACCCGTGGCCGGTTGTGCCGAACCATCGGTGTAAATAATACATTCGTACTCCTCAAGCGGTAGCAAAGACAGAGGAGGAGGATGAACAAATTCATACTGTAAGAACTCCTGTGTCTGAAGTGAGGAATCAAAGATAAAAGTGACATACGGGGATGTCAAAGATGTAGCCCATTGAATCCAACGGGGGTGCAAAGCCTTAGAGTTTGGCACACTTGCCTTTGTCACTGCCTCAAGGGCAGGGTACGGTGTTACCACAAAAATGCGTTTTCCCTGTGCCAGTGCGCGTTCTTTTAGAATTGCCATTTGCACTGCAGTCAAAACTTTCTCCACAGAGGAAAAGCGCAACTCCGCTGAAGTGTAAAGATGTGACTTGTATGCAATCGGTACTGTGTCACCTTCGTTAAAGGTTAAGTACGTGAAACCCATTGTCCCTGGCACAATTCTAATTACCAGGTTGGTGTGATTATCACGAGTCAACAAGAATTTAGATTCAAGTAGATCAGACTGCAAAGACTGCAGTATAGCGGAATGCTCAGGAAGCCAGCATGACTTCGAAAAGGTAGGTTGTATCAAGGCATAAAGAGGCTTGATACGCTGGGCATATTCGGGAATGTAAGTACGCCCGAAGTTTAGAAAACCCAGTAATGACTGAAGTTTCTTCAGTGTGGACGGAGGGCTCAAATGTGCGCACTTTTCCAAGAAATGGGGCGCTAAGCCTTTACCTTCATTGTTGAGCTCATAGCCCAAAAACAAAACTGTTAATTCAGCAATGTGAGATTTGGCAAAATTAAATTTGTATCCTAAAACCGCAAATTCAAGAATAATGCGGTCTACACGGGAAAGATGCGGCCATAATTCGTCATCTGTCAGACGTACGAACACGCATCTGGGTCTATGCTGTCTAACAATGAGACAACACGTGCGGCGAAGACACCCGGGCTGTTCTTGTAGCCCATGGGCAAACGCCGGAATTTGAATTGTTTTCCACCGGATGTGAAAGCGCTCCATTGGCTGCACTCCGGGGACAAGTTGTGCGTGTAAAATCCATTGGATAGGTCAAGTGTCGTTTTATATTTTTTACGAACAAGACTGTCTACAAGCGCAGAACTGTGGGTATTTTGTACCGCAAAGGTCCGACAATGTGAGTTCAAATGTCGGTAATCCAAAACTAAACGGTACGATCCATCGGGTTTAGAAACCGCAAAAAGGGGATTATTCATTGGTGATACGCATGTTTCAATTACTCCTTAATATTCTAACTGTGTCAGAATGTCTGAAACGGGACCTTTAGCTTCCCGCCGGATGGGATATTGGGGTTGTGGCTGAGGCAGAGACCGCAATGGTATTTCATGGGAGGGTGAATCCTCATCCCAACCCACGTGATTACGGTAACAGTGCCGGAGCCAGGGCCACAGCCCATTCACCTGCTAGAGCCTCCGCTTTGTCCTTGGGGACATGACGAGAAAAGCTCGGAAGGATTACCTCCTCCCCTCTACGAGCAGCAAGTACGAATGGGGGCGGCCAATCCGCCTCTGCTAACAAAATGTCATATGAAGAGGTCAGATTTTCCCAAAAAATCCCTTTAATAACACGCTTAATGTCACCTTCTATTTGAATGACAATGTTAAATAGTCTGTCAGGGGGTGCCACTTGGGTGTCAGCTGTCTCGACAGTAATGAACGTTTCAGTTGCTGTCGCCTCCATATGAGGACGTAGTGCCTCCCGCACTATGGTAACTTCCGCGGCGCTGTCTAGCAGTGTTATTGCCCACGTCCAATTCAGGAGTCTCGTTCTCACCGTCTGTGGCATACTTCGCTGTTAAAGCTGCAACTTTTTTCTTCTGAAACTGTGGGCGAGGATGTTGAAATTCCTCTGGTTTCCCTCAGACCTGTTGTCGAGGTTGTTCTCTTCCTGGGGGGGCTCACGACCCCTGCCTCTATCCTGGCGATCTCCTCCACCAGTCTGTGACGACGTTGGTGCCTGTGAAGAACGAGGAGAACACGGATCAGGGATTTGGAATCTCTCTGGAGACTTAATTCTCGCGCGGTCGCGCAAGTCATAAGTACGTTCAGAAGATACGGAAACCGGGGACGCTGTACGCGACCCGGGCTTTTTCTGTTGCTTACCCTGTTTTTTCAACCTCCAGCTCTTTTTAGTAAAGAACGGTTTCTCATCTTTGTCAGATTGAGTTTTTGGTTGTGGTTGTGATTGAGTTTGCGTTTTAGCAAAAGGTTTAACTCCCAGGCTATTGCGGCCAATAGTTTTATAAGCCTGTGCAATAATTTTCGGTAATTCGCGTGGCTTGTCCGGTTCTGGGACTAAAGCCAAAGCATTTGCTACTTGAAAGTTAACTGCATCGCCCTTGACGTTCGCAAGGATTAACTCAGCCACTACATCGAACACTCCCACTAGTCTCATCCCTAATTCCACAGCCGCCTCAGGGCCATGTTCATCCTGCACACGTTTAATTACAGAGGGGAGAACTGTCATGGAAGGGGTGCTGAAACACTTCGCATATACTGCTGCGAATACCTTACCCCAGTTGTTACATGCTGACAACTCGGGAATTAAATCTTTTGGCAAACTAATCGTCAAAATCCTGTGTTTTTCCACAGGAGAAGTATTAGGAAAGACTGCTTCCAGCTGGTCAAATTTCTCTGCAAGCCAATAAGGTAAATCATCCTTATTTTGTGGGCGCTTGCCCATCACCGAATTAACCATGACGGGACTTATGGTTACACCGCCAGGCCCAGCTGGATGTACTGCAACTCCAGGCGGGGCTGCCTGGACGATGCCTGTAACATACTGTACTAAGGCTCTATGCACACGTATCAAAGACGAATGCAAATCACGCAGCTCAGCGACTGCAAGCGTCATATAACACGGATGTGGGGTATACCCAGCCAAAACAGGCCAAGTGGCCCCTTCAATCGATAAGGGGCCTAAACGAACCGTTGTAACCGGTTGGGGGAGGGCGCCATCAAACCAAACACGGTGTTGCCATGCCGTGAGCGGTACTTCAAGATTCCTATAAGGTCTATAATGATTAGGAACAGCGGTGGCTGTATATTCATGGAACAAATTGTCAGTCCCATCCACCGCCGGAAAGGTGATCCAAGAGTAAAATACCTCAAAGTGGTAAGCAGGATCCGCTTGTACCACAAAGATCAGATCGACACCCGCGTCAGGCGCTCCATACACTGTCAAGTGAGCTTTGAGCGCTGCGCGGCTATGTGCCACAATGGCTACAGCCATTCGGGCTAAGAATGTTCGACAACCTAGTATAAGGCAGCGCTATATAGGGTTTATTTTAACACCTTTTAATAACTTCAAGCTTGAAAGAACCTATAAAAACATCAATATAGGAGGTACCACCTTCACACACGCCTCCGGAAGCGTCTGCAAAGGGTGTTGTGGACAAGCACAAGTACTACTCAAGCGTCTCGCAGATAAGCAGCCCACTTCGTTGGTGGCGCCATGTTGTAGGGATTCTGCACATACACAGAGCTATGCACAGGATAATAGGACCTCGGAGTATAGTGGTGAACCAACCATACACCTTAGTACCCACAATACCAATCCGACTAGCTTTAGCGTCTCATTAGCAACGATACTACCAATGATTAGACAACCCAGAACACGGTCTCTCTCAGGACTCGCGGGAGCAAGGACACCCTTTCATAACTCACTCATACTTGTCCACAACGTGCGTAATAAGAGACACTGTATAGTTTAAAATGTTTATTTTAACTATTGTGCTCTAAGGTACAGTACACGTGCCAGTACTATCAGCATAATGCATAATGCTAAAATAATAAGCATGGTTACAATTCCATAGAATACAAACGGGGAAAGCATTTTATAAAGACAGTGGATACAGGGCTAAATGACCTTACCACCCTCCCCGTGCTAATAACTAGTTTATTATAAAAACAGAAGAACTCTGGGCTTTGTCAGGCGGACCCCCATACCTCAATATCTAGATGCAAGGTTTACATCATCAGACAAGCACAGCTCTTCTCTCTGGAAAGGTTTTTCTCCAAGTCCCCACCAAATAGCGAGATCCCCCTATTAAAGGCACCCGAATTCTTCCAGTGCAGCTGCATGATTATGTTATGTCTAAGAACGAGGGTCTGACCAGATCAGCAAGAACAAGGGACGTTGTTTTTCGACCTTGTACATGGTGTGTAGACGAAACCCACAAGGAACATGAGTATAGGTGAAAGGCAAAAAAGGCAGACAGTTCTAAAATAGCCGGGCACAAGCAGAGGCTGGAAAACAAAGTCACAAAGTAACGTGTGCAAAAAGGGCATCATGGCAGCCGGGCCTAAGCTAACATAGCAATGTAGCCAATGAGGCCACAAACCACACTACAGCGTCATCCTAGGAGTAGCAGGAGGAGGCAGTATTGGTGTAAGAGGCGCCACAGGTGGTGCTGGTGGAGGCGGCGGCACAGTAATGTGTTCCTCTTGGGGTGGGAACCTTTTTCTGTAGTCCGTGAGCATGGCCTGTAAATCTTGTATTAAAGAAGAAGGTAATTGAGCAGGTTCTTCCCTTGGTGGATCAACATAATATCTGAACTGCTGATATTGTTTAGGATGAGCTGGATAGTTGTGTTGGTAGTACTGCTCCTCGTCATAATAGTCCTCATTCTCCTCCTGACACTTGACATTGAGTTCAGAAGGACTATGAGCAGCCCCAAAAGGACCATCATCATCCGTTTCCTCTGTGTCCAGAAGGTGGCTTGGGAGTAAAGGCAAAATCTTAAATGGCGATTGGAAATCAGGCCGCAGCGATGTTTTGGACAATCTGGATGGTGTGGGCTGCATTTGCAGTGACTTCGTCGACGGGAGCAACATCGACGGATCCGTCGACGGTGGGACCGTCGGAGACCCTGATCTTCTCGTCGACGGCAAAAATCGCTGTCAATGCCATCGACGGTGTGCTCGTCGATTGTGGAGCCTTCGTCAACGGTGATGTTGTCGTCGTCGCTTCAGGCGTCGATGGTGGCAACCTCGTCACTGAGGTGCTTCGTAGACGGTAAAGATAGCGTCAACGGTATCGGGGCGTTGATGGCTGCCGTTGATGTCGTAGGCGCCGTCGACGGTCTCGACGACGAGAGAGTAGTCGTCTTCGTTGAAGAAACAGGCGTCGACGGTGAAACTGACGCCGAGAGGGATCTGTGGCTGGATTTATGCCTGGAAGGCCCAGAAGAGGTGGCAGATTCCAGTTTAGCTTTATAAGTCACAGAATGATGTGGCAAGACTAGCTCTGAGGAGACTTTAGATTCTTTCTCCTTTTTCTGAGCTTCTTTGGTCTGATGAGAGGTTTTAGGGTGTTTCTTGACCTCCTCAGTCTGACCCTCGGGCGACCTGGGCCTCTTATGGGATTTAGAGGAAGTGTCGCTCTCCTCATCAGAAGACGCTCCCTGTGTCTTCTTCAGTCACAACAAAAGTTTGCCCTCTCTATCTTTAAGAGCCTTGGATGAAAAAGTGCAGAAGAATTTACATTGTTTTGCCTCATGATGAGGATAGAGGCAATAGATGCAATCCTTGTGGGCATCATCAATATGAACCCTCTTCTTCCCACAGGATTTACAAGGGCGAAATAGTCCTTTCCTGTCAGGCATTATAATATCCAGAAGAAAATGAGACTTATCTGAGAGAAATTTTGAAGAACTGAGCAGAGCTCAGGGAGACTCCCTTCACACACGACGTGCGGTGAAAATCTGAGGGATTCAGCCTCTCTTGGGAAGGCTCTAGAGGGTGCTGGTTACTGATTGGTTATATTTAGGTTTGGTGCTTTTTTAGAAAAGGAGGTAGATAGGCTATTAAATCCATGGTTGCCTCCATGATAGCCTATGGAAGTTTTTAAATTACTGCTTTATTTATATTACCGTGGGACTCCCACTTCGACGATGGGGAATGATTCAAGCATGTGAATCTATGAAAGATACCCCAATACTGGATAAAAACACAAGAAGAAGCAGGGGATGACGGTGACAAAAAAGCCAACCAATGGTAAGTAATGGGCGGGCTCTAAACCCACTGTAAGTTCTTGGTAAGCCTGCAAAACGATTGCGATAGTAAACTGCCTTGGTAAAAGTGCAGATGCTACCACACAGGACACAAGAGGCTTTATAAAACATCTAGACTAGAGTACTAGGAGGGAAAAACACAGGACAGCCCAGAAAAGGTCAAACTGAACAGTACTACTTGTCATACGAAGACTACCACTCTACATACAGCAACTGAATCATAGGGTCCTGCTGATATACAGTCTGACAACAAAGTTCCCTAAAACCATAACACGAAGACAAATTTTAAAAACATTACACTTCTGGTCCTAAACAAAGGCATTCAATACACTGTTTTGCCAACAGGCATTAATCAAGCGCATGCACTTCCGAAAAAAAGGATATCATGACAAAACAAAATACTTATCCAAAATACTCAAATGTACTAACGCAGAAAACAAGAAATACAGTGAAGCGAAATCATGCTGTAAAGTAACTTATCTCTAACAGAGGGTCTCTGATATAAATATTTAGTACACTTGTGCTGTTTGGGTTTATTTTACTCTGCCTCACACCTGCCTGCAACTGTAAAGTCAACAAATGGTGAATAGTAGGGTAACACAGATCTACAGAAAGCGTGATGAGGTACACCAGCAGCACAATGAGTTGCATAGCATGTGAATCCCCAACTAATCACATGATTACAACCAGAAGTCCACTCCAATTGGCAAACAATCACCTGACTACAGCTCTTTAAGAAACACGTGCAACGCAGCGTATCATGCCCCTTTCTCTCTCGCATTCATCTGACTCAGATTTTATTGAAACAAAGGGGCCCTCTTGAAATGGTGTGGCCTTCTAAATAAAGAAATAGTGTTAGAAATTAAACAAATTGAACATGTTTTCAAGTACAGTGACAGTAAATATCGACTTGAAATAATTTTTATCGGGTTCTATTCTACAACAATTTTCAATACTACTAAATAAAGACATTACCTCTCTTAGACGACATTAATGTTGGTAGCTTAAAAGTGATGTTGACTTGAATCACAACTGCACGCAAGTTTCTATACACTGCATTCTAAAATAGATATTTTCAATAATATTAACAGAGTCGCTAAAATTATTTGTCTTTCGTTTATTTCAATAGCTGATCGTCATGGGGTGTTGTATCATCTGCACAGCCCGTTCAATTAATGCAGCTGCAAACGTAAGGGAATCTGATGATATCCACAGAAAAGAAAAAGAACAAACAGGTAGATTAATAGACAACTGTGAAAATAATCACAGGGCTCTATCAAACTGACTTCTTTCGTCAAGAGAAAGGGTCAACTGTTTGGCATGGAATGGCAAAAGCCGAGCGATTAACTCAATCAGTAGATGAACTAGCAAATATACGCCTGTTCACCTAAGCTACACAGTGGATGGTGGGTGAATGACAAAGGGGAAAGCAACACGAGGGGTCGGGAGGGGAACACACTGGCAAGCACAAGAGGGAAGGGACATAGAAAAGCAGTCGGGCGACAGAGCAACACTCAGTGCAGTAAGTGAGGAAGACAGCTTGAAAAGTCACACTTTCAAGGAATGCTTCACACAAAATAAAAAAGTAGTGCTTTAAAAAGCAAGCAATAGAAGTAGAAATGCCAACCAATCAAAAAGATAATTAAGAGCCAATGCCCAATGGGAAGGACAAACTTAAGGTTGACAAGCTGTGGCACCAATAAGAAGCAGGCAAATGAGTGTGACAAAAAAGCCAACCAACGTAAGCGATGGGTGGGCTCTAAGTGCATGTGCTGTCTAATAGGCTCGACCTTATTAGTAAGCAAATGGCTTTTATTAACAGGACCACTTGAGGTCTTAGGTTTAAAGTTCAAGAAAGGCTGGAAATGTTGGGCCCCTTTATAGTAGCTCTTTGTTACTGACAAATCAAAAGCACAGTGGGTGCTTAGATCCAACAAGAGTGCTTTGAATCTTCTTTGTAGTGCAGTCTACGAGGCTTTGGTTCCCTTTATTCCTTTGGAGTGAAAGCATCTGTTATCACATAATAAATGCAATATATTAATTACACTGCAAATTACTTTGCTTCCACTCCAGTGCAGTCTATTTAAACGCTAATTTCACACCTATCACTACTTCCCTTGAACACCCATTTTCGTTTATCAATTTGGAAAGTCACATACACATCAGTCTACAGGGCACATAACTATAGATAAGCCGCAAATAACATTGCATTGGCAAGAAGCTAGGGGCTACTTTGTTTGATTTTGATTGAATTTATTTAAAAAAAACAATGAGGCTGCAGAGATAATGTGGGTTCAACTATATAACATGTACTTCTATTTCCGGCTTCTTTGCTCTTTTCTAAAGCTGCCGACTGTAACTGTACACACTTTCCAGTATTTAATAATGTATATCTTCTACATCTTGGGATTGTCAGAAAAATTAATAACACTAAAGCAATTTCCTACGATGTCAACCTGTAGATTTCATGAAACAAAACATTTGTGTATCGGCCTTTACACAAGATATTAATAAAAAAGCAATAAAGGCCTGTTGCCTATGACAAGGCTTTTCACAATAATAGAACACAGGCCTACCTCCTTTGATATAATTTCCTACCTTGAAGACGTTAGGCCTGAGGCTTTGACGTGATGTTTTGCAATACCAAAACCACAGTCCTATCGCCTTTGGCGTACTCTTTCATCATCTACTTGGACCAGACCTAAATTAAATAAGAACAGCCTCTTAACTGGAGAAACAACACATAACTGTGGCCAGCCCTAATTCACAACAGTACATCTTTGTTTATGCGGCTGCCTAGCAACCAGACCCTTGGCGCTCATGAGCATGGCTTTTGTGCTTGCTCAAAAACACTATATTAAAGATGCCCCGTTCTCTTCAGGGGCACATGGAGATGCCCCTAGCTGCCCTAGTGCCTTGGGTTGGGTGTGCCATAGAGCGTGGTACTGGTAGCCATGCCCACTCCTGGTCTGTACATGCACTTGTTCCTTAAGAGCCAGCACGCGGTCCTCTCTGACAGCAGTGGCTGCACAATTTTAAGAATCCGGGCCTGTTTTAGATCTCGGTGGACGGGTTACTAAATTGCAACAGTGACGGATATTAGATTTCGGCAAACGGGATATCTGTCACTGTTGTGACGGAGCAACCCGTCCGCCGAAATCTAAATCAGGCCCTCAGGCATGACTGCAGGCACAAAAGCTCACTTGGTGGACTGCTCAAGACAGGTGAATTGTGTAGCCTGTCAAGTGAGCATTTATGAGCGATTTGGTCTACGAGTGTAGGAAAGTGGGTTTCTGTTGCAGTAACCCCCCCACTTTTTGCCTGATAACTGATGCACTTTTCCGTGGTGTGCCCTGGGTCCCTGCCAATCAGGTACCCAGGGCCTGTGTTCCTTCCCTAAAAACTGTACTAAAGCCTAAACCCAATTGGCATCTCTGGCCACAGGTAAGCCCCTGGTAAATGGTACCCTAGGTACCCAGGGCACTGTGACCAGAGAAGGCCCCTAAGGGCTGCAGCACTTATTGTGCCACCCTTAGAGGCCCTGTACCCTGACACACACACCCTGCCTTTGCAGGCTGAGTGTCTTGGTGCAGAACTAAACAGAGAGTCGACATGGCACACATCCCTGTGTGCCATGCCCACAGACACACTGCCCAGGCATACCTCAGTCACCCCTCTAGCTGGGTGCACTATGCCAGTGGTGTGGGCACAGGTGCATGAGCCCTGTGCCCCTACAGTACCCAGGGCCATTCCTGGGCACTGTAAGTGCAGTGATGCCATTAAGAGTATATGGTGCTGGGAGGTTGTCATTACGAACTCCACAGCACCATAATGGCTACACTGAAGACTGAGAAGTTTGGTATCAAACTTCTCAGCACATTAAACCCACACTGATGCCAGTGTGGGATTTAATGTAAAATGCACGACAGAGGGCAACTTAGAGTTGCCCCCTGAACCTAACCTACAATCCACGTCTTGTCTGAGGGGCTGCCCCGGCTGCCACACAGCAGACATGTTGCTGGACCCCTGGGTGGAGAGCCATCCGCTCTCCCGGGCCTGCAACAATGCACGTCCTGGGCGAGGTGCTAGGCCTCCTCCCCAGGATGGGCAGGGGAAGCTTCAAAGGCATTCCGCCTTTGTGAGCTTCCCAGACCACTTGCTGTTCTCAGCAACTGGTCCCCACTGGTTCTAGCCCCCACTCTGGCGGGAAGACTGGCGGGAAACACCAAGGGAGGAGAGGGGGTGTGCCAGCCTCTGCCAACCCCACCCCTCAGGTGGGGGAGGCGAGGTGAAGCACATCTCCGGGCTCTCGCCATCTTGAAGATGGGGAGCCCTGCCCAATCAGGACTAGGCTCCTGCCCCCCTCCCACTGGAGAGTGGCAGGATAGGGGGTGTACCCACCCCAGGGAAGGGACTCATTGGTCCCTGCCCTTTACCTACCTGTAACGCCCCTAAATCTAGTATTTAGGGGCACCCTGAACCTTCCTTCCTTAGATCCAGATTCCGAAACAAGAAAGATCAAGAAACAAGAAGACCTGCCGTGCAGCTGCTAACAAGAGGAAGACACCAACTGATTTGGCCCCAGCCCTACCGGCCTGTCGACCCTCGAACCTGCTCCTGCTAAACCCCGGCGTCTCCAGTGGTCAGCAACCTCAAAAACCCCGGAGGACCTGACTGCCTTGTGACTCTAACTACCTGGGACTCCCACGAGCAGTGGTACTGCTCAAAAGCAAGTAACCTACCCCTGGTGCCAGCCAGGAACCGCAAATCCAGCACACTCTGCACACGCCGAGCCCGGCCTGTGCCTGAGTGGACAAAGACCACGAGGACGTCCCCCCGGCGACTGTGACCCAGAATTCAGCACCAAGGACCCTCCTCGACGATCCTGACGACGCCTGCAGCCTCAGAACCTGGGCCCCCTCCAACCGCGACCAGCAGAGGGTAAGATTTCCCGACGCGAAAAGACACCCCTGCACCCGGCGCCCTGCGGCCTCCTGTGCCCAACTCCGGGGTGCCTACCTATCCTCCAACTACCCAACTTACCCCTCGAAGTGGTGGTCGCACCTGAAGAATCTCCGTGCCCGAGCTTGCAGCCTTTGTTCAGTTTCCAACTTCTCCATTGAAAGCCATTGAGCGCCAGACGGCTCAAAAGCACCCTGCACCCAGCCGCCCCAGTGCCCCTGGCAGTGCAACCTCTACTCTAAGCTACTTCCCCATTTGCCCTAAGCAAGTGACCAGGAGCCCAGCTCCCACAGCCGCGTGGCCTGCTAGCCAGCAGCCACCAACCAAAGACCCCCTGTCCGCCATAGGCTAACATTGGGCCTAACTCACTCTGCACCCGGCCGACCCTGTGCTGCTGAGGGTGTACCAACTGTACCTACCTGACCCTGGGGGACCCCTGAGTCTATGCCCAGAACCTTAACTCTGCCAGTCGAGTACTTACCCAAAAGCCGATAACTCACTTTTCTTCCATAGGGTAACATTGACTGGTTTCACTTGGAAACTCTTCTAAGTCTGGAGTTTTGAAACTTTAAAATATTCATCTAAAATCAACCGAATTACGAAAACGAATTTACTCACCTGTTATCAGGAGAGATCCCAGTGCTGGATCTTGGTGCCCAGCACTGACCCTGAAAAGTAATCATAACTGTACTTACCGGTAACTTGAATTTCCTTCCATAGGATAACATTGCCTGGTTTTTGCCGAAAAAGTTTCTAAGTGTCAATTTTGCAAACTTACAAATATTCGTTAAAAATCGCCTGTGTGACATAAACGCATTCTTTCAATTGTTTACAGGAGATGCACCAGTGCTGGATCCAGGATCCAACACTGAGTAAGAAAAAGTAACGATAACACTACTTACCTGCTAAGTGAATTTCCTCCCATAGGATAACATTGGTGATTCTATGTGAAAAAGTTTCTAAGTGCCAACTTTTAAAATACAATAATATTCCTTAAAAATCACAACTGTAACCAAAACGTTTTTACTAAACTGTTTACAGGAGATGTCCCAGGACTGAATCTAGGATCCAGTCCTGTGGTAAGAAAAGTAATCCAAAAAGTAATCTATTGCATTTAACTAGAAATTCCCATTGAGCTCAATGTTAAATTGTGTTTGAAATTGTGTTGCCTATTGCAACAACTGTAACCATTGCATTCAAAAGTCTATTGCCTATTGAAAGTATTTATCTAAAGCATCTCATTCTGAGAAAGTATATTTTGATACCTATTGTTGGTTCTAAAATAAAACAAGCATATATTTTTATATACAAACCATTGGCCTAGAGTTCAGTTCTTGAGTGTGGGAGACCATTTGCTGACTGAGTGTGTACAACAAATGCTTTACACTGTCCTCTGATACTGCCTTACTGCTCGACCAAGCTACCACTTTAGAGAGTAAGGTTATATCTAACTTTAGCCTCTGCCAAACCTCTGGGGACTGTGGACTCTGTGCACACTGAACCTTACTTTGGTTCAGTATATACAGAGCCACTTTCTTACAATGAGTGCGTCCTGTGTGTATTTTTGTAATGTTGCCTAAAAGGGAGTGACAGGTGGCCTAAGGCTGGAGTCATGAAAGTCACCAAGGTTTTACGAGGCCCCAGCAGTTTGATTATCTCTGGCCTCAAAGAGGTCCATCTGCTGGACAGCTGGTGATGATAATCAATTTTTGTACGTTTAAAAGTCATTTCTAGACTAACAGCAATACCCATGTCATATTTACCCCAATAGACTACTTTGGCGTCACACAAGACTACAGCACATATATGAGAACAAAAACTCTAATTACTGTCATTAGTCAGAGGATATTAGTGCAGTGAAATTTTCATGCTATGAGAACATAATTTGCCTGATTCTTCTGAGTCAAAAAGAAAGGAGTTCAGTGTGGAAATGTGAATAAGATTTTCTTAGGTACTGTAAGATTGGGAGACGTTTTTTGGCCAGAAGCTGTAAGAAGGGAGGTGGGACGTAGCATTCTTTGACCTTTTATTGTTTATATGTTTTTTATACAACTGTTTTAAAAAATATCAAGAATCATAATGAAAACAAATATGGATCCTACAGGGTTTGATCCGCTCTTTGCTTGGATTCTGCAAGTTTGAAAGCATTAAAGCAGAAGGAACTGGTGCTTTGGAACTAATTGTCCTTCTCTGGGTTGGGACGTATGACATTACTTTAAAAAAGAATATATCTCCTTTAATTTCTCTTTCTCTTCACTGTGCTCCCGCTTATATTTCGAGCCAGGTATCTTAAAGAGCTAAACGCAAGCATGATACGATTTATCTGGCAAAATACCCTTCACAAGAAAGATGGGGAAAGATGGGGTGGATTGATTCCCAAACATTTCAGCACATTACACTGCAGTCAAACTGTGAGTCGTAGCTGATCACTGAAGGGTGAAGTCAGAAAGAGAGTGGGTATTTGTGGAAGATTGTCAGATGGTCCTCTTTTGGGTGTAGGACATCTTATGGGCTCCAGGGAAATATATTCCTAAATGGCTATTGACTTACTCAACTCTGTTAGTAATACTGAATGTATGAAAGTATACCACAGAAAATACTTATTACTGCTCATTGCTGTCCCCGCTAAACTTCATATGGGGTCCACCACACACATCCTCCCCATAAAGTGAAGAGATGTTCCAAGGCTAACTGGATGTGGTTATTGGGCACATTGTGCAGCTTTCCTCGGAGGGGATCTTCATGTCATTTAAAGACCACAAGGCAGTAGAAGGGGCTGGACCTATGAGAAAATGTCTCTGCAGCAGGTCAGAGGCATTCTGACAGGAAGCAAGTAGCTTATGAATATTAGCAGTATTGGAAATGCCAGGTGAATGCATGAGGCCTTACCTCCAACCTTTACAATTGACTGGTAGTCAGGAACTCCAACCGGGAAGTGAGTTCAGCACAGACTAAGAGGGACATTTACTGTAACAACTTTCATGATTCAGGCTCCAAATACTCAATTGCGATACATTTCAAGAGCCTACATTGCCTAACATGAGAAAGGAACTGTTGTGGGGGGTTGTGCTCTAAAAAAAATGGGGAGCATCCAAACGTGCATTAATGTGTGTGGAAAGTACAATTGTGCGTTAGTGTGTGATGATTTTGCAGGAAAGCCTAAGCATATTGTGCTGGTATATTGCGTTGGATTCGAGGAATTACTTGGGAAATACTTGCACAAAACCATCTGATGTGTTACTTAGGCATATCAGCCAGGGATAAGCAAATGGAAAATACTTCAGTTAATGATCCAGGTGTTTCTCATTGTGTGCCGAGTATCACTGGCCCAGACCAGGAAGCAAACAAGGATTCCTTTAAATGAGGAAATACTGATTAAGGTATGGGAAATACCTGTCAACATTCTTTGAGGACAGGTAGCCGTTTACCTCCAAATATTCCAGCCATCCAGCCCATGCTGATCTAATCTGTGTGTACACACACACACACACACACACACACACACACACACACACACACACACACACACACACACACACTTTTGAGGATGCCCAGTAAGCAGCAGATGCAAAGTGGGTGAAGGTGAATAGTATTGCTGAGCTTGAGGTGAAGGGGATCCAGTTAGGGTAAATGACTGACCATGCAATAAACTTGATTTCAGCATTGATACTCTCAATTGTTTTGTTTTCACTTGTCTGCCACAATTGTGGCAGACGTTGCATTACTCATGAGAAAACATTGGTGTATCTAATGTGTCTGTAGAGTTCCTTTATGATGTCATTTTCTCAGAAAATAAATATGCAGGTGGTGATAACTCGCACTGGAATCCTACTGAATACACAAATCGTGACCTTGTATAATGTATGGTATTGTTTTCTTTACCCCAGATGAAACTCAAAAATATTTTAATACTTTTATAAAGTGACTGAGGAAAAAAAACACTGAAATCATCAGGAGCTACTTCGATACTTTAATCAGTCAAATAAAATTATGTGTAACCTAATTCGTAGATAAATACTAAGAGCAACAGCAATAAAAATGCTTCTTTTAATAATAACTCCAAAAAAGGATAAACAGTTTACTGTAAATTTAAAACTACTTAGGAATACTCGTTTTTCAAAAATCATTAGGAATAAAATACTTACTTTGCTAAACCTTTAATGCAAATTGCCAAATCCTTGGTCATGAAACCTGCCTCTATTGTCTCAATGCAGACTTGTTCGAGGACTGTAGCAAAGTGTGCAAGTTCCATGTTGTTGTCCAGTTTTGCTCTATGATCTAGGCCCCTAGTCCAAGCAAAAATTGAAGCTAGAAGAAAGAAAAAAAACAACACACTTAAAAATTGTTCAACTCAATGTATTCCATCTCTCACATTAAAATCAAGTACAGATTCTTCTACAGATCTAAATTAGTGGTAAGTGCAGAACTAAAATGGAACAGGAATTGGGACTGACTAAGGCAGGGTTCTCCAAAGTCGGTCCTGGAGGCCAGATCCAAGCCAGATTTTTAGCATATCCCCAATTAGATAAATGTAGTTATCTTAAAAATCTGGCATGGATCTGGCCGTCCAGGACTGACTTTGGAGAACCCTGGACTGAGAGATGAAAAATGGGAGGATTTAGGATCGTAGAGCCAGCTTTGACTGAATCTGGTAGACGCTGGCAATAGAAACCTAGGGACTGTCAAAGAGTATCACGTTTTGGGAGGTAGCATTTGAGCATATAAATAAGACTCTGGATACTAAACTTCAAATAACTCACCATTTAACTGCATTAATGTATATATAATCTGTACAGTCTGAGTGGATGAAAAGTTGTGCATAACACAAGCAAAAATGGGTTGGAAGCCTTACTGGGTCATTTTGATTTTGTCAGAGTGGGAGGACCACCCGCCAAACTTCCAGTTCCCCCTGCCCCGCACTAGGAGTGTATTCCTGAAAAACAGAAAAATATTGCTCAGTGTCCACATCAAACACGGCACACGCTTGGCAAAGCTGCCTGCCCTGCATGGATGTCTAAATATTGTGAGCAGTCTTCTGCAACGAAGGTAGGAAGACTGCCGACTTTGTGGACCACCACCACTATACTGCTAAATGACCCCTAGGTATTGTTTTCCAAAAATTAGGTGTTTTAACAATGTAATAATGAAATTCATGTCATCCACTTTTACTGGCTGGTATGCTTAAATGTTTTTAAAATACACCAATCCAATATGTATGTAAATAACTATGCTTCCCAATGAGCCTGCAGTCTAATCCCCATTGTCACTCTTTTACTGCTCAAACATTTGATTTTCAATCTCAGTATTGCTTCTTTTCCAGTTTATGGTAAAGGGCACCAATACATTGCGTCACAAGACTGCTACATATAGCCACAAAATGAAATTTAAAAAAAATATATAGACTTAACGGTTTGTTGTCTTGCTCAAGGGTGTCTTCTCTTAGAGTTCTTTTTAGTAAAAAAAATACTTTTCTTTTAATTCAAATGCAGAATTTTTCTTTCATTAGGTAGAAGTATTTTGATATCGCATTTCAGATTTAAAAGGAGGATGTTTTAAAAGAAACACAGTTGTATTTGTTGTTTGTCTCTCAACACACACTAATGTGTATCCCCACCCAATAAATGTTTCTGATAAAGTCAGATATTTAGGTGCATCGCCCTCTGCACTGGAAACAATATTGCTTCTTTTGATAGACCCTCACCCCCTCTGATGGCATGCCTCATCATCAAGATATCTCTTTCTTAACGGTTGTTCAGGTATGACTAAAAACCAAATGTGGGAGTAAAAAAGGGGGGAATGATGACTCTGTTATACTACAAGTCTGTTGACATGTTTCAGCCCGTAAAAGGATGGCCACGTATGGTCTAGGACTTTAATCAGGACAAAAAAGTGCCCCGGAATCTTACTTCCTGTCTACCTCTTTGGTTAGAGGAGGATAGACAAATACATAACATTGATTACATGCAATACATGGCTTACTAGCCCAATTAAATGGGCCTTCTTGCGTCCTATCACCTCATCGCCAATCTGGGCACGATTATAAAACTCTGGGAATGATCCTTGCCGACTGTTATGCCCAATCTCTGTCCGACCTCGTCCACCCAAATCAAAATGGCTTCGTCCCCAGACAGAGCACTTCTCTTAATATGCGGCGTTTGTTCCACCTGATGGACCAAACCACAATCACTTCCCTAATGCTCTCTGCCTTATTCTTGATTTGGAGAAGGCATTTGATACCCTAGAGTGGGAGCTCCTCTTCCAGGTCTTGTCCACATTCGATGTGGGCAAACGCCCACATTAGGGTCCGCCTAGGTCAATAGGTCTCCCCGGCCTTCTCCGTAGAGAGGGGCACTAGATAGGGCTGTTCCCTTTCCCAACTGCTATTCACACTTGCAGTGGAATGTTTAGCCTCTCAACTCCGCTCCGAGGGCAAAGCGTGGGGCATTCCCCTTGGTGGCGTGACCCACGCAGTTTCCCTCTATGTGGATGATTTGCTACTCTACATTTGCGACACCCATATGGACCTCTCCTCCATCTATACCACGCTGAGCTCCTTCGCGCATGTTTCTGCACTGCAGGTTAACTGGGCAAAATCTTGTTTATTTCCCTTAGGTGCTTCATTGTGCCCCGCTGAGGTTCGGATGGGAGGACATTGATTGGAGTGGAAGGGCGAAGCGGTTAGATACTTGGGGGTCAGTTAATACCACTCTCCTGAGGACCTCTTCCAGGGCAATCTCCGCAGGGCCTTGAATCCCTGGTCCACTTCTGGAAGTCACTCCCACTAACCCCCACGGGTAAAATCGCCCTTTCCAAAATGATCATGCTCCCCCGCCTCCTTTACCACTTCACTAATCTTCCAATAGTTCCCCCACGTGGATTCTTTCATGATTTAGATACCTTACTATGAGAGCTCATCTGGAATAATAGGCACCACTGGATAGCCTTACCGAAATTACAGTTGCTAGTTGAGGGAGGTGGACTGGGTACACCTTCGTTCAAGGCATACTTCAGTGGGTCTCTCGGTGGCTGGCGCAGCACAACCTGGCGGAACTCCTGTCCGACGCGGGCCCCCCTACCCTTTCTGACATCCAGAGCTTTTTGCTGCCCAAGAAAGCACCCTCTGGCCGGCGTTTACCTTACATGGTAAACGTTGTGCAGAAATGTGTTTGACGAATGCTGGCACTTACCCGACGCATAGTTCCACATTCTTACGCCTTCCCTCTGCGCGGCCTTCCACCTTTTTCTGGCTCTTGCTCGGCCCGAATAATAACTCTCATGACGGTGGGAGAACTCTTTCTTGACAGCCAGCTACTCCCCATCGACAGCCTGGTCAATGACTTCACCCTCCCAAGAGGTCAATTCTTACAATATCATCGGATATGACACACACTTCATCGTCAATGGTCCATGTTGGACACCGAGCCTACAACACACACCCTCGTCCCGACACTGTTCACCAGATGGTGTCCCGGTTGCATACTTCCAGGCATACTCCGCCTCCCTGCACTCCTTGAAACTTTACACGAGGGATGAATTGTCGGCGAATTACCGGCTCATATGCGGGAAGCCCTTATAATGATGCTCCCCAAACCAGGCAAAGACCCCGTTGACCCTGGGTCTTGTAGGCTGCTCTCGATGCTTAATGTTGATGTCAAATTATTTGCCAAGGTTCTGGCACCACAGTTACTCTGGGTGGTCAAGCATCTGGTCTGTGATGATCAATGCGGCTTTATGCCGGAAAGAGGTACACACATGAACTTGCCGGTCCAGAAATTGCACTGTGTCCATTTCTGAAAACTGTAAGAATTCATAACCCAAAAAGTACTTACCCGATTCCAATGATCTTGGTATCTAAATTTATATAAAAGTATGAAATATGTTACTTACCTGTAACTGTAGTTCTCCAGTATTGGAAGCTTTCATAGATTCACATGCTTGAATCATTCCCCGTCGTCATGATGGGAGTCCCCGGTATTTAAAGTAGTAGTAGTAGTAGTAGTAGTAGACTTAAATAGTCATAATACACTAATAGGTAGACCAAAGAAGGCCTGGGCCGCTTAGTTTAATAACCTATCCTAGTCCTTATAAAGAAAAGGACCACATTTTTGCCTCAACCAATCAGCACTAATCACCCTCTAGAACACTCCTGAAGGAAGCTCAGAACCTCAGATTTTCGAGCACAAGTGCTATATACAACCTGAAGAGACATTTAAGGTGAGCTTCCCCCGCGGAGGAGGGTGGGTCGCATGTGAATCTATGAAAGCTTCCAATACTGGAGAACTACAGATTCAGGTAAGTAACTTATTTCTTATTCCAGTATTGGAACTTTCATAGATTCACATGCTTGAATCAGAGTAGCAAGCAGTTTGGTAGCACATTTACCATAGTTTTGATGCTTTACAGGAATCTAACAGTGTAACCTGCAAGCAATCACCAAACAGTATAAAAGATATAATCATAATGTTAACAGTAAAGGAAAAAAGTTCTATAAGCATTCAAGACAAAAACCAATTTACCATATGGAAATGTGATACAGTTGAAAACAGGTAGGAGGGTAGACAGGGGTGGCTCACCTTAATGGAATAGATGCCGAAGTACTGCCTGACCCACTGCTGTATCATTGAGAACTGCTGAGTCCAAACAGTAGTGCCGGGTGAAAACGTGTCTATTCTTCCACGTTGCTGCCCGGCAAATTTCCGGAAGTGATACTCCCGCAAATAAGGCTGTAGATGTTGCCACTGACCTCGTAGAATGTGCTTGGACTCTAGCCGACAGAGGTCTGCCAGCCTTTTGATGACAGAAATGTATTGCATTTGCAATCCACCTGGAAATACTCTGTTTGGAGAGTGGGAAACCTTTCCTTGGTGCACTGTATGCCACAAACAGTTGAGAGGTCTTACGGAAAGATTATGTTCTCTCTAAATAAAACTTCAGGCAACGTTTGACGTACAATGAATGCAAAGCTCTCTCAGCCGATGTCGTAGGGTTCGGGAAGAATGTCTTAAGAACCACTGGTTTGTTGAGGTGGAAATCAGATGGCGCCTTTGGAATTAACTTTGGATTTGTTCGGAGCAGAACTCCATCTGATCTGAATTGCAAGAAAGGTTCCTTTATTACAAAAGCTTGTATTTCACTGACCCTTCTGGCTGAGGTCAAAGCAAGTAACAAAGCCAACTTCCAAGATAGGAATTTAATTTCTGCAGTGTGAATTGGTTCAAAAGGGTTTTTCATTAACTGTGAAAGAACCGTGTTCAGTTGCCAGGTCGGTGGTGGAGGTCTGACTGGTGGGAACACCCGAAAGAGCCCTTTGAGAAACTCTTTAATTATTCTAGAAGACCATAAGGGAGAAGAAGTCAATGATCTTCTGTACCGTGAAATGGTCGCTAAGTGAACCTTAATAGAACTATGCGCCAAACCTGATTTTGCGAGAAGCAGAAGGTAAGATAGGATTTGTTCTGGAGAGGAAGACAGTGGATGTAAACTCTCCCGATGACACCAGATGCAGAAACGCTTTCACTTGAGGCGGTACATCTTGTTAGTACTGTCCACCCTTGCTTTGGCTAAAATATTGCAGCATTCACTAGAAATGTTCAAATGTCTGAATTCATTGTATTCAAGAGCCAAGCTGACAAATTCAGGCTCTTGAGGTCCGGGTGTAGTATCTGTCCCTGATTCATAGTCAGGAGATCTGGAATCACTGGAAGTCTGAAATGTGGGATTTGCGATAGGAGAAGCATTTCCGTGTACCAGTTTTGACGTGGCCATGCTGGAGCGATAAGGATCAGTTTGCATGGCTCTACTTTCATCTTTCTCAGGACTCTTGGAAGAAGAGGAATGGGGGGAAAAGCGTAAGCAAAGATGCCGGACCATGCAATTGAAAAGGTATTCCCCCATGACCCCTGTTGGGGATGCCAACTTGCATAGTACCGGCATTTGCTGTTCTGGGGAGTTGCAAATAGGTCCAAGCTCAGTGTGCCCCAGCGTAGGAACACGTTCTTCAGGGTCTGGTGGTGCAGCTCCCATTTATGACACAATGATGTCAGTCTGCTTAACGTGTCCGCAATTGTGTTCTGCCGCCCTGGAACATGTTCCGCTCGAAGGCAGATCCCGTGGTCTATGGCCCATTCCCACAACTTTTGGGCCTCCTTGGAGAGAAGGCGAGATTTTGTGCCCCCTTGCTTGTTTACGTAGTGCATTGTTGTTGTATTGTCCGTTCAGACTAGCACTGACGAATTCTGTATCCTGGGCAGAAATGCCTGGAGGGCCAGATACACAGCTTTCAACTCTAACACGTTTATGTGAGATTGAGTTTGAGCTTGATGCCATTTTCCGCTTACTTGGAGCTCTTGAAGGTAAGCTCCCCATCCTTCTAAGGACGCATCTGTTGTGATCACTAATGGTGCGGCCTCCTGATGCTAGGACATCCCTGCTGCCAGATGGTCTGTGTCTAACCACCACTCTAGGGCCTTCACCATAAGAGGAGTTACTCTGACCATGTCGTCGAATGTGCCTACAGACTGTACCCACTGTCTGTCCAGTTCTTCCTAAAATGGGCGCATCCTGAGAAACAAAAACGGAATCAGTGGTATGCACGAGGACATCATCCCTAAAAGTGATTTGAAAAGTCGGACCGAAAGTGACTTTTTTCTTTTGATGGAATCTGCCAAAACAAGGAGTCGTTGCTGACGTTCCTCTGCCGGGTATGCTTTTAAGCAGACCGTGTCCAATATCGCTCCTAAGAAGACAATCTTTTGAGATGGATTCTGATTGGATTTTTGCTGATTTATAGTCAGAAGCAAGCTTCTGAAAAGATCTGTGCAGGCCTCTGTGGACTTTCTCGCTTCTCGCTTGGACGGGGCTTTGATAAGCCAGTCGTCCAGATACGGGAAGACTTGATGTTTCCGTTGTCTGAGAAATGCTGCAATCGGAGCAAGACACTTTGTAGAAATCCTGGGCGCCGATTTGAGACCAAATGGGAGCACCCTGAACTGATAGTGGCATCCGGCTACCACAAATCTTAGGTACTTTCTGTGTTTTGGGTGAATAGGTACATGGAAATAGGCGTCTTGGAGGTCCAATGTTGTCATGAAATCGTGCTGGTTCAGGAGCTTTAGTACTTCTTGCAATATTATCATTCTGAAAGATAGTTTTTTCAGATATAGATTGAGATTTCGAAGGTCCATAATTGGTCTCCACTGCCTTAACTTCTTTTTGATTAAGAAGAAACGGGAGTAGAAACCTGTGCCCTTGCTTGAGAATGGTACTTTCTCTATTGCCCCTTTGTATAGCATGATCTTCACCTCCTGTTGAAGAGCCTTGAGATGTTTGTGGTGGGAGGTTTGAGGGGGAGTTGTAGGTGGCGTTTGAGTAAGTTCTAGAGTGTGTCCAAATTGAACTAGGCGCAGAACCCATTGGTCTGTAGTAATAGCTTGCCACTGGTGAAGGAAGTGTGAAATGTTGCCTCCCAGACAGGTAGGATGAGATTGAAACGATTGGGTTGGTGACCTGAGATTTGGAGCCGGAGCCGGAGCCAGAGATGCATCTTTGGCGGCGGCTAGTATCCTTACCAGCCCTTGACGTCTTTCCTCTATTTGCTCTGACATAGGATGTCTGAGGCGGTTGACTTTGTTGGAACTGAGGCCTGTATGACTGTGACGTGGAAGAATATGGCGGGTAACGATACTGCTGGTAACCCCCTCTATAGGAAGGTTGACCTCTAATCTTTGATCCCCGAAAGGGTGTTTTCCGGAACTGCAGCGTCCCCAAAGACTTGGCAGTGTGTGTCTGCCTTGATGTTTTTAAGGGCTTCCTCTACATGGCTGCCAAAAAGAGCCTCTCCATCGTATGGAAGGTCCAATATCTTGTTCTGGACCTCAGGTCGAAAGGAGGTGGCTTTCAGCCAGCCCTGTCTCCTTAGGACTGCTGAACCAGCTAATTGTCTGAAACCTGTTACAGCAACATCCATTGCAGAGTCTATAATTTCGTTTGATGTTCTTTCACCTTCAAGCAATATTGTTTTTGCCTCCTCTTTAACATCTTGTGGCAATTGATCAATATAGGAAGAAATGTCCGACCACATTTGGCGATCATAGTGCCCTAAAAACGCCAAGGAATTTGCTGCCTTTACTGTGAGAGCTGACATTGATGAAAATCTTTTCCCAATAGAATCTAAACGTCTGCCCTCTTTGTCCGGAGGCGCAGAAAGGGGTACTGTAGGATTCTTCGAGCAGCGCTGAGCGGCCTGCATTACTACTGAGTCCGGTTTTGGGTGTCCTGTGAGGCACGCTGGGGCGTCCTCAGTCGCTTTATACTTTTTATCTAGGCGTGGGAGCACCGCTGGCACAGATGCTGGGTTCTTCATAATTCTAACCCCTTCCTCCCAAATATAATCAATTATGGGAATAGACCTCACTGATTTACGAAAAGGTTCCTTAAAGTCATATAGAAAGCAGTCCGCCTGTTTGGTAGGCATTGGAGTGGCAAACCTTTTCGCAGCACGCTCCAACAGATTGTGAAATCCCCCAATATACTCAGGTGGGTAATCTACCGAAGGAGGAACAGGTGAAGCTGGTGAAGACATCCTGAAGTCATCCCATTCAGAAGCTGTATCATGAAGTTCTCCTTCCTCGTCAGAAGAAACTGGTTCCTGGAGAGGAACACATTGAGGAGTATTCGGCACTGAAAGGACCGTAGGAGCTCTAACTCTCACTGGCGATGTCACCTGAGGAGGAGGAAGCATAATAGACGGGTCCGAAGGCGGGAAGCGCTAACTGTAGTCCTGCAGCATAAACTGTAAATCATTCAATAATGCAGACGGCATTGTGACCATTTCCTCATGGTACTGATAATGTTGTTCAGGCTGGGTAAAATAAGCTTGACCATAGTAATGTTGTTCTTCCTCATCCTCATCATCGTCTGGTTGGCACTTGACGTGTAATTCTGAAGGGCTATATGCAACCCCAACTGACCTTCATCTTCATCCCCTTCCTCAGACTCTCCCTCCTCCAAAAGGTGTGTGGGTAAGAGAGGAGTAATTTTGCTGGGGGAGGTGTGTTCAGGCGTGATTTCTGATGCCAGAATCTTTTTTGGCGTAGTCAGTTTTTGTCGACGACAGCGTCTTCACTTCTACAGCCTTTACTGTACTTGCCGCAGGCGATGTCGTCGACGACGATGACTTCGTCGACGGAGGGGACATCGCCGACGCCTGCAGGGTCGTCGACGATAGAGACTTAGTCGACACCAGAGACTTCATTTTCGTCGACGACACTGTGTCATGGTGGAACACTTGTTGACGGTGATGATCTCGCCGACTTTGGTTGCGTCGTCGGCTTTTTCGTTGACAGTGGCGACGTCGACGATGATCCCGTCGACGGTATCTTCTTCGACGATGTACTCAGTTTCGACGACGAGAACTTCGTGAGATACCAAGGAAATGGTTGTTGAAACTGGACCTCGCGTCGACGATGTTAGGGTCGTCGTCGACGATGACACAGCCATAGAACATGTAGTCGACGTGCCAGAAATGCATCCTCTTGTCGTCGACGGCGCTGAAGTACTTTTCCTTACTGACTGAAAACTTCCTGACAGACTTTCAGAAGTAGGTTTTTTGAAAGTCAGTTTAAATTCTGTAGGAGGTGTTTTTGGTTCACAGTCCTTGGCTGTTCTTTTTTATGATATCCTTTGCGCACATAGGAAGTCTCATCTGGGGAGGGATAGGTCCAAGCCTTTTTCCCTTCCTTGCGGGGTGCCTCAAGGTTCCTCCCTTAGCCCCACGCTTTTTAATATATACGTTAGCCCGCTGGCAGCCCTGATAAGATCTTTCGGGCTCCAATTAACTTCCTACGCGGACGACACACAGATTGTGTTGTCCCTACAGCGAGGCAAAGAAGCTGAAACGGCCTTAAGATGCCACGATTGCATGAAAGCCATATCTGGTTGGATGTCCGTCAATTGCTTGAAGCTTAATGCAGGCAAAACGGAGGTCATAATATTTGGGAATAACCCCAACCTCTGGACACCTGACCTGTGGCCTGAAGAAATGGGTAAGCCCCCAGCCCCTACGGTGAAAGCCAAGAACCTGAGTGTGATTATGGACAATAAACTTACCTTTGGCGATCAGGTCAGCGGGGTTGTCTCGACAAGCTTTTTCCTCCTCAGAATTCTGAGGAAAAGAAAAAATTTCCTACCAGAGGACTGCTTCAGGACAGCAGTCTCTGCCCTCATTTTGTCACGGCTGGACTATTGCAACAGTCTGTACTTGAACATTCAAAAGAAACATTTGTACAGACTCCAGCTGGTGCAAAATGCGGCAGCCAGGCTGCTAACGGGCACCCCAAGGTTTGTCTCAGTTAGAAATGTTCAACACTCCGTCCATCATCCCCTTTGATTTTGCTATGTTCGCCCTAAGTTGGCAGGGTATGCCCAGACGTGGGTCCCTTGCTCACTTTGCCACTGGATTCAAGATAGCCTGGCTGATGACGGCTGTAAGCCAGAAACCGGTCCCAGGATGCTTGTTTCCGGTCCAGGGAAGACATGGCTTGGCAGTTCGGGCTGGACTGTTCCCATGAGGCACAGGGTCAGACTGATTTGCATATGGCCATGTCTGAACTGGGGTGGCGGAGTGAGCTAAAGAATGATGATGGATTAAACCCAGATCAGTTGACTGGGGGTGAGTGCTTGCAATGTTCAACACTCCATCCATCATCCCCTTTGGTTTTGCTATGTTCGCCCTAAGTTGGCAGGGTATGCCCAGACGTGGGTCCCTTGCTCACTTTGCCACTGGATTCAAGATAGCCTGGCTGATGACGGCTGTAAGCCAGAAACCGGTCCCAGGATGCTTGTTTCCGGTCCAGGGAAGACATGGCTTGGCAGTTCGGGCTGGACTGTTCCCATGAGGCACAGGGTCAGACTGATTTGCATATGGCCATGTCTGAACTGGGGTGGCGGAGTGAGCTAAAGAATGATGATGGATTAAACCCAGATCAGTTGACTGGGGGTGAGTGCTTGCAATGTTCAACACTCCGTCCATCATCCCCTTTGGTTTTGCTATGTTCGCCCTAAGTTGGCAGGGTATGCCCAGACGTGGGTCCCTTGCTCACTTTGCCACTGGATTCAAGATAGCCTGGCTGATGACGGCTGTAAGCCAGAAACCGGTCCCAGGATGCTTGTTTCCGGTCCAGGGAAGACATGGCTTGGCAGTTCGGGCTGGACTGTTCCCATGAGGCACAGGGTCAGACTGATTTGCATATGGCCATGTCTGAACTGGGGTGGCGGAGTGAGCTAAAGAATGATGATGGATTAAACCCAGATCAGTTGACTGGGGGTGAGTGCTTGCAATGTTCAACACTCCGTCCATCACCCCCTTTGATTTTGCTATGTTCGCCCTAAGTTGGCAGGGTATGCCCAGACGTGGGTCCCTTGCTCACTTTGCCACTGGATTCAAGATAGCCTGGCTGATGACGGCTGTAAGCCAGAAACCGGTCCCAGGATGCTTGTTTCCGGTCCAGGGAAGACATGGCTTGGCAGTTCAGGCTGGACTGTTCCCATGAGGCACAGGGTCAGACTGATTTGCATATGGCCATGTCTGAACTGGGGTGGCGGAGTGAGCTAAAGAATGATGATGGATTAAACCCAGATCAGTTGACTGGGGGTGAGTGCTTGCAATGTTCAACACTCCGTCCATCATCCCCTTTGGTTTTGCTATGTTCGCCCTAAGTTGGCAGGGTATGCCCAGACGTGGGTCCCTTGCTCACTTTGCCACTGGATTCAAGATAGCCTGGCTGATGACGGCTGTAAGCCAGAAACCGGTCCCAGGATGCTTTTTTCCGGTCCAGGGAAGACATGGCTTGGCAGTTCGGGCTGGACTGTTCCCATGAGGCACAGGGTCAGACTGATTTGCATATGGCCATGTCTGAACTGGGGTGGCGGAGTGAGCTAAAGAATGATGATGGATTAAACCCAGATCAGTTGACTGGGGGTGAGTGCTTGCAATGTTCAACACTCCGTCCATCATCCCCTTTGGTTTTGCTATGTTCGCCCTAAGTTGGCAGGGTATGCCCAGACGTGGGTCCCTTGCTCACTTTGCCACTGGATTCAAGATAGCCTGGCTGATGACGGCTGTAAGCCAGAAACCGGTCCCAGGATGCTTGTTTCCGGTCCAGGGAAGACATGGCTTGGCAGTTCGGGCTGGACTGTTCCCATGAGGCACAGGGTCAGACTGATTTGCATATGGCCATGTCTGAACTGGAGTGGCGGAGTGAGCTAAAGAATGATGATGGATTAAACCCAGATCAGTTGACTGGGGGTGAGTGCTTGCAATGTTCAACACTCCGTCCATCATCCCCTTTGGTTTTGCTATGTTCGCCCTAAGTTGGCAGGGGTATGCCCAGACGTGGGTCCCTTGCTCACTTTGCCACTGGATTCAAGATAGCCTGGCTGATGACGGCTGTAAGCCAGAAACCGGTCCCAGGATGCTTTTTCCGGTCCAGGGAAGACATGGCTTGGCAGTTCGGGCTGGACTGTTCCCATGAGGCACAGGGTCAGACTGATTTGCATATGGCCATGTCTGAACTGGGGTGGCGGAGTGAGCTAAAGAATGATGATGGATTAAACCCAGATCAGTTGACTGGGGGTGAGTGCTTGCAATGTTCAACACTCCGTCCATCATCCCCTTTGGTTTTGCTATGTTCGCCCTAAGTTGGCAGGGTATGCCCAGACGTGGGTCCCTTGCTCACTTTGCCACTGGATTCAAGATAGCCTGGCTGATGACGGCTGTAAGCCAGAAACCGGTCCCAGGATGCTTTTTCCGGTCCAGGGAAGACATGGCTTGGCAGTTCGGGCTGGACTGTTCCCATGAGGCACAGGGTCAGACTGATTTGCATATGGCCATGTCTGAACTGGGGTGGCGGAGTGAGCTAAAGAATGATGATGGATTAAACCCAGATCAGTTGACTGGGGGTGAGTGCTTGCAATGTTCAACACTCCGTCCATCATCCCCTTTGGTTTTGCTATGTTCGCCCTAAGTTGGCAGGGTATGCCCAGACGTGGGTCCCTTGCTCACTTTGCCACTGGATTCAAGATAGCCTGGCTGATGACGGCTGTAAGCCAGAAACCGGTCCCAGGATGCTTGTTTCCGGTCCAGGGAAGACATGGCTTGGCAGTTCGGGCTGGACTGTTCCCATGAGGCACAGGGTCAGACTGATTTGCATATGGCCATGTCTGAACTGGAGTGGCGGAGTGAGCTAAAGAATGATGATGGATTAAACCCAGATCAGTTGACTGGGGGTGAGTGCTTGCAATGTTCAACACTCCGTCCATCATCCCCTTTGGTTTTGCTATGTTCGCCCTAAGTTGGCAGGGTATGCCCAGACGTGGGTCCCTTGCTCACTTTGCCACTGGATTCAAGATAGCCTGGCTGATGACGGCTGTAAGCCAGAAACCGGTCCCAGGATGCTTTTTTCCGGTCCAGGGAAGACATGGCTTGGCAGTTCGGGCTGGACTGTTCCCATGAGGCACAGGGTCAGACTGATTTGCATATGGCCATGTCTGAACTGGGGTGGCGGAGTGAGCTAAAGAATGATGATGGATTAAACCCAGATCAGTTGACTGGGGGTGAGTGCTTGCAATGTTCAACACTCCGTCCATCATCCCCTTTGGTTTTGCTATGTTCGCCCTAAGTTGCCAGGGTATGCCCAGACGTGGGTCCCTTGCTCACTTTGCCACTGGATTCAAGATAGCCTGGCTGATGACGGCTGTAAGCCAGAAACCGGTCCCAGGATGCTTGTTTCCGGTCCAGGGAAGACATGGCTTGGCAGTTCGGGCTGGACTGTTCCCATGAGGCACAGGGTCAGACTGATTTGCATATGGCCATGTCTGAACTGGGGTGGCGGAGTGAGCTAAAGAATGATGATGGATTAAACCCAGATCAGTTGACTGGGGGTGAGTGCTTGCAATGTTCAACACTCCGTCCATCATCCCCTTTGGTTTTGCTATGTTCGCCCTAAGTTGGCAGGGTATGCCCAGACGTGGGTCCCTTGCTCACTTTGCCACTGGATTCAAGATAGCCTGGCTGATGACGGCTGTAAGCCAGAAACCGGTCCCAGGATGCTTTTTTCCGGTCCAGGGAAGACATGGCTTGGCAGTTCGGGCTGGACTGTTCCCATGAGGCACAGGGTCAGACTGATTTGCATATGGCCATGTCTGAACTGGGGTGGCGGAGTGAGCTAAAGAATGATGATGGATTAAACCCAGATCAGTTGACTGGGGGTGAGTGCTTGCAATGTTCAACACTCCGTCCATCATCCCCTTTGGTTTTGCTATGTTCGCCCTAAGTTGGCAGGGTATGCCCAGACGTGGGTCCCTTGCTCACTTTGCCACTGGATTCAAGATAGCCTGGCTGATGACGGCTGTAAGCCAGAAACCGGTCCCAGGATGCTTGTTTCCGGTCCAAGGAAGACATGGCTTGGCAGTTCGGGCTGGACTGTTCCCATGAGGCACAGGGTCAGACTGATTTGCATATGGCCATGTCTGAACTGGGGTGGCGGAGTGAGCTAAAGAATGATGATGGATTAAACCCAGATCAGTTGACTGGGGGTGAGTGCTTGCAATGTTCAACACTCCGTCCATCATCCCCTTTGGTTTTGCTATGTTCGCCCTAAGTTGGCAGGGTATGCCCAGACGTGGGTCCCTTGCTCACTTTGCCACTGGATTCAAGATAGCCTGGCTGATGACGGCTGTAAGCCAGAAACCGGTCCCAGGATGCTTGTTTCCGGTCCAGGGAAGACATGGCTTGGCAGTTCGGGCTGGACTGTTCCCATGAGGCACAGGGTCAGACTGATTTGCATATGGCCATGTCTGAACTGGAGTGGCGGAGTGAGCTAAAGAATGATGATGGATTAAACCCAGATCAGTTGACTGGGGGTGAGTGCTTGCAATGTTCAACACTCCGTCCATCATCCCCTTTGGTTTTGCTATGTTCGCCCTAAGTTGGCAGGGTATGCCCAGACGTGGGTCCCTTGCTCACTTTGCCACTGGATTCAAGATAGCCTGGCTGATGACGGCTGTAAGCCAGAAACCGGTCCCAGGATGCTTTTTTCCGGTCCAGGGAAGACATGGCTTGGCAGTTCGGGCTGGACTGTTCCCATGAGGCACAGGGTCAGACTGATTTGCATATGGCCATGTCTGAACTGGGGTGGCGGAGTGAGCTAAAGAATGATGATGGATTAAACCCAGATCAGTTGACTGGGGGTGAGTGCTTGCAATGTTCAACACTCCGTCCATCATCCCCTTTGGTTTTGCTATGTTCGCCCTAAGTTGGCAGGGTATGCCCAGACGTGGGTCCCTTGCTCACTTTGCCACTGGATTCAAGATAGCCTGGCTGATGACGGCTGTAAGCCAGAAACCGGTCCCAGGATGCTTGTTTCCGGTCCAGGGAAGACATGGCTTGGCAGTTCGGGCTGGACTGTTCCCATGAGGCACAGGGTCAGACTGATTTGCATATGGCCATGTCTGAACTGGAGTGGCGGAGTGAGCTAAAGAATGATGATGGATTAAACCCAGATCAGTTGACTGGGGGTGAGTGCTTGCAATGTTCAACACTCCGTCCATCATCCCCTTTGGTTTTGCTATGTTCGCCCTAAGTTGGCAGGGTATGCCCAGACGTGGGTCCCTTGCTCACTTTGCCACTGGATTCAAGATAGCCTGGCTGATGACGGCTGTAAGCCAGAAACCGGTCCCAGGATGCTTTTTTCCGGTCCAGGGAAGACATGGCTTGGCAGTTCGGGCTGGACTGTTCCCATGAGGCACAGGGTCAGACTGATTTGCATATGGCCATGTCTGAACTGGGGTGGCGGAGTGAGCTAAAGAATGATGATGGATTAAACCCAGATCAGTTGACTGGGGGTGAGTGCTTGCAATGTTCAACACTCCGTCCATCATCCCCTTTGGTTTTGCTATGTTCGCCCTAAGTTGGCAGGGTATGCCCAGACGTGGGTCCCTTGCTCACTTTGCCACTGGATTCAAGATAGCCTGGCTGATGACGGCTGTAAGCCAGAAACCGGTCCCAGGATGCTTGTTTCCGGTCCAAGGAAGACATGGCTTGGCAGTTCGGGCTGGACTGTTCCCATGAGGCACAGGGTCAGACTGATTTGCATATGGCCATGTCTGAACTGGGGTGGCGGAGTGAGCTAAAGAATGATGATGGATTAAACCCAGATCAGTTGACTGGGGTCAGTGCTTGCAATGTTCAACACTCCGTCCATCATCCCCTTTGGTTTTGCTCAGTTAGAAATGGACTCAGACACCTGCACTGGCTACCAGTCAAACAACGTGCACAATTCAAAGCGCTTTGCACGGTTTTTAAGTCTTTGATGGGCAGTGGCCCGGAATACCTGAGAAGACGCCTGCAATGGTATGTCCCCGGAAGAATGTTACGTTCCTCGGAAGGAAAACAAGTGACCATTCCCCGTGTGAAAAAAGCTAACTGGGGCGGCAGCAGTTTCATCTTTTGTGCTGCAAAAGCTTGGAACAATCTACCATTGCATCTCAGGAATTCTACTGAGCTCCTTTCCTTTAGGAAGGGGTTGAAGACGTGGCTGTTCTCTGAATAAGCCGCCACGCCCATGCAAACCAGTTAGACAGTGCTTAGCGCCAGGACACCTTTGGGTAAAAGTGCGCTTTAAAAGCTTTAATAACATAACATAACATAACTCATGAGAAGACTTCTTGGTGCACTTTTTAGCAGGTTCTTTATCAGACTGCAATGACTCTCTTGCCCTTTTTGAAGAGGCTTTTGAAGATGTAGACTGGTCACTCTCGGAGTCTGACACAGGGTCTGATCTAATTTTTAACTTTTGAAGCCAGATGAGAAGACGTCCTTCTCTGTCTCTAAGGGTTTTATTAGAAAAAGTATGGCAGATTTTGCATTCAGACGCCTTATGAGCTGGATATAGGCAGTAAATGAAATCCTTGTGGGGATCATCCCCATAAAGTCTTTTCTTCAGGCAAGTGGCACATTCTCTGAAGAGAGCCTTCTTAGCCTTGTCAGACATAGTCCAAATATACTAGGACCCACAAAAGCAGGAAGATGATAAGAAATATATATAAGATTGTACTTTCCTGTTGAAGAAATCCCAAATTTTCTTTCTTGATGAGAAGAAACTGAGCAGAGCTCAAAGGAGACTCCCTAGCACAATGTGCGGTAGAAAATCTGAGGTTCTGAGCTTCCTTCAGGAGTGTTCTAGAGGGTGATTAGTGCTGATTGGTTGAGGCAAAAATGTGGTCCTTTTCTTTATAAGGACTAGGATAGGTTATTAAACTAAGAGGCCTAGGCCTTCTCTGGTCTATACCTATTAGTGTATTATGACTATTTAAGTCTACTACTACTATTTTAAATACCGGGGACGCCCATCATGACGATGGGGAATGATTCAAGCATGTGAATCTATGAAAGTTCCAATACTGGAGTAAGTGTTATTTTTATAAATTGGTGTTGGATTTCTTTATTGAGGGTGTGTTTCATTTACTGCCTTTGTGTGTGTAATAAATGCTTAGCACTACCTTCTGATATGCATAACTGCTCGCCCACACTACCACAAAAGAGAGCATTTGGGGTGTCATTTGTGCCTCAGTAATTACTTTGGGGTTTGCCTGGACTTTCTGCACAGTGTACCTTATTTTGGTGCAATGTATAGCGAGCCAGCTTCCTACAGCCCCTTCCTGCATATTCACGATTCCATGGATGTTACTAAATGTATGGAGGGTGATTGCCATAGAGGGGGAGACCCTTTTCTAAACGGCATCTTTATGTCGATAGAGGAGGTTGAAATCCATTACGACATAGATCTGGGACAATTTTTGCAGTATGCGAGTATATTTCGCACGACCCGAGAGATCTGAACGTCCCGGCTCCTCCAAAAGGTATTATCTCCCGGCTAAATGCTGCCCTCCAGAGCGATAGGCAGATGAATGTTGCACTAAGGCGTGCCGCCTGGGATGAGCAGTTGGAGACCCCACTTACGTGATACAAAATGAACAGGACCCTGGCACAAGAGTGTGACATAGCCAGCAATGCCAGATTTAAATTGATACAATTTTATTTAATATATAGAGCCTACCTGATGCCACAGCACCTGCATAGAGTCTACCTGATGTGGCCTGCAGGCTGCACTTGATGTGGGGGAATCCCAGCAGATTTTGGACATGTTGCACAGGATTGCATGCAGATACATGCGTTCTGGGTGAGTTACCACAGGAAGTGCATAGAGTGGCACAGGTGACTACAGCACCTACAGCCCAACACTGTCTGCTGGGACTGCTGCCTCTTCCCAAGAAGGGTAAAAAAAATGCAGTACAGATTTGCACAGTTGGGATTAGTGCTGGCGAGATGGCGCATAGCCATACACTGAGCTAGCCTGTCCCCTCCGGCTATGTCTAAATGGCTCACTGACTTCCTGGACTAGGCAGCAGCAGAAGAATGCAGGCTTCGGAAGGTCTGCACTGATAATGTAGAGCGTGATCTTGAGAAACAGGGGAACATGCTGGACAAGTTAGGCAATCAGGGCATGGACATCACTCTGATGCATTGGAGGGAGACTATGCTGATCCCTCTCTGTAATGTGACTGAGCTGGACGAACAGGCAACCCCGCCCCCTCGCCCAGACTTCCCTGCTCCCTCTACCGCTAGTGGGTCCTCTTAAGAATCATGGAAGTTTCACCCATACACAGAAATCCCTATACAACACCGGAGTGCGTTTGTCTGCTTGAAATTGATCTGCGCCTCCTGTTTCCTTGTCTCCATCTGGGGATCCTCCTTTTTACTGTCTTCCACACTAGTAACGCGATGACACATGGTAACATGATGCTGCACTGTACTATTTTGTATTGTATTGAAGAAAGAATAAAAATATTTTCAAAATAAAAAAGTAGTGCATCCTGCAGGGGCAATATTGGTAGTCTCCAGAGAGGTGTCACTGTCCTGTACTTCTGGCTGCAGTATTTAAATTTAAGTCGCAAAAGATCAGACAGTACTCTGCCCATATATTGCCGTTTCCAATATTAGCTGTGTATTTGAACGATCTATCGGCACATAGTCAATTCTAGAGTATGAACCTGTCGCCTGTGCGTGGTATAAGCGTGGGTGTTGGTCTCTCCATATGTCTATCATGTTCATGTCCATAACACGTTTCAGAGGTTTCCTCATTCCCTGTTTATATGTTTGGTTGGGCGGTCACCTATCCAAATCCTCATTAACAACACAGGTAAAGTCTCCAAGCTATATCATAGCTGATCCTATGTAAGGCGTGACAGGTTTACCCAAAAGATTGGTCTTATGTTTTAGGGGTGTACAGGCCAATCATCGTGAGGACTCTTCAGTTTAACTGTCCACTTAACATGACTTATCCCCCCTAAGTGTTTGTTATTATTGTGTTCACTTCATACGGAACTTTTGGTGCCAGCTATATTCCCACACCCCTGGCATGTATGCTATAGCCTGCACGATATAGCCTGCCTCTCCGCTTACTTCACAGCTTATCTGCCTCCCCAGGTATCACATAGGTCTCATGCAGGCAAGCAATCTTCACTCCCCACTTGCATAAATATGCTCCCACCCTGGCTCTTTTAGCATAGTTGTTTAATTCCCTGACAATCTAGGACACCTATGTATTAGTGTATGCCATCACTTTGTTGCTAAGTAGTGCCTTATCCGCTCTCCATTTCTTGCTCCACCCCTGTCTCCCCACCCTCTCCAGCACTCAACTATAATCAACAATAACCGTAAACTGTGTAGCACCATGGCTCCCACATGATAGCCCATACAATCATGAATTAAATACCCCTGTCCTTAGGAACACGCCGGTCCACTACTGTGTAAGGCACCAAACATAAGTCTCTTAATTTTATGAACCTTATATCGTCTTGGTTTCGCTGACTCAGTGCCCATGTAGTCATCTCTAATGAGGCAGCCATCAGGTAGGATCCCTTGGACGTTGTCCTTGGGGTATTGACAGGCCTCTATAAAATATCATATCTTGCTACTGTATGCCACTGAGGACTCAACCCGGCCCTCCTATATTCATCACCATTTCACTAGCAACACAGCTCAATTTGACATGTGTTTCTCTCACCATCTCTTTTACCCTCTACATTCTGTGCTCTGTGACCTGAAAATATATCCCGCTGTGTTCCTTCTCATATGTTTAGCATCGCCAGGCAGTCCCATGCCTGTTGGCCAGTCACAAAGAAGTACGACTTGTTTCCATGTAGTATTTTTAAGTTAGCAGAAAAAAACAGCATTTATTTCAAGTTCAGGTCTTTACATTTCCTCTTAACAGTTTTGCATGAGCGACCATGTTTTTGGACTTGAATAGTGTAGTAAGCACGCAGCCTCATGTTTGCATCTTATATTTGCACCTCTTTCCAATTTTGCTTCCCCTGCAGGATGACATTTCAGTCTCTGTAATTAAGCAACAGGAATGTGACTGTTCTCAGCGGTGCACCCAGTGGAGGAGGCATGGCTCTCACCCTGTTTGCCCTTTCTATTAAAAAGAACTTAGAGTCCCTTTGGCTGTAGCTCAGTATGTATCCATTCCTCCAGGAACAATTCCAAACACTCTCCATCTGTCTTTTATGGTAGGCCCACCAGGTAAATGTTGTTCCTGCGCAAGCATCGTTCTACATCCTCCGCTCTGGTTTGCAATGTAACCATTCTCCGGAGCAGCCCTTCTATTTCCTTACTCAGGACTGCCTGCTGTGTTCCTTCTATTTATTTTTCTACCTGGGTCACTCAGTTTGTTACAATATCAGGTCAATTGCTACCGAATACAACTTTGTTTCTAGTGATATCCTTATCTTATATTACCTTCATGACATCCTAGCGCATAAATTCTGGGGGCTGCTGTTGTGAGCCCTTTGGTATACTTATCCATACTGGACTGCATGTTTGCAGGATTTGAGGGTTCCCATTTCACCATGTTTTCGCATTTCCGAGCTGTCCACCTTCCCGAGACAATGCTTATTTGCCGATATGTAATGCGTCACCTCGCTATCAGTTACATGCTCTTAAAAATATTTATTCTTCACTCCTTCAATGTACCTTTGGTATAGCAAGTTTGTCTGCATTTCTATAGCGTTCCTGCAGATGCCCCGCTATCTCTGATATTTATTTCTCTCTCTCTCGAGCTGGCCGTGCACACTGAGCCAGGGGTTTCATCCCTGCGCGTATTCTATGTTGTATGTATGTTCAGCCCTCCCTCCATCTCCCCGCCCACCTTTCATGGGGGTGGGCTACTTCTCAGGAACTCTATCTTCAGGAATTCTAGCCATTCAGCCAAGGCTCCAGCGGTCACAGCACAATACAATCCATCTCTATTTTGTAGTTGATTCTGGGCCCCCATCTGTATTTTTTCAAGATTTTGCCCTTTTTGTAGTGAGGATTGGGCCTCTTCACCCTTTATAACCCACTCTCTTTGATTCAACCTGTGCTCACAGACTGAAAACGTTTGCCTCTGAGGATCTGTACGTATGGTGTGTTACATGGGGTTAATCATCAAAGAAAAAGGCCATAGCCTCAAGTATTGAATCAAGCAACAATAACAGCAAAAAACTCTTCAACATTGTCGAAGAATTCTCCTACCCCTCAGCTGCAACAAACAACTTTACCCACTCACTGGAACTCTCTGATAACCTTGCAAACTTCTTCCACAACAAGATCGCCAACATCTACAGAAACTTTAAACCCTAACCTAAGGCCATCGACCTCTTCAGGCAACACAACGATCCTGCTGCCACTACAGACATCAGACTAACTGAAAAGAGCCAGCTCGCCCCAAAGGACACCGCCTCCATCATGAACTCGGTCCACTCAGGGGCCTCAACCGACCCATGCCCTCACCACATCTTCAACCTAGATGAAGCCAGAATCAGTCACATACTCACTACCTTGTTCAACACCTCAATTGCCACGGCCACCTTCTCTGAGGACTGGATAGACACAGAAGTCAACCCCTATTAAAGATACCATAAACAGACCCCCGCAAACTCAACAACTACCGACAGATCTCCCTGCTCCCATTCCTGGCCAAAGTATTAGAAAAAGCCATCAACCAACAACTATCCTAACATCTGGAACAGAACCCCCTACTTGACTTCTCTCAATCTGGATTTCGCAGAAACCACAGCAGAAGACAGCCCTGGTAGCGGCTACCAACGACATCTGAGCCCTACTCGAAAGAGGAGAGACTGTGGCTCTGATCCTCTTAGACTTCTTGGCAGCTTTCGATACAGTCTCCCACAACACACTCATCACAAGGCTGCACAACATAAACATCCAAGCAGCTGCTCTCAGATGGATTGCCTCTTTCCTCACTGCAAGAACGCAAAAAGTCTGCCTTCCCCCCATCACCTACGAACTCAAGGGAATCATCTGTGAAGTACCCCATTGATCCTCGCTCAGCCCCACCCGCTTCAGCACTTATGACACCTCTGGCCAGAATTGTCAAAACACAGGGACTCAACATAATATCCTACACCGAGGACATACAGCTCATCCTTTCCCTCTCCAAAGACACCACCAACACCAGCTTCCACAACTCCATGACAGACGTTGCCAACTGGATGAAGGACAACTGCCTGAAGCTCAACACAAGACAAGAGGTACTGATCTTCGGAAACAAAAGCTCCCCATGGGACGCATCCCAGTAGCCCTCGGACCTACCTCCACCCCCACTAACAAGGCTAGGAACCTAGGCATCATTCTAGACAAACAGCCAACCATGATGACTCAGGTCAACTTTGTCTCCTCCTCCTGCTTCTTCATCCTCTTCATGCTTTGTAAGATATTCAAATGGCTACCCCAAACCTCAAGATGCACCATCACCCAGGCCCTCATCTCCAGCCAACTTAACTACGGCAATGATCTCTACGCAGGGATCGTAGCTCAGCTCCCCCGACGACCTCTGACCATACAGAAAGTCACAGCTTGACTTGACCAGGATCTCCCTAGACGAACCCACATCACCCCTTACCTCAGGGAACTCCACTGGTTTGCTGCACAGAAAAGATGCCATTTCAAGCTCCTGACCCAGGCATAGACGGCCCTACAAAACTGCGGACCCGCCTACTTGAACCAGATGTGAAGGTCGCTCCTTCTCCTACCTAGCAGCGGGGACATAAAACGAGCAATACTGTCATCTTCAGACCTTCCTGTCTCTTCCAGAATTCTGAAAGTCCCAGAAGACCTGGCTATTTGGCTAATCAACTGTAACCCGCCAGCGCCTGGATACCCTGACGGGTGACCAGAATCGCTCTACAAATCTACTGATTGATTGAATCATCTGCACTTACTACTGGCCCAGGCCGCTGTTCATCTATGACTCAGCAGTCACTCTGCCAGAACTCAGAGGGGTTTGTGGCACAACTTATGTTTCATCCTGGTTTTTAAAATTGGATTGACCCCCCCCCCCACCTCTTTTATCTCTGCAACTTTCTGACCATTTTACTGGAGACTGGCTCCTGTGGTTGCATGCTCCGCACAGGCTTCACCGCTGCTTACTTGTATTACCTCCCATCTACCTTCCGTGTGACTGCTTCACTACATTACAGTCCTGGTCTGCCAGACAACTCACGTGCCCTCTAATCCTCCAGCAAACCAGCTCCGCACTGCAGAAATCCCATCTGCTTCCTCTCTACGCCATCTATCCCATCGCTCCGACCATCTCGTATCCCCACTTGGCACCTCCACAGTGCCTGTTGGGTTTTGTTTTCAGATGTTCAAGTCACTCTGCGAAGGTTTCAGTTAAATATTTTTGCTGTTCAAATCTTCTCGTTCAAGACAGTGTTTTTGTGTTAAGTGGATGCGCATATATAATGTCCGATATTTGGTCGGACGTTGGCTGGAGGGGGGGGGGAGGGAATGGGCAGAGCGCTCTCCATCATTTCTTCATGGCATCGCGTTTGGCCATGCCCCCCATCTGTGAGATGTTACAGGTAAGGTGGTCCCATTACTACCTGTGATAGTCATGCACTAAATCAAGGTGTACTGAGACAAGATGACCGTTTTGGTCATAGCCAAGCTACTGCTTTGGTTTAGCCTCCCACCAAGGGAAATGATGGCTACTGAAGATAGTTCAAAATATGCTCTCTGGAGCCAGAGTATGCATTGCTTTGCAGTAAGCTTCACAGGAAAAGAGAAAATCACCTCTTAAATTAATTGCTACAGAAATCATGGGAAAGCTCTACCATGGAATCACTCAATCACATTTTGATGTTCATGGCAGATTGGTTCTCTTTTCTGAATATAGTTTGACAGGTCCAGTTGTGTTGCAGAAATCAAAGGCCAGTGCTACATTTGTATATCCTAGAATGGGGAGCAGGCTTAAATATTTTCCAAGTGCTTTACCTCTGCATGAAGACATACATAGTAGAGTCACTGACTTGGAGTTATAGTACACAAATGCAGTGCAAGATGGAGCAAATGCATACAGTACATCCCTTGACTGTACATTTTTTTGCCTGTGTTTTTCCTCCACTCTTTTCCCCTCATTAAATGTGCTGGTAATTGATTAGCCAAGACAAATCTCAGCACAGAAAGGACTACGAGATTTGGCAACAATGCCTGGGGATGGTCAGTATAAAAAGGTAAAACTGAAATACGTGTATTGTGAAGCAATTTCCACAGAGCTACTGTAAATAAAAGTGTAAAGAGAGAATAAGAGTAAGATTCTAACACGAGAAAACGATACAAAACTCAAATGTGGCTAACTTCAGCGGTGTAACACTGTAGCCATCATCTGACTTTGTTGTTTGATGTTTTTTTGGCTTTAGATTTGTTAGATTTAGTCTGAAACACCCATAAAGGGCAGCAAATAATAATGTCCACAATTTGCAAGGCCTTCTAGGCCAGAAAACACAATTATATCCCAAAATGCCTCATAAACCTCATGAATAAGAATTTACAACCAAAACGCAGAAGGAAGTTCTGCCAATTATCCCCGAGCGCTTGACGCCGGAGACTTCAAGGAAGCTTGGTTGCTCCTTAGAGATCGAAAACGCTCTCAATATAAGAAAGCCCTGTGTGACTTCTTTTTTGAATCTTGGAACTCCAGAAAGAGGATTGAGTCCCACTATCCATTAAGTCTACAGTTAGGAATGAACAATTACGGCCTCTTTTCTACATGTACCTGGGTCCAGCGCACCCTGAAAATTAGGTATCAATTGGAATGATACAGAAGTCTGGTGATTATCTTCATCCCTCTCAACAGAATTTCTCTATAAGGCTGAACACATTTTTTGGTTCTTAGTCCTGATGAAGACCCCATGGTGATGTCCATCAGATACACACATTTTCAAAGGGGTAGAAATGTCGACGTTCACCGTACAAGCGTTGTTGCCCAAACAGACCAATTAAGTGGTTAAAAATGATATCTTATAGGTCGTTTTAGGGCTATTTAATCTGCATAACCAACACAGCACAATAAATTCATGCTTTATGTGTTAAATATGTTATATATTGTGCCAATTCTGTATTGTTGATATATGTATCATTTTTTCAGTCACTGTTTATGTCACCACTGTTGTACATTTTTTGGTGTATATGTACATTGTGTATCAGTCTTGTGGTTTATCATTAATTTCACTAGATACATGCCATTTTACAATATATCTAAAAGCACTTTTCAATTCAATCGCGTCTTTATATGTTCAGTGATGTGGGTGGATGAATCACTGATTGACTGTCCTACCTCTGTGAGGACACAGTAATACAAAAACTTCTTTCCTGTGGCAGGACCACTGTTCACATCACACACCCATAAAGGGCAGCAAATAATAATGTCCACAATTTGCAAGGCCTTCTAGACCAGAAAACACAACCGTATCCCAAAATGCCTCATAAACCTCATGAATGAGAATTTACAACCAAAACGAACAACTTTGATCTGATAGAATATCCAAAATCAAAACACTGAGAAGAAGCCTCAATGTCATATTTTTCATGCCTGGTAACAACATTACCCGGTGTTTGAGGGCAAACGAAAGTTAGTGATGTGTAGGATGGATCTGGGGACGGCCTAGTATATTACGATTTAGTCGTTGAGTACATTACAATATAACCTCACCTGCTGCCTCCCAGAAACATTGCATTCTGTTGTCCAATGTACTACATGGCACAGACCCAAAGTTCTTCTCACTCACACTAGCCCAAAACGTTCCCACATAGGACAATATGTGGGAACTTCCATGAGCAACTTCCATGTCTGATCATCGTACTGATGCGTAACACCATTGACTGCAAACCTATTGCTTCACCAGGTTGTCTAAAGAGTTATGTTCAGTGCCACAGCAAAGCCCCTTAATATGTACACAATGGTTACAAGGGACTGCAGTTGGCTATCGATCAGTCTATACAAATTGTATTTCAGAAGCAGGTTGTGCTCACCAATGGGGTTGGTGGAAGTTTCTTGCCCTTTTTGATGCATGCGGTAGTGACGAGTTACGGTGCCGTGAGCAGCTTCTGCTTCTACTGTCTTTCCATCAGGACAGATTAGCACGCTGGTCATCAATCCCAGAGAACCAAAACCTAATGGAAATTTTTAAAAATATCAACAAAATCATGTAATAACAATATTTTTTTTAAAGGAATTCATAACATATTTCCAGCTATGAAACTATAACCAAGAGTGATGGTAACATCCTACATTCTGATCACACATATTTAAGGCAATACTGCAGTTCAGAAAGTTGTGAAATAAATTCAGCATACAATACCTCGTCCAGATCAATATGCACAATGTTCTTTGGAACCTCTTATTTGTACGGTTCAGTTATTTCTTTGTTCCGTTGAGTGTTTTTGGATCTTACCTTGTGCCACTGAGTCTGACTGCACATCACCGTCGTAGTTCTTACATGCCCAGATAAAGCCTCCTTCTGATTTCATAGCCTGGGCCACCATGTCATCTATCAACCTGTGCTCATACCAGATATTTTTGGCTATCAACTGGCATTTGTATTCCCTGAAAAAGAAAATATATTTTTGCTCAATGTGCCAGATTACAGATGCACTAACCAAATTAAAATATTTTTAACTTTATCACGTGCAAAAGCAAAATTCTCTGGTATGCAATTCATACCAATTATTAGCCTTGCCATCAGCAAATCAGGTCGCATCTCTGACCCGCACACAGTGCTCTTTTGCACTTGGCTCTTTACTTTTACTGAATGCTACAAAGCCAAAGCAGGAAACACAGAAGCAGAAAAGTGCATGTACTAGGCGCTTTTCTTTATTGTGATGTCTCAAGGTCTGGAACAGCAATTTTGCTTTTTAAAATGGTTGACCTAGTCTCTCCCCTTTTAGGTCCTCCTTTATTAATGCTGCTTGGGGCATGTATAACCAAATCCTTTTGAATGCATGAAAACAAGGAACCAGGGACCTCATGTACTAAGGCTTTTAGCATATGCAACCCGTGTGATTCGGTAAACCAGAGGGTTTGCGAACACTAAGGCCCACATGCATCAAGCTAATTTGCGATCGCAAACGTTGCGAATCGGTAAAAAATGCTGTTTGCGATCGCAAAAGAGCTTTTTCCAATGCATGAAGCAAGTTCACAGAAAAGTGTAGAAATCGGTATTTTAGCGATTTCTAAGTCTCCGAATCGGTAATAGCGATTCTGTATTACTGATTCGCAAATAAGAAATCCCTAACTCGCATGCAACAAGACTTCGCAAATACAGAATCAGTAAAGAATCGCAAATTGCATCTCCTAAATAGGAAGAAACCATATCAGGTGGTAAGAATTACACATTCAACAAATCAGGTGTAAATCATTAGCAAACTACTTAAACAGCCCCAGAATGCATCAGAGTGTTCCACAATGGCAGCGCTCTACTTCATAGCGCAGAGGATGAGGCTAAGAGCAGCAGCACAGAGAAGAAGGATACAGGAGAGAATCTTCAGAGTGCGCGTCACTTTGCTAGGGCAGACGGAGGAAGAGATTTACGATAAGTATAGACTGAATGCTGCCACAATCTTAGAGCTCATTGCTGAGTTACACCCAATACTGCAGCGTCAGACTCGCAGGACACATGCCATCCCCACCCATGTGCAGGTCCTATGCTCACTACATCTCCTAGCGTCAGGGGCCTTCCAGGGAGTAATTGCAACAGCTGGCGGTGTCTCCCAAAGTGCCTTATCGCGCTTTTTCAACGCCTTCCTAAATGCCATGTTGCAGAGGATACACCACCACATCAGGTTCCCCACAACAGCACAGGAATTGATGCAAGCCAAATTAGATTTTTATCAGGTTGCACAATTTCCACAAGTCATTGGCTGCATTGATGGGACGCATGTACCCATATGTCCCCCCCTCAGTGAATGAACATATTTACCGGAACCGCAAATCGTACCATTCACTCAACATCCAAGTAATATGCAATGCGAAAACCATAATCACAGACATAGTGGCTAGTTACCCTGGGAGTGCCCATGACTCTTATATCTTCAGGCATAGTGGCATGCACAGACGTCTGCTGGCTGGTGAATTTGGAGAAGGATATTTGCTGGGTAAACACATGTCATACTGTCTTGCACACCTGTCTGCCATGGTGACACATAGCAGTACCTAATGTTTGTCTATTTTCAACATCCTGTAGGTGACAGTGCATACGCTGTGAGATCGTTCATCCTCACTCCCTATCTGAATCCCACAACACGACAGGAGCAGCGATACAATCATGCCCACATTGCGACACGAAATGTGATTGAGAGGACATTTGGTGTACTCAAATCCAGGTTTCGCATCCTCCACAAAACCGGTGGGGCCTTACAGTATAGGCCGGAGACATGCTGTAAGATCGTCGCTACATGTGCTATGTTGCACAACCTTGCCACCAATAGGGGCATCCACCTGGAAGACTCTGATAGCGAGCCAGAACTGGACATCCAGCCAAGACAACCACACCAAGCAGCACGCGGTCCAGATGCAGCAGAGGGGAGAAGGAGACGTGCTGAAATCACGCAACGTTACTTCTAAGGTGAGAAATCAAGACACAACACATTTTTTACGTAATGGTTTATTTTGTTAGGTGGGTAGTTGTGTTGATGCACACATGCCATTCTCAGAAAAGTGCAGTGTGGGTGCAGACAATTTGTAAGTCATTGTCTTGGCACTGCAACATCTTTGGGAGATGGAGTCATAATTCTGGTTACCCCACCAGAGTGGCACAGGTGCGTTTCACTACTTTCTCCTGCCACGCACTCCTGTGGCCCTGTTTGTGGGCTCTGATACCCCCCTCATGGACCCCTCTGTGCCGGATTGACTCCTGGTACTGCGCCTCCTGTCATGTGACACAGGTGCCAGTAGGCTGCTCAGGCTGGAGCCCTCCTCACTGTCCCCCCCTGCACGCATGGGGCTTCCGCTAGCTGCTGCAGTCTGTAGTCCTTCCACAGCAGCGGTGACCTGGATGAGGCCCCTGGCGACATCCTCACAGCAGTGGGCCATCTCCACCTGCATGCCGACAGCACGCCTTGAAAGCTGAGCTGTGGTGTGACTCAGCCTATTGATGGCCCAGGTGTAACTGTGCATGCGTGCCATAGCAGTCTGATGCCTCCTGCCATTTGTGACATGCTCTGCCTGAATTGCCCTGCACATATCCTCAATGCCAGTTGCAACACGGTCTAATCTCGCATTGTTTGCCCTGTGCCCTTCCACTACTGCAGTTGTGAGCTCCCTCAGGCAGTCATGAATACCACCCATGTGTTTGGCAAGTGTTCCCAGTTGGACCTGCATGTGACGGATGTTCTTCCCTTGCAGGCGCTGAACCTTCAGCATCTTGGACTCAAGGACACTTGCTTGCGGTGGATTCGCTATTGTCATCATCAGGCGTGGGAAACCTCCTTGGCCTTCGCCTGCGGTACTGCACGGGACTGCGCCGCATTGTTTGCTCTGGTGCTGGTGATGGGGGGGTATGTGCAGGCTGCAGTGTGTGGGATCCAGTGTTGCTGTCCTCATCACTCTCCAAGTCAGGGAGTGGTAGTACTCTCCTCCTGCGGTGTGTGGGAGCAGGTATGGGTGGGGATGGCGGCATTTCTTGTCCCTCATCATGCTGTTCCATGTCTCCCTCGGACTCGTGGTTGTCCGCCCCATCACTGTCCTGCGCTGCATCTGTGAGTGGAACAGTGCAAGTTCTGTTATTTTTTTGTTTGCACTTGTTTGTAATATTACGCCTGTGCAGTTATATTAAATCTACTTCTGTCATGTTGAACATCTACTGTTGTCACTCCTTGCTGTACTGTGCTGCACTACATCTATGGTGTGCCCTCCATGCCTTCCCCTTACATTTGTCTGCATTCAACTCCCAGAATGCATTAGGGTGTTGCTTGTAAAAGGCGGACTGGACTCAGGTGTGCTACACTACGCAGGGCATGCATTTGGGGCACGTTGTGATTACATTTGACATATGTACATGTTCAGCTGTGCACTTACCTTGGGAGGTGCCCGCATGTCCTGAGGTGTCAATCTGAGTCACACCAACTACTGACTCTGGCCGCAACGTGGATTCCACCAGGTTCTCCAGTGTAGTGTTCGGGCGCACGCTAGATGTTCCCCCTCCTGTTTTGTTAGCTGCGGCTAGCCTTTCTGCCACCCTCTCTTTGGCACGGCTGCGAAGGTCATACCATCTCTTCTGCAGGTTCTGTGTGTCACGGTGTGTCACCCCCACAGCATTTACCTTGGCTTGTATGCCAAGCCAAATCTTCCTCTTCACTGACTCTGCTACATGCAGGGATTGTCTCCCAAAAAGCTGGTCATTTCTCTGGACAACTTCCTCAATGAGGATTTCAAGTTCCTTATCACTGAACTTGATTTTTCTCTTCCTGCCTTCTCCTTTTTTTTGTGCCTTTTCAGTGGCCATGGTGTATTTTTCTCACAGCTCCTGTTCAGCAACAATTCCTCCAGGGTGTGCTCCACCAGTCTTCCTCCTCCTCCTCCTCTCCCTGTGTGCAGGTGTGGTGATTCAGTGAATGACTTCCTGGTTTGTGATGTCATCACAATGCTGCAATATGGGTAACTCGCAATTTCCGATTCGGTAATTGCGAATTCGCAATTACAGATTCGGAATACACGGAATCGATAACGGCATTTGCGATTTTTACCGATTCGCAATTATTTACCGATTTCATTGATGCATTCCATTTTGTGATTCCATGATAGCGATTTCTTATTTTTCGCTATTATGGAATCGCAAACACATTTGTTGATGCATGTGGGCCTTAAACCCTTTTTTAAATGTACTAAACTCATTTAACAATTCAGAAAAGGATTTCTGAATAGTTAAAAACGTTTAGGAAACATCAAGGAATCGCTATTTGGAAAGGGCATCGCTTCCACATACTGATTCCTAAAGGTATGCATTATTTTTCCACCCGAAATCTAGTTGCAAAACATTATAATTTTACCGCTAACTCAAAGGAGGGGTTAACACATTCGCAAACGGGAAGGGGCTCCCAAGAAGAATGGTGAAAAAACATTTTGTAAAAGAAGGCAGTGGTTCCACGTGCTTTTCATGGATGTTTATAATATGGGCGATGCATGCCCTGCCCGCTGGATAGTTCACTGTGTTTTCACAGTACTAAGTTACGGTACATGGCAGGAAACGAGTGAGATATGACACGTTATTGTCTATGAATACTAATCAGCAATCACGATCGCTGCCGCTTCTATGATAAGCAACAATTATGTGCGAGAGCCAGTGTTACTGGAAATCAATTATATATAAAACACACTCAATGAAAAACCACGTTCGAAAATGGATTCTGCAGAGGAAAACCTAAGAAGGAAATGGTAACTTAAACTGTAATATACAGGAAGCAGAGTTTTGACACTGGTTAGGTCGAGCATTCGAGACCTCTTGTATATACTTTAGTATATACTTTAGTATATGTATGTACTTTGTGGGCTCTGGAGATCAGCCCTAGGACTTGTCTGCTTCCGCTTAGGGACTTTAATTCTGTTCAACTGCCTCTATTTAACTGTCTTGATAGAAAACGACCAGCAGAGGTCAGTAGAATACCAGAATTGCTTTCTGCTGAGGGCCTTTCTTTTCAGAATCACTTTAGCATTCTCTAGATTCCAGTCCATAGAAGTTGTCTTCCACGAGCACCAGTAGACAATATTTTTTTCAAATCTTGTATTTTCAGTGATATGACCACCAAAGGCCCTGCTTTTATATTAAAAACAGAGCTTTGGACTATACCATTTCCCGCGGAAAGGCAATATTTCTCTCCATGTGTTCCCATACCTGGCGTGTCACGCAGTTTGGTGCTTACTTTCCCTCCATGTCAAAGAACAGTAGATGTTTCAGCACCCAGGCTAATGTGCTGCATAGCTAAATACATATAAGGTCCCAAAGGTGAGACCGATTGCATTGCAAATGCTTGTTTTTAAGAGTTCCAAACCTCCATCATACCAGCCTGCACTGTAAGGTCAGTAAGCCAACTGTTTTTATGTGATGGGCAGAACAATAAAACAATCTGATGAATGTCCTGGTATTACAGGGAGGCAGTGGCAGGAGCAGAGATGTCACTGGTGGACCAAAGATGTCACTGGTGAAGCAGGTTCAGTGACACTGGCCCCGGGTATATGTGTGGAACTTACTGCATCTCGACTATGGCCGGATTTTGCTGCCAAACTAGAGGCCATTTTTCTCGTTTGCACTAGGGCCTGTGGAACCACTGCTTCGCCTCTCACAGGTGGTTTGTTTATGAAGTCAAAGGAAACTGCTATGTTCGAAAACAAGAATTAACATTATCTTTTCCTTTTCGCTCTTCAAATTTTCTTTGAGATTCATTAATAGCAAAAGAAATGGCGAGCCTCTCCCGACTACTCAAGGAGGATAATGAAGATTTTCCTCAGTTTTGATGGACAGAAAATCTGGATTTTATTAAAGACACGGAGGCTAATATTATTGCAATCTCCTTTATTGCCGCCACCTCAGCAGCTCCTTTAAAGAATATAGAACATTAACCAAAATTCCAAGTCCAACAAAGAGCCAGAACCACCAGCCAACTTCCTTCTTTTTGTGCACTGCAAACAAAACCAATAAGAAAAGTCTATAACACGAACATAACTTGTTATCTCCCAAAACTGTAATTATCCATTTTTCACAGAAATCCTCCTTTTCTTTTTATTGTTGTCCACGACCTAAAAAATTACCAACATAAGTTGGGAACATGGGAGGGATAATATTAACCTCCGTGTCTTTAATAAAATCCAGATTTTCTGTCCATCAAAGCGGAGGAAAATCGACATTTTATGACAAGACCGGAGGCTAAGATTATTGCAAGTTCAAAGCTTCTCTAACAAACAAGAAGCTGCATTTTTCACTGGTCTAAAATAAAATTTTCGAAACACAGAATCATTAGACCAATCAGCACACCTCAGAATGTCTTGCAAAGCACCCCCAAGCATAAACGCTTTAGATGCCTGAAGCACCCCTCACAGAATGTGCACCGAACCTGCTCGCATCAACACCAGCATTCCTCATCACTTCTTTCACCCTCCTAGCCAGAGTTGGGCTTGAAACTGCCTTGTGAGGTTGCCTAAATGAAATTAATAATTGCTTATCATTTGAAGAACGTATACCAGAAGTTCTCTTCTCATACTCGTTCAGACAACGAACCACACAAACACTCATGCTCATCAAAATAAGGATAGAAAATGGTTTCTGAATTTGTTTTTGTTCTTTTGCACAGATAAAAACAAACTCCTTCTGGACTAAAAATCCTTGCACAAACATCCATTGCTTTCACATCTGAAACCCTTCTAAAAGAAAGCAGAACCAACAACATTGTCAACTTGCCACTTAAAACTCTGAAATCTAAACCACAGTTGTTACCTAAATTTTCCAAATATAACAACACCTTAGATACATCCCAAACAGAAGTATATCTGACTACAGGAGGCTTAGAAACTCTCACACTCCTCATCAGCCTTTTCACCAGGGCATTCTGACCCACAGGCACCCCATTAATCAGCTCATGTCCAGCAGCAATGGCTGATCTATGCACATTGATAGTTCTGTAAGCAAGGCCAGCCCCATACAAACCAGTTAAATAGTTGACCAATTCGACTACACCAACTGAAACGGGATCAAAACCCCTCTCCACACACCAGCATAGCGATTTCTTCCACGCCAATCTATACATATTTCTTGTTCCTGGAGCCCAGGATTCTCTAATAAGGTTAGAAGCTTCCTGCGAAAGTCCAGGCACTTCCCAGACACGCCTGAAATTTTCCATGCCATCAGTCTCAACTGCCCTGTAATCACCAACTCGTGATGTTCTCCCAACGGACCCAACAAGACGTCCTGAAATATTGGCAGTAAAATGGGATAATCTATTGACATCTCTAGGAGGATCGGGTACCAAACCTGTGACTTCCAGAGAGGAGTTACCAAAACCACTGTTTCCCACCACCTGCGCACTCGTAAAGTTTCTCACGTGATCATAACAAAGGGAGGGAAAGCATAAGGATGAAGTCCCCTCCAATCCTGCCTGAAAGCATCTATCCCCGCAGATTCTGGATCCGGACGCCAACTGAAAAATTTCTCCAACTGGGTATTCTTCCTGTTCGCAAACAGATCCACGTAACACGGACCCCATATTTCCATCAACCTCATGAACACTGATCTATGAAGACTCCAATCGCTGGAATCCCTGTAATTCCTCGAACACCAATCTGCTTCCACATTCTTCAACCCTGGAATATGCTCCGCTTGAACTATAATATTCTGTCTCAAAAAGTAATCCCAAAAAACTCTCGCCAGGTCTGCCAGATCCTTCGAGCGTGGGCCTCCCAATTTGTTCACATATCTTACTGCTGAGACATTGTCCATCCTCAACAGGACTGAACACCGTGCCTTTTCCCTAGAAAAGATCTTTATTGCAAAAGAACCTGCTAGTAACTCTAGACAATTTATATGCATTCTCCTTACTTCCTCTGTCCAAATTCCTCCAGTTGATGTCACACCACAACGAGCTCCCCAACCAGTCAAACCTGCATCTGATTCTATAACCAATTCCGGATTTACTCCCAAAATTGCTTTCCCATTCCATGCCTCCATATTTCTTAACCACCATTGAAGTTCTAACTTCGCTTCCTCTGAAAGCACAATTTCCTCTGAGTATTTCATACCACATCTTAAGTGACTGCCCATCAACCTTTGAAGAGCACGATAAATTCAAAGGTCCTGGAAAAATGGCTTGAATTGTTGAAGACAGCAGACCAACAACCCTTGCCAACATTCTCAAAGAAATCCTTTCCAACAACAAAACTTTTCGAATCTCCTTTCTCATCCTCTTTAGTTTTTCCATCGGTAATCTCAGCTGACCTAGAACTGTATCTATCACAAAACCCAAAAATTGAGTCTCCTGACTTGGATTTAAGCAGGATTTCTCTCTGTTTACCGCAAACCCAAGCTTCTCCAACAGATTTATTGCCAATCTTGTATGACTCTCTACTCTCGACTTGTCCTGGTCCATAATTAAAATGCCGTCCAGATAAATTATCAGACGTATTCCTCTCTCCCTCAAAAAGGCTGCCACTGGACGAAGCACTTTTGTGAAACACCATGGCGCCGAGGATAGCCCGAAGGGGAGACAAACAAACTTCCATAACTTTCGTTCCCACCTGAATCTTAGGAATCTCTGATGCTCTTCCCAAATGTGAATTGTCAAGTAAGCGTCTTTCAAGTTTAGACGCGTCATCCAGTCCCCTGACTGCAACACATCCCTCAGCATAAGCATTCCTTCCATCTTGAAATGATGGTATTCTACCCAGTCGTTTAGTTGCCTTAAGTTTATTACTGGTCTCATTCCTTTCCCTTTCTTTTCTACAAGGAATATATTGCTCACAAAACCTGTCAGTCCATCTCCTCTACAATGGCACCTTTCTTTTCCAGTTCCCTCACTTCCATATCTGTAAGTTTTGAATCGAATCTTATCTCTGGACACCGATATTGAACCGGTTCCTCTACAAAATCTATATGATAACCCATGACCGTCTGAAGAACCCACGGGTCATTTGTTATCACATTCCAATTTTGATAAAATTGATCAAGTCTGCCGCCCAACTCTACTTGGATAACAAAAGGGCCTTGACTTACCTGTTCCTCTAGTCCGTCTAGTTCCTCTGATACTGGCTCTCTGTCTTTGTGGATAAAGGTTCCCTGGTTGGTATCCACTCTGAGCCTGGTACTGATAGGGTTTAACCCCACTTGAAAAGGAGGTCCTTGTGAACCCTTGTCCTCAGCTGGGGAATCGACCTCGAATTCGCCCGGCCCCACCAAAAACACATCAATCAAAAACCTTTTTGATCTCTATCTGGGATTTCTTCAAAGAGCTGAATGCTCCAACATACTTAGACATTTCTTTAATGAATGCCTCACTAAATAACATACCATTGGCCTCCAAGCCACCTTCATTATTAGCTAATTCAGCTAATTTAGGATCTATTTTAAGAAGGATCCCTTTCCTTCTCTCCACTGAAATAGCAGTGTTTGCGTTACCCAGCAAACAAACTGCCCGCTGAACCCACTCTCTCAATTCCTCCACATCCAAAACCTTCTTTCCGACTTATGCCTCTTCTGCCATGTCAAAGATTTTTGTGAGGGGTCCAGTCAAATCTAAAAGCCTACCTTGACACATTATTAGCCCTTTATCTAGTCCTTTTCTCAGGTCCCGACCACCTTTCCCAATGAATGCTAAAATCTTTGTATCAAGATCAGGTGTCATTACTATTTTCTTTGCCAAATTAGGACGAGGGCATTCGGAGCGCAGTCTTGTTGTGTTTACTATTGTTCTTGGTCTCGCGACCTGCCTCGCGCTGTCCCCTTGCCACGCGCCCTTGCCCAGAGTTCTATGACGTTCCCTCGTTCTATTGTGGAACCTTGGGCAAGGGTGACGGTTGGAGGGCAGTTGGAGGAAATCTGTCATTCTCACCGGACGCCATTTGGTGTCAGGGCATTATCTACAATAAAGACTGCTTAACTCACCTCTACTCGTTCCTGTGGTCTTTACAAATTTGGCGACGAGTGCCCTGACACCACAACGGACCTGCATGTGTGTTTCCTGCACACCTCTGTCTGCTTCCAGATCTACACTAGAGTGGTCACCATTCTTCTGGCGTCATTTTCTGCTGTGCCTGCGTCCTGCTGTTCCGGGGCTCATTCACTCCAGTTCCACAGCTGCTGTGCCTTCTTCGTGTTGTCGAGGATAGCGTGATGAGCAGTGGTGCCCTTCACTTCACGGTGAGATCTACGCTGATAGCGACTGCTTTGCTTGCTTTGCGCAGTCTCGCATCTACCTGTGAGGAGCCTTTGCTTTAAGACGCTCTTTTCGCTGGCAGCACATCGGCACCTTAAGCGAACCTCTGCGCATTGACAGTCATCCTTCCGCCCACGCTGCTCCCTTGCGTAGGGCTGCGCGCTAGTGTTGCTCAGGGGTGGTTACCTCAGATCTGGGTGAGGCATTAACGCGACACTTGCACTTCTCCTCAGACGGTACCGTGAGGCTCCTCTGCGCACTTCATTACGTCACTGGAACGCAGGTTGCGGCCATTTTGAATTGGGCAACTAGTTCCACTTGCGGCAGCCATTTTAATCAATTTCAACTGTGATGCACACACCTTCTTCATGGAACACAGTGCGTTTCAGTTATAGCGGCGATTTGGAAAACTAACCTACAGTGATGCGCACACTTCATTCTGCATTATATAGTGCGTTTCAAGTACAACAGCGATTTTAATTCTACAGTGATACGCACACTTTCTTTCAAGTTACCCCCGTTCCACATAACTAGCACTACGTCCAGGATACTTCAGTGATGCACACACTACTTCGTGCATCTTTCATTATGAAATTCTAATATACAGTTGTTACCTCTATTGTCTCTGTGAAACCGGTTCTAGTTCCTTCTCCACTTCACACCTTTCCTATACCTGATTATTTCTTCTACCTTATTCAACTCCTTCTATACTCTTCCTGTGTTATCCTTTTTTTTTCTTCTCACTTTTCTTCTCGCCCTTCCCGTTCTCTCCATGGCGTCAGGCAACGTTTGGAACCTCTCACCTCCTCAACCTTTTATCCCTGCGCCTGGTGATTCATCCCTCAGATGGGAAGACTGGCGCGAATACTTTGAAAATTACATCTCCACTTTTGATGAGGAGGGTGAAGTGCTAACTTCTGAAAGGAAAAAGAAAATCCTACTACACTGTTTAGGTGCAAAAACTATGAAAATTTACAACAGAATAAATAAAAAACCCAGACCTGCAAGTCAAGACGACGTTTACGCAAATGCCCTAGAAGATCTTACTAATTATTTTAAACCCACCGTTTGTGTATCAGTCCATAGGTACAAATTCTTCCATCGCAAACAGAGTTCAGAAGAGTCCATTGAAGACTTTGTCTCTGCACTTAAGAACTTAGCATTATCCTGTAGATTTGGTGAATTGCATGACGAATTTATTCGCGACCAGATAGTTATGCGAGCCGCCAATCGTGAAATCCAAGAAAGGTTGTGGGCTAAGGGCGAGGCTCCTCTCCAAGAAGTCATTGACATTGTCAAAAGGGCAGAACTTACCGGTAGATGTGCCAAGGCTGTCCTTTCGGACGACAAGCATAAACCAGAAGGAGAAGAGCAACCTATTGTAGCTAGGGTAAAAGCTTTAAACACACAGCGCAAAAATACATCCATGAGCCTAGCCAAAGGAAAGATTCGTCCCCGAGAGCCATGTTGACTGGAAACAGGAAATGCTTTAGATGCGGAAGCAGATTTCACTTAGCCAACGACAAAGCATGCCCGGCCCTCAAGCAGAAGTGCACTAAATGCGGAGTTATTGGCCATTTTGTTACACAGTGTCAAAGCAAACAAAGAAGGAACTCTAATGTAAAAATGGTTGTACCTGAGGAATACAATGAATTGGATTCGTCCGAAGACGAAGACATGAATCTCTTTGTACTACTTGTCAATGACGAAGTCCTTAATGTAAAAGGCAAGAGTAAAAAACCTATATGTGAACTAAATATTGGTGGGGTGGACATTTCTATCGTAGCAGATTCAGGGTCACCCTATACCATTATAAACAAGAGTGTCTGGGAAGAAAAGTTCGTGCCGGTGTTGGGCCGTAATCTCACTAGCCCCGACATCTCTCCCAAAACGTTTACTGGGGAACCTATTGATGTCTTGGGATACAGGGAACTACCATTCTTGTTCAAAGACCGAGACACTGTAAGCAAGTTATATGTATCTGCCATCGGTCCTTCAGTACTAGGGTGGATGGACCAAGGGAAACTTGGTATAATCCTTGATCCTAACAGCCCGGACCCTGTACTTTCTTTGCAATCCGAGGATGAGTATAAGAAAGTTATCCAAAAAAATTATCCCCGTCTATTTTCTGAAAAAATAGGGAAATTGAAGGGATTCCATCATAAAATTGAACTCAAAAAGATGTGGTTCCTTGCATACATAAATCCAGAAATATCCCTTTCTCCATCAGAGAAGAGGTCAAGTCTGAACTCATTATACTACAAAAGTCTGGTATCATTGAACCTGTGGAGTCAGCGGAATGGGTCGCACCCTTGGTTTGCGCCAAAAATCCAACGGCAAACTCCGTTTGTGTGTGGACCTCCGCGACCTCAACAAAAACATTCTTATTGACCAGTACCCCTTGCCAAGAATCAGCGAGATGTTGTCTCACACTAATGGCAATAAATGGTTTTCTACTGTTGACCTGACCTCAGCATACCATCAAGTTGCACTACACCCAGACTGCAGAAGCCTCACTACTTTTGTAACACCCTTCGGGTGTTTTAGATTTAAAAGGGTTCCATTTGGACTGGCCTCTGCTGCGGCCATGTTTCAAAGACTTATGCACATACTATTTAAAGATGAACCCAACCTTTTGATCTTTCAAGACGACATTATGGTCATGGGAGTCAACAGGGCGGAGCATGATGCTAATCTAAAAAGGGTACTACAGACTTTGGAGAATTATGGTCTCACCGCGGACATTCGTAAATGCAAATTCGCTGAGACCAGTGTCACCTACTTGGGACATGAGATTTGTGGGGAAGGCATCAAACCCAAAAAGAGTTGTTATCAGCTATAAGAGATGCTTCCTCCCCAAAAACAGAGATGAAGTCAAGGCTTTTTGGGATTATCGGAATTTTATGCAAAATTTGTGCAAGACTTCTCCTCAAAAACCTTCTCACTTAGACAACTTGTCAAACAAGGGTGCAAATTCGTGTGGTCTGATCAATGTGAAAATGCATTTACAAACATTAAAAACGACATTTGCAATGCCCCACCTTTGCAAGGATTTAACCCCTCCTTACACAGTATAGTCACTACGGATGCCAGTGGTAGGGGTTTAGGCGCAGTTTTGAGCCAGATCGACGAGTTAGGCAATGAACAGACTATCGCATTTGCCTCACGCTCCATCACACCTACAGAGGAGAGATACTCAGTCATAGAGCGTGAAGCTTTGGCATGTGCATGGGGTTTAGAGCACTTTAGACAGTACATATGGGGATTTCACATTACCCTAAGAAGCGATCACAAACCCCTGGTCAAAGTCCTGACCACTAAAGGTTTACAAAGCGCCTCTCCCCGCCTAGCACGCATATCAGTCAAGATGATGGACTACAATTACAATGTACAATATGTTCCTGGGTTCAAGAATGTTGTTGCAGACTGTTTAAGTCGCTTACCCTTACCTTGTATTAGTGATTCCACTGTTGACATTGACTCATTCTGTGTAGCTAATATACTAGGGGAGGTACCTTGCATTCCACAACATGATTGGTTGTCGGCCCAAGGAACTGATACCATTTTGTGCCAGGTAGAGAAGTACATCACGGAGGGGTGGCCTATTAAAAGAGACTTACCCCACCATTTACGCACATTCTGGGAATTAAGACACGAATTGTCGTCTGAAGGTGGTCTTATCTTAAGAAATGGCAAAGTTATACCCCCTACATCACGTAGAAGCAAACTACTTGACATTTGCCACGAAGGGCATCTTGGTATTGGAAAAACAAAAAGTAGAGTTAAAAATTCATACTGGTGCCCAGGATTGGATCTAGAAATAGAGAGGAGAGTGAGAAACTGCCCCGCTTGTGAAAACTCAGACAAGTCCCAACGCACTCTCAGGCCACCACTTCAACCCCTTTCCAATCCTTGTATGCCATGGACCAGATTAGGAATAGACGTTTGTGGTCCAATTTGGGAAAAGGGCGAACAAGTTTTCCTTATTGTTCTAGTGGACCATTTCTCCAAATGGCCCGAAGTAGAAATTGTACACAGTGCTGATGCCAAAGCTATCATCAAGTTCTTGAAAAACATGTTCTTGAGAGAAGGGCTACCCAAATGTGTTGTAACCGACAACGGTCCCCAATTTATTTCTGACATTTTTAAAAAATTTGTCAATGACAATGGCATTTCTCACAAAACCACTTCTCTGTACCACCCAGCAGGTAATGGTGCAGTTGAGAGGTTTAATCGTGTTGTGAAAGGAATTGTACAGTTAGCTAATCACAACGACCTTTCATGGAGGAAGGAACTAACACACAACTTATGGGCTTTCCGTGTCACACCCTGTGAGTCCACCGGTTCAAGCCCATTTGTGTTATTGAGAGGCAGAACACCTATCACCAAAGACACTGTTGGGTGGTTAACTCCTAAGAAGGTAGACTGGTCCATAGAAGCTGTGAATAGCAAAATTTCACGCACTCAAACAACTAGTAAGGATTATTACGACACCAAACACGCCTGCAAACCTGTCAACATTCATGTAGGTGAGTGGGTTAGAGTTAAAAGTAGTGGCTTTGTTAAGAAAGGACACAGCCGTTATTCCCAACCCCTTATGGTAAAGAAGATCTTCTGTAATTCTGCACTCTTAAGTGACGGAAAGGTATGGCACTTTTCATCCTTATCATTGTGCAGAGGGAATGGGACCACTGTTCTGCAACACCCTAGACAAGAGCGTAGGAGTACCCACGTCTCCTCTAGATACGATTGGATCTTTGATGATGACACCGGTCCGGGTCTCAATCCTGGGGGGTGTGAGGTTAGAGTGAGGGCTCCCTTGAGCGATATGGGTGTGGGCACTAGTGAAAGCTCCAACCTTGCAGAGAGTGACACCAGACTCAGTGACCCCACGAGTGATGACCTCACTATCGACACACCTCTGGCTGGAATTTCTGACATTACACAAGGTTATTCACATTCCCCTGGTTCCCAGGTTGGTGGGACCATGGTCAAGGAACCAGTTACTAGCCGACACGGTAGAGAAATAATTCCACCAAAAAAGTTACAAGATTTTGTATGTGATTGAATTTCCTCCCTTGTTTCTCCATTCTCCTTCCCCCCCTTCCCCTCCTTTGCATCTTTGTATTTGCTGTAAATGAGATGTGTTGTGTTTACTATTGTTCTTGGTCTCGCGACCTGCCTCGCGCTGTCCCCTTGCCCAGAGTTCTATGACGTTCCCTCGTTCTATTGTGGAACCTTGGGCAAGGGTGACGGTTGGAGGGCAGTTGGAGGAAATCTGTCATTCTCACCGGACGCCATTTGGTGTCAGGGCATTATCTACAATAAAGACTGCTTAACTCACCTCTACTCGTTCCTGTGGTCTTTACAAGTCTCATCCTCACATCTTTCGGAATCTGTTTCCGTAGCCACATTTGCACATATTCCGCCACATGCGGAGCAGGGCTCCATTCTGGAAAAAGAGGATGCTTCAAAAGCATCGGATCAAACATTGACTCCCCAAGAGGGTCAGTCACTGCATCATGGTCATCCACCTTATCTCCATACTTGTTTTCAATAGACTTATCCCTAACAACCATTTCCTCTTCTGATTCAAAATCGGATGAGCAACTCAGGTCAATTTCTGCGCTCCCTGAAGATTCGTCACAAAGGATAGTAGTATGTCTACTACTTCCTTTTGTTTTTGAGTCTGTCCTCAATGGACCCTTATAATGGTCCCCTTGTGTGTCCTCGACACTACCATGTTTCGTACAGCTACGAAAATCACCATCTGCAAAAGCAGTTTTTGATTTCTTATTTTTAAAACCATCACCTTCTACATTTTTACGTTTTCTAGGAACTTTTCCTCCCTTTTTAACCACTAATCCCTCACCTGCCGACCAAAAATGTTCTTCCTGGGAAGAGTGACCTTTATTCTGTAAAAATTCATCAAATGATTTCTTCATTTTTTTTTATCAAAATCTGTAGCAAATTTAGTTAGCATATTGGCAATCTTCTCTTCAAACGACATTTCTGTCTCTCTATTAATATTATCCTCTGTCATTATAAATAGCAACATCTCTAATTAAAAGGCTATCCTTCACTCTGAAATATGTTACAAAAATGCCCTTGGTCCAAGAAACAACAAGACAAACTTTAAACAACAACCAAACAACAGCCTCGTAAAATGCTGTGAGAACAAACTAAGCCAGTAATAACCTTTGATCTTATGCAGCCTCCGAAAGACTCTCTTTGTCAGAAAAGAACCCGGTAACTGACAGGAATGAAGCAAGATGTGCAAACGTCATTTGTTCTTGTCAACTTCACCCTCGCGAGCGCGAGCGTGGGACAGGCCGATAGAATCAAGGCCAAGTTAGAGCCCTAGACCTCATTCAACATTGGCGCTTGGAGCGTAAAGCTTCAAACCCATTCTGACGTTTTCCTCGCTCCTCTATGCCTCGAGCTACAACTCGCCTTGACCAACAGAAACGCCTCGGGCCAATAACTGACAATGAAAAGCTTTTATCAAAAAAGAGAATTTAAAGACAAACCACTTGTAAGCGAAAAACAAAGGCAATGTGACCTTGAAATTGCTGAATACGCTGAAGCCAGAAAAACGCTTGACGGTACCCAACCGATCGTGCCTCAGCATGTGTCACACAAAAACCATGTAAAACACAAGCCCAAGCCAAAAGTTCTCAAACTTCTCAATTTCACGATGTTTACAATACGGCATACACCGAAGCCTCAAGTTTTCTCAAACATCACCGTCAAAATGTACCATCACAGATATGTGTGTCAAGGGGTCCACTAGCTCACGTACTTTCAAAAGCAGTGACAATCATTTCGCATTCATCCAGCATACATTACATTAAACACATATTTCTCACACAACAACAGGAGCAACAGCACAAGTAGTCTTATCTGTGTAGGCAGCAACAAAAAAGAAGGAAGTTGGCTAGTGGTTCTGGCTCTTTGTTGGACTTGGAATTTTGGTTAATGTTCAATATTCTTTAAAGGAGCTCCTGAGGTGGCGGCAATAAAGGAGATTGCAATAATCTTATCCTCCAGTCTTGTCATAAAATCAGGAAAATGTGAGATCGTCCTCAGAAGAGAACCTGTTCAAATATGTTTTTATGTTGATTTAACCTATCACAGGATTCGCTCTGGGGTTACAGTTGAACAATAATGCCTGGCTTCGGTGCGGCCCGATCTTCATATGCCAGAACAATGCCCAGCACAGCAGTGGTTACAGTTGTGCTCCTAGTAGAAGAAGCATTGGGTTTTCGCCCAGGAGGGGCCAGTTTCTCCTTTGGTATCATGTTTTCCTAGAGGATAGTACTACCCATCTCACAATAAACTGCTTGCTTTCAGGATGGGAAACCAGTGCGGGCACTACCCTCACACATTCACATTCCTTGGTATTTCATAATATCCAAGTTACATCTCAGGGCTCTCCTCATATCTAGTGAAAAGGGGGGTCTCGGTTGGAAAAATCGGATTGGGAAAGAGTAAAAGCAATGAGATTTTCTGATTTATGAGAAAATCTCAAATATCTTTTAGAAAGAAAGAGGGGTTAATTCTAAGAGACACCTTAGTTCGATAAAAAACAGAACATGGCTCAAAGGCAGAAGGTGTAAAAATGGCGTAAAAAAATCCCATTAACGACCTGTTACACAGTCGAAGAAGTGCCACACAAGGGCGGTGGATTCAGTTTGGCAGGCTTTTTTCACTCCGTACTTTATCTGATGATTTTCCTTGACCATAGCTGACAAGGATTCATATTGTGATGTGTGTCATTTTCATAATTTCAGTGTAATTATGAGTGACATTTCAATAACTATGAGTGACACTTTCTCGCGAGCAAAATCAAGCAATGAAGAGGAGAGAAGCATATAAATGGATTAGAAATTACACTCATTTAAGCAACGAGAAACGGCAGGGCCCGCTGTATTATTTCAAAAAGATAACACTACTGTAGAAGTAAGTACACATTGCTGAACCTGGCTGCAGGGCCCGGTTGTATATTTATTACAAAAAACTGACATGATTAAAATCCAACTGTCGGCCCGGTCCATGGCGTAAATAACATTACATCATGAGAATGAGTCAGTTGCGAGCACATGGCCGCCCTAGTCTTGTTAAAGTAAGCAATTATACGGCAGTCACAGTGTATACTTTACATCTACATATAGCCTTCACAGCCCAGTCACAGCCTGGCCCGGCGGCTATTTTAAAGACATCTGACACTGATTCGAAAATCCGATCGCCACCCACAGGTCCGGTGCGCAGCACCCGGCGCTAATATTAATGGGAGATGGTGTGAGCCAAGTTGCGTGACTCATGGTGGCTCAGACAGCAATGGCAGTCGCACAGAACTGTTTATTAATTACAGCTATATATTACCGGCTCTCTCAGGCACTTACCATTGTCACAGCCTGCCCGGGGCAGCTGAACCAGACTGCTGGCCGCTGCCCCGCTGATGACGGCACAAGTCATCAGCGGCTGGCCGGCCGGCTTTGAGGGTCACGCCGGCCATTCAATCGATCGCCCATCCCCACCGCGGTGCGAGTAGTCCGGCGAAGTCAGGACAAGAGGAGTTGCACGGCAGGCGAATGACTTCAAGAATCGCAGCCAACATGGCACTTAAATTGAAATGCCGGCTGCGGCTCGCACCCCGGTGAGCGGCAGCAAGGAGGTGGGAGTGGGACCCGTGGCTCATCTAGCTAGCCTATTGTGAAAATCAAGTTTAAAATGAAAAGAAGTTGTTCCAGTGTTGAATAAAAGAGTAGTTTATTGCAATAACAAATAGTCCCATCCATCCAGTAGGCTGTGTCAGGTACAACTGACTCTCTTAACCTCCAGCCTCCTCGCACCAGGTTCTATCACCGTGGTGCTACTCAAACATATACACAACAAGTAAAGCCTATAATGAAGTGGAAGGGTACAATAAATTAGAGTACAATACTACACACCTTCCCTCTTTATACAAAAATAAAATGAGAGATGAGGGAAAGGAGGTAATAGCAATTGGATAAAAAAACAACAGATAAGGCACATAACACAATGATTATACCATAGTCTTTAAACTTTGAGGGTTGTCTAGTAAACCTTCTCTCTCTTTGACATACCACATTCTTACTTTCTTTTCCGGGAGCTGACCTTATAGATCGTGATGAGGATAAGTTCAAGGACTTACTATCACCCTTATTAGCTACTAGCTTACTGTTCTTGATGACAACCACTCTATTAAGATTCCAAATGCGAGAATCTTCAGTTTTTATGCCATTCGTCAATATTTTGACCTTATGTGGTTTTTTAAACAAACTGGACGCTTTCCTACCAAAAGGGGCTCTGACCATGACATAATCGCCCACTTTCACTGTACTAACCTTGACAGCTTTTCTGTAGTCAAAAGACAACTTCCGTGCATCAATCTTTTCACGCTCCTTGAGCTTCCACTTACCATCAGAAATAGTCAAACCCTTTCTATATTCAGCTTCATTAACCCAATAAGGTGCAATTAATGTGTTGGCGCACCTTCCCTTGAACAACTCAAAAGGGGTGCGTCCAGTAGTAGCATGAGGTGTAACCCTGCAAATTTCCACTTTTTTTATAATTTCCTCTTTCCAGTCTATACAATTTTGTTTAGCCATGGCAGTAGTTTCCTTTAAAACACGGTTGAAGCGTTCCACCATACCATTCGTCTCAGGATGATATAAGGAACACCGCTTGTGTCTGATGGAACACCTCAGTAAAAATTCTTCCATGTCCTTGGAAACCAATTGGGTTCCATTGTCTGTCAGGATGACTCCAGGTAAGCCTTCCCGTCCAAACACCTCCCTGAGAAACAATATAACTTGTTTTGTGTCAATGCTTCTGGTAACTTTAACTTCTGGCCACCTGGAATACATATCAATAAGCACAAATACATAACTTTCGCATCCATTCCCTTGCACTGGGCCCAAAATGTCAAATGCTAACTCTTGCCACGGCCCTTTAGGACGCTCCCAGATGACCATAGGTTGCACTCTAGGTTTAAGACACTTTTCACTCAAGCAACAAGGTACACAATCTCTCACAAGGCGTTCAACCTGTAAGTCCATACCAGGCCACCAATAGTTAAGTCTGAGCCTTTCTTTCGTTTTAGACATCCCTTGATGTCCTTGATGGGCTAATTCTAGAAGCTCTTGACGAAGAGTGACAGGAGGAACCAGTCTGGTTCCTCGGAATATTAGACCTTCACATTCCGACAGTTCATCCTTCACATGCCAATACTTTGCACAATCTCCCTTGACCTTGTTATCCCATCCATCCTTGAGCAACGAAGCCAGCTCAAGACATTCTTTGTCCGAAGCACACTCCTCACGCCATCTGCTTTCCTTCATCCCATAATCTACAAACCAATTCATTTAGCTTGTCTTCTTCAGGACCAGAATCACATTCATTATGTGACACAAGCCTTGAAAGGATATCAGCTATGCTATTCTTGGTTCCAGGTATATATTCAACTTCAAAATCATAACCCTGAAGTGCCACCACCCACTTAGAAATTCTTACTGAAATTGCATCAATCCCTTTTTTATTAAAAACCTGGCAAAAAGGTTTGTGATCGGTCCGCACAACAAATTTCAAACCCCACAGGAGGTTCTTGAGTTTCTTTACGGCCCAGTGTACAGCAAGGGCCTCTCTTTCTATGACTGAATACCGCAATTCAGCCCCTCTAAGACTTCGTGAAAGAAAAAGGATCACACTTTCAGTTTCACCATCTCTTTGCTGTAGAACGGCCCCCAGACCTTTCATACTAGCATCTGTTATGAGAACTGACCTCTTTGAAGGGTCAAAAAACTTCAACTTGGGAGTCCTTTTAGGCATTTCTTTAACTTCTTCAAACTCAGTTTCACAAACATCAGACCAGTTAAAATCTACACCTTTGCATAGAAGCTTTCGCATATTTACACACTTCTCCGCAAAGCCCTTCGTGAATTTGCTGTAATACTCAGCCATGCCGAGAAATTTCATGAGCTCCTCTTTGTTAGTGGGAGACGCTAAATTTTGTATGGCACAAACGAATTCACTCTTGGGTTCAACACCTTGCCCTGAAATGGTGTGACCTAGATAATCAATTGAGGGTCTCTTAAACTTGCATTTGTCTAATCTGACAGTAAGATTGTACTTATGAAATCTCTCTAGAATATCTCTAAGTCTGGCATCGTGTTCTTGCTCATTGCTCCCATAAATAAGCACATCATCTTGGTATATTTTGACTCCCAATTGTCCTTTCAAAACCCTTTCCAAAGCCCTTTGAAACACCGATGCTGCTGACACTAAACCAAAGGGTAATCTTATGAACCTGTAGGTCCCAAAAGGTGTAATGAAGGCGGTTAAATCTTTAGACTCTTCATCCAACTTTATTTGATGGTACGCTGACTTTAGGTCAACGGTGGAAAAGACCGTGGCCCCTTGCAAAAGCATCAGCATGTCTGAGATTCTTGGAAGGGGATATTTATCTACAATGACCTGCTTATTGAGCTCCCTCAAATCAATGCTAAACGAAGGCTTACATTGGACTTTCTGGCGGCTACCACTGGCGCCAACCACTGGGTCCCTTCCACCTCCTCAATTATACCCTCAGCCTTAAGTTTCTCTAATTCACATTTCATTTAATCTCTCACAGAAATGGGCACACCACGTACTTTGCCAGCTACAGGTATGGCTCCAGAAACCAATCTTATTTTATGGATGTAACCACGCAAACAACCTAACTCATCCCTAAAAACACTAGGAAAATCTTCCTTAAGGGACGTAGAGAAATCATTTTCACTGTTCTGTGTGGAAACTTCATTCACCTGAAAATTTTCCTTTAAAATAATAGGAGCGTCATTATTCGGGTCCAACACCACACCCAGGTCTCTCTGGTGGAACCAGCTTAGAATACTATCACCTTTATGTGAGACATACATTTTACCTGACATACCTTCCTTTGTATTCTATTAACCCACAAAAGTAACCCAAGAGTTTTATGGGCTCTCCACCATAGGCGCTAGGTCTAATGTCAGCCTTCAGTAACTTCACTGTATTCAACAGATTACTCATATAAAACTGTTTGGATACAATGGTAATTTTAGCTCCTGAATCAAAGAGTACTTTTGTAGTTTTACCTTCAACAGAGATATCATCCAAAGGACCCTTCTTTCGGTTGTCTGAAACTTGAGACACAATTTGCCCACAGTCAAATTCTGAGCAACCATCACTGTCACTATTACTATCACTTGTGATGACAAAAACTTTTCCTTTGTTTTTCTTGGCCTTACACGCAGTGGTATGGTGCCCAATTTTTTTACAATTCGAACAAGTAGTCTTAAGTGCAGGGCACTTCTTATCATTGGCCAGATGTGCTTCACTCCCACACCTGTAACACTTGGTTGAAACGTACGAACAGTTTTCATTTGTGGTTTCATATAGCTTTCTTCATACCTTTTTCTTTCAAAATCCCTTTAACCAAATGAACGCGGTTTTCCTTCTTTTCACACTTTGTTATAATATCTACACATTTTAAAGAATGTTCAATCTGTTTAGCAATGGTAATAACCTCATCTAAAGAGGGATCATCGTTCTGCCATAAGTCACTTCTGACTTTCTCAACATTACATCCCAACATAAATTGGTCTCTTATCCTCTCATCTAGTAAGGCCCCAAACTTACATGAGGACGCCAATTTTCTCAGAGCGGTGACATAGTTCTCCACTGACTCTCCATCATTTTGTATCCTGCGACCAAAATGATACCGTTCAAGGATTGTGCTGACTTGAGGTAAGTAATGTTTGTCTAGTTTTAGTATGCATATCTCGTATTCATTCAAGCTCTGATCGTCAATTTCAGGCAAATGATCGAACACTTCTTGCCCTTCTGAACCGAAACAATGCAGAAGAAGAGCAGTTCTCCTTTCTGCGCTGAGATTTGTACCACACACTTTGGCATATCTTTCGAAAACTTTTTTCCACTTTTGCCACCTAATGGGTGGATCACCAGAAGATGCTAGAAAAAAAGGAGGAGTTGCAACGTTTTGCATGGTTGTACACACTGTGAAACACCTAAGGAAAAGATATCTCAAATGTACATTCCCACAAACAATTTTAAAATGTGTGGAAGGAGCAAAATTATTAATAAATAAAAAAATATGTAGATGAATGGTTAAATATAGTCCAAAGACTCAAATGGTAAATACCTAAATAACATACCTCACTGATAAGTGTTTTGTCAAAACTTAGAAATACATTTCAAGTAAACATTCAAATGGGGAGAGATAAACTTATTGTTATTGATGCTTAGATCAGTAGCGCATTCAAAGATAAATCTCCAGATAAGCCAAAATTACTTGAATCAGAAAGAGCTGTGTCCTCGAAAGTACTGCGCCGGTTGTACCATAGATGTACCAAGATCACCTTTGAAGAACTTCATATACTTGTTTACGATGTGAATCAAACTTCCGGTTGAAACAAAATGGCCGCTACGCCACGCACGTAACGTGAAATGCGTAGCGTGGTGATGAACGCACAAGGAAGTTACAGATGAGGATGTCGGAGTCGTCACTGCCGCATGCTGAAGACGAGAGCGTCACAGCTGCATGAATCATCTAAAGAAAACAAAGCTGGGCGGATTCCACGGAGTGCGACCCACCGGTAAGTTTGAGACCGATTTAAAACACAACAAAGTTATGCGCTCTGAAGTTGTGCGTGCTTCTCGATGACAAAAACTCCAAATCCGAAGACTTCACCACAGCAACACATAGAAGAACAAATGTCTAAAAAAAAAAACCACTTTCTGTGTCTTGAATTAAAAGAGTAGCCAAACCCTCTCCAAGCCGAAAATACATATGTAGCACTAGTCTTGAAGAGTTCAGACGCAAGTGTTAGACACAAGACCAAAGGCTTCTCCGCAGCGATACAGAGATCAAACAAATGCGAAGTTCTGAACATAAACTGTGCACAAATTTCTTTCAGTAGGGCATCCACAAGTTTCCTTCTGTAAGGCAATCAGTTATTATTCACTGTCAAACCTCCCAGCCTGCAGAGCACATGGGTGAGGTGTAAAATGACAGCTGTTACGAAGTTTAAAACGCAAAAGAGCCCGCGCCGGAACCTCCCAACCCACAGAGGTGTGAGGTGTGCTCTTAAGATTGAGCTCACACCGAAACCTCCCAACCCTAATGCCAAAGGGTGAGGTGTGTGTCGAATGCTCAAAGAGTAACAAAACGAAAGCCCAAACAGATTATAAAAAACAACTTACATGAAGCTTGATGTCCTATGAAACATAAAGGGTGGCTTCACTTTGTAAAACGCCAGAAGATGTTGAGACCAAAATTCCTCATTGAATGCACTGGGGTTGACTCCACAGCTCGTCGCCAGTGTAAAAATCAAGTTTAAAATGAAAAGAAGTTGTTCCAGTGTTGAATAAAAGAGTAGTTCATTGCAATAACAAATGGTCCCATCCATCCAGTAGGCTGTGTCAGGTACAACTGACTCTCTTAACCTCCAGCCTCCTCGCACCAGGTTCTATCACCATGGTGCTACTCAAACATATACACAACAAGTAAAGTCTATAATGAAGTGGAAGGGTACAATAAATTACAGTACAATACTACACCTATTAAACTGTGTCTCACACTAAGTCTACTTCACCATTGGGCACCGCACTGACAACGTGCCATTTTAAGTTATGCGCTGCGTGTGTTGGCCCGGGGGCGTCTCTCTACTGGATACATTGTATACCACAGAGAGCTGCGAGCAGATCTAGCCAGCCCCCTTTAGCCTCTGCCTGCAGCCTGCCGGAGCAGTGCGCACCCCGCTGATACCCACTGCAGCTCAGTCGATCAATGTGCATATAGAAGCGCTCTGCTTGACCGAGCCTGGAGGCGCTGTAAATGCGTGATTTTTCATTTCAGTAAGGTGATACAGTGATGCGGACCACCACACTGGCTAGTGCCTGATGCTTGGTACTTGGCAGGGCTGCTTGACCAGTGGAGCCTCAGATGTTGACAGCAATGCAATAAATCCCTACCCCCCAAAAAATGTTTCGTTGGTCTGTGGAAAATAAACTTACAACCTGCGTCTAATATTATGAATTTCTCTTTCACAGCTTAATGATGCCAGCTCCATTTGCTTAGTTTTGTTTTAAGCATCTTGTTTAATTGTTCCTGACCTGGTGAATGCCCATGGCATACAACTGTAAGAGATAACAACATATAGACAGATAGATAAACAGGTTTCATAATTTACAAACCAACTTCCTTGTTGAGTACTACGTTGCTGTTTTGTCATATTTATGTAACGTTTTTCTTTTTTATTGGGTTACGACAATGGAATGGATGTTGTTATTTACTGGATAATTACTTTAAAGAAATTAGTGGTTCTGTTATACCAGGCACAGGCCCCAGGCCTCGCTTTCCCATGCTACTGCACCACTCTGCTTCCTCCCTGTTTTTCTGAGTGCTTTTCCTGCTTGTACCTCATATTTCACTGCTTTCTCCTTCCTTTCCCCCGCTTTTCGGAGTAGTTTTCCTGCTTTGGCCTAGTTTTTTTCTTCTTTCGCCTTCCTCTCCCCCTTTTATCTGAGTACTTTTTCCCTGCTTTTGCCTCGTTTTTCAATGCTTTCTCCATGAGGCAGCTAGCAACTCCAGTGCCTTGAGACCCTCACAGGTGATCTGCCGCACTTTATGAATCCTGATTGACTGTTTATATGTTGTGTATTAATGCAAGTGTAATGCTGAAAAATTGCTTAATGCAGTCTTCTCCGTAGACCTTGCTGCAAACATCTTTTCACGTACTATTATTTCACTTTCACTACACAGATTTTAACGCGATCATATCATGAATTCTTTGTCAACCTTTCTTCTGAATCACATACTTGAAAGATGTATCAAGCTTCTAGGAGCTGTTGTTTTTAGGTCTTGTGTTCAACAGCGCATGAGCTGAATACGTTCTCGCATATAACAGATATTATATACACCACCGGCAGCCCACCTATTGCTTAACAGTTGTTGGCTTCATTATTATTCTTATTTGCTGGCTTCTAATTGGCTAGCGCATGCTGGCTTTATTTCCTCTTCTTTCGGCTGGAGCATGGACCAAGTACTGATTGCTTCAGCTTGATCGCTGTCCTTCCGCTAACCACGCAGTGATTGAGGTACTACTTATATTTTTTCTTCCCTGTTGAACCTCTTGCCATTTGTAGCTATGTTTTACGATGTCGCACACACATCAAAGAAGCCCTTTTCTCTTTTGAAATGAATGTTTATTGTGACAACAGATTTTATCTGCTTTTATTGTGACAACAGATGTTATCTGCTTCCAAATGAAATGTACATGGGTGCAATTGCTTTCTTTATGGGATAAGATTGTTGCCAGATCTAATTTTTGTTCTTTTTCATTCATAGGGAGATTACCTGATTTGCTCAGAATCACAGGTGTGTTGTGCCAAGGCCTAACAAGCATTGGGAAAGCCAGTAGGTCTTGCCGTTGAGACTATTGGCTCTGCCATTGCCTTTTGTTCATGCTGTACAGCATGGGCACTGCCAACTTTGGTAATGATTGTACAGCAGTTTAGCTGCTGTGCACGATGGCTACAAATTATTTAAAAAAAGGACTATGGGGCATCCAGCCCTAATGCACTTAAAAACAAAAATGCATTACCCTTGCCTACGTCATAGCACTTTTTAAAATTAATTTTAGTCACATTACAGAGCATCCGCACTGCTGTACAGAATGGCTACAAAACATTGCCAAAGCCATTAGCTCTCATTGGCGAGAACTATTGGCTTTGAGAATGCTTATGCCTGCTATGCTACCTCAAATCTCTTGGTAGCTCATGCGAGGGTTGTATTTGTTTTCAGTGGCATTCTTTAGTCAGCCTTATCAGAGGCTTGACCGACTTTTTAGTCATTGTTTCATAAACCTTAATGTTATATTTTTTAACTGCCTTTTGTTATTATTTTTTTCTATATTATCCTTGGTTGTACTGAAGTAACCTTTTTTAAGCAGACACAATGTGTCAAAATGATAAATTACTGATGTGTTGATTGCTAGTAACATAACAATTATGTTGAGGTTATTTTGTCACTTGTAAAGTATAGCTGTTGATGCCATATAGTGCATTTTGACAGAGGAGGGCTATACCTACAGCACAATGACTGGAGCTCTCCATGTAAACACCTATAGATACTTAGTGAAAATTACGGAAAACACTAAATGTAGGCCTTTATTTGTGATCAGTAACTGAATTCCCTGACATTCTGCCACTCAAACAATAAAAAATGAGGTGTATCTTTTGCAGCATAGTGCTCTAGCCTCTTGCCAGATTCTAGCCTTCCTTTACTTGTGAGCTACAACACACTGTAGGCTCCAAACTGATGAATAGAATAATTATTTCTGTTAACCACTAAAAATGTATGTTGTACAACTAATTGCTATGCCTTAGTGGCACAAATCTCCTTTATGCAAGTTTAAATTTTTAGAAAGATGTGGGTAGTAGGTGGACAGTGGATTATCAATAAATGCCAGGGACCACCTACAGTAACCCAGACAGGGCACCACAGCGACCACCACAGTAAATGTGAATTTCATTTAAGACAGGGAGGCTAAATTATGCATTATTCCTTTAATGCCACTCCACGCAGTACTTGAAAGAACTTTACATCATAATATAAACATTCTAGAAAAGAACATCCATAACATGTAATAAGTCCATGAACAGAACCATCTGCCTGTTTGGAATGTAAAACTTGCTCCCTCCATCATAGATGAACGAAGATAAGGAATCCACTGGAAGCGCAAATCCTCAGAGGAACGAAGCTCCTTATAGGAAGCAAACTATTGGTTATTATCTGAACCGAGAAGGAAACATTAATACACCAGTTTATGCAAGCCTGAAGAGCAATAACTCAACAAGGTAGTCAACAAATAAATAACCATCTATAACTACTTAACTCTCTTTTTTTTTTTGTAGGGTCTACTACTCTAACAAAAAAGTATGTCCCAAATTCTGGGACGGGAGGGTGGGATAATGTTAGCCTCCATGTCTTTAATGACATTTAGATTCTCTTGGTAATTAATTTGGAAAATCGCTATTTCATTACAAGACCAGAGGCTACCATTATGCATGTTGGTAGTCCTCCAATACCACATCAGACAATTATTCAATTGGCTTACAGTAATGCTTTGTAAATGTGGAGGTGTTAGACCAGTCAGAGACCCTCAAAATATGCTCCAGTCTGCCGCCTTTCCAAAAGGACTGACTAGCCATAACTCTCCTCATAGAGTGAGCGTGAAACTTCTGTAAATGAACACCAGCGAGTTGCATAGTCCATTTAACCCACCTTGCAATAGTTGCAGAGGTAACCGCTTTAAAGGGTTTTACAAAGGAAATCAAAAGCCATCCCAAGATGGCCGACTGTTAAGGAGCTCCAGCCGGGAGCTCCCAGGCTAGGGAACACCGTTTCAGTGTAAATTTCTGGAAACCCCCCTCTCCCAGCAAACGTCCGCCATCTGGAACAGAAGGCAACAATCCTGCAATTCCGAACAGCTGATAACTGCTGTTAACAGCTGTTAACAAAGTCCAGGCGACACAGCGAAGACCTGAATGAAGATCAAAGCAAAAAAAAAAAACAGGAGATTGCCTTTGCAGGGGCTCGCAGATGCTGCCTCTCCTAATACCCTGGGCGCTGACAACTTGCTGGAGCGGGGGACTGAGAAAAAGAGATGGCGATGTTGTTATGAGTGAGGAGAGACTACCGCCGCCCCTCTCAGATGTTAGCCCGTCCTGGCCCGTGGCGCTGGACCGGTCCCTTGTGCTGTAAGCAGCTCACACGGACCCCCCACGACGACTCTGCAGAATCGCTGAGGCAAATGGAAGGACAACTGACCCCATTCTAAACCCTGGATCACCAAAAAAAGCTACAAAAAAAAGCACAAAAGTGGAAAACCAAGAGGTGCTGGTGGAAAGCGCAATAGGGGAAGATCAAGGAGGTGAGCCTGATGCTGCCCCCTTGCTTGCCCGTCTGGCCCTGGTCTGCCCAAGTGGCTGCTGTGTGCTCTGCCCTGTGCTCTGGGAGTGGCTCTCTCGACGACCCCCCGGCTCTGCTCGAGTGCTGTGGGTCTGCGGAGCAATGCCCTTAAGAACTGTTGACAGAGACTGCCCCCCTCACCTCCCTCATGTCCATGACTCTTCTGAAGCAGGGACCGTGAGGAGGCCCCCCCCCCCGTCCTTGCCCGACTGGCTGGCCTCCACTGCTGTGCTAGTCATGGGCGATCGAGTCTCCATCTACTTATGTGCCAGGAGCAAGGGACCGCCGCCTCCCACATCGGTCCCGGAGCAGCGTCGCTTGCACTCCTAACCCCTCAAGCCTGCGTCTACACAGCAGCTGAATGGCCTGAAAATCTGTCCCTCACGGGTAGCTCCCGCCGCACCATCCACAAAATTACAACTTGCCTGCATCAGATATAACTGCCTCTGAAGCACACTGTGTTCTGTTATATTAGGCCCATATGTTCTTTTGCTCATTCACTGGTCACATCACTATTATATGCCTATATGTTATTTTATCCCTTTATGCTCTCATCTTACATTAACACTGCTAGCTTATGCACACACTGTTACCTAAATTGACACGCCCTATCATAACTACCTCTGAACGGAATATATATCGCCCATATTACTACTGTCCACCGTATACATTGCTGTCATATATCTGTGATTATTTCATGTAACTGTGTCTACTCAATATGTAACTCGTTCAAATATGATTGCTTATAGTACACTTCAATGTATACTGTTGTTTTGTTTTTGTGCTTAGTTGTAATGTATTTACCCATATGTAACCCGCTTAACTGTCTCTTTGCCAACTATGCAAAGCACTCTGATGCAGTCAGGTCGAGTTTGCACCATTCAAAACTCCCTAAATAAATAAATAAATAAATAAAAGCTGGTCAGTACCATCAGGGTGAAACTCACTCATCCTGGAATCGTAGTCCCTAATGCAATTCACAACACACAACTTTCTGCAAGAATCAAATCTAGGATAGAATATGGTGTCAGACATTGTTTTCGTTCTCCTAATAATCTTAAGGTTACCCCAAAGGCATCGTAGACTCTATTACTTACCTCCAAAGCTTTAACATCAGACACTCGTCTACAGGATATCAGACAAAATAAGAAAGCCAACTTCATAGAAAGTTTCTTTAGATCCTTATATCTATTATCAGGCCAAGAGGAAAACATACACAGAACTATAGTTACATCCCATAGGGTGTCATGCCTAGGGAGTCTCCTTAACCGGATGCTCTTAAGCCCTTTACAGATCAAAACATTTTCCCATGCTCCTGCCATTGACCAGATTGTGCCCCACAGAAATTGCGGACCTATAGCAGTTTATTGTTCTATAGCTAAGGCTGCTATCAAACTGCTCTACCAGAAAATTAACTATAGAAGCCTCCACTGGATCCAAATCGCTTTCCAAGCACCAACATACCCACGTCTTCCATATTCCTTTATACCTATAGGGGGTTCCTGGAGCCCATGAGTCCTCAAGGAGTTCCTCAGCTCTTCCCGAAAGGCCTGACATTTCTCTAGATATCCTGATATTCTCCATACATGAAGGCATAAGGTCCCTGCAGAACCAGAGGGTGTTCTTCTCAGTCTGCGTCTTTCTACAGACCCTCCACAGCAGGAAGAAAAAAGGGAATATTGCAAGCTAACTCTGAGGTCACTGGAAACCATTCTTGTGATACCCGGAACTGAGTTATTAGGACAATTAAGCATCTCTCCTGCCTCATCTTCTGAAGAACCCTCTGTCTGAATCATTGCGAAGGGTAGGAACCTGTAAGCGTTGGTCCCCTTCCAAGTTTGAAGGAAGGAGTTCAAGGCTAGAGGACCCGGGCCTGGCATCCAATTGCAGTACCTCTTCAGTTGAAATGTTAGCCTGCTAGCTAAAAGATCCAACTCCAATGGGTTCCAAATCTTAAACAGTTTCTTGAAACAGATCCTGTTCAATTTCCAGTCGCTGAAATCCCGCAAAAACATTGAATTCCAGTCCGCAGTCACATTTGTCTACCCAGCCAAATATTCTGCCTTCAAGCTGATCTTGTGCTCCAAGCAAAATAGACAAAGTTTCTTGGCTAAATCTGAAAGGTCTGAGGATCTTGTTCCTCCTAAACGATTTATATATGCTACCGCAGAAACGTTGTACATCTTTAACAACACTGCTCTGTCTTGCAAACAATGTTTGAAACTCATAAGAGAATAAAAACCTGCTGTCAATTCGAAATCATTTATGTGATGCGACTTCTCTGCGTGTGACCACAATCCACCGTGTCCAGTGCACCCAAGCATGCACCCCACCCATTCAGACTCGCAACAGACTACAGAATGAAGTCTGGAGAACAGCCAATGATCGCCCTACCGTTCCAGGCATCCAAATTCTGCAACCACAAATTCAACTCCGACATGGCTTCTTGATCTAGAGACATTTTGCCTCCATACACAATCCTCCCTGAAGGGCCTTTGCTTTTATTCTCTGCAAAGCACAATAATAAGAAGACTTAAATGCCTGGCTAGTTCCCTCTGAGTTAAACACTCCCGCTTCAGAACATACCTTATCTCCTTTCGAATTTTGGTAATCTTCTTTAAGGGCAAAAGCAGAACCACGTTCACTGTCTCCATTGTGAAGCCTAAGCACTCTAGTGAGTTGGAGGGGGTAAGAATAGATTTCTCCCTATTTACTATGAAACCCAAACTCTCCAGAAGGGACATGTCCAAGTCCCTCAAAACATGTGCTTGGCATTGGGACATGATAAGGATATCATCCAAATATACGATCATACCCACCTCCTCTCTCTCTGAGGTAGAAAGCTACAGCTCTCATTATCTTGGTAAAGCACCATGGTGCTGAAGAGAGAGAGCAAAGGGATGCGCTTGGAATTGGTAAAGATGACCCCGCCAGGGGAATTGAAGGCACGGTTGACACTCGCTGGCCTTCGGAATGGTAAAGTAGGCATCTTTCAGATCCAACTTCTTCAGCCAATCATTTTATAGCAACATATTTCTTAAAAGATTGATCCCTTCCATATTGAAATGCCTGCAGACTAGGAACCTGTTCAGATCTCTTAGGCTTGTCACAGGCCTCCAGTCCTCGTCTTTCTCCTCCACAAGGAAGAGTGTACTTATGGAAACCATGTGCTCTAAAGGTACTTCTACAATGGCGCCCTTCTGCAACATACATTTTACCTCCTCCTCTACCACTTTCTGCTGAACTGTGGTCAAACGTAGCTCTCTTGTTGGAACAGCTTGAAAGGGTTTCTTTAGGAAATCTATTCTGAATCCTTTGACGGTTTCTAAGACCCAAGGATCCTGCCTAATTGTTTCCCATGCCTGAATAAAAAGTCTGAGGTGACCTCCACTCTTTCCAGGGAAGAAGAAGAAGATTAAATTGTTGTACTCACCCTGGTAACTGGCTGAGCCTTGTCCACATGACCTATTCCCTCTTACGCACTGGCAACATCCTCTTTGAGGATAGAAGGTCGGGGTTGCTATGGCTTGATAGCCTCTGCCAAAACCTCTTTGCCTGTAGTTAGAGAAGTAAGACATCTGGGAACCCCAGCCAGCAGAAAGTCCCCTTCTGCCGGCCTGCCCAAAAACACCTGGGCTGAAAAGTCTGTGCATATTAGATTGGGCCTTATCGAGGGCAGTAAAAGTTGCTACGTACTTGCCCAGAGTCCTGATCATATCCTCACCAAAGAGAGGACCCTTGGGGTTCTCAGAGCCTTCTCTCTCAAGTAGATCGCCAAGTTTGGGATTTATCTTCATAAGCACTACTCTGCGCCTTCCGGCATTGAGGCCAGCGTTTGCATTGCCAAGAAGAACCATAGCCCTTCGGCTCCATCCTGAGGAGATCTATATCCAATGGGAGTTTGTTGACATGTGCCTCTTCAGCCATGTCAATAATGCTTCCCAAGGGTCCGACCACATCAAGGAGGCAGCCCTGGCAGCCCAGCCATGACCTAGGGTCTCTACACAACTAAAAGAGGTAGATAAGTTCCGGGTCTAGGTTTGGGGTAAGGCACACCTTATCATGGATAACACACCTTGAGCAATCTGTGTTTAAGACACTCTGGGCTTCCTTCTCAAGTGGGTTCCTGATCCATCGTTTGATGAACTTGCCCACATGGTCATGAGGCCACCACTTTGCACTCCTGGGGTGCTTAATGTTGTGTGGCGAAAACATTTTCTGTCCTAAAGGATCTTTTACTATACCCTTGGAGGTAGACGGGATCTCATCCTTCATAAAGAGATCGTCCCTATCAAAGTCACCCTGGTCAAGGTCTAATACATTCTCGTCTAAGGGCACTTCACTCTGTTGTTCCTCCTCTGACAAATCATTATCTTGAGTGCGAGTAGGGGCACTTGATTCCATTGTACCGCATCAGACAACTCTGAATTTTGTGTCGCATAGGACACCAATCCCCTTCAAGGTGCTTAGACCTCCTATTCTTTTTGAGGTGCTTGGACCTCCCGTCTTTTTTGAGGTGCTTGGACCTCTCATCCTCTTAAAGGGTACAGTCCCTTTTCTCCATATGTTCAGACATCCTCCTTCTCTTACCTCCTTTGTCTACATAATTGGGTCTCCCCCCGAGATGGATCTGGATCTGCCGTCATTTTCATTATCAGATCGTTTACGTCTTTTCTAAAACATCACCTGTTCAATAATCTCATGTACGCAGGTATGCAACTCATGTTGCATTAGCTTTTTTAATTAGCTCTTTTATCTTCCCCTGTGATATCTCAGGGCTCTCTCTCTCCTGATCTGACATGTTAGTATAATGAGAGGGGAAGGGGAAGGAGGATTCATTTAAAATAATGAGACAAACTCTGTTGGAGATGTTAAATATAAAGCTCTGTCAGCAATCGCTTAAACGGTGCGCCGGGATGAGGAGTTAATGAGTTGTAATGCCTCAGAGGAACAGCTGATCGCGGAGACACTATCAACTGCCAACGTAACATTACAGTGTCTCCCAGTGGCTGCCCATATTACTTAAAAACAAATTGGGCAAAGCCCAAACAAAGATGGCGGCACGCTGGGCCGGCAAAGCTGTTGTCCAGTGCTTTCCTTTAATTCCAACCCGACGTGTCCCTGCCTCAGGGGGCGTGTCGGGTAGATGCAGCCTACAGCAGGAGCCCTGGGGGAAGCCAGAGAGGCCTGCGGAACACCAGATAGGCTGCAGGGTCTGCTGGCACATGCACTGCAGGGGCCGTGGTAGCCGGAGGCGCTCAGAGGAAGCCTCAGTGGCCCAGGCCCCCTGTTGCTAAAGCGGAAAGAGAATGGTGCGGGTGCCGGGCCGCTCAAAACTAGGTACAAGTTGAGCCTGTCTCCCACCGCATTTTAAGCAGAAGTAGGCTAAGTAAACACACGTAAGCACATAGGCGGAATATAACCCGTCTCAGATGGTCTCACTCATTAGGAAATACTAACAATTTAAACAAAGTACCATACCAAATTTAACCCATAACAGTTAAGAAAGGTGTTTTCATAAATTGGAAACAGCGTGGCAAACACTCATAAGAAGCACACAAAAGCAAAGATACAATAACTGTAAAAGGAAGGAACTTATCTGTGAGGAGCAGCATTTGAAAGAGGCAGATTGTTCTGTTCGTGGACTTGTATGTTATGGATGTTCTGTTCTAGAATATTTATTTTATGATTTAAAGTTCTTTCAAGGGCTGCGTGGAGTGGCATTAAAGGAATAATGCATAATGATAGCCTCCAGTCTTGTAATGAAATAGTATAAGTTTACAAAACCAGGGGCCAGATGTACGAACTTTACATTTTGCGACTCGCAAATTGCAATTTACAACAGTGTCTCAGACACTGTTAGCGATTCCTAATGGGGTTGCAAATTGCCTGCCTCATTAATATTCATGAGGCAGGTGCTATTTGTGACCCCATTAGGAATGGCCAGCACTCACAGGGATAGTGGCCTGCTGACCACCATGTCTGTGACTGCTTTTATAATAAGGCAGTTTTCTTTTTTATGCGTCCCATTTTCCTTAAAGGAAAACAGGGTGCATTTAAAAAAGGAAAATGAAACGTTTGTTTCATTTTTTAAGAGCAGGCAGTGGCACACTCAGAAAGGGGACGGGGTCCCCTTGGGACCTCTTCCCGTTTGCGAGTGGCTTACCACCTACTTGAAGTAGGTGGTAAACTGCGAGTGTTTTGCGACCGCAAATACATTCGCAAAACAATGGTACATTCTATTGTGACTCGCTTTTCGGAAGGGACACTCCTTCCTAATAGCGGGAGTCGTAAACGCTATTTTGCGAGTCACCTACTCGCAAAATAGCATTTGTACATGGCAGGACCCTTTTTTGAAGTCGCAAACAAGCCGATTTCCCATTTGCGACCGCAAAAAGGGAAATTTGCGACCGCAAAAAACAGTCGTACATCTGGCCCCAATCCTTTTAAACATGAAAGCAAAATTCTGTCATAGGTACAACGATAAACAAATACAGAAAAAATTGGGTTATTACGGGTGAAGAATTAGTGCTCTTAGACTTTGAAGAACCTACGATTTACGTTGACTGATTCTTTTTGTTTGCAGAGCTGTGAGAGAAAAATGAATTAACTTTTTCGTTCTCTTATTCTGTTTCATTCCATACACTGCCTCTCAAAGGTATGGCAGAGTTAGTTAGTTTATAAACTGTATGATCTGTGAACTACTCACATTTTAGCATGGAGTTCTTTTTTTCATCCTGTAACACCTTTCTGAATAAAATGAATGCTTGCTACTTTACATTTGCACATTTGAGGCAGGTGTCTTCATAGAATAGGGCTAGCTAAGAGTTAGCACAGCGACCTGCTGCTTGATTATGTAATGCATGATCAGTCACACCTCCCTGTGACAGGATATCTATTGTTCTGCCTTCCCCTGCTCGAGCTTGGCTCAGCAGCAGGATGGCAGAAACATGTCTCTGGTCGGTAGCAGCCCTAGCTTGCTGGCCAGGTCTGGAAGACTGGTACCGGGAGCACTGAGGGCCTCCCAGAGGAACTTTACTTCATAGCTCCCACACCGTGGTGTGGGGGTATGGTTCCAACATGTTTGATACCAAACATGACAAGGTTCGTTACAGCCAGTTTAGAGATGGTCATCACGTAATGACGCATGGCCACTCTATATATCGTAATGGCTGATGCACTTACAACCCGGGAGAATGGACTCCGAAGGTTGTAGGGGTGTCCTGCTCATGCAGGGGCACCCTCACACTTAGAACCAAGCACCCTGCCTTCAGGATTGAAAGGCCTGCCTTAGGGGTCACTTGTAGGTTTTAAGTGTAGTGACCTCAGATATAGGGAAACCTATATCTGTCGTAAGTGGTGCTAGCACCAGCTCACACAGGCTGCAATGGCAGGCCTGTAGTCACAATTTGAGTGGTCTCCCATGGGCATGCTTCAGCCCTGGGTACCTCAGTACCATGTACTAGGGACTTACAAGGGTACACCAGTAGCCAATCTGGGGTGTACCCAAGTACTCACCATATCCAATTTAGGGGAGAAAGCACAGAGGCTGGGGTCCTGATTAGCAGTATCCCAGTCAGACTAGTCAGAAACAGCATAACACCAGGCAAAAAGTGTGGGTAACCATAAAAGCAGATCCTACTTTCCTACACTGTCCAAACAATAATGTTTTGCAAACGTGTGCAAAGATGCCCACGTTGGAGCTTCACATATGTCTTGCACAGGGACACCCCGAGCCAAGGCTGTAGTCAAAGCCTTTCCCCTGGTGGAATGGGCCCTTAATCTCTCAGGGGGCTGGTTCCATGCCAGGCTGTAGCAGATCTTGATGCAGAGAATGACCCAGCGAGAAATGGTACTTTTCTGCACTGCCCTTCCCTTCTTTGCTCCCACGTTATCGTGTAGTTCCTATATAACCTATACAGGATCTGCGCGTTTAGATAACATAAACTGTGGGATTGGTGGCAGACTGATTCCGTGCACCCCCACCGGATACATTGGCCTATCTGTATTAGCTAGCTCACAGTGCCACTATAATCTCCTCTTACCAAGGAGAGAATAGATTCTGGCAACCTCAGAACATGACAACCCTGATCCCTCAGAATCGTGGTAACAATGTACTACCTTTCGCTCAGTCACTCGTGCTCACTTAGTTTGTCTCAGGGAGATACACAGAATAAACGGTCTGGGCGTTTTCAATAAGTATTTATTGAACAGTCGTTATTCTAGTGTAGAATAGATGAGCTGCAACAACCATTAGACAGTAGCAGAGATATATGATTAGCAGTACTACGAAAGTAAAGGGATGGTATAGTTCTACCATCTTGCAGAAATCATGAATATATACATGTACATAAAACACATGAAAGAAAGTGCGCATACTACGATGCCTCCCTAATTAAATGTACCTAAATGTACCTAGTATCTGTGTAGGTGTTATGCCAAGAATCTCTCTAGGATCTAGTCAACCCCATTACCTGAGAATGAGAGAACATGGGACCCCGTCCTGGTCTCGAGTTGGACACCCCGCGAGGGATGTTAGACCACTGCTAGATGGAGCGTCTGCATGCAGGAACCTCAGCGTCTCTGGTCAGTGTGTCAGCCGGGAAGTCTCGGTCTCCTCTCCCTGTCTAAGCAAGATCCGATGTATATATACCCATAGGTCTCCCCAGAGGTCCTACCTTGCTGTGTTACTGTGTCGGCCTAAAGGATGACATCGGACCTGAACTTAATACAGAGATATTATACAGGAGATGTTCGTCCTGCTGGTAGTCCTGCTGTACTTCCAAGAAGTCTCATGCATAATGTATGAGATTCGAACTAGGGGGAAACCCGCGTTCTGAATGCAGTGTCGTATCTAGGTAAAAGGTCAGTGCCTAAGAACCGTTATGTATGTAATGTAGGGAAGAATATAGGTGAAAGGTTGCAATGTTACCTGTGCCTATATAGGGTACCTATATGGAATATAACAACGTACCCTACAAAGAGTTGGTCGTCCACCCGGAACTCTTTTGTGCCTTGAAGGTAGGACGACAACGCTCTTTTTGGGTCCAGATGGTGGAGATGCTCCTCCTCCTTAGAGGGATGCGGGGAAGCAAGGATGGTGGGCAAAGTGATGGACTGGCCCAGATGGAATGGGGTCACAACTTTTGGCAAAAAGGAAGTCCTGGTGCAAAGCACCACCTTGTCCGGAAAGGACATAAGATAAGGAGGCGAGCAAGACAATGCCTGCAACTCACTCACCCTCCAGGTCGATGTAATAGCCACTAAGAAGGCTGTTTTGATGGTCAGCAGCCAGAGGGGACAATAGTACAAAGGCTCAAAGGGAGCGCAGATCAGATAGGAAAGGACCAAATTAAGGTCCCACTGTGGCATAACAAAGGGCGTGGATGGAAACAAGTGAGCCAGCCCTTTTAGAAATCTATTTACAATAGGAGACTTAAAGAGAGAGGGCTGGTCTGGCAGCCGCAATAAAGCAGACAGAGCAGAAAGGTAACCCTTAAGAGTGCCCAAAGCAGAGCCCTGCTGGGCAAGGGTCAGAATAAACAAGAGGACAGTAGAAAGAGAAGCAGATAGAGGGCCAATAGACCTCTCAGAGCAGTACAATACAAATTTCTGCCAACAGCAGGAGTATACCATCTTGGTGGAGGGCCGCCTGGCCGCCAGAATAAAGTTACAGACTTCGGGAGGAAGGTCAAAAGCAACTGTTGCCACTCAATCTCCATGCATGGAGGAGTAGAGATGACAGTTTCGGGTGGAGAACCCTCCCCTGCTGCTGCGACAGAAGATCTTCCCAAAGGGGCTGCCTGATCGAAGGATCGACACTCATTCTCAGACGCTCTGGATACCAGACTCTCCTCGCCCAATCCGGAGCCACAAGCATGACTTGGGCCCAGTCGTTACTCATCTTCTTCAGAACCCTGGGCAGGAGTGGTATGGGTGGAAAGGCGTACAGCAAGCCTGAGCTCCACTCGCGACAAAAGGCGTCGCCGAGCGATCGCCGGCTTGGAAACTCCAGTGCGCAGTACTGCTGACCCTGCGCGTTCTCTTCGGATGCGAACGAATCCAACCAAGGTTCTCCCCACTGCTGAAATAGACCATGCGCCACCTCCGACTGGAGATGCCATTCGTGATCCGCTAGGCATCGACAGCTGAGTTTGTCCGCCCTGGCGTTCAGAGAACCTGTCAGGTGTTGAACCACCAGGATTACGCCCTGCTGTTCCAGCCATGCCCAGAGACGCAGAGCCTCTCGACAAAGGATCCATGACCCCACCCAGCCTTGCTTGTTGCAGTACCACATGGCGATGGTGTTGTCCGTGAATACCTGCACCAGCTTCCCCTTGACAGAGGGAAGAAATGCCTTCAATGCCAATCGAATCGCCCGGAGCTCCAATACATTTATGTGGAGCCACATCTCTGCCAGAGACCAGTGTGCTCTTATCTCCACCTCTCCCAGATGGCTGCCCTATCCCAAAAGTGACACATCTGTCACGACTGTGAGATCCGGTTGGGGAAGTGAGAGGGGTCTGCCATTGACCCAATCGCGGTTCGTCAACCACCACTGCAAATTTCTTGCAGTTCCTTCCGAGAACTGGACCATGTCGGTGAGATTTCCCCAATGCTGTGCCCATTGGAACTTCAGGTCCCACTGCAGAACCCGCATAAGACACCTGGCATGCTTCACCAACAGGATGCAGGAGTCCATGAGGCCCAACAGCCTCAGAGTCAGTCTCACCGAAATCCAGGATAGAGGTTTAAACATTGGAATCATAGCCTGCATATCCTGGACACGCTGCTCGGGAGGAGAGCCCCGAAACCGCACTGTGTCCGGAACTGCTCCGAAGAAAAGGAGCGTCTGAGAAGGAGTCAGGTGTGACTTCGGCACGTTTATAGAGAACCCCAGCGAATACAGGAGGTTCGCCATAGTCTGAAAGTGGGAGACGACTGCCTGGGGCGAGGATGCCTTCAACAGCCAGTTGTCGAGGTAGGGGAAGACGGACACCTCTAACCTGCATAGATGAGCTGCGACCACCGCCATCACCTTGGTGAACACCCGAGGGGCACTGGTTAGGCCAAAGGAGAGCACAGTAAACTGAAAGTGCTCACAGCCTACCTTGAACCGCAAGTAACGCCTGTGGCCCGGCAAGATAGGGATGTGAAAATACGCATCCTGCAGGTCCAACGTTACCATCCAGTCTTCTTGGTCTAGGGCAGACAAGACCCGAGCCAGAGTGAACATTTTGAATTTCTCCTTTTTGAGGAAGAGATTGATGGTCCCAAGATCTAGAATGGGCCGTAGCCCCTTGTTCTTCTTTGGAATCAGAAAGTAGATGGAATAACAGCCACTGCCTACTTCTGGAACTGGGACCCTTTCTATAGCTCCCTTGGCCAAGAGAGCTGCAACTTTCTCTTGGAGCAATTTTAAATGATCCTCCGTCAGCCGTTCCTGTTTTGGCAGAATGAGAGGAGGAAAGGCGGAGAATAGCTCTCCTGGACGATCTGCAAAACCCACTTGTCCGATGTTATGGGTCTCCAGTGGGGGAGATGATGACAAATTCTCCCAACTGGAGTAGTGTGGTCCTGCAGAATCAGCCTAGGAGTGCTTGGAGGCTGCGGCTGCCGAGGGGAGTGTGGCCGACAACTTCTGGCCTCCATTCCTGGATCGGAATGCACAGCGTCCGCGTCCTCGCACGGCTTGGGCAGTCTGTGCGCTATGGAGGCTGGGATAAGGTTGACGCGGCTGGAAACCCCTTCCGTTGCCACGAGGGACGAGGAGTGGAGGAGAGGCCCAAGGATCTGGCCGTAGCTAGAGAATCCTTGAACCTGACCTGCCTTTTCCCCAGAAAGGAAGATTCCATCAAAGGGCATGTCCATCAGATTAGCTTGGACATCCCCTGAGAAGTCAGATGTACGGAGCCAGGCGTGGCGTCTCAATGCCACCGTCGTTGAAATTGACTTACCCAGCGCATCCTTTGTGTCTAAACCACAATTTTACTGCATCTCTCCTATCCTTGACTGCTTGGGAGAGCACAGCCTGGGCCTCCTCCGGGACCAGTGGCAGCACTTGCGCAACCGTCTCCCAAAGGGAATGGGAGAAACGGCCCAATAAGCATGAAGTATTCACCAATCGCAATGCCAGGCTGGAGGAAGAAAACATCTTCTTCCCAAATGCATCCAACCTCTTGCATTCCCTATCCGGAGGGGTGGATGGGAACGCGCCTTGGGATGTTGAGGCCTGCACCACAAAGCTTTCTGGGGTGGGGTGCTGGCTGAGGAACTTAGGGTCGCCCAGAGCCGGGCGATGGCGCCATATAATCGTCCTATGCACAGGAGCCCCTGTGCTAGGCTTGGACCACGTGCCTAGAAAGACGTCCGTAAGTGCTTCGTTGAAGGGCAAAAGGGGTTCGGATGTAGAAGCCCCCGGTTGAAGCACCTTGGTCAGGAGATTAGTCCTGACTTGCACTGAGGGCAGCTCCAGTCCAAGGACCTCAGCTGCCTTCTTACCACCATGGCATAGGATGCCCCCTCCTCCGCAGCCACCGTTGGCAGAGAGCATGCCAGCATCTGGGGAGGTGTCCAGTCCACTGGCCTCCCAAAGTTTCCCATACCAGTCCAAGTTCTCCTCACAGACTTCCTGGTGTTCCAGAGGGTCCAAAGACCTCTCCCATTCCTCTCCTGAGCCTAGCATATCCTCAAAGTGCTCAGGCGACAACACAACACCTCTGGGTTCATTCAGCGTCGGAATTGACGTTGCTCCGGCTCCATGTTATCGGGGATGAGGATGGGGCTGGCGTCGCCGATGGGTGGCGGGGGCGCTGCAGGCACCGACTTCGGGTCTGACGTCGGGGAAGGTCGCGATCCCTGGGGCCCCACCGACACTGTGGCCGGAGCAGACGGCGTCGAACCAGATGGGACCTCTTCTGACCTCGCGGGGCCCAAGGGCTCACCAGCAGGGTTGTTCTGCTCAAATACGCGGCAGATGGCCTCGTAGAACTCTTTCATTTGAGCGGGAGTCGCTCTGGCTCCCGGAAAGGGTGGGAGGCGCGAAGTCGACTCAGGCTCCGGCTCCGCAGAACCGTGCCTATAGCGTCGGGTCTACTTACCTCCCTCGACGCTGGACGCCAGTCGAGGTGAAGATGAAGTCCGCATGGACGTCTTCTTCTTGTGCCTCTTCCCCGAGTGTCCCGAGGACCTCGAGTGAGATGAAGAGGACTTTGGGCTCCGAGAGCAGTCCCACGGCCTTCTCTTCTCGATCGGGACCTCCGCGGAGTCTCGCTTGCCGGTGTCGACTGCCAGGCCGCGAGGAGCTTCAACGCCCGCTCCCTCAAGGTCTTAGGAGCCATGGCCCGCAGTCCGAGCAAGACTTTGTATCGTGGTCGCGCTCGAGACACAAAAAACAAATCAGATGGGGATAGGTAACCGACATCATGCGGTGACGAGCAACGCGCGGCTTGAACATGGTCTTCCTCAAAGACATCCCTCGCACACAAAGTGAAAAGACTTCGACAAAAAGTCGAGAAAAAGCCTACCAAAAAGCGGCAGAGGGGTAGCTCTTCCCGGATCAGAGCGGAAAGAAAAGAACCGACGTCTGCGTGCCTGGATGGCGCCTATATAGGCACCGCAACGTCATAACCGATGCTGCCGACTCAGACAACATCACGCGGAGCCTAATGGAGCCACCCGACGCAGCACTCAAGGAGTATTGTTCAGCAAAAGTTTCCGGATCCAGCCTGACGACTGGGAATTCAAAGGTAGGGAATCTCCAGCTAGAGGTCTCTATCAGATGTTAGGGTTTATAAATTGAATTACACTCGACATGACAGCAAAATCTGCCAATACATTTTTAAAAATAAAATTCCTTGTGGTAATTCATGACCCCATATCCATCTAAAAAGTCCAGAATAGTGCACGAGCAGAACTGCATGAGGCTCCTTTATTGAGCATGTGCATTAGAACTGAAATTTCCATCTGAGCAGGCCAGACATTAGGAACACTACGCACAACAGAAACCTGGCAGGTCTCTAGCAGTGATACTCCATGGTAATTACTAGGGATAGAGCTGTGTGTGTGTATCTGCACTCTTTCCTCTAACAGTACTTCTCAATGAGAGGAGCTGCGTCTTTGTATTATTCTGCTTGCCCACTGTCCAGATATAAGAGAAACACTTTGACCTTGGAATTACAAAGGAGGAGCTGCACGCTTTATTTTTCAATGATGTCTGCAAGTGGCCCGCATATCGTTTTTACCACAGCAGCTGGTATTGCCAGGTCGCTGTACGCTTTACTTTTGTTAAGCAGCTACAGTTGCCATCACATTTCCCTTCTACTGCAGAGATTGCCGTGGGTTTGGTGCCCACAGGTGGCTCCGCATTTAATTTTTTCCCACAGAGGTTGCCATTAGCGAATCTAGGCCACTGTGACTGGTCGATGAGTTTGGCTCTTCTAGCTGGCTGCCAGATGCGCTATGCGCTTTACTTTTACTATGCTGTTGCTTGTGGTACCACGTCTCACCAAGGTGCTCTTGTTCAGTGTTGTCTTTCTCTGGTTCTGTTTACACAACTGGTTGGTTCCAGGGGTCACGCACAGTGTCTTCATTCTCAGAACTATGTTTTTTATGTAGAGTGTAGGGAGTGGTGTTTTTCTCGTTTCACTTCTGCAGCTCCTGCTATTCTTCGGTTCATGCAGGGGAGTTTTTCTACAAGGAATCTCTATCTCTACGTTGGGTTGCAGGGGGTTCTGGAATTAGGGTGTTTCGTTCCCCTAGGACTGGCCTTTCTTCTTGGACCTTTTCGTTCCCAGATTGTTCAGAATTCTGGTCCTCTTTGATCTACAGTGCAGGACCCCTTCCATCTGGGGATGTCCCTCATTTCTTGCATAGCTGCGGGGAGCTCCCTTGGAGTCTCTGGACAATATTTAGTCCAAGATTTCCATTAAGTAGCCTCACATTTAATATAAATCTTAAAAGGGGCTTCAGTAACTTATATTGCACAGCTGCTCACCAAGCTACAGCTTACAACAAATAGTATTATTAATCACATAGACGAAACCTATTGTATACCAGTGCTTGTTCTAATTAATGTAATTTCCCCCAGTTAACTACTTGCCTGAGGCAAGTATGAGACAGAGTCACCTACTTTCAAATGGATTCTTTGAATTGTTGCGGAGACGGTCAGGCTCTGTCAAAGTTAACAGATTTTCCCTTCTCAATGCAGTGTGAGGAACCAGGCAACGTGATAGTTTGTTTACTAGGTTGAGCCTAGCGGCAGCGCGCTCTGCAAGACTGCGGTAGTAGAGTATGGGAGATTAGCCGCGCCCACTCTCCACCCATATTTTTCATTGGCTTGTGTCATGGTCTTTCGTAAATGCTACCTTCGGATTCGTTAATAGGCTTGTTAGTCCCTCCTTAAAACGGCCTTGTCTTCATTAGTAAGTAAGTCCGTTTTATATAGCGCAGCTACTCACCCTTACGGGTCTCAAGGCGCTGGGGGCCGTAGTGGAAATTAAGTGAGCTATTGCCCAGAGTCACATGGTGCTGAGCTGAGCTGCCGCCAGAGCCAGGGATCGAACCGTGAACCCTGTGCTCCGAAGTCAGCTGCCCTGGCTGCTGCACCACACCGCTCCACTTCATTAGTAACCTCCCATGGCTACTTGCCCCTTTACTTCAGTTGTTACACGGGACCTGTTATTTAGTCTGTAAGCACTATTTAGTTCATTGAGTTTTTCTTACTGCAGGCCGGACATGCGCTGCTTCAGCTGAAACTGCTTGCGTTTTTTTAAGCAGCACGGCCGCCCCTGTAACACGGGCGCCTGCTTTCAATCACTTTAACCAGGCATTATCTCGCGTCTGTTTCAACCCACCAAGTAAAATGTATTTAGAAATGATTAGCGAATTAAGTCATGTGAATTCCAGGTAGCACATAATCCTGTGCTAATGGGCTGCAGCTGTCAACAGCACATCTGTGTTACATGTCATCTGTACTAAAGCCACCTGACGGGTTGTTTTCAAAAGTCTGTTTTACTAACAACAATACCACCACCACCACTACCACCACCAATACCATCACCACCACCAATACCACCACCACCACCAATACCACCAGCACCACCACCAATACCAATACCACCACCAATACCACCACCAATACCACCGCCAATACCGATACCATCACCTCCACCAATACCAATACCACCAATACCACCACCACCAATACCACCACCACCAATACCAATAACTCTACCACTAATACCAATACCACCACCACCAATACCACCACTAATACCAACACCACCACCAATACCAACACCACCACCAATACCAATACCACCACCACCACTACCAATACCACCACCACCAATACCACCACCATCACGAATACCACCACCACCAATACCACCACCACCACCAATACCACCACCAATAACAATCCCACCACCAATCCCACCGCCAATACCAATACCACCACCACCACCACAATACCAATACCACCACCAATACCATCACCACCACTAACAATAATATCACCACCACCAATACCACCACCACCAATAACTCTACCACTAATACCAATACCACCACCAATACCAACACCACCACCAATACCACCACTACCAATACCACCACTACCACCACCACCACCAATACCATCACGAATACCACCACTACAAATACCACCACCACCACCAATACCACCACTACCAATACCACCACTACCAATACCACCAATACCAATACCACCACCAATACCACCACCACCACCACCACCAATACCATCACCACCACCACCAATACCATCACCACCACCACCAATACCACCACCACCAATACCACCACCACCAATACCACCACCACCAATACCACCACAACCCATACCACCACAACCCATACCACCACCACCAATACCACCACAAACAAGACCACCACCACAAACAAGACCACCACCACAAACAAGACCACCACCACCACAAACAATACCACCAATACCAGCACCACCACCAATACCATCACCAATACCACCATCAACACCACCACCACCAATACCAAAACCACCTCCACTAATACCACCAATACCACCACCAATAGCACCACCAATACCACCACCACCAATAATACCACTACCACCACCAACAATACCACCAGCAATAGCACCACCACCACCAATACCACCAGCAATAGCACCACCACCACCAATACCACCACCAATACCACCACCACCAATAATACCACTAATACCACTACCAATACCACCACCACTAATACCACTACCACCACCAATACCACCACCACCAATACCACCAATACCAATGCCACCACCAATACCACCACCACCAATACCATGACCACAAATACCACCACCACCAATACCACCACTACCACCACCAATACCACCACCAATATCACCACTACCACCACCACCAATACCACCACCAATATCACCACCACCACCAATACCATCACAAATACCACCAATACCATCACAAATACCACCAATACCACCAATACCACCAACGCCAATACCACCACCACCAACACCACCACCAACACCACCGCCACCAATACCACCACCACCACCAATACCACCACCACCACCAATACCACCACCACCACCAATACCACCACCACCAATACCACCACCATCACCACCACCAATACCTCTACCAATACCTCTACCAATACCACCACCACCGATACCACCACCACAAATACCACCAATACCACCACCACCACCATTACCACCACCACCAATACCACCACCAATACCACTAATACTAATACCACCACCAATACCAGTACCACCACCACCAATACCACCACCCTCAATACCAATACCACCACCACTAATACCACCAATGCCACCACCACCACCACTACCACCACCAATACTAGCACCACCAATACCACCACCACCAGCACCACCAATACCAATACCACCAATACCAATACCACCACCACCAACACCAACACCTCAGCACCTCTCGCTCACTAGTAATAGCAGGGGCACTGTGCAAGGCAGGAGCTGCAGCCAAGACCATCCCTCCCTCCCTCCATGCCTGCCATAAAGCACAGCCCGCCCTGCACCAGGAAGTGAAGCCAGGGCCCTACTACAGCTGGAGTGTTTTTTATTAGGCCAAAGATAGCAATGACATTACGCAATGCCACACTGCACACTAAAATCACGGAGAGGGCAGGAAGTAGCCCTCCCTCCCGCTCTTCCACCTGAGCTGTGACAGTGTAATCACAGAGCGAAAGGTATTGGAGCGCTTTGTTAGCGTTTATAGCTCAGATCATATGTAACTCTCACTTCACACTTTGTGTCTGTGTAATTTACAACACTTACACATCTTCTTCACAACACTATTTATCACTACTTTGAAGACGTCGCAGGCCGGTCTCTTCCTCTGATATTTACAATCTAACTAGCGGTCGAGAAGGCCCTTTATTGCAATGCAATAGGTCTCGCATTTGCGAAAGTTTAAGTTATTAGTATTGTAAATGACAATGCCTTTTATTTATGTTTTAAAACCCAAAACATAAATAAAAGGCATTGTCATTTACAATGCCAATAGCTCAAACTTGCGTGAATGCGAGACCTATTGCATTGCAAATGCTTGTATTTTTGTTGGCTGTCCTCTTTGAAGTCGCATGTGGAATGAGGCTCTGTTACTATGCAGTGCTTTTTAGCTTTCTCTTAAAGGAACGGAGCTTTACACTTTTCTTTTAAAACAGCAATATGATTGCTGTTGAGGAATTGTAATGGCGTCCAACAGTCCAGTAACAGACGCAGTGGAACAGTAGTACGTCACGACGGTGGTTATGAGTTTCAGTCACCACCACTTGCAGTGGGTTATCACTTTCAGAAAACCCTGTTCACGTTAACAAAAGGGTACTGAAATGATATATAACATATCAAATTTTAAATGGGTAACAGTGAATAATAGGGATGTTGTTCAGAGGGGTACTGAGTGTCATCAAATAGAAAACAAGAACATAGAACCCAGACATGAAACAAGCCCTTTATTCACAGTCACCGATCTATAATTTTATGTTACATATGGTCCACCCAAATTATTTGCCCCTGCTTTCAACTGCCTTGCAGGGGAGTACATGGGAAAACATGCATAACAAGGCACACTACCACCCTTTGTGTCTCTCCCACACCCCCACACCATCCACCTCACTTCCCGAAGCTGTGCTAGAGCCAGTTATACACTGAGGCTCTCAGAAAGCCCTGTCAGATCAGCCTTGAATTCCTTCAGGACACCGCAACAGTGAAAAACAACTTTTGTTTCCCATTCTCAGTACGTCCTTGCCACAAATATCCAGATTACGAATCTGGTATTCATGACAGAGGCGTTCCATGGAAGCCATACACCAAGAGATTTTGAGTGTGACATCAAATAGACATTGAATGCATAGCTTGAGTTTTCTATGATGTCACTCAGAGAGGTGGTCATTACTGTTAACCACTGATGCCCATCTTTAATTTTAAGTTGTGCATCCCTCACCCAAATCAACTGCTCTACTTTCAACTGCAGGGACAAATGAGTAATGGGGAACCATACATAACATGGCCTCTCCTCCCTGTCCAAAATATTTAAACAAAACCTGGCTCCCTGCCACCCTACCACTCTCTATCTCTCCTGAATTCTTCCCCCCTCTCCCATGGCTGCGCAAGAGCCAGCGTTGCAGTGATAGGATCTCAAAGAGCTCTGTCGCAGCAGCCTGGAATTGCTTAATGATGTACCAAAAGTGTGAAACAACATTTGTTTCACATGGTTGCTACGTCATTGCAGTGAATGACCGAATGTAGTCTCTGCTCTTCATTATAGATGCTTCCAATGGAAGCAACACAACTGTGGTGATCACAGTTCCCTAGAGTGAATGATCTTTTAAATTGACATTCTCTGGGCTCAATTATTCATCTACTATCATAACTATCACAGGCTGTTGGGCACTCCAGTGCTGATACATCCAAGAGGGGTTCCCTTTTCCTGATCTACTAGTGGGAAGCTGTACAACTTTAGCTAGTGCTTGCTTGAAATCGTGCAACATTCTTAATGTTGGCATTGCCTGACCATACAAACACAAGGAGCTCAATCTTACAGCATGCCTTTCTTTGGGATATCATAAACTTTCAGTTTCAGGTTCTTAAAATGGTTCCATCCCTGCAGTCAAAAGGCCAGCGTTAGCCATTTGCTAAAGTTCAAATGCGCAATCCCTGCCCACAGTTGCCAATTAAACTTACTTCTCGATCTCTTCAAAAATGTCTTTGAACCGCCCGTCGTATTTCTTCAGGATGGTGTTCTTGGTACTCATGTAGAGAGGCAAGCCCTTAGACAGGGCCATCTGGAAGGAGCTGTGTGCAAATTCAGCAATGGACTTGTCTGTGTTGTACATGCCAAGAGCTACACCACCGCCATCTAATCCCAGGGAGAAATCAGATGAAACAGGCATGCCGTTATATAATTGCAGTGTGTCAAACTTGAAACATCCCATACTATTGATAAACAATTAAAACTCTTGTAAATAGAGACCTTACTGTACACTAATTATGAACAAGACCAAGAGCAATATTATTTATTGACTCAATGAATTTATTTATAGAAGATCTCCATAAAATCCCTAATCTCTAAAACTTACAGCAACTGCCAACATCTTGCATACCTGCCAACTCACACGGCGCCACACTATATTGGCTCCCATCACACGGTCTCCCAGTGAGGAGCCGAGCGGTATCACATGGTGGTAGATAAAACAAGCTGAAAACTACTGTAAATAATGGTTTTCCAGCTCGTTTTCCGAGGCTTTGAACTGCCGACGTCCATTAAAGGGGGCAGGGAGGTGTTCAAAAGTGCCTCGTTGGTACTTCTGGGCACGAAGCCCAGCCCCCTTCAAGGCCCCGCCCACTCCTCACACAGTGAGATTGTTCTTCAAGTTGGCGGGTCTGATCTAGTAACAAAAAAAAGCTAAATATTCCGTAGTTAGACAAAGGTAACAATACTGTCTCCCCAGCAAGTTCTCCAGCAGACCGGCTTCACTGGGTGGGCAATGAGAGCTGCCTCTCTAGGTGGGTGAGCTCCGTGGGATCCGTATGAGCTGTCACCATACCAGGAAGAGCTAAGTGCTGCCTCGCCAGCAGTGAGAGCCCCATGGAATCAGGTTCACTGGCACATGCTGTAAGCCATCTCCCCAGCAGAGCATGCATCTAAGGATCGGCTTCTCAGCGACATGCTGTGAGTGGCAGTGGTGTAACTGTAACAAAAGTTTGGGGGGCCTCCTTTAAAGTATGCTGAAGCAGGGTCCCCATACACTCACCATGGCACCCGCCATGTGTCAGCACTGTACCAGTGCCAGCCACCCCACAATATCAGCTGGAGTTAGCGTTCAAGATAAAGCACATAAGTGTCCTGCAGGCAGAGTGACAATATGGTACACCGAAAACTGGTTTCAAAATGGCACTACACTGTCTCACTGTGAGTTCCGCTGACATCACAGAAATGTATGTACCTCAATGCAGCCTTTAAGAAGAGGATCTCTGGGGACACTCCTCTCCCTCCGCCAATAATATACAAGAGTAATTAGGCAATATGTTGGCTTTTGCAACACAAGTTTCCAAAGAAATGAGCAAACGTAAGGTTACAGAGACATCATGAAAGGGAGCTCCCATGCAGCCCAGCAGTTTAGCTCAGTACATAGAACGATTACTTTCTGCACCTGCCATGTACAAATCAGAAACACTGGTTGCACAAAAGGCATATCTCTTCAGCAGTAGAAGCAGCATCGGATACTTTTTCTTTGTTATTTTTTATGTGCCAATTAGCCAATGCTTATCTCAAAAAACATAAAATACGATCTGACTGTTGGTATTATGTACAATGGTAGAAAATCAGATGTCATTTAATTTTCTGGCAGTCAGAATTATATGCAATGGTGCTGCCATTACAAACTACAGTACTCCCAACATATATGTGTGGTGCATGAATATTTCATAATGTGCCAAACAGTTAGTCAACATGTTCTCCAATTTAGAAACGGCACAGCGAATAGCTCTTCTGAAATATGTTGGGGCTGGTTTTTTTGCCTAGTCTGTTAAGGATTTTATGGCTAGTTAATGTTACATATTAACCTTATGTGGTTCGGCAGAAGCTTGAGCCGTTGTGTTACACATAGGAGCATGATGCTAGTTTGCTCAACAACCCACTGCATCATACACTGCCATGTAGTCTTCCACACAGCACATCATGTACTTCACACTAGGATTAAAGCAATGCCAGAGGAGCACATTAGAATGGCTCATTCTGATATAGTCACACCATGGAGATTCAACCGACCACAATAAAAACAGCTCACACTTCTTCATTTCAAACGTTTCCTTATTATCTTTCTCTGTTACCATTTTCAACGTACATGGGGGAACTGATTCAGAACAGACTTCTTTTTATGTTGCTTTTGAAGATCAACCTCCAAAGTGTGGAGATGTATTTTATTTATTTATTTATTTATTCCCTGTTTTATATAGCGCAAACATGACCCATTTGGGTCTTAGAGAGCTTTACAGTAATATAGTATTCCTGTTGTAACAGTTTGAGAGCAGGCATTTATACATAACTCTAGAGCGTAGACTTTAATTCTAAGAGCAAGAGAAGACATTTGCAATTAAAATAATACGTGAATCTAAAGGATACATAGTATAAAAATGTGTACACTCAAATGAAAACAGTAAATATTCTATATTTTAAAGTTAGACTGGGCAGAGGTGTGGCGCCGCGGCCAGGGCGACTGACGCTGGACGCTGGGGATCACGGTTCGATCCCTGGCTCCGGCGGCAGGTGTCTGCCCAGCACCATGCGACTCTGGGCAATAGCTCGCTTAATCTTCCCAATGGCCCCCAGCGCCGAGATACCCCTTCGGGGGTGATTCGTGCGCTATACAAGTACTGGATTTACATTTACATATGACTCTGGAAGTTACGTGGTTAGTCTCTCTAAGGTGAGTTGTATAGGTCAAATATGCTTCATTTTGGGAGTCTTCTGGAGCTAGCAGATTACATACCCTTAGGGAATAAGTGATAATCTCTATTCAAACATTTAAGTGATTGTTCTGTGGTTGGTTATGGTAGGAATTCGCTCATTAGAAAGATCTTAGCTTCCTTCTTGAAGCTTGAGGTGGTCGGGATCCTTCTAATGTTTGGAGGCAGCAAATTCCAGATTCTAGATGCGGCTCCAGAGAACGCTCTGTTGTAAGTTTTCTTCTTCCGTGTGTCTTTAGAAACAATACAACAAATGTTTTTGGAACTTTTCTCATGCAAGTGGAATACATGGCAGGAGCTTTCTGCCTATGGTTTGCATGAAAAGTCCTGGCTAGCTTTCCTCTTGCAAGTGGGATACATTTCAAGAGCTTTTCTGCCCAGGGGCTTCATGGCAATCCTGCATAGTAAGGATGCCAGTGGAAAGAGGTCAAATTAGTTGGGGAGGCCATAGACGTTACTTCACCAAGATGCAATAGCAAGTGCAGCATAGGATTTTCCTCCTGTAGGGAACAGGCAAAGTACAGGCAATAGCAGTACAAGTTCATTCACACATACAACAGGTACTAGCATTGGAAACTTCATGCATACAAGCCTGCCTGTCTCATGAGTGAAGGAGAATAAAAACTGAAGAGCCAACTGAGAGATCTAGGAGTGATGCGTGCTGCACCCTAGTCTCTTTGCGCAGTTCAAGGGTTGACCCATACCAAGATCATACCAGAACCTGTCAGACCATTTAGCCCAGCACTCAGCTCTGCGCTCAGGTGACTGGTGTTGCCTCTGCTGAACGAGATGAAAGCCAAGTCGCCACTAAAACAGAGATACCGGATAGGCCTGGACGCCACAACGTCCACTTCTGAGTGTCAGACTGCAGCTGCCCTAAAGGGACGTGCTGTTGAAATCCAGAGCTGCAGCATGAACTTTGCCCTGAGCGAGGTCCCACCTCAACTACCCCATGAGGGTCATGCTGTGATGGTTAGTGTGCAACCTATGTCCGCACACAGCCTGGACTCCCGCAATAGGAGAGCCAAGCGGGTGCAACCTGCATCTGCCACACAGCCTGGACCCAGTGGCGGCTCCTCCATTGGGGCATGGGGCGTCGCCCCACTGCTTTCTCGCAGTGCGAGAAGCAGAAACATAAAATGGTAAAACTACCATTTTATGTTTCTGCTTCTCACATTGCGAGAAAGCAAAAGTGCCTGGTTGGGGGCGGGCGGGTGGGCGGTCCTGCTCAATGTTATGGGCCCTGACTGTTTGGTCGGCCCCAGGGCCGACCAAAGCAGTCACGCACACTGTACATTTTCTCTATGTAGGCTGCAAGCAGCCTACATAGAGAAAATGGCCTCCCCTTAGGCGCCCGGCTGGGGCGCCGTCCGCTGCACCGCACCAATTACAACGCTGCCATTGCAGCGTTGTGATTGGCTTAGGGGAGGGGAGGGAGGCTGCCCAGGTGAAACGCGGCCAGGAGCAGCAGGAGCTGAGGCGGCGGCGCGTGATTCGGAGGAAGCCAAGGTAAGATTTTATTTTATTTTAATTGCTGGCCGCGACTGTCTTTAACTTAATGAGCCCTTCACAGTGTATTTGTTTGTGGCTGTAATAGGGTGCATGTCCGCCGTCTGTGCTTGGCGCACACGGCAGGTCAGAGGGTGGCAGTGCTCCTGCCCCCTTATGGTAAATTATGAGCGGCCCTTACTCGAGGAACAAAGTGACTAAGTCACTGGTGCCATGTGGGTAGTCTCTTATCTCTTTATCCTGTGACCTTAGAGAAGGTCACGCTCTCGAGAGTTTAAGCACAGTCCACCATAGCAGAGGCAGAATTGTTTGTCTTCCCAAATCGTTGCTTTTGCAGGCGGTTGCGGTGCAGCTACACGGGCAGTCTGCAGGTATTTCTGTAAGCGTTACTTGCAGAAAACTTCGTCCAGAAAAGATGTGACTTTTAGCGCGTAGGTTTTGAACATTTATTTTCCGGATGATGCGGCTGCATATGTAGTCCCCTCTCAGCGAGGCAGTCAGATTGGATTTCCGGTCAGTTTGTAAAGAGACGGTGCAGGACAGCGGACTAAGGATACAATTCGTCATGGTGGTCCCAGTCACGCGGTGAAGATGTCTCGGCTCGCGCTCTGCTCCCGCCTTCGCCTTCTCCTCGTCCTGCTGGGCTCCGGCGACGGTGAGTACCCGGGGGCGACCTATCAGGTGCGCGCGGGATTGCAGGGTGTTTGTTTGCTGTAACGCCGCGGTGAAGATGTCTCAGCTCGCGCTCTGCTCCCGCCTTCTCCTCGTCCTGCTGGGCTCCGGCGATGATGTTGTGGTATTTCCAGTACGTTGCCATTTGTTTGGGGAATGTAGAATATGCATTTATAGTGCTGAATATTGCCAGCATGTGTTTTGGGTATTTCCACCGGTTGGTTAGTTGTGCGTGCGTGGGGTCTTTTTGCATAGAGGCATTTGCAGCATAATTGGACTGCTTTTGCTGTACTGAGTATTTACAGTATGTTGGGTGTGTATTTTCAACGTTACGTATTTGCATCATCCACGTTTTGTATTGCTGTAGGGTTATTTTGTACCGTGTCATGGTTGTATCTGCAGTTCAGGATATTTGCAATACTAAGGGTGTGTTTGCAGTGTTACATTTTTCCAGCGTAATCAGTGTGCACCTGTTATGTTGACATCTGACATGCTAGAAAATGCAAAATAATCAGCCCTTCGGCATGGGGAAAAATTATAGAATTAAACTATGCCTCCTCATCTCAAAGTATGTGTGCCATGCACTTATTTAAATAAGAGATCAACTCTTTTGGGAGTCTAATCTCCAGCACATTTACTTGAGAAAGTCATTATATTAAACCTTACGTTTCACTAAAACCCATGCTGTAATTTATTTTACATGTTTTAAGGTCTACTTCTCATTGCTACTTCTAATTACTTTATTCCAACTTGACTTCATGTGTTAGGTCATTTAAATGTATTACTATTATCTTAATTTCTCAAATTTGCTTGAAAATGCACCATTTGTCCACTCTTTTTTCAAAATTTTCTCGGGATGAGAACCCCCCCGAATACGCCATAGGGTGTTCGGGCTCGCTCGCAACACTACAGTACGACGATTATTTTACGCCCTACCACTTTCAAATGTCACCAGCCGCCAATGCCTGGACCCTTGAGAACAACGCAGGTAAACTACTGGGCTTAGTTTGCACCAAGTAGACAAAAGACTAAGGTGCGCAGGCAAGCCTGACACACCAACGTAGGACTATGTGAAAAAGGAATGACAAAGACTGAGTTTATTCTCAACCATTGAGGACTTTTTGAGCCATTTGCACTTAAACCTAATATTTGCATACCTCTATCACGAACTGGTACAACATAGGTGTGGGCATCTCCTTGCAAGCAAAAAAAAAAAAAAAACATGGAAAGAACCTCTCTCACACAAACAGGTACAATACAAAAAACAGAACAATCATACAGCACAAAATAAGCACACCATACTCAGCTGACAAACAGATACGAAGGGAGAGATGTGCACAGGTGTCAAGTGCCCTATGCCTTACTTGACTTCTTCAGCAAATATCGCTTCTTTTTTATGAGGCGAAAATTTTTGCAAGTTTGGATTTTTGAAATGATTAAAAAAAAGACGACAATTGCCAGAATACAAAGTAGCATTGGCTAAAAGGCTAGGGCTGGCAGAAGATGTCACGTATGACAGCTATGTACATTCACCCTTTGAAGTGTGCCAGACATGAGCCTTAAAATGTCATATTTAAGCTTCAGCGAACACACACGTGGTGCACCTAGATTTTAATTTGGAAAGTGCATGTTTGGAGGCAATCTGACAGGTATGCGTGGAAGCTCAACATCAATTTACAGGGCTGAATAGTTGCCATTTGAAGATTATTTACAAATATAAAACAGAAGCGCTTGTGGCGTCAGAAAGTCTTAAGTCACCCAGGGGCCTCACAAATATAATGCTGCAGGATGCGCGTCATTTCGTTCTGAGCATACACTACTGTCTAAAGAAAAGGAGAGAGCGAAAATGAAACCAAATCTGCTTCATGGACAGCTGGAATTGCGCGATCTCTCGACATGGCTTACTAGGCCTCACCTAGAAGGGGCCCCCGCGACACAGGGCCTCAGCTAACAACTGCTCTACACAACTCCTTGAGAAGCGTGTGAAGGGGCCCACCCTACCCTGCCATCTTCGGGCACTGCCAGTCTCAGCTGAGTACACGAGTCCTGTTTTGTAGTTGGGCTGAGTGTGAACTAAGGGATCAGCATCACAGAGACACGGTGTGAGGAACATCAATCAGTACTTGGTCCACGCTCCAGAGAAGAAAATATACAGAGACGAAGGGAAGCCCACAAACGCTGGCTGTTGCACTCGCCAGTGAAAAGGAGGAAAATAATATTGGCAATGAAGCCAACCAATTGTAAGCGGGCAAACGCTGCTCTTTTTAAAGTAAAAAAAAAAAGAAACAATCGGTCGTTGCAAGTGACACCATATGGGTGCTGTCACATATGAGACCTAAAACACCCTGAAAATAGCATAGAAAGCAAAAGAGAATTTTTCCATAGTACGCTGTTTTCGCAGTACATTTCTCATATAGAAATGTTATTGTTATAAGTGCTGCCTTTTGTCTAGGTTCATGCTTTTGAAAGATCATATACATATATGCAGCGGGCGCTTTAATTTTCCTACTGTTGGAACTAACAGCCAGCCTCTGTCAGCGAGATGATAGTCTTGCCACAGCCACCGGACATCCCTCAGCTCTGTTCATTCCCACTGTCCCATAAATGATTTAAAGAACTGTTTCGAGCATTGAACTCCATACTACAACCATTGTACATCATTCAGCTCTGTTCATTCCCACTTCCCCATAAATGATTTAAAGAACTGTCCCGAGCATTGAACTCCATACTACAACCATTGTATATCCCGAAGTACTGTTCATTCGTAATGCACCATAAATTATGAAAAGAACTGCACCAAGCATTAACCACCATAATGCAATCCCTGTATATTTCTTAGTGCAGTTCATTCCTAATGCCCCGTGAATATTTCAACAACTGCACCAGGCATCAAACTCCATACTATGCATCAAAAGGCAAACAAGGATATACCTGAAAACAGTTAACCTCACAAGCATAAGATGGGCTTCAGAGCACCAGATATTAATAAGAATTCCACGGTGACAACTGCAGCATGGTCTGACTGGATGGGCGCTTCCAACTGCACTATATAAAGAGACCTAGCTTTATAAATGAAGGGAGACCTTGAGACAGACGTGCTGCTGACGTACGACATCGGGCGCAGAGTTCCCGTTCTTGAACAGTTCACAACCTCGCTAAATGTGGAGGAGGGTACACAGAGCTATTGCAATCACCCATCCGCTTCCAAGTGATGCAAGTTTATTTGCTATAGCAAATAAGAGCAGTCTTGCACACCCTAAGAAATCGAGGGAGAACAACCCAGGATAGTGGTCACCGGGTGAATTGTTTGTGAATTAACAACGTTAGGGACTCATGGGTCACATATGATTTAGGGGCAGGGTAATGCTTGCTATATAGTAAGACTCACACTATATAAAACAAAAAGAAACGGTTGGTTTGCCCCCTCCTCCTTGTGAACAGCAACACTGATGCTGAAACATTGAATACTGAACACACAAGGCTGCTAAGGTAAAATTAGAAATATATCAGAGACCCTAATGGAGTCTATCCTGATAAATGCCAGCCAAGGCATGGCAAGAAGCTGATGTCACAACTTAATGGGTTTGGGATAGCCAGGTTTAAACCAACACACTTCAGGATTATAAACACAAGTTATTTCACTGTTGAAACATCACACAGATTTTTGCCAAATAGGTTACTGTGCGGTCCTAGGCGTATATTGTATTTGCATTTATATAGCGCTTACTACCCCTGACGAGGCGTCAAAGCGCTTTTTCGGCGAGTAGCATGCTACTCCGGAACCCATAAAGGATTAGTGTTGAATAAGTATAGTGAAATATGAAAGTAATTTGAGTGGTGGATAGGTTAGGCAGTTAATTGGATTCAGAAGCATAGCGATATTGGGCTCCCAGACTTCCACTCGATATGAAGGGCGTGCTCTGAGTGACAAGTATTGTTGGCTGACATGACAAGGCCTATATTAGCATCCGCAGGGGGTCCGAGCGTGCAGACCTCTAAAATATGCTCATTAGGTAGTATTCGGCACATAAAAACGGCGTGAGCAGGGGAAGACTGACTGCTCTGGCATCAGTCATAAATAAGAGATTGATATCCCGGCACTGAATGAAGGTGAAACCCCAGAATACCATATGTGTCTGCCAGAAATAATCCAGTGGTCTGTAATCAGAAGTAAAAACCATCAGAGGGAGGATCTGGCTTGACTGTTTTGTGGGGCCCCAGAGACTCAATAAAGAGCTGAGCACCTACTGATGCAAAAAACAATACAAATAGATACTGTGGGTGGATCCGAGGGCTGGAAAGGTGTATAGGGCTTGGGTGCAATGATCAGCATAAGTCAAAGAACGGTGTAATATGAGCTGGTAAAGAGCTGTGGCGTGCATTCAGCATCCATTTAACTGCAATGTGTATCCTTGACTAACTGTGAATTGTATGAAAATGTAGATTATAAAATATAAAAACAAAGGACATATTCCAAGGGATGGGCACGTGTCGGGGAGAAAGGGCAGTCAACCAGAAACTTATCCTAAGAAGATCATAAACAGAGAGCCCTTTGCAGCAGCAGACACCGGAGACAGCCAGAGGCACACAGGGACTCCATCCCCCAGTGCACTTTGCGGCAGGAGCCGCTGACGTCGTGTTTCACGCCAGGAGGCGCCTTTAAATCCCCTCAGGGCTGCCGCGGCGCAGGAGCCCTTTGCAGCAGCAGACACAGGGGACAGCCAGAGGCACACGGGGACTCCATCCCCCAGTGCACTTCGCGGCAGGAGCCGCTGACGCCGTGTTTCACGCCAGGAGGCGCCTTTGCTCCCGCGGCGCCCGTCTGCGCCCGTCCGCAACTGATCGTGGCTGGGCTGGGCCAATACCCTTGGCTGCACACTTTGGGGTAGCGTGAAAGCCCACTTCGTCATCTTCACCATTTCCTTCGCTGCATGCTGCTCAAAGGGGCTGTTGCAGGCCCTATGGACTTGGACTAGGACCACGCCGTGAGTAACCATTCTTTTTGGCCACTTTTTTGGGGAGCTTGTGTGGAACTTTAATATAGCTTACATTTTTGCCGCCTTCCCTGTGTCTCTCTGGTTTTTGGCAGTAAAATGGGGAAAAAGACCCAGTTGACGACCGCCACGGGTCCGCCTTGTCTCACCATTGACACTTTTTTGGGAAAGGCTGTGGGTGCTATCAACAAGGAGATAGTTCGGGCTGAGAGGCGGCTCTCATTAGACACAGGGGGGTCGGGGGTAAGCTCGCCATCTACTTTGCAAAAGTCTCGTATGGACCAGTCCCAGCCGACCCCTTCCCCGGCTCCAAACCTGGTACCCTTGGAGGTACCATCACCTGAGCAGCCTGTCCCGGGGCCCAAGTCTCCCCCTTTACCCCCATTACCGCTACCGCCAATTGCATCTCCTGCCCCAGTGAACTCCCTCACCCCAAAACAGAAACGGAGGGCAAAGAAGCCTATGGAAGCGGCTCCGATTACACGCCAGGGACAGGCGATTGTTGCTAATGGGCTGCTTGTGGAGGAACTGTTGTCCCGCCTGGCCCCAGTCTTACATAACATCACAGACTTTCACGGACCTTTTATCCCCACTATTGAACAGACTGGACAAATTGGAGGTAGCAACAAGGGACTTGGCAAGCAAAATGGATACTTTTGTGTCATTTGTAGAAAAACATCCATCCTGTTATCCGCCAGTGCGCACCCCGCCTACTGATATTACGCCCCTTGCTACTCCCTTGTGTAACAGCGGTGCTCCACACGTTAATGCTCTCCCAAAGTCCAAGGGAGTTACGGTTCAATCCACAAAGTCAGGGTCTCGTGGTTCTAGTATCCCGGGAGATGGCGCATTTAGCGCCGTGCGGGCCCGTCAGGACCTAGGTCCTGAAGACGCCCCCTATACAGGGATGCAACTACCTGGGGTTTGCCAGCCTAGTGTGATTGATCTCCCTCCAGCATGTGCTCCCTATTCTGTGGTTTTGTCAGGGGTACCCGGCCTACCTGCTCACAAAGAGGAATCCACGGCTCAACTAATTAACAAAGTCTCTCACTGGTTGGACCTGCATTCCGGGTATTCCATCAGGGACCACAAGGATATTTTGATGGCACGGAGGGTGGGGTGGATAGGTCTATCCAGGAAATGCTTCGAGGGAGACTGTATTATAATTTCGGTACGGTACCCAGAGTTAGCACGTAAAATCCTGTCTGGTGCTTCTAAATCTTTTTCCCTAACCTCCTGCATTAAATTGCTCCCACTGGGCATTTTTTATAGACCACCACTGAGCAGACCGGGGGGGGGGAATTGCCTGCAAGGGTTGGGCCAGGCGAGGGAGGCCTGGGACGGTTGTTGCCCCTTGCAAATACTTTCGCGCCCCTTGATGACTTGAACGAGCTGGATTGACTCCAGGAGGACGATGAGCTGTGCATCCGTTTCCCTCGGCAGAGTGAATCCTCGAGACAGAGGGTAGAGAAGGTTTGCTCTCTATTAACATGTAGCCCGAAGGAGATCTTGGTTGTTCCATCACCCCATGTGTTCCCTGAGATTAGCCATATGCCCCAAGCGAGGCCCGAGTCACCACCTTTCCCATCCATCCCACCGGCCATTGTTAACCACACTACCGACAGAGATTTTAGTCTCGTATCCTGGAACGTGCCTGGGTTGTCTTTTAAGTTTTCTGATGACAGTTGGTTATTGTATGTCAGGTCTTATAAAATTATATGTTTACAGGAGACCAAGAATTTTTTCTTTTTGGATTGGTATAAGAAGATCTTTTGTCCCGCGTCAAACTCAACAATGGGTCGAGCCAGTGGAGGTCTTATTATATTTGTGGCTTTAGAATTTTGTAAAGATTTAAAGATCTTGAAATGGAATTCTCAGGTATTCCATGGCATAGAACTGCATATGGGGAGAGCACTCACCTTTGTGATTATTAACTTTTATAATGCCAAGAAGGGCGAGGGGGGACCCACCAATCTGAATGCTTTAAACTGTGCGATTGATGATCTAAAGGAGGATGGTTGTGGGCATATGAACTTCATTCTAGTGGGTGACTTCAACTGTCATTTGTGTCCATCTCTTGTGAAGAATCAGTTGAATGTTCAGCCATGCCTACTTTCGGAGGATCTTCACATGGAACACACACTGGAAGGGAAGGTTTTAAATAACTTGCTACTGACTCATAATCTGGTGAACTCCCTAGACCTTTGGCACCCCAGGCCTATTTCTCAATTGACCCCGTCCTATAAAGGAAGGGGTGCGGCAACAATTATAGATTTTATATTTGTGACAGCATCATTGGGGGTGGCCCCCGGATCATTTAACAGAGGACAGTGCCTTTAGCGACCACAACCCATTGACATTAGTACTGACAGGACTGGGTCATACCATTTTAGGTCCCTGTAAGCCGCAGATACCCCTAACCCCCACTGATCAGGGCAGGCGCCCTAGATGGGCGAGCATAGATGCAAAGGCTTTCAACCACAGCCTTTTCTCTTCATGCCAGAATGAGATAGGTGCTTGCCTGAATCCTAGCACCCCGAGCGAGGAGATTTTAAGCTCGTTCTCCTCCATTGCCCAGAGAGTTTCTGGTCTTTTAACTATGCAGGCTGGGGGGCGGGCTCAGGTTGTCCCCTCATGGTTTGACCACAAGTGCTCGCAGGCCTTAAGGAGGTTAAAAGTAGCCCTGAAACAGGTGCCACGGGAGAAAGCTAGAGTCTCTTTCCGCCGTCGCCTGTATAAAGAATCGACAAGAGAGCGCAGGCGTCATCTCCAAAAGCAGGCATGGGAGGACCTAGCTAAAGCAAGCGAACTGAGGGATTCTTCCTTATTTTGGAAAATTATTAATAGTCCCTGTTTCACAGAAGCATCAACCCCGACAGTATGTCACCACATTACACCAGATCAATGGGTGTCCCATTATGAAAAAGTTTACAGTGAAGCCTGCACTAGTGAGAGTAGTGTAGACATCCTCCTTTGCGTGGCGGCTCCCCCGATTAGTTTCTCCTTGGAAGAGGTAACCCTAAGCATTGAGCCTTTGGCCCCAAACAAGGCCCCAGGCCCTGACGGTATTCCCCCGGATCTCTTTCGTGACAACCCAGAGGTCTGGGCCCCCCTACTAACCCAAGTCCTAAACGCAGCAGTCTTGAAAGGGACATTGCCCTCCTGGTCCACCGCCACGATAGTGCTAATTTTAAAAAAAGGAGACAAGGATAAGCTGTAATCTTACCGCCCAATTTCCCTTATTGATGTTGCAGTTAAGGTTCTGGGCAGGGTACTTCTATCTAGATTGTCTAGGTGGGCCACAGATAACCAGATATTATCAGAAGTCCAATATGGTTTTCGCGAAGGCCTATCAACAGTGGATCAATGTCTTAATCTGTATCTTTTGATTTCCAAGTATACCGTGGCCCAATCGGGCGCCATGTATTTGGCCTTTATGGACCTTACGTCCGCATTCGATCGGGTAGACCGGTCTAAGTTATGGGACATCTTAACCTCACTGGGAGTGGATCCTCGCATCGTACATCTACTTACATCACTCCATGCCCACACATCGGCGGCAGTGAGAGTCTCACACGAGGGAGATCTTACCAAACACTTCAACTGTACACGGGGGGTGCGTCAAGGGTGCATCTTAGCTCCTTTTTTATTCTCGGTTTATATCAACGGCCTCGAGGCGGCACTCCTGGCCCTTCAGTCAGACTCCCCTAGAGTAGATAGGAGAGAGTTGTCATGCCTACTCTATGCGGACGACGCAGTGTTCATGGTCCGCACGGGCCGGGGCCTGCAGGTCCTAATAGACGGTTTTGTGGCATTTATGGACGGGCTGGACCTGTCGGTGAATTATACCAAGTCGTATGTACTAGTGGTGGGCCCACGGGGGATCCGGTCAAAAAGCTTTAAAGCCGGGAATCATACCCTTGGTAAGGTCCCGGCTTTCCCCTATCTGGGAATGTTATTTGATGACAAGCTAAAGTGGGAAGCCCTCTTAGAAGGGAAGCTGACTGAGCTGAATAAATCCATGGGAGCCATTACTAGTTTTGCGAGTAGATTGGATTCATGGGCACCGGAGGCTATTTTAAAACTCTATAAATCCAAAGCTATCTCAAGAGTAGTATATGGTAGTGAAACCTGGGGGTATGTGCCCCCACACAGGTTACAGGTGGCGGAAAATAAATTCCTGCGACGGATTTTACGAGTCCCCCAAGGCACGCCAGTTTGGACTGTACATGAAGAGCTAGGGGTTGGTTTCCTGGTGGACCAAGTGGCAATTAAACCCCTGGTGTGCTGGATAAAGATTTGGACCTCCGATCATCAGCATTTAAATCGCATGATTGTATCGGACTGTTTGAAATTGGAGCATGGTAACAAAATACCTTGGATACATTATGTAAAGGAGTCTTTTCAGGCTATGGGTAGGCCAGACATTTTCATTGCACACGACACTTTAAGCAAGGTGGACGTTAAAATCATAAAAGACTTACACCACAAATTTTTAACTGCGAACCGTGAAATTCTTGAGCTCAACAAACCCTCAGTTAGGGCATATGCAATGTTAAAATCGGTTCCGGGCATTGAACCGTACCTCCTGGCCTTAACTAATGCTCACGACAGATTTTTAATCACGCGTTTTAGATTCAATCAGCTCCACCACATTTTAGCATCCCCGGTGGGTTTCTTTCCCTCACCAGATCTTCGAGGTCCCTGTGGCTGCGATCTTCGATCTCCTCAGGACACGTTACATTTTATTCTATTGTGTAAATATTTTTCTCTCCCCAGAAAACGTTTTCTCCGGCTCCTGTTAAAATGCTTGATGTTCAGGCATGCTACAGTGGCCCTTTTGCATTTACAGCTGTTACCTAACCCTTTTACACTCTGTGCAGTGCTAAGTTTCTTGCGGGCCGCTTATAAATCTAGATTATCTAGAGTCGATTGATTCTGTGCTGCTGGTTTTATCCAGGTGTATTGTTTTAAATTTTACTGTATTTTTGTGAACTGTGTGCATATTTATTATATGATGTACTGTATCTTTTATGGTTGCTTTGCATCCGAATAAAGGAAATATATATATATATATATATATATATATATATATATATGAACGCCACATCCGATTCCTCACACAAAGACCGGACACCGACACAGGGAGATTTCAGGAAATAAAACTTTTATTCCTCCATTACGCTGCGACGCGTTTCGGCATTCACTGCCTTGATCACACCAATGAATGCCGAAACGCGTCGCAGCGTAATGGAGGAATAAAAGTTTTATTTCCTGAAATCTCCCCGTGTCCGGTCTTTGAGGAATCGGATGTGGCGTTCGTGTTTAGCCGCTGTTGGCTGGATAAGCGGCAACGCCGACACAACCTCGGTTTGGAGCTTCGATCGGCTATCCAGCGGAGTTGGAGATATATATATATATATATAAGAAATAAGAGCCGTCTTGCACACCCAAAGAAATCGAGGGAGAACAACCCAGGATAGTGGTCACCGGGTGAATTGTTTGTGAATTAACAACGTTAGGGACTCATGGGTCACATATGATTTAGGGGCAGGGTAATGCTTGCTATATAGTAAGACTCACACTATATAAAACAAAAAGAAACGGTTGGTTTGCCCCCTCCCCCTTGTGAACAGCTACACTGATGCTGAAACATTGAATACTGAACACACAAGGCTGCTAAGGTAAAATTTGAAATATATCAGAGACCCTAATGGAGTCTATCCTGATAAATGCCAGCCAAGGCATGGCAAGAAGCTGATGTCACAACTTAATGGGTTTGGGATATCCAGGTTTAAACCAACACATTTCAGGATTATAAACACGAGTTATTTCACTGCTGAAACATCACACAGATTTTTGCCAAATAGGTTACTGTGCGGCCCTAGGCGTATATTGTATTGTATTGTAATTGCATTTATATAGCGCTTACTACCCCTGACGAGGCGTCAAAGCGCTTTTTCGGCGAGTAGCATGCTACTCCGGAACCCATAAAGGATTAGTGTTGAATAAGTATAGTGAAATATGAAAGTAATTTGAGTGGTGGATAGGTTAGGCAGTTAATTGGATTCAGAAGCATAGCGATATTGGGCTCCCCAGACTTCCACTCGATATGAAGGGCGTGCTCTGAGTGACAAGTATTGTTGGCTGACATGACAAGGCCTATATTAGCATCCGCAGGGGGTCCGAGCGTGCAGACCTCTAAAATATGCTCATTAGGTAGTATTCTGCACATAAAAAGGGAGTGAGCAGGGGAAGACTGAACCAGAAAATTATCCTAAGAAGATCATAAACAGAATAGTAGTGTAGGAAAAAAGGGGATACTTCTACAGTCCATCATCCAGTAGGTATGAAAGAGCAGGGTTAGTGTGTTATCTCCACGGAGCAGCAGGAGTTAAAGGTAACCTGCTGTTGTGGCTGTGAATGCAGGCAGCCAACTAGGGTCTGTCTTTCCGAAAAGGGACCAATGTCAGGATATTCGGGACAGTTCATCGCGTGCGCCAAGTCTCGAGGCCTGGGTCCTGCATATTATTTACTAGCAACGTTTCCATTTCAGACATTTCGTCCAACAGTGTATAATGTGCTGAAACTAGTCTCCATGTAGAACGTCGTGGCTGTTCTCGTTTTAAAAGGTAGACTTTCTGCTGGAGAGATGTGATTTCAAGTGCGCTGTTGGTTATCTCATCTTCAGGGACAGGACATATTTTATTAAATCTATCCACCTTACAGGGAAAAATCTAGGTGGAGCCTGTGTTGATTCAAGAAATATAGAGGTTAGCCAACCCCCTTCTTGCAAGTTACATTCTGATGCATCTGCAACAATATCCTTTCCAAAGCCACGGCGCTAACAGATAAGATTGTGTAAAGGCAGCCTGTTCTCTATACTGTGAGCATTCGCGTGGCATCATACTGCAAGACTGCTCTTGTTGACTCTCGTGTCATGATTAACTAGAAAATTGCAAAGGGAAACATTTTTATCACACTTTTATTATTTGCTTAAAAATAACCATTTCTCTAACACAAAACATAGACAGTACCAGCAATCACACGACATGTGTCTTCATCCGAAGTAACCATAATACTCAATTAATTGATTACATGAGTACTTTTATTGCACAGTGACGTGGTATAAAAATCCGTAACCGTAGGTAACCGTAAAATATGGAAAATGTTTCTGAGTTCCCTGTGAAACAGGGGCTTCGTCATCATATTGTCAGTCCCCAAATGACTCTGCAGAGCTTTACCGTTTTCAGAACTGCAAGGATTATGCAGCACATAGAACCAAATTATGAGACAAAATCATCTAAACTATGCAGCACATTCTGTGGCGTGGCACATTATGGGCCTGATTATGATGTCGGGCGGAAAGCCATCCGACAGCTCGTCGGAGGCTTTCCGCCCAACATTATAGGTTTCCGTCCGACCGCCGTATTACGATACTGGCGGTCGAAGGGAAACCCGCTGGGGAATTCTCCTCCGCTTAGTCGGAAAGACAGATAATCCCCAAATGGCAGTGGTACCTGCTCAGGCACGGCTGTTGAGATTATGATGTCCGTTTCCCACAGTCTTTCCATGCCGGCCTTTCCGACATGGAAAGGCTGTCGGAAAGTGACTTTGGGGGCCCCTAGCAAGGCCCCCTTTCCCCCTGGCCCTCCGCTATGGGGTCTCCCCCTAAACATCCATGCACCATGTGGCAGGGATGTTTTAAAGGTGTTTATTTTCTATTGAGGCTGGTGCTGCAACCCACAGCACAAGCCTCAATAGAAAATATGCACTTTCGGACCACCGTGAAGGCGGTCGCATCATAATTGTGGTTGCAGGACCGCCGACTTCTTGTCAGGCGGACTGTTTCCGCTACGATGTCGGTCGGACGCTCGTACGACTGACATTGTAATTACGGCCTATGTGGTAAATTCAGTAAACCGGAGATATAGGACAAATGCTACAGCAACAGAATTGTTGCAATCCACTGGCCCTCGCCATTGTCCACTGTTTTATCAAAAACTTATCCATGAAAGCCAACAACACCTAAACATTCTCATTCCGATCAGTTCCCATTGTTAGCTAAACATAGAAGGGCAGCAGTTACTTAGGAGATTCATGAAATACATACAATGTACCTAGTATGAAAACTTGTGTCCAGCTGTATGCATATATTGTAGTGTAGCTAAACTCAGAAGAAAACCACCTTCTCAAGCTAACTACCCCCAAAATAAATGTGACATTAAAAAATACATAATGGGTAATGCGTATTATAGCCCTGTGTACCATCTTGGGGTTTGATGACATTTATGGTTTAAATTTGTTTTATTGTCATGTTACATATCTTTAGTTTGAAAATCAGCATAAGAATATCGATTGAGACATGACATTTCCATAACGCAAAGGAAACAAATAACTCCCCCCCTCTAAAGCCCCCCAAACTAACCCCCCCCCCAGGTACCAATTGCCCTGTGTCTAGCAATGACTCTGTACCTATGTCTATGTGGAGGCCCATCATTGTGTGGCGTCACCCTGTCCAGCATGAGATGACTCTAAGCCTCAATATACGCAAATAATGGGGGCAATTCAGTTCACGGAATTCCTAGGAGAGTAGCAATATAAGCCTGCGCCATGTTGTGTGAAAAGTGTCCCCCCCGACTGGAAAGGGTAAGTCTCTCCATCCCTGGGACCCCCCACAAGCGGTACAGCCATTTCAGATGTGTCGGTATAGTGGTGGATCCCCAGAGTGAGAGAATAGTCTGATGTGCAGCCCCCAGCGCTATGCTTATTTGACGACCTCTGTGGGATGTTAGGGGATTAGGGAGGCCCAGCAGGATGTAGGACAGGAACCTTGGGAGTTGTGTTGAGAAGTGGGTATCGATGTCATTTAACACCAAATCCCAGAACGGTGCTATTTTTGTGCACTCCCAAAGGATGTGGGTAAGCGTGCCTTTGCCCCAGCATTGCCTCCAGCATGTGTCACTATGGCTTGGGTACCCCCTATGCAACCGCACAGGGGTGAGATACCAATATGAGGTAATCTTCAGAGCCGTCTCCAAGCTCGCTATGTTGTAGGTCGTGTGTCGTGCTCTATGGTATATATCTTTCCAGTCTTTCGCGGAGAGCTGCCGCCCCAATTCCACTTCCCATCGACGTTGGGCTAGGCTTTTGTTTGTCTTGCGTGTGTCGCAGAAGAACATATAGTTCAGATAGAAGACGTTTATCAGATTGTTTGCTCACCAGCCACTTCTCGAAGGGGGTCAGTGTCCGCTCGACTGCACTCCTCATGGTTGAGTGTAACAGCTAGTGCCTTATCTGGGAGTATCTAAAGCGTCCGCCTCAGGGAGGGTGTAGTCTTTCTTAAGGACATCGAAGGGTATTGGGCCATCTGTGTCAAAGAAGTGACCGGCCGCCCTGCATGCAGCCTCCCTCCAAGCCCGGAAAGCAAGTCCAGTCCCAGGGGCGAAGGCCAGGTTATCAACAATCGATGTCAGGGGAGATGGGAAGGTGGCTAATTGCCCTCTGCGTGCACAGCCATCCCAGACCCTCATGAGAGAGTTTGTGACTGGAGAGATATATAAGCTGGGTGCTCGGTGGCGGCGTTGTAAAAATGGGACCTTCTCCAAAAAGGTACCAGCTATTGCCCTATCCATAAATAGCCAGTGTTTGCGGACTCTGGTCTAGACCACTCGACTAGGTATCGTAGCTGGGCCACCTGAAAATATCTAAGGAGGCAAGGTATCCCAAGTCCCCCGTTTGCCGCCAGGAGCCAACTGCGCTCCTTACTCATCCTCGGTCTATTATCCACCCATACGAAACGGTGGAAAGCAGCCGGCTGTGTCGGTATTGCCCCCGATGGGGGAGTCAGTGATAGAGTCTGGAAGTAGAAAAGTATTCTAGGTAAGGTGGTCATTTTTAGGGCTGCAATGCGACCCATCAGGGACAGTGGGTAGCACTTCCATTGCTCCAGTTCTGTACACGCCTTCTTTGTCAGTTCTCGGTAATTGAGATCATTCAGGGTTCCAGTGTGGAGCATAGCTGGACTCCCAGATATGAGAGGGACCTGGTCGACCACTCCACTGCATACGTACATTGCAGACTTTCCACCACGGCCTGAGGGACTGTGATATTGAGGGCCTGGGACTTCTGGACATTCATGCGAAATCCAGAGGCCGCACCGAAAATCTCCATTTCTCTCAGGAAGTGGTGAAGGCTCTTTTGGGGATCCTCAAGCATGACCATGATATCATCCGCGTATAAACTAATTCAATGCTCTTCCCCTCCCAGAGAAATCCCTGTAATATCTGGGTGATCTCTCACCCGTTGCGCAAAGTGCTCCATGTAAAGGGCGAATAGGAGGGGAGAGAGGGGGCACCCCTGCCTAGTGCCTCGTTGTATGGAAAATGTGTCTGAACCATGTCCGTTCACCCTCACCCTTGATGTCGGGGATCTATAGCCACTAAGAACCCAAGCTCGGAATCGCTCTCCCATCCCAAAGTGTTCCAGTGTCGAATCTAAAACTCGCCAATGGACCCGATCAAACGCCTTCTCGGCGTCGACCGAGAGCAACATGCTGGCACCCCCCCTTATGGCACGCTTTATCAATGATGTGAAGCAGCCGCTTGGTATTATCCGTGCACTGCCTCTGCGGTATAAACCCGGCTTGATCAGGGCCTATCAATCCTTGCATAAAGGGATTCAGGCGGGCCGCCAGGATGCTCGTAAAGAGCTTGGCATCCGCGTTCAGGAGCGAGATAGGGCAGTAGTTAGCACAGTGGCACCTGTCTTTCCCCGGTTTGGGAATGACAACTATTTCCGCTTCTTGCATTGAGGGGGGTAGACTGCCCGTGTATGCAATATCGTTGAATAGCCGGGTGAGGACTGGAGCTAGGTCAGAGCAGAAGGCTTTATAGAACCCTGCCAAGTAACCGTCTGGTACTAGGGATTTCAGAGATTTCTGCCTGGAGATAGCGGAGATGACCTCCTCAATGCGAATGGGTGCCTCTAAAGAGGCTGCCTGGGATTCCATAAAACGGGTAGTCGCCGCTTGGCGAAGATAATGAGAAGGAGCGTCGGGCGAAGGTGACTGCCTGGTATAAAGCGTTGCGTAGAAGTCTCTAAAGCGCGCCGCAATTTGGCTATCACCTTTTATCTCTTCATCCTCTCCATTGAGGAGAACGTCCACTCTAGCAGATTGTCTCTGGGCACGAAGTCTGGCCGCTAGCAGCCTTCCGCATTTGTTCCCATTGACATAGAAGGAATGTTTTAGTCTGAGAAGCGAGTATTACGCCCTGTCCAAATCCAGGCTAGCCAAACGTTTCCGCGCAGTTTCCAACTGGCGCCAAATTCTGGGATCCCCCAGACGTTGGTGCATGTGCTCTAGTTCTCTGACCTGCTCCTGAAGCTCCGCTCGCTTAACCTTACCCACGAATAACCGCTTTTAGAGCGTCCCACAGAATGGATGTAGAGACGTCCGGGGTATCGTTAAGCTGTAGATAGTCGCGTATGGCCGACGGAATCTGCGTTACCACCTAAGGTCTTTGTAAGATCGTCTCCAGAAGCAGCCATCTATGCCTAGAATCTCCCCGAGTAGGGTGCCGGAGCTCCAGAATTAAAGCCAAGTGGTCCGAGAGAGATCGAGGCTCGATCTCTACTGAGTGCGTTAATGGAAGTATCTCTCGGGTTCCTAGAAAATAATCTAGACGGCATATGTCTTATGAGCATGCGAAAAGAAGGTGTAGTCCCTTGTTTGAGGGTGTAGGTATCTCCATAGGTCAGTCAGCCCCATCTCCCCCAACCAGTCCAGCCCCTCTCCAGCTAGAGCCCCAGACCCTCCCCCACTGGCGCCCGAGCGGTCCAGATCGTTGTTGAAGCTTACATTAAAGTCCCCTCCAATTAAAACCAGCTGTTTCTGGGGTACGAGGGACTCCTCTATAGCAGCCCTGATGAAATGCTCCTGCCCTTCATTGGATGCGTACAATGAACCCAGGGTAAGGGCCCGGGCCCCCAGCTGCACTTGGTACACCAAAAGGCAGCCCTTAAGCTCCACAAGTTTCGGTCCCACTGTTCCCGAAAACTTGCACGCGAGAAGTAATGCCACCCCTCCAGTTTTGCGCCCAGAGGAGGAGAAAAACTGGTGTGGAAACGCCTTGGTCTTAAGCCTGTATGTGTCTTTTGCTAAAAGGTGGGTCTCCTGGAGGAGATAAATATCGACCCCAGTGTGCTCTAGATAAGAAAGAATGGCTTTCCTTTTGACAGGGTTGTTCAAACCCTTCACATCCAAAGACAGTATCTTCAAAGTTTCAGCAGCCATCGTCATATAGGTGTAGGCTCATGTGATGCGTCTCTCGGTTGTTCTTGTGTCTGAGAAGGGGTGTTTCTTTGCGTGTTGGGCCCTTACCTCGCAATAAAATATATACAGTTGTTACAGAGTCAGCTAGATCTAAAGTCCTTGGTGATCCCATGCAATGGTACCTAGTAACTAACAACAATGGAACAAAAACACAAAAGAGCTGCAAAGTCTCTGGAGTGGGCGGAGATATAAAGTCAGCTTCAGCGCCCGCCATCTCCGGAGTAAGGAAAAGAATGGGATCCATGGTGGCCAGTGGCATTCAGCAGGCCTCCCCCCCACCCCTCCCAAGCCAGCCTCGACAGCTACTGTAGCGCGTGATCCCGGGTCAATGCGTGTCTTCAGTCTCGTTGCCATTCTGGTCTTGTGGCAGATCTCCAGCCAGGCTCTTCAGGACAGCTTTCCGCTCTTGGGCTACTGTGGCTGGATCCGGCTTGGCCAGGCCCTTGCCCCTCGTCCTCCTCCTCCGTCTTGGATACCTACTAGGCCCAATGTCCGGTTTTATGTTGCTTCCAGTGGCTCCCTCCATTGTATCGATATGGAGGAGGTCACAGGCTGCCTGGAAGGAGCGCAACTGATGTGTCTTCCCTTCCCAGCTAAAAATTAACCAGAAGGGGTGACCCCAGGAGTATGAGACGTTATGCTCTCATAGGAAAGCCACCACCGGGCGGAACTCCCTCCTCTTCTGCAGCGTGATGGGCGAGAGGTCTTGGAAGAGTTGGAGGGAGTGGCCACGGAAGTGCCCCAGGGCAGAGTCTCTCGCTTTCCGGAGAATGCGCTCCTTCAGTGGGAAACTAAGGGCACACGCCAGGATGTCTAGTGGAGGCATGTGTGAAGCTCTGGGTAGACTTGTCCGATGGACCCTCTCTATCTTGATGTCTGAGGCCTACACGTCTCCCAGAAGTTGTGCAAAGAGCTCTGTCACATATTCCTTCACGTTCCCCACATCGGCAGCCGCCGGGGCGTTCCGGATCCGGATGTTATTGTGTCTAGACCTGGTCTCTAGATCCTCGGCATGTGACTGAAGGTCTATTTGTTGGTCCGTGAGTCGAATGAGTTCCTGTCTAAGCTGTTCAAATTCTTCATCTCTAGTAATCTCGTGGTTCTCAAGAGCATCCACCCGGTCTCCCAGTTCCGACACCTCTTTCCTGACTCCTTGCAGGTCTTGGGCCAGGTCTTTTTTGATAGACTGTAGGTCCTCTCTCAGAGTTGAGAAGAGTGTATCCATGTGTGACCTGGTCACCGATGCATCACCTCCTTCTTTCTCAGGCCGAAGCAATTGATCCTCCAGGGACCTTGATGGCTCCGCGGCATGTAGGGTAGGTTGTTTAGTAAGCATGTCTTTCACGGATCGCTCTTTCTTGGCCCATATCATAGCCATGTTTGTTCCTGTAAACATAAGGGCCCGGGGCAGCCTCCGCACTGGACCCGCGTAGGTCTTTGCAGCTATCGAAGTGGCTGTGCTTCTGCAGAAAAGTAAGCCCCACCGTTGGCAAAGCCAGGAAGGCACAGTCGCTACCAGATCAAGCCCCAGGCGTAGGGCAGCAGGGTCACACCATTACTCACCTGGTTGCAGCCCACAGTCTACCCTGCAGTGAGGGACCCTTGGCTATAAGATCTCAGATACTCGCTTCGGTGCTCCTCTATGGCCAGTTTTAGTCACGGTGCCCCATTTCAGGGAATTAGCCCAGCTCTTCAGCTTTGCCGGTGGCGCCAAAAGGTCTCCCAGGGTGGAGGCCTCCCCAAAGTCTCAGTAGTCTACAGGCCTGCTGGGTATGACTCGCGGCATATAGGGCAATGTACTCCTCCGCTCCTCCCTAGCCATCCAGGAGAGCTCTCCCAAGCCCCTCATGCGTCCTCCGGGGGGGCCTATCAGGTGCAATCGATGGTCTCCCTTACCAGAAGGTAGCGCTTCAGCACACAGCCACCTACATGCCAGTCGAGAGGCCCAACCACCTCAGGGTCGCCCTTAACACTTGTGAGGAGGGGGGAGGATGGAGGACCCCTCTCTCGATCACTGCGGATGCCTCAACTGCTTCTCCCCGCCGCTGCTTCTCTTGCAGGGTTTAAGCAGGCAGACACGTCGACCCCCGCGCTCAGCAGGCCTCAAGAAGTCCCCCCGGGCCCAACTCGGCTGGCTCACGCGCCTCAGGCATTCTCCCACTCTCGTCGTCCGGGCGGATCTCTCTGCTCTGGATGATTAAGGCCTGAGGGGGTCTAGGGGCCCCAATCCGCCCTTGTCTCGCTCGTGCTTTGCGTAGGCCGTCTATGCCCAGGCGCCTCTCGCCGCTAACCTCAGCCTCCTTCCTCTGCCTCAGGGGGCCTCGTGGTATGGCCGTCGCTGTTGTTGGGCCCGCTCCTCCGTCCCCTCTCTTTCACCTTGCTTTCTTCCATCCGGGCAGACCCCCCCAGGCTCCGGGGTCCAGGTCTCTGGGGAATAGGCACCCCCCTGGCCACGTCTGACTCACGAGGCCTCCAGTGCACGCCGGGCCTCTGTGGCCTAACCTCTCGCCTCGCGGGCCTCCGCAGCCTCTATCAAGTGCGAGTGCTCTGCGCCCGACACTGCAGTCTCTGCTCCGGGGCCCTCCCGGCTCCTCTCTCCTCTCTGCTCTCCGGTGCTGCCCTCAGATGGTCGTGGCCCCTCTCCGCTTCCGGCCAGGCGCCGCCCTCACTGTCTCCGGGGAAATGCCTGTTCAGACACCGTTCCGCAGTGGCCAGGCACCACGGGATATGGCGATTAGGTTGAGGCCGGAGCAGAGGGAGCGATTTCGAGTCCGCTCACTCTGCCATCTTGGCCACGCCCCATTCAATGACATTTAGAAACCACTCAGCGTTTCGCCTTGTGCTTTATGATCTCACCAGAACTTTTCAATGGCAATTACAGACCCTATTACATAGTTACCAGTTATGTATTCTTTGTGTGCGAGTGTGTGTATATAAGGGATAAAGTACTCTCTGCTGTACATTATTAGGATATTGAAAGTCACAGAGGAGTTCCATAACCATTTAGAGGTAAGAGGCTGAAGGCAGAGTTCCTTTATAAGGTTATGGAACTCTGAAGAGACTTGCAATATCCATAGCATGTATGTCAGGGGGTACTTTATCCCATATAATACATGGTTACACATCACCTTTTTCAAAAATCACTTAAAACTTTGGTGCAGAGCTCTTTTATATGAAAAGTGGACATATTTGCAAACATGAAGAATACAAATAAAACCTCTACTGCAAAATTAAGCAAATTAAAAACCTTTTAGATGACTTACGAATATGACACCATTATGGTACAGCGACATGCTTCATGAGGTGGGCGGACTACGGGGTTTCTCAAAATGGAAGCTGTTGGGGATAGAACACCTGGCAGATATGTGGCATGATCAGGCCAACATAACATTTGAAATCCTAAGCCAGGAATTTGAGCTGCAAGAAAACAGAAAGGTACAGATATCTCGAGTTTTGGTATGCCCTCAAACGACATGTATGAGAGGAGGAGCAATTGTTGGAGGCCTATCCTCTGGAGGACCGCCTCCTAACCGAACATATCCCCAATAAGAAGATATCCATCATATCTCAAAAATTGGCAAATAACACACCCGATCCGTTGGTGGCATTGCGGGAGGCCTGGGTGGCGGATCTCAGTGACTTAAACGAGGATGACTGTCAGGAGGCCATTCAAAGCCCCGCAAGGTGGCCATATGAGCTAGATTTAGCCTGGTCCAGCTACGAATTCTTCATCGCTCCTATTATTCAAGGACCAGGCTAGCGAAAAATGGGAGGTTCCCCATGTCAACGTGTCTGCGGGGATGTGGTGGGGAGGGTACGTTCTCTGGGACTGCCCAGAAATACAGGCATACTGGAGAGCGGTCACACAGGTTGTCTCGGATATACACACCCCACAAAAATCAAGGGTTAAAGTGTCATTATAGTTAGGTGAAAATGTCAGTTTAAAGGAAACATTCTAAACAAAACAACAACAAAAAATGAAATTCATCAGTTATAGGTATTTCCAGTCACTATAGCTCGTGTCCCACCATGCACAGTACTGTCATCAATGATGTCATTTCTGATGTCATCAGTGATATCGAAGATGAGATAGAACATGTCATGAGTGATGTAATATATGAGGTCATAAGCAGTGCATGCCTTGATCATGTGGTCTATTTCCCGGGAAGTCTTTTAATTGTGTTGAGTCTATTACGATTTGTTTGAAAGCACTTCTGCACTGTGTGTGTGGTTTTTTAATAAATCTTTTTATTAAGCAGTTGTTCAGTTGACAGCTATTCAGAACAAATGCAATGTGCATACAGTAGCCTCTCTGCATATACAACAAGTATCATATGACATACCCTCTCAAATGAATCCAATAAGAAGCAGCCCTGAATCCTCCCTCCAATACCCCCCATCACCCTCTTTAAGAGTACCTATTTTCTTTAAGAGTACCTATTATGAGTCCCTGTAGCGTATCAAGCTACCCAAATCTTGTCGACTTTATGGGGGCATCCCATAACTTGGTATATTTCGCGTTCCGCTAGTTGACACCAATCAAGGTCTTTTTTCCATTCCTGAACAGTCAGGGGTCTACCTGCCCCACACAATCTGGCTAGGTTTCGCTTTGCAACCCCGCACCAATGTAAGCCACTGAGCTGGCTATTTGGGCCATATCACTTCCCCGGTGATTCCTAGAATCAACCACCTGGCATCTATCAGGACGTCCAACCCAGTGACCGAGGCCATCACCGCTGTGATCCCCTCCAGTAGTGTTGAACCACTGGCCATTCCGAAAGCATATGATAGAAGGATTAGTTACTTACCTGTAATCCTAGTTCTCTTCCAGGGGTATACTCATCAAAGTCATAAGCACTGAATTATCCCCGCCCATCTGCGGGATCCCGGAGCATATAGAAATATACATATATATATGAGTATGTTGGGGGATCACAAGTGCATAGCACTTCCGCGACATACATATATACATGTATATAAATACATAAATATGCAGCCTAACAAATTCCAATAAGGCAAAATGCCAAAATTACAAAGGTTTTCCCTGTACAGACAATCTCCTATATACACTCTGTAATAGAGAACATACACTGTAATAGTGTTATGCAAGAAAAACCTTTATTTTCAGAAAAGAAAACATGTAATAGCAGGCAGTTGGCCCATAGGCTGCATAGCTGAATAAATATCACCGTACAGTAAAACACTGGCACCTTGCCTTTAAGGCTTCCAAGAACTTGGACACTTTGCCTTTAAGGCCTCCAGGAGACCCTCTGCTCCCATCATGCACCACAGGTGACAGTTAGGTCAGTTCTTTTTGCACGGTGTACTAACTTTTAACAATTACTAAAAAATGCTCGTCCGGGGAGGCGGGAGGGTTGCTTATGACTTTGATGAGTATACCCCTGGAAGAGAACTAGGATTACAGGTAAGTAACTAATCCTTCTCTTCCAGGGGATACTCATCAATAGTCATAAGCACTGAATAGAGTAGCAAGCCCATACCCACTACCTCGCGGACGAGCAAATAGTATTAAAAAACAGATCATCTTAACATGACATTAAGCAAATAAATTCCTCAGTGAGGCTTGTCCCACTTGGGCATCCTCCTGAGCATCTGAATCTAAACAGTAATGGCGAGAGAAAGTATGAACAGACCGCCATGTAGCTGCTTTGCAGATTTCTGCTATAGGGACGTTCCTGAGGAGGGCCGTAGTAGAGGCCTTTCCTCTGGTTGAATGCGCTTTAGGCCTTCCCTGAAGAGACTTATTAGCTAATTGATAGGCTAGAGATATGCAGGAGACTATCCATCTTGAAATAGACCTTTTAGAGGATGCCAATCCTGTATTAATGGGGCCGTAGTTGACAAACAAGCGGTCCGTCTTTCTTATTACCTTGGTCTTATCCAGATAAAACTTCAACACCCTCTTAAGGTCTAACGAGTGTAAGGCCCTTTCAGGAGGTGTAGAAGGATTAGAGAAGAAGGTAGGCAAAGTGATAACCTGATTAATGTGGAAATCTGAAACCACTTTTGGCAGAAAACTTGGATGAGTTCTGAGAACTACCCTATTTGAGTGAAAAACAGTGTAGGGTTCCTTACAACATAATGCTTGTATCTCGCTGACTCTACGAGCCGACGTGATAGCAACCAAAAAAGCCACTTTCCAAGACAAGTGCTGCAAAGAGGACTTGTGTATTGGTTCAAAAGGTGCGCCCATCAGTTTGGTAAGGACCACATTGAGCTCCCAAGGAGGAGAAGGGGCTCGTACTGGTGGGTATACCTTTTTAACCCTTCAAGAAAATCTTTCACCACTGGCATTTTGAAAAAAGAAACCTGTGAAGGTGATTTTCTATATGCCGTTATTGCTGCTAAGTGTACCTTGATAGATGTAAACTGCAGGCCCGACTTAGCCAGGTGTAAGAGATACGGCAAAATGACCTGTTCCTGCCCTCTAACTGGGTCATGACCATTATTCAAACACCATAAGTAAAAACGTTTCCACTTGAAAGCGTAGGAAACCCTGGTAGAAGGTCTTTTAGCTTCCTTAAGTATGTTCATACAGTCCGCTGGCAAGTCTAAGTGACCATACTGCAAGACTTCAGGAGCCATGCTGTCAGCCTGAGGGAAGGAAGGTTGGGGTGAAACACTCTCCCCTGGCTCTTGGATAGTAGGTCCGGACGACAAGGCAATCTCTGTTGCGGAACTTCGGAAAGTTGTAGAAGATCCGGATACCACCACTGGCGTGGCCACTCCGGGAGCGATCAGAATCATCCTGGTGTTGGACTTGTAGAACTTCGTGATCACTGCTGGAATGAGAGGCAGTGGAGGAAAAGCGTAGAGTAAGCTCTGAGACCATTTTATCAACAGAGCATTCCCGCTTGAACCTGGTTGGTGATACCTGGACGCGTAGACGGGGCATTTGGCGTTTGTTGCATCTGCGAACAAGTCTATGTCCGGCACACCCCATCTTTGAAAGATATCCTGAGCCACTTCGGTGTTTAGCACCCAGTCGTGCGCTTCTACGAACTCTCTGCTTAGGAAGTCCGCCTGTACATTTAGGACGCCCGGCACATGGACAGCCGTGATGGTGAGATGCCGTGCCAGAAGCCACTTCCAAATGGCTTGTGCCTCCTGAGACAGAATTCTGGACCTGGTGCCTCCCTGCTTGTTCAGATAAAACATCGTCGTGGTGTTGTCTGTCTGAATCAAGAGGGAGTTGGACTGAAGAGAAGGAAAAAAGGATTTTAGGGCTAGTTGGACAGCCCTCAACTCCAGAAAATTGATATGGTATCCCTTTTCTTTGTCCGACCATAGCCCTTGCACTTGAAGGTGATTCATATGAGAGCCCCAACCTTGCAGGGAGGCGTCTGTCACTATAGTTTGAGTCGGAGTCTCTTGATGGAAGGGAACACCTTTCATTAGATGTGATCGCCTTGTCCACCACACAATGGAGTCCCTGGCAGACTGGGGCAGAGTGATCCGATCCTCCCAGCTGCCCGAAGCTTGCACCCACTGGTCCTCCAGAGCTTGCTGCAGGGGACGCATGTGCAATCTGGCATTGGGAACTATGAAGATGCAGGAAGCCATCGAACCCAGGAGAGAGGACACTTGTCGGACTGTTGGGTGGCGAATCCGCAGGAGTTCTCTGCATTTGATCCTGATTGATGAAAACCTCTCCGCCGAAGGACACACGCTTGCTTCCGCGGTGTCCAGCGACGACCCTAGGTAGTGAATGTTCTGGGTCGGATTGAGAATCGATTTTTTGAAATTGACTCGTAGACCCAACTTGTTCATTAACTGGAGACTGTAGGAGAGATGAGACTGAAGCAGGGAAGGAGTTGCACTCTTCAGAAGCCAGTCGTCCAGATACGGGTAAACAAATATTTTGTGTCTGCGGAGAAAAGCTGCCACCACTGCCATGCACTTTGAAAAGTCCGTGGGGCTGACTTCAGTCCGAAAGGTAGGACTCGGAACTGGAAGTGACGTAGAGCAACCTGAAAACGGAGAAATTTTCGATGTTTTCTGGACACTGGAATGTGGAAATAAGCGTCCTGCAGATCTATGGAGCACATCCAGTCTCCTTGATGTAGATGGGGAAAGATCTGGTGAAGGGCAAGCATTCGAAATTTCTCTTTGCGGATGTATTTGTTCAAGATGCGCAAGTCCAGAATTGGTCTGAATTCTACTGTCGGACCTTTTTTTCTGACCAGGAAATATCGAGAGTATATTCCCTGGCGCCTCTGATGAACAGGGACGTATTCTATGGCTTTTTTCTGTAGAAGGCCGTTTACCTCCTCGTGTAAAATGTGATGACACAAGCGGACTCGTCCTTCTGGAGGAACCGAAGGAGGTGGGATCTTGAACCGTAGCAAGTATCCATCTTGAACAATGTTCAACACCCATTTGTCGATGGTTATGTTTCTCCACTCCTCCAGATGTAATGCGATACTTCCTCCTACCGGAGTGGAACACGTGTCTAGAGGAAGCACTCCCTCATTGTTTTGATGGTTGCTTTGAGGTAGAGGCCTGCTGTCTATTGGTCCCTCTTCCTCTTCCTGGTCTCAGTTGGTGGAAGTGAGACCTCTGCTGCTGCTGACCCTGAGCCGACCATTGAGGGGTTTGAACCCTCTGTTGGAACGGGCGTTTATCATAGGGACGGGAGCGCCTACGGAATTCCTTCCGTTTTTCGAGACCCACAGCTTTCACCGTGTCCAGCTCTGCTTTCATCTTTGCCATTTCTTCGTCCGCATGTGGCCCGAAGAGAGAAGACCCGTTGAAAGGCAGGTTGGTTATCTTCCGCTGGACATCGGGTTTGAGGCCAGTCAATCGTAACCAAGCAGAACGCCTCGAACAGATACCATGGGAGTATCCGTGGGCAGCCAGATCAGATGAGTCAGCGGAAGCACTAATCACCTGATTAGCCACTAGACCTCCCTCTTGTAGAATTTCTCTAAAGTCTTGCTGGTCCTCTTTTGGGAGTTTGTCTGCAAAACGTCCCAGTGAATCCCACAAGGATCTATCATACCTCCCCAGCAGAGCGGAGGAACTGGAGACCTTCATGATAGAAGCTGAAGTGTTGCACATCCTTCTACCTAAAGAATCCATCAGTTTACTATCCTTATCCGGAGGCGCTGAGGAGGAAGACATAGCTGAGTGCGTCTTTCTAGCCGCCGCCACAATGATGGAATCCGGAGGAGGATCCGATCTAAGGAACAACGGATCTTGGTCCGGAGCCTTGTACTTTTTGGCTATTCGGGAAGGAACAGCTCCCACCGTTGCCGGTGTCAAAAAAGTTTGCATAGCAGGTTCGAGAAGGCCTGGGACAAGAGGAAGCAAAGGCCGAGTCGAGGAGCGATGATGAAGAGTCTCAAAAATCACTGAGGAGGTAACAGTCGGGACATACATAGAAATGTTCAGCTTATTCGCTCCTCTACAGAGAACTTCACTAAAAGTGCTGATGTCATCGATTGGAGAAACTCTTGACGGAGGTGTAGCTGTCAAAGTTGGAGAATAGTCTCTGATAGAGGACCTGGTGGAAGAAGACCGGGTGGGAGACCTATGCCGCCTCCTCTTCGGAGAAGAATGATAAGAGCGAGATCTGTCCCTTGATCTAGCATGCAGAGCATGTGAAGATCGTGATCTGCTTGGAGTCCTCCTTCTGGAAGAAAACACAGTCGGTGATCTTGATCTTCTAGGCGTTTTAGGGGATGACAAGCGTGAAGGAGAATAGGTACGGGAAAAATCAGACCCCGGGCTACTGAGGGCCCTAGGCTTCCTGCGCCGTGCATCTTCACCAACCACCGGAGAGCCTTCCGGGGAGATCTGGACAATATGCAGTCCTGGAGAAGATCCCGATTTTGATGATAGAGATGCAGCTCTAACCTCATCCGAGGCAACAGCAGGCTCTTTAGCTCTCGACGTCGAGCGCCTCGACGTCGACCTTTGGTTTTCCCTCGACGTCGACTTCTCCCTTGACGTGGGATGATGTCTAGGAGGAGTTAAGGACTTCGCTGCCCTCGACGGCGACCTCACCTCCCTCAAAGGTGTCCTCGACGTCGACCGTCTACTCAGGGACTTCGACGTCGAACGTACTCGCCTCCTCGACGTCAATAGCTTCGCCGTCTTCGACGCCGACTGGTCTCGCGGCACCCTTGCCGTCGGCAAACTTCTCGACGTCGACCTACGGGGAGGTGACGGAGAGTGCCTTGACGTCGACGGATGTCTCGACGTCGATGGATGTTTTGACGTCGATCGGTCTTTGCCATGGCTATACCTCGAGCCCGAGGTAGCATGCTTCGACGTCAATACCTTTCTCGACGACGGAGACTCACGCCGTCTCGACGTCGGAGATTGTGTCGTTCTCTTCTTCGACGGCGGCAACGACGTCGACGGTGAACAGTCCGGAATCTGCCGTTTCCTCGATGTTGAAGAGGCAGAATGATGTTGGCGTCGATGTTCTTGAAGAGAGGAGGGCTCTTGACACGCAAGGCCACTTCCCAGCCGGGTTTTTCCTCTCTCGATCACAGCCTGAAGGCGAATCCTCTCCCTGTCGCGAAGAGTCCTCGTAGAAAACTTACTACAATGGTAACAAGTGTCAGGCTTGTGACTGGAAGGAAGACAAGCGATACACACAGAGTGTGGATCAGAGATGGCCATCTTCTTTCCACAGGATGGACATTTTCGAAAAAGAGCTGGCATTCTGACAGAAAAAGTTTTGTCAGAGAATGATAATAAAACACTGCCAGCACAGGAAAATCGCAAAAAACTAAAGAAAACAATTCCTGACAGAAAAGTCAGAAAAAACTGTCGAGCTCAAGCTCCAGGATCCTCATAGAAGGAGCCGGAAAAAGAACTGACCTAACTGTCACCTGTGGTGCATGATGGGAGCAGAGGGTCTCCTGGAGGCCTTAAAGGCAAAGTGTCCAAGTTCTTGGAAGCCTTAAAGGCAAGGTGCCAGTGTTTTACTGTACGGTGATATTTATTCAGCTATGCAGCCTATGGGCCAACTGCCTGCTATTACATGTTTTCTTTTCTGAAAATAAAGGTTTTTCTTGCATAACACTATTACAGTGTATGTTCTCTATTACAGAGTGTATATAGGAGATTGTCTGTACAGGGAAAACCTTTGTAATTTTGGCATTTTGCCTTATTGGAATTTGTTAGGCTGCATATTTATGTATTTATATACATGTATATATGTATGTCGCGGAAGTGCTATGCACTTGTGATCCCCCAACATACTCATATATATATGTATATTTCTATATGCTCCGGGATCCCGCAGATGGGCGGGGATAATTCAGTGCTTATGACTATTGATGAGTATCCCCTGGAAGAGAAGGTACCCATTTCACCACATTCTCAGGTACATTGGGCCGAGGCACAGCGGTCCATCCTGTGTAGCCTGGAGCAGGAATAGTAAAATCTATGTAGCAACGGAGTTGCACCAGACGGAAGCGGTCCTTTATAGCTATTTCCCTGGGGCATTGTAGGGCTTATCCCCAGTCCTCATCTTCTACGAGACCAAAGTCTCCCTCCCAAGCCTCTCGTAGTGGGCAAAGAAGATCCGGCGAGTTATTCATGACTTTTTTGTAGACCAGTGGAAACTGCCTTATTTGGCATGGGGTCCAAAAACAGTCGGTCCTCCATGGGTGAATAGTCTGGTAGTTGTTCCCCATTGGGCAGGTGGCACCTCAGCGCTTGTCTCAACTGTATGTATCTATATAGCGCTGCCTGACCCATGGCATATTCCGCCTGGAGCTCGGTGAAGGGAATCTGTGACCCCCCCCTCCAAATGTCCCCAACCTTTTCTATCCTGATCAGACTCCATCTTATGTGGTTTCGTAGTTTCTTCACCTCCCCAAGGCGGTCACTGTCCCACAGCGGGGTCTCGGCAGTCAACTTATCTCCCCACCCCAGGTAGTCGTTAGTTACTCGCCAGGCCTGCACCACTGCACAGGTGTGAAATGGAATCGCGTCACCCTTCCCTTCCCGTATAGAAGGGCTGGGTAGCCCCGGTCGCCGATGGCCCCACGGTCAACTCTAAAGAAACTCTCAGGGACCCTGTAGGGGGTGTTTTGGAGTATGTACCGCATTTGGGGGAGGGTTATCATCTTGAAGAGCACTGCTTTACCCATTAGAGAAATCAGCAGTGTCCTTCAGTGGGTCACGTCTGTCCTCTTTCCGGAAACACTCCAGTTGGGTTAGCAAGTTCTGTTGCAAGAATGCTTCCCCGGTCCTGGTTACGGAGAGTCCCAGCTAGCGGAATCCCAAACTCTTCACCGGCGCAGGGCAGCCTGGTGGAAGGGTGAGTTGTCTCTTTGAAAGTGGGAAAATCAGGGATTTGTCCCAATTAATTTGATAGCCCGAATAACTCCAGAATAGATCGAAAATATGAAGGATCCGTGGAATCGAGAAGCAGGGCCTCATGAAATAAAGCAGGATATCGTCCGTGTATAAAGAGATCCTTTCTTCCCAGTCTCCTCCACTTCTAACCCCCCAGATGAGAGGATACTGGCGTACCCAAGCCATCAAGGGCTCCAGAACCAGGGCGAAGATCATTGGTGACAGAGGGCTCCCCTGCACAAGGTAAATGCCCGGGATATCACCCCATTTACACTTATTCTCGCCATAGGATCCTTGTACAGTAGGTGGACCCACGAGCAGAACCTGGGACCAAAACCCAGCCTAGGCAGTACCATGAAGACGTAAGACCACTCTATGCTATCGAAGGCCATTCTTGGGTCTAGGGAAAGCACTGCCACCATTTCCAGGACTGGATCCACCGTCATATGTAGCACCCCATATAGTCGCTGTAGAATTAATCTTGTAGCCGTCTTGGCATGAAGCCAGACTGTTCCGGGTGAATCACTGATGTTATGACTTCAGTTAGTCTGGTTGCCAAGATCTTAGCCAGCACCTTTGCCTCTATATTGAGCAGAGATATGGGCCGGTACGAGCGACAGGCTGTCGAGGGCTTTCCCTTCTTGGGGATCACCACAATTGTGGCCGTTCTCTGGTCAGCCGGGAGAATCCCAGCTTCCCTGGTGGCTAGGAACATGTTGAGAAGGTGAGGTGCAATCTTGTGGGTCACACATTTGAACAGTTCAAGAGGGAGGCCATTGGGCCCGCTGCTTTATCTGACTGGAGTCCTCGAAGTGCCTCTTCAATTTCCGCCACTGTTAAGTCCTGCTCCAAGGCCTTCCTTTCCTCCCAAGAAAGGATCCGTAGTGGCAGGGTCGTCAGGAGCTCCGAGCAGTCCTCACCCGATCTGGGAGCTTGGAGGTATATATATATATGTTTGTAGTATGTTGCGGCTTTGTCTCCACCCCTGGTGTGTATCCCACCCGTGCAATCGTGTATTTCGGTGACCCTGTTCCTGGCTCCGTCTCGCTTCTCCAGCCAAGCAATCTTTGTAGCCTTGTCGCCCACATCCTATAGCCTTTTCTGCACCGCTAAGGTGTGTGCCCTCGCTGCGTTCTCTGCAAGGTCCCTCAACTCTTGCTGCCGTAGGCGGAGGCGGTAAACCAGATCCGTCCCCGGGTCCTCCCCCCTCAACGCCTCCTCCTCCAAGGATTGGATCTCCTCCTCTAATGCCTGACCGCGAGCCAATGCCTCTTTTTTCTTTACCACTATAAGAGCTTCTTTACCCCTACAAGAGCTTGAACGTGCCCTCAAAGCACTGCCTTGTAGGCCTCCCACAGGGTGCATGGCGAGCCCACCGCCCCCTTGTTATCCTGGAAGTAACTTTCCGTGCCCTCAGCTATCTGGTCCCGTATCTTCCTATCTTTTAGATGCCATGCCGCTATGCAAGGTGGCAGAATTGTCTCTCTGAACGTTCCCGTGAGATAGGTAACTACTAGGGAGTGATCTGATATACCTCGTGCTAAGTGTTGAGTGTCGCGAAAATAACCCACACTGTCACAGTGAGTGAATATGTAGTCCAACCGGGACAGACTGCCGTGTCTGGCCGAAAGGTGGGTATATCGGCTTACTGTTTTGTGTTGTGACCTCTACAAGCCCACCAGCCCCTTGGAGTACGTAAAGGAATTGAGGGGAGGGGGGGGGGTCCCCCTCAGAGTCTTGTCCCTCCCTGACCATCGGTCCCATTCTGTGTACATCACATAGTTTCTGTCTCTGCCCAGGATCAGGGAGCCCAGTGGCATGTCTAGCAGTGATGCTCCCAGTGCCAAGAGTGTGTCGCTTTGCATCCCAGGGGGTGCATACGCAGAGCCCAGATTGATAATACGTCCCTCCCAGAGGCCTGTTTGGAGCATATACCTTCCCTGGGGATCATGACAAGTTTTATCTGGTGTGAAGGGTGTTGCGGATTTGAGTAAGATACCCATTCCCCGTGATCCTGAGGTGTAGCCTGCGTGCACAACCAGGGTATAACCCCATCTATTCAGAGCCTTACCGTGTTGATCCTTCAAGTGAGTTTCCTGCAATAGGACCAGGTCGGGTGTCTGGCGTTTGATACATTACAGCACCATAGTGCGTTTTATTCTGTAGCTCAGACCATTGACTTTCCAGGACATAACTTTTAACTTTGAGGGAGTGTGAGTCTCCATGGTGTGTTGGTCTGGCTGGTCCCTTCGGTTCTCACCATCCCTCTCCCCCAGTTGTGCAGCCGTCCCCTTTCCTAGACCCACTTATCAATTCCTGTGCTGCTAAAAACATCACAACTGCTGATGAACCGATTATAAACTTAACTGTCCCCTGAACCCCCCCCCACCCTGCTGCCCTGCATTGTGGGTTCAAAACTACCCCCACCCCAATTTGCAGAGCGCCTGTTGCCCTTAAGTAAAAGGGGAACGTTTCAGGGGTTGGACTCTCCGCTCGTCCAACCTTGCGCGCCCAAACGCCCGTAGACCCTTGGTAAATGCGTATGGCCCCAGCGCCACTTATTAGGTCACCTATGGGGGGAACCATGAGGATATCTTGTGTGGCTCCAGATGGTCAAATAAGTGCATTACAGCCCACATGGCATCTGAGCCCCTAGCCACCAGCCAGCCCAGGCCGCCCCCCTCCAAAAGCCAAGCCCATCTGTCTATCTATACATGGTATTCTCTGGTAACGAACCCTGGGTTTAATGTCAGTGGGCCCTCTTCTCAGGAAGCCACTCCTCCCCCACCTCAACCAGCCCGGATACACGACCGCAGTCCATCTTTAGTCTTTCAACTGGGACACTTCTTGATCTGTCTTTGCGGCTCGCAGGATATCATCGTGTCCTGGGGGCTCTACGCTCTGGGTGTTCTGAGGGGGGCTCCTCCTGGGGCCCCGTGACCTTTGCTGTTCGCTGTACGCCATCCCTCCAGCCAGTCCCAATCTTCAGCTGGCATGCTAAAGTACCATGATTTCCGCTCCGCGACTACTCGTAGCTTGGCTGGAAACAGCATCATGTATTTTAGGACTTTCTACCGAAGTGCCCTCTTGATCTCGTCAAAACTGCGCGGCTGCCTCTGTACTTGTAGTGTAAAGTCCGGGAAGAAGCGCACCGTGGCATTTTCGTACTTCAGGTCAGGTCTGTGGTTGAAGATCCTGTGAGCCCTCTCGACAGAGAAAAAGATGGAAAGGCGTTTGGAATGGAGAAAGAAGTTATCAAGTCCTCAACAAATAGGTCCACACTGTGGCCCTCCGCACCTTCTGGAACCCCCACTATGTGCACGTTGTTGCGTCGCGATCTGCCCTCCTGGTCACCGACTCTCGCCATGAGGAGATCCTGCTGCTTCGTCAGCGTACAAACTTGCTTCTCTAGGGATTTGAAGGAGGTCTGAAGAACCTGGATGTGGGAGTCCACGGTTCTCACCTTGTCTGACATTTTTTGAAAATCATCCTGCAGGAGTCCTCAATCTATTGTGACTGCGCCAATTTTGGGCTCCAGGGAGGTCTTAAGGTCTTGGATGGCTGCCATGATCGCCACCAGTGAAGGTTCTGTTAATTCCACTGATGCTCCGGGCTGTCCAGCTCCCTCAACTTCTTGTCTGGGGACTGCGTATTTGCCCATCCTGTTGGCCTGCATCGGCATATGGCCCTTGGGCTTAACCATGGCTCAGCGTTCCTGGGTACACCCATCGAAAGAAGTTGGTAGCACTTCCTACCACCGTTTAGACAAGCTCTGGGACAAAGTGCCAGTTTCGGTTGTGTGCCCTCCTACGACCAAGACCCTAGCTATCGTATTGCCTGTGGAGTAGGTTCTGGCAGGTCGCACAGGTATCCCTGGGTTCAAGAAGCACTCTTCATCTCCCAACACCACTCCTAGTTGTTAGGTGTTGGGGCCAGAGACACCACAGAAAGACAGTTCACGGCAGGCAGCCCCGCGATCACGTCGGACCCCCTGCCAGGGCTCCGCCACTGCTACTCCCCGGTGCATCTTAGTCTTTTTAAAAAACAGCTCAAGACACTTCTGTTTTAATCTGCGATTTTCTTTTTTTTTTTAGCTGCACCTCAAGGTTCGCGCCGGGACACTCCTAGGAGTATCTGTGCGCGTTATAAACTTCAGTAACATAACATAACATCAGGGGGTCATGAATATTCAAAAAGGGAGGACCCGGGGCCCCCTCCATGCCCACCGCTCTGCTAAGCAACCACTGCTGATTTGCTCACCGGTGCCGATGTAGAGGCCTCGTGCACTGAGAGGCAGTTTCTGGGTATGCGGTGCTACATCCCAGCAGGGGGCCAGGAGAAATTTAGCCGCCAAGCCAGATGTCGCAGCCCGAGCCTGGCGAGCCCCCCGGGCAACTGGTCTCGTCCTGGTTGCCGCCCCTTCAGCGGCCGCCGGTCTCATCCTGGGGAGGCCCGCTCCAATGTCAAGAGCCTTGGTCGCGTGCCCTCCTGCGACCGAGGGGGGGGGGGAGGAGGGGAATCTCTGCGTTGCATGTCGTGTCTCTGGGGCAGGCAGCCATCCGATGGGCAGCGGCTGCCCCAGCCTACTTGCTGCGGCACTTCGCGGTGGGGGGGCCAAGACGCATGGGGGAGTAAGGCACCCCCCCCACTCAAACACCAGGCAAGTCCAGGTTGCGGTCCGCTGCCTGATCCCTCCTCCAACCGGGGCACTCCACTGCCGGGTACCGATGGATGGATGGAGGCAGGCCGCCATGCCCCCTTGGCGGTGCCGATCCCCCCGCTCGTGCGCAAATGTCCACGAGGGCCGCGAGGACTCGGCCGTCGGCCCCAGGTGGTGCCCTCATTTACAAACTGAAGGGTGCGCAGAGTCCCCCTCTCACCTTCTCTGGGCTGCCCCGCTATGCGGCCTTGACTCTCGGCAGGCCTCCCTAAGTACTTCCGCCACTCTCAGTCGGCCTCCTCAGTGCATACAGGGCCAACCATGCGCCCTGTCACTTAGTGCCCTCGAGGGTGTGGGGCTCCAGGTTTTGCTCACAGGGGGCACGCCAGTACCCCTGGGCTCGTAGTTTCGCTTTGTGGCGCTGATGGATGCGGATTGTGGGACGGATGGTGGGTCTACTACTATGGGCTCACCAGAGCCTCTCTAAGTTGCAACCATCTTGGCTGGAGTACATCTACGCCTCCACTGTGCATTGTTTTACTCGTGATCAAGGTATGTATGCTGAAACACATCAGGGGTGTCCAATGCCACTCACTGTAATAACACAATAAATGTATTTCACTACAGCTAAGGAGTTTTTTACTGAAAAAAGTTTTGGTTAACTTTGGGTATAACACCTTAACATAAGATTAAAAACATCTTTCAAATTCACTTCAAGAAACCACAGTTAAAATGGACCTATGGTTGTGAATTTAAACCGAAAAACCACAAAAATTCACAAGGTATGGTTAGGACTGCAATATATAACTCCCAAAATAGGCAAACTATAACTCGACCCATGTTGTGTTGATGTGTCCATGTTGTGTTTGGAGTCCTTTCCTGTCGCATGCGCTAGTCCCACCCACACAAGTGGGGTAGCGTTGGCATAGGGAGATGTGGGGAACGCTGGGTGGTAGGATATTTGTAGCTCCCTGCAGGTTCCGGAACTTTCCCTCACAGAAAAGTGAGGAAAATATGAGTTTTTAGACAAAGTTTAAGGTTTGTAAGGGCTTCTGGGTAAGAAAACCTTGTGAGATTCACACACTTCACACCACTCTGGACTCCTCCTCCTGCTCGTTTTTCAGAAATGTCAGGGTTTGGTAGGTTTCCCTGGGTGGCGGATGAGCTAGGGTGCAAAACCCAAAGCTACCCATATTGTAAAAAAAATAAAAAACTGTTGATTTTGCTTGGTGAAATATGCCTCCATGCCGCGTTTCGGGCGTTTTGTGTTGCACACACTAGGCCCAGCAACACAAGTGGGGTACCGTTTTTATCAGGAGCTGTGTGGGAACAGAGTAGTAGAGCATCTGGTATTACCAACTGGACTTCTCCGCATTTGTGCCTTCCAAATGTAAGCCAGTGTGCAAGAAAGAAGCCACAAATTCGGAAGTGTACAAATAACTACTGTTCCTAAGCTCAGTATCTTGTGTACTTTTCCGAAACACATAGGTTTCCTTCATGCCCATTTTTCAATCTTTATATTTTTCCATATGAATTGCTATATAGTGGGTACACAATGAAAAATCACTGGAAGGTAGAGCTCAGTTGTTGGCTCAAATTATCGTGTGTGTTTGGAGAACCTACAAACCTTATATATTGCTGTGATTGGAAGGGCTATCCGACGTAGTGGTGTATTGCTTTTGTAAATCGACCATCTGGACAAGAAGTTACAGATGAAAATGTTGTCACAAATGGCCATCTTTTTCCTATTCATTTTCATTATTTTTTTCTATTTCAACTGCTAGTTTCTCTAACAAAACCTGCACAATTGACCCTTTACTGAATTCAGAATTTTATCTGCTTTTCAAAAAGGTATAGTTTTCCAGGATCACCCAAGCCAGAGTATGTATCCATGCATATTACCATGTGCTGATGTTTATGTTACGTGACCATTTTCAGTACTCTTTCCTCTGCTAATGCTTCTGAGCAGCATCAGGACCTTGGGATTTTGGCAAGGGACATTTCAAGACTACTCTTCCCTGCAGGGGGATGGACTGGGGCACAGAGTGGGGAAAACAGTATGACACACAGTTCAGACTAGGTGATTGGTGGAGGTTTGCAGAATTGGTAGGACGCACATTAATTTGTCAACTGCTTTGGTGTCTTCTCAGAGCAAAGATGGCTGCAGTTATCATTCACTGCTATATCACAATTCCCAATCTAGGATGGCAGCTTTCAGTTCTGGACAGTGAGAACAGAAACAGCATTAATGTGGAAGAACACAGTCACATACTGCTTGACAACTGTGTGTTTTGGTGAACTCTGACAGCTTCGTTTCCGGCTCTTACTAGCTGCACCTTTTTTGTCTTTTCTCATGCTCCTCTGGGTCCCCTCCCTTCATCTTAGATCCTGCTTATGGTTATTTATGTTATACTTTGCTTATATTAATGTGTTTGTCTGATGCTTCATCTGAGGTTCCTGCTCCACAACTCGTGGCTTTCTTGGTTCAACCTGGAGATGATGCTCTCTCTTTAGCTCTCAGGTTATTACTAAAAAGTATTTAGTGACAGTATCATTTCCTGAACATTTTCAGAACCCTACCTACTGGAATAAAAGTAATTTCCCTGAAATTAGCACTGGATCGACCACCATTTAAAAGATTTTTATAATATTAAAAATGTGCTTTCAGGATAGAGCCTCATTCCATTCTTCTGCTGTTTCTAAGCAATGCAAGTTACATTTGTTGCTATTAAATAATTTACTGGTTCTCAGTTTGCTGGCTAAGGAAGGAAGGCCGAGTTAGCCCTGCTGGGATTCGATGCCGGGACCTGCATAACACTGCAGGTGTTGCCTACAAATGTATAACTCTGTGATCCTGTCTGGTCCTGCTCAGGAGGTTGGAGTGACCTGCGTGTGTACATTAGCATGCAGTAAGGGTATGTCTCCTGGAAAAGGTAGATCCCCTTTATCAGGCTGGAGTGTAGGCACTGGTGATCTAAGCAGAGGTTGAAAAGTAGTAGCGCTCAGCAGATACCTCTGGGTGACCCTGATGCTTGTCCGCAGTTTTGCTGGCGCTGTTCATCAGCCAAACATTTTTGGTCTTATTCTGCAGGACAGACGGCTTCACGTTTGCAGATCAATGTGAGGGAAACCTCAGACACAGAAGCTGCAGAAGAAGGAAGAAGGCGAAAAAGATAAAGAAGATGTAGAAGAATGAAGAAGATGCAGAAGAGTGAAGAAGAATGAAGCAGAAGAATGAAGAAGAATGAAGAAGGATAGAGAAGATGAAGAAGAGGCAGAAGATGCAGAAGAATGAAGAAGATGCAGAAGAATGAAGAAGATGCAGAAGAATGAAGAAGATGCAGAAGAATGACGAAGATGCAGAAGAATGACGAAGATGCAGAAGGATACAGAAGAACAGATAAGAGGCAGAAGAATGAAGAATATGCAGAAGAATGACGAAGAGGCAGAAGAATAGAGAAGATGCAGAAGGATACAGAAGAACAGATAAGAGGCAGAAGAATGAAGAAGAGGCAGAAGACTTCCTGTATATGGCTTGCCTGTCATACCACAAAAGTGTTGGGGGTTTCAGTAATGCCCCTTTGCAACCTCAAGAAGTGCTAACACTTTCCTCCTGAAACCACTCATCCTGAGCAAAAAGAGAACTTGTCACTGAGCCTTCTCTGGCGCGGCCCCAAAGATATGGAACTCTCTTCCACCGGAAGTACGCAGAATGTCCTCAATGACTGCTTTCAAACTGGAAGCCAAAAGATACCTAATGGACAAATTCCTACCTTAATCTGGGCTAGGTCCATTGGCTCGAAATCATTGATCCTACAACCACTGTTCCATCATGTGATGCTGATCTTCTTTACCGCATTGTGTGCCCCCCTCGTAGCCCGCTATATACCTGTTTTTTGTGTCACTCTCCTTTGTGTCATTTGTCTGTGAATCAAACGTTTATTCATGTTGTGTATTCTTACTTGATGTAGATATTGGGTTTTGACCTTCCTTCCACCCTTTTGTAAAGCGCTCTGATAACCTTCGGGTTCTTGTTCGCGCTATATAAAACTTTATAAATAAATAAAATAAATAAATAAACCTCATAAATAGGTGTTCATTTAAGTGAAAATATGCTGTAAATCTCACCATTTGGCACATCTTTTCAAATTTTTCTCAATGAAAAACCCTCAAACCCAATAAATAGGCTGGCTTGCTTTGTTTGCTGGCATACTAGTATTTAAAGGTTCAACGGCTGTTACTGCATGAGGGTGGGTCTGGTGCTGGCACCAATAACAGTGGGCAGTGCCTGTGGTACAATGGGCAGTGCCAGTGGTGAAAGCAGGCCACACCAGCAATGGCAGGGGGCAGCATCCTCCTGACAAACATTTTGGGGCTGTGAACGTATGTTTTTAAGCAAAGTTAGCACTGATGTATACACTAATAAACGAATATTAAATTGAATTAAACCAGTTATGTTAAATAAAATACATAAAATAAAATCTTTTTAAAAAGGGAACCTTACCTTTTTAAAAGTGATTAATTGAGGTATCTTTAAATAGTTTACTTTTAATTTGTATTTTAAAGCAATTATTGGCAATTTACATTAATTTTTCAATCCGAGTTAATGGTACATGTTTCAAGAATATTGTAAATTTGATACAGTTTAAAATGCTCATTTAGTTCTTTTTTGACGTTCCTTTAAATCTGTTCTAAATCCAAGTTGTACATGTTTGTGATGGTTCTTCCACGTGTTGATTTGTTGATGCAGTACTTTATTGATGTGATGGTCTTGTTGTGGCAATAAAGAGATGTTCTTTGGTCAGTCTGAAGAGGGTGCACCCACCCTTCATGTAATTATGTAGCAGTAATTCTTGTACTTGTCATACCAATGTAGTATCTTCAGTTGTATTGATGCTGATCTTCTTTACCGCATTGTGTGCCCCCCTCGTAGCCCGCTATATACCTGTTTTTTGTGTCACTCTCCTTTGTGTCATTTGTCTGTGAATCATACGTATATTCATGTTGTGTATTCTTACTTGATGTAGATATTGGGTTTTTGACCTTCCTTCCACCCTTTTGTAAAGCGCTCTGATAACCTTCGGGTTCTTGTTCGCGCTATATAAAACTTTATAAATAAATATCTGCTTATGTATATAGCTATATGCTTAATCTGCTGCCTGCCTTACAAGCTGTGAAAATGATACCAAATAGTCTAGAGATGCAATGTCCTATTTTCCATTTTTGACCTTGAGTCAGGTCCAGAACACTTATCTAGTATAGTTATGTTCTCTAGTCTCTGGTAAAGCAAAGGGAGTCTGTTTGTTTGCAAACTCTTATAACCATACACTGGTTCCAGAAGGTCATGGTGCCCTTCATTGCTGCCAAAAGAGACCCCATCATAATTTCCTGAGTTAGAGTAGCATTGCTGCACTGGCTATTTCTCCCAATAAAGAAATATCTTAAACAAAAGCAATGTCTGTGCTTGCTGAGCAGAAAAATGCAAATCACAGACTGATAAAATCTAAGCGACGGCACTTTAATTTTTCTTCATTGGGGACACCTTACAGGTGGTCATAGCTCATCTTCAGGCATGGAAACCCCACTTCTGTTTGTTAGCATGAGTTGGCCCACCTTTGGTGCAGCCCCCGGGGAGCAGAAGGCACGGCCTGCTTCGTGGCCTCTTTGATTTGTCTTGATCATCTTTTCTTCCTCTTTGTCATGTCCTCTTCACTATGTGCTCTACCTTCTCTTATACTCATCTTCCTTGACTCCCTCACTTGTCTTTCTTCCCTGGTGCATATAGTATACTAGGCGGACCGACAAACAAGAGGTAATAAGTTCCATTGTGCCACACAATAGCAATTTGGTTGTAAAGTAATTGAGGAGAAAGAATATTAAAGCGTAATAAATCAAGTAATGTGGACTGTAGTAAAATACCTAATTTTCCATGATCACCCCCATTTTTGTGGACTTATGCTTCTGCTTTTTTGACTCCAGGTACTCGGACTCTGCTAACCAGTTTTTTGACTTTTTAACTGTTTTAGTACTTCTAAATGCTTTGCAAATTTTATTAAGTTAAGCCTGTCTGCTCTGTATCATAGCTGCCAGGGGTTGAGCTCAGGTTTAAATTACTGAATCCTATACTGGACCTAACAAAAATAACGGCCTTATTACTTGAGGTGGGCTACTATCCACCCTAACTAATATTCCACTTTCTCATACCGAAAAACTAAATTAAACTCTTAGCATAAAGAAAACAAAATTTTAAGTACCCCTTGTCGAACACTACAACTATAGCGCATTCACCCAGGAGTTTCAGGGCCATATGGAGGAAATAAGTCAATGGTCAGAATGTGCATTCTGAAACGTTCAGATTTGCATTGGGACTACTCAGCAACATTGATGGAAGAGAGGATTTGTGGTGTTGCGGTCTAGTTGCCGGACAACCACGTGATGGGGCCGCAGGGACTGATGGGATAGCGCGGGCGCGCGCAGAAAATGAACGGGACACGGAGAGGAATGTAACTCCGTCTCTCTCCCTCTCTGAAATAAAGGATATATACAAGTTACCCTGCAACTACAGCCTCCGTGTTTCCTTGAAGGGATTAGCCTGCATTACAGACTGGCGACGAGCCAATACGAACCCCGTTGCATTCGCCTGTTCAAAGCGCCGCCGCACCGCACTGTCCACGCGGCGAGAGGTGCACACGAGTTCTCCACGTCAGAGAGGGAGAGCGGCGAGATCCGAGCCGACGATCGGCCCCCTGCAGCGCCTCCAGTTTGGCCTTCGGCGCAATCGGGCCAAGAGGTACGGCTCCAGCGCGTTTGCAAACACGTGCTCAACTGCCCCCACCCCACGAGGCCACGACGCTACGACGTCAGGAGTGCTTCTAGCAGCCATTGAACCTACCCTACTGACTGTGTGCAGGCCAGGGGCACCAGGCATATCCTCCAACCACGGTAAGGGGTCCGGGGCTCCTGCATTCGCAACGCCTGCAGAAGTGGGCTGCTTCTCTGCCTTACAGCTGCCTTGCTTACAGCATGTCCTGCACAAAGCACCTCAGTGACACGCACACTCACGTCTGCCCGGGCAGTCACCCCCTACGCTTCGCCCCGACGTCACTACACAAGGTCCAAGACATCCTGTGCCATCTCCATAATCCACAGCCTTTGTTGAGCTCCCCAAGGCTTGCCAGCACAATACCCAGGCGCATCCTGCGACGCCTTCCTCCTGCTGCCTGCTGTGGATTCCCTGTTTGAAAGCCAGCCCGTGCGAGTACGCCCCAGCCCGGCACGGTGTGTGCTCAAACCTTCTCCTTAACTAATCCTGTACCATTTCTTCCAAAACCTGGGGAGCCGGCCATGAAATGGGCAGATTGGAAGGGATACTTCCTCAACTACTTGTCCGCTCTAGAAGATGAAGGGGAAGAAGCGTTCTCCAGCACACGCAGGAAAAAGATACTATTGCACAATCTCGGTCCTGAAGGGTTGAGGGTATATGAGAACATGGTAAAGAAACCAAGGGCTGCGACTGACACAGACGTGTTCCAACATGCACTGGACGATTTAGATGGTCACTACCAGCCTATCATTTGCATTGCCATAGACAGGTACAATTTTTTCCAGAGGAAGCAGAGCGACACTGAGACAGTAGAAGACTACGTCACTGCACTCAAGAAACTTGCAGTGAATTGTAAATTTGGCCCCCTTCACGACGAGCTCGTGCGTGATCAAGTCATAATGCACACTGTCCACACCAGCGTACAGGAGAAGCTATGGGTGAGCGGGGAGGCGTCCCTGCATGAAATAGCGATCGTTAAAAAGGCCGAACTGTCCAAAGGTTGTGCTGCGGCAGCTAAGAGGGACACAGAATGTTAACTCGCAGTGTGCAAAGTGGGCGACAATCCAACTTCCACTGACAAGCCTACCCCCATGACAGGCAATAGGTATGGCCGGCGGCCCACACGACCCACTGCTGGGCCCAACAAAACCCCTCCCGAGAGGAAAGGCTCTTGCTACAGGTGCGGCAGCCAGGCGCACATGGCCAACAACAAACGATGCCCTGCCTTCCACGTGAAATGCTCCTTTTGTGGGGTTGTAGGACATTTTGGAAAAGTCTGCTGAAGGAAACCCCGCAGTAACTCTGTGAAATGTGTCATGTATGACTCAGAACCTGATGTGGGGGAAAGTGATGGTGATGACGATTGCATTTTATGCATTGATGAACAAGTATTGGGTGTAAGTTGCAGTGCACGTAAAAAACCGTCCTGTATCTTGAACATCGGTGGTGTCCAGATTTCCATGGTAGCGGACTCGGGGTCCCCATTCACAATCATACAAAGGGAGGTCTGGGACAGTGAGTTTGCAGGCATCATAGGTCACCACCTCAACCCTACAGACGTACATCCCGTCACCTTCACAGGGGAACAGATTCCCAAGGTGGGGTTCAGACCTCTAAAGTTCGAATTCAAAGGGAGGGAGACCACGGGCAAACTGTATGTGGCAGAAAAAGGACCTTCGGTCCTCGGATGGGCCGACCAAGGCGCATTAGGCATCCAACTCAACCCCAGCGGAGACATACAAGTGCTTATGACCAACGACCCTCCCACATCGGATGTAGGCACCTGGCAAAATGAATTCCCTACAGTATTCGGCGGGACCATCGGGCAATTGTCAAGGTTCACGCACAAAATCCAGTTAAAAGATGGCGCCACGCCTGTTAGCCACAAAGTGCGGAACATCCCTTTTAATTGCAGGGAAGCTGTGCAGCTCGAGTTGCAGCGTCTGGAAGACAACGGCATCATCGAACCAATCGAAAGCGCCGAATGGTTGGCACCCCTAGTCGTGGCACGGAAACCAAACGGGAAAGTGCGCCTTTGCATCGACCTTCGAGAACTGAACAAAAACATAATGGTGGACAAATTCCCGCTGCCAAGAATTAACGATTTGCTGGCCAAAACCAAAGGAATCAAGTGGTTTTCTACAATAGATCTCACAGCAGCGTATCATCAAATCATGCTGCACCCCTCGTCCAGGAAGTTGACCTCCTTCATTACCCCTTTCGGCTGCTACAGGTTTCGGTGGATGCCATTTGGCCTAGCGTCAGCCGCATCGGTATTTCAGAAACTGATGCACAAGCTCTTCAAAGACAGCGGCGACGTCTTGTACTTCCAGGACGACATACTCGTCATGGGTAAAACCAAAACGGAGCACGATGCCACACTCAGAGCGGTCTTACGGACACTCTCGGCGAACGGCCTCACGGCGGAAACGGAGAAATGCAAGTTCGGCCTACGCACTGTTACCTACCTGGGGCACGAGATCGGCGAAAATGGGATCTCTCCAAAGAAGGCCAACGTGAAAGCCATCAAGTCAGCGCTCCGGTCGCGGTCCAAAGACGAAGTTCGCTCTTTCCTGGGGTTAGCCGAATTCTACAGCAAATTCGTCAAGAACTTCGCAACCAAGACACACAGTCTCCGTCAGTTACTGAAGGAAAAGAACGCGTTCAGCTGGACGCCGGACTCGGAACTAGAATTCGAAACGATCAAAAAGGACATTTGCGAAGCAGTACCCCTGCAGGGGTTCGACAGCTCGGCCCCCAGCATTTTAACGACGGATGCCAGCGAGAAGGGATTAGGGGCGGTCTTGTCTCAACGGTCCACGGACGGCACAGAAACCACCATAGGGTTCGCGTCCCAGTCCCTCGCTCCCAACGAAGAGAAGTTCAGCGTCATCGAAAAGGAAATGCTGGCCTCCATCTGGGCCATGGAGAAATTCCGCCAGTATCTATGGGGCTCCCGGTTTACCCTCAGAACAGACCATAAACCGCTGATCAAGGTCCTCACATCCAGCGGTCACGCAAAAGCCACCCCGCGCATCGCCAAGATGACGCTTCGGCTACTGGACTTCGTATACGATGTGGAATACTTGCCAGGGCACAAGAACAAAGTGGCGGATTTTCTCAGCCGCTCCGCTGCTATGGAAGACGCATCGCACCACAGTGAACAGGACGAGTACCAGGTGGCGCTCACAGAGGACCAAGAGACCCTCATCAGCGCGCAGGACTGGAAGATGGCCTACGACAATGACCCTGTACTGTCCAAGGCAAAGACCTGCGTCATACAGGGGTGGCCCGGGAAAAAGCACTTGAAAGATGAGCTCAGGAAGTATTGGGAGGTGCGCGATGAGTTGTCCCTCAGTGATGATGCCACTTTCTTACTCAGAGGGTACAAAGTCATTCCTCCGAAGGATTTATGGGACCGCATACTTACCATACTGCACGAAGGCCATCTAGGAATAGTGAAATCAAAGAGAAGAGTGAAACAGGCGTACTGGTGGCCAGCCATTGATAACTCCATAGAAAAATACGTCCGTGCATGCCAACATTGCGCCAATGCCGACAAATCTCTATGCTGCTGAGACCTCCTTTGGGCGAATTCACCACTCCCACCAACCCCTGGGAAGAATTGTCAGTCGACATCTTGGGTCCCATCCTGGACTCTTGGGGGGTGCTCAAATATGTCATAGTCCTCGTCGACAGGTACTCCAAGTGGCCCGAGGTGGAAATCTGCAAAAAAGTGAACACCGAGGCCGTCATGCGTTCCTGACCACCGCCTTCTTGAGGGAAGGTATTCCGAATGTTCTCACCAGCGACAATGGTCCCCAGTTCACTTTGGAGAAATGGACGGCCTTCATCCGGAGAAATGGCATTAAGAACGTACACACACCCGTGTACCACCCCGGGGGCAACGGCCAAGCCGAATGGTTCAACCGAGTAATCATGGGCTCGGTCCAAGCGGCCATCAGCGCGGGCAAGAACTGGGAAACAGAGATCAGAAACACGGTGTGGGCATATCGCATCACGCCCACACTGACGGGCTACAGCCCTTTCAAGATACTGCGAGGAAGAGAACCGTTTACAAGAGACAACCTCGTGTGGATGAACATGAAGCTTCAAAGTAAATGGTCTCCCGCTGTGGTCAGAAGCAACATAGCGAAGGCTCAGAAAATATACAAGGATAACTACGACAGGAAGCATGGAGTACGCGAGGTCTCCTTAGCCCTAGGAGACTGGGTCAGAGTGAAACTCGGCCACTTAGGCAAAAAAGGTGAGAGCAAATTCAGCAAACCCCTACAAGTCAGAGACCTCTACTCCCGTTCGGCCCTACTCAGTGACGGTAAAGTATGGTCCCACAGCAGAGTGGCAAAGTGCAACAGGGTCATCCAGTGGCGAACCAACAATGACACCACGACGGCTAGATACGGTGGAGCAGCCGTTGAGATTGATGACGACTCAGCTCCCGCAAGCACCAGGTCTGGGGCCACAATGAGGGGGACAGGGGGTGATGTCGAGACCTCCGGTGAGGAATAACGATGATTCCACACAACACACATCACCTCAGGAAATAAAATGACACAGACAACCCAGACAGTAGGGGTAGGGCTTCAACCTCTCATGATAGGAGCCAGGAAGGGAGTACCACGATAACCAGTTCACACGCAAGGGAACCGCATGAGGAGCAGGCCTCCTTCACACGCACCCGCACAGGCAGGATAGTGGTGCGACCAAAGAAATATAGCGAGTTTGCCATGTAGACCGCACCTAGTGCTCTCCACCCACCACCCACTGCAACCGGAGGGCAGTGTGTCTGTCTCTCTCTCTCTCTCTCTCCCCCCCCCTCCCCGCTCCTCCTCCCCTCTCCTCTGCCCTCCTCCAGCGTAGCAAGCTTCGCAGGAAGCAGCAGCACTGGGTGCCCTGCCGAGGCCCCTGCGACGTGTCTTCACACAGATCTGGGGCAGCACTATTGTTCATGTACTTACCGCTTGTGTAAAGCATATGTAAGGTTTTGGTTAATTTTATTGTTGTGTTAAGGTGGAAGATGTGTGGTGTCGCGGTCTAGTTGCCGGAGAACCACGTGATGGGGCCGCAGGGACTGATGGGATAGCGCGGGCGCGCGCAGAAAACGGGACACGGAGAGGAATGTAACTCCGTCTCTCTCCCTCTCTGAAATAAAGGATGTATACATTTAGTCAGCGAAAGAAAAATATGCAAAGTCACAATACACACTACCACACACTCGAGGATAGGAAACGGACTCCAGTTATAGAGGGCTGTACAGCCAGGAGGCTGTCTTCCCACCGTTGTGAAAGGTAAAAAGTCCTAGTCTATGGGTTTGCTGCTACCACCACCCGTTACTTAACACAGACAGGGGAGTAGCAGTAGCCACACTCCTTCGGCTTGGGGATTCACTTGGGTTGAACCATCAGCTGGGCCTAACTCTGCTGATGAGCTGTAGAGTCAAAATGAGAAGCCCTTCCTGAGGGGCTTGCAGGTTGCAGAATTGACTGGAAGAAAAATCTAGGCCAGGTCAGAAAAATAATAGGACAGTGCTGAACATGCATGAAGAATGAGACAATCTGCCTTGCATGCCAACACCAGACAGCAAACTAATGAAACTGGAAATAATAACTCAGCCAGTTACAAATACAATATGCTTCCTCTGTTAATCAGTGATCGAATGCAGACAAAACCACTCACAATAAGTGTTCACTTGACTTTTACTCTAGTTAAGAGTGACCTTACTGCTGAGTGAGCTGGCATCGATCTTCGTACGTGTACATGTGTGAAGTTACTGGCAGTATGAGAACCTGGTTGTCTTCATGCTTGTGCAATACTGAAGTCTCGCAGGCTCACTTTCAACCACGTGATGTTTCTTGAGCAGTAACTGACGAATCAAACATTTCTCGCAAACAGAAGCAGTCATCACAATCATTTTTAGCATTTGCACCAAAAGCAAACAAGTTTAGCTTTGCAGTGTATTGCCTTACATGCATTTCAACGGTAAGGCATTCTTGTAACAAGAAAGCACCATTTTGCAATAAACGAACGGAGGATTCAAGGTTTTCTTATTAACTGAAATCTGTAATGCCCAAGAAACATCTAGAAAATGTTACTTTTGGAAAATATTTCGTGGCTACATCGTTCTAATTAAATATGGGGTTTGAACCACAGCTTTTGGGCACCATCAATAGCCAAACTTGTGATATGCAGGGCTTAAAGTGGGATGAAAAAAGTGTGTGTGTGTGTGTGGGGTTGGGGGGTCTGTAAAAGAGGTGTGGCCTATGCAATTAAGGGCATGGCTTAAACGTATAAACTAAATTTCTGTGATTTCTATGGAGCACCACCCGACAAGTATTTTGGTTCTTCTCTGAGCTTTCTGTTATTGTATGGAGCAATACAATGCAACAACTGACATACACCTAAAAAAAGCCAGAACTATTTGCTTGTCAATGGTTGTTAGCTTTTGAAGATAAATGAGAAACAATGATTTTGTGGTAAAGAATTAAAACTGAAAATGTTTTGATTATGAAATTGTTAAGACTATGATTGAACACCAATACACCTTGCACATGGCTCAGTAATGTTTAAGAGTGTTTAAAATTTCAATCACTCCCGTTATGGTCACTCTGTGTTAGACGCCCTTTTCCTCTTCACATCTCCACATCTCCCCATCTTCATATTTTACACTTCATCTTTCCTCTTCAGCACCCTCTTTTCACTTATCCTGAATGCACTGCCCAGCATATCCTTCACCTCACCTAACCACCCCCAAACACCCAACGCACAATCTCTCCTCTAAGCACTGCATTTTCTTCTACTTTTCACCTTTTTAATATTTTGACAACTGAGTACCTCTTTCACACACATTTGCACCTGGAATACACGACCACTGCTCTGTGCGGTCTGCAGAGATGCCAAGGATTGGATGACCATTTATTCTGAACACCTTTTATGACTTACTGAGAGGCACAGATAGAAACTCTCACTGCCTTCAGCCTAAACTCCAGAGCTCTCAATCGTGGCCAGTTATAAACACATGGAGGTGACTCAGTTGAAACTATGCACTATACAAGAGTAATATACTAGACGGAACAAAAACCAGATACAACATCCTGGAAATATCAACACTCTTAGGAAACACAAGATTAAGTAACACATGTGAAATATATATCATGGACATTGATTACCTTAACATCTTATTACAGTCATTGTTCCGATATCAATTAGTGTAAAACCAGTAATGTTAAGGACATTAGTATAGGGCCCGATAAATGTCTGTTTTAAATTACTATTGAGTCTGAGACCACTTAAAGCCCTGGTGATACCTATTGCATAACTTACCTTCGAAGTTATGGACTACATACGTCACTGGTTCGCCACCATCCTTTGGTGTGTATGTGAGCTCCACTTGACCAGGTCCTGGGACAACGAAGTCAGTTGCTCTATACTGTGGCGGGAAGAAAGGAACAAGCATCAGAAATGCAATAGATCTCGCATTTGATTGTGTTAGACCTAATGACATTGTAAATGACAATGTCTTTTACCCATGTGTTATAGAGTGTAAGTATGTGGTGGGTAGTGGAATTATGTGGGTTGGATTGAAATTGTTAGTTGTGGAATTGTGTGGCATGGAGTTGTGTGGAGTGGATTTGTGTACTGGAATTATGTGGCATAGCGTGCAGTGGAATTATATGTATAATAATTATGTGGTATTGAGTGTACTGTAATTATGTGGAGTGGCATTGTGTGTTATGGAGTGTAATTATGTGGAATGGTATTTTGTGTTGTGGAGTGGTATCTAGTGGAGTGCAATTATGTGGTATGCTGTTGAATTCTAGGGTATGATGTGGAATTCTGTGGTGTAGTTTGGAAATGTGTGAAACCAACAAATGGTAAGCAATGGGCAGGCTCCAAACCCCTTGTATACAATATCACTTGCGCGCTGTTTTAGGCGAGACCTAACAAACTAGATCAATTAAATGGACAAGAACTTACAGTAAACTCATAGGACGAAACAAGGTGTTATATAGTACAAAACAGCATGCAGTAAATTCATTTACTACACTGACCAAATAATTAATGGTTAAACTGTAAACAAATGCGGAGATGAAACGCATTCACGTAAGACACATGGGGAGCGAGCCATGACAACGATTTACAATGAACTTTTACTGGAGTTTTGACATTTCTTTTACAAACCCATAACTGGGAGTAACCTACATGAAGTTTATAACCTTATCAATATGTCAACCAAAATGTACATGATTTAGGTATATCACACGTAACATGTAGTGGATGTGAAAATGGAGGTTACAGATAACTACAGAGGGAAGGTAAGGTGGAGCATCTGATGCTGCATTCTCTAAAACAAGGCATGGCATCATAACTGAATTCCTTTAGAATCAGATCATGACCATAAGACATAGTGATCATTTTCAGAAGCCTTCTCACAGTGCACACATTACTGACCCCCGTCAACGACCCCAATGCATTTCGGACCACAACGGTCCTTCGTCAGGGGAATGCCTCTGCAAATAAACAAAACATTTATTGTTTCATAAGTAGAAACAAACTTATGAAAATGCACATCAAGACCAAAACGAAACTACGAACTACAAGATTTTTGTGCATGAAAGACTGACGCTTAGCCAGGAAAAACGGTCTTTAAAAAAAACCTGTATGCATGTGCAAGTGATAGGCAGATTCCAAACCCTTGGTCACTACAAGAGAAAATCATAAGTCTGAAACAACTGGTAAATAACAGTATAGTGAGTCTTAAATGAAGCAGTATCCTCGTTTTTGTGCCATCTCATTAAAAAACATGCTCACAGACTACATGTATAAAGCTGCAGAGTTCATTAAATTGTTACCCGAATTTGTGTTTCAAAACATGCAGCAAACTTAAAGTGCCGTAATTCCGAGATGCAAACTCAAGAAGTAGAAACCAATTGTATTCTTACCGAAGTCAAGATAGCAAATGGGACTGCAGGGAGAATAAAGTGAACTGCAACTGCTCCTCCTTCAAATGTACGTCATTAAGAGTAGTGGCAAGATAAAACAACGAGGGAGCACAGAAGTGGATGCCTGCTTTGGCCCAGGAGGACTACTGAGTGCATTCAAGTTGGTCCCTGCTTGTGCCCAGGGGGACTGCTGAGTGTGCGCTTGATCGAAGCATATAAATGCTTTTTGAAGCACCAAAAATATTTCACCGCGACCTCAAAAGAAACACAGAACCGACCGGAAAAGAAAGGGAAATGAGGGTATGAATGCTTTTTGAAGCACAAAAAATATTTAAACACAACCTCAAAAGAAAGGCAGACAGAAAGTGATCGGGAACAAACATATAAATCCCTTTTCAGGGCAAAAGATTATTTAAATGCCACCTCAAAATAAACCCAAATACTGATAGGAATGACTTTTCAAGCCCCCCCCAAAATATTTCCCAAGCCCACCCAAAAAATTAACAACACAAACACAAGCAAATGCCAAGAAGTCCAAAAAAAAAGCGGATCGCATGAAGTCCGGCATCCATGAACGGGGTGACAAATGCAGCTAAGACCGGGAGTGACGTATCGGCTGCACGAACCAGTTAAGAGACAGCAAAGAAGAGCGACACTGGAGTCAACGCATGGTAAGCAGCAGGCGGGATCAAAGTCCTTTTACTGAATACAGCAGGTCTTGCAGACAGCGCATGCAGCACTGCCTACGCTCAACCCAAAAATAATATTTCAATTGAATGCTTTGGACAGCACATACATTAACAGGCAACAGAGGTCACAAGCACAGCACTTAGCTCTATCTGGGAATGCGAGACCTAGAACACAAGTCTGGGATCGGTAAGAGCTGACCTGGATCAGAAACCAGACATGCTGCATAATCTCAGATGAAAACATACATCTTACTTCAAAATTTTGATGACGCTATAGGAGATAATTTATTAAAAAAAAGAAGCACTCAAATGAGTTTACGAGGACCACGAATAATAGCAAGCAAGATGATGTTGACATTTATGTGACCTGCAGTTCACAAGTTCGAATCCAGTGAAGACCAACTCCTCCCTTTCGTCTTCCAGAGGTCAAGAAACTGAGGGTTATTAAAATTGGTAATAATAGCACCCATTATTACTGTTGGAAACAGTAAAAGCAGTAGCAATTAGCAGTCGATAAAAACTAAATATTAATAGCAAGCATGGACATCTTAAGGAGATTGGGGGCACTGGGCCAAATGTATTTTGGGGGCCTCTGTTCGGAACAGCTTTGAATTTATGATTTCATTTCAGCTCTTTCATGCCCTGTTTGGCCTGTTCATTGACAGTGCACAGGCACACTTGTCCAAATTCTAATATTCAGGGATAGGGATATGTGTTTTTGTAACACAACAGCTTGATCTAAAAGAAACTTTCTTTTATGGATGTTGCATGAAACAAACACACATTTCTCACCAAAATGTCTGTAATAGACTCACACATCACCCACATTAAAAATAAATTAAACAAAAACAGTATTTAAAACAATCGATTTAAGAATTATTGAAGGTCATCAGGGCAAGACTCTGCAGAACAGAGCTGGCTCTATCAGGGTGGGTGGCTTGAAAGGCTGGTGCAAAAGGGCCGGAGCTCACTTTCCCCATGCCTTAAAACATCTCTGATAGCAAGCACGGTTGTCTTGGTTCCAATTCTTACTCTCCAAAGGTGCACTAAATATACAAGGAATTTACCCTTAGTTGCTAGCACATTCTGCACACCTCGCTTAGGCCACCACATCCCCCTCCGCTTCGCCACACAATCGCAAAACTCAAAAGCTTAAAAGGACATTATGTTATGATATATACTTTTTCTTTGCATGGGCAGTCATTTGTGGTCTCTATAGTCTGGGTTTACCTGATCATTACTCAATATTTTATTCAAAATATGAAAAGGCTAACTTAGGGCCCGGGGCAGCAGTGGCTCATCCGCAATGGCAGAGGAGCGTCACCCCACTGCCTGGCTAGAGCCAGCAAATGTAAAATAAAACAATGTTCTTGCATCATTTTATTTTGCATCTGCCGGCTCTTAGCTAGCGCTGTACGGAGAGGTGGGGCCAAGGCATGGGAGGGGGGAGTAGTAGTGCTCCATGCACTCCACTCCCTAAGTGCTCATGCGTGTTTGGCCGGCCGTCTCAGGCCGACCAAAACACACATGTGCGCTTAGGTTTTCTCCAGCCCAGCTGTATTAAGCAGTCGGGCTGGAGAAATCCCCACAGACTCCCTGGTCTGAGCAGGGCGTCTTTTGAGCCTGCTCAGGCCAGACCCTGTGTTGCTCTGCAGCACAGGGATTGGATGGGAGTCTGTCCTAGGGGCTGCTGGGACTCAGGAAGAAGAGGAGAGGCAGCGTGACGCTGGAGGCGGCCAGTGGCTGAAGGTAAGTTTTTTAAATATTTAAAATCTATTATTTCTACCCCCACCTCACCACCCTTTATTTGTGGCGGCCGCCACTGGCCTGGGGGTGTTTCAAACACTCCATGTTAGTATAGTTACACTTGCTACATTTACAGTTAAATGTCATTGCGAGTAAATATACATATCGTTAAAGAGAAAATGCTAAAAAGTCCAACGTTTGGAACATGAGGCATCACAAACTGCTTGTCAAAATGTGGAAATGAAAAAAATGACAACTTCTGAAAGCATGTTAATATAAAGACTTTTTAATTTTATTTTACAAGGATTAAACAATGGAACATAGCTAAAAATTGAGAAAAACCGCAAGAATGCCAAAAAGTGGTCTGACAATACCACAATAATGGCCATCAAAGTCCAGAGGAAACTTTGATCTGCATACATTTTTGTATGAAGTTTGCCTCCAACCAAGTTTTAATTTATTTTTTTCGCAAAATATTTGCCAAACAAAAAAAGGTAGTATGAGTGACAGTCCGATGAGCATACATTGACCAGTGGGTGAGGAAAAGTCATTGCTCCCACTGGATTTGTCAAAGACCTTGGAACATGGATCAAAACAAATTTTCTACATTCCTGTGGCATGATGGCGTGCTCTGGCCATTCCTAGATATTTTGTTTTATTCTTAACACATTAAAAATGGATATGAGAGAGGAAAGGTGTGGCGCAGCGGCCAGAGTGGCTGACTCCGGAGCGTGGGGCTCACAGTTCGATCCCCGGCACCAGCGGCAGCTCAGTTCAGCACCATGTGACTCTGGGCAATAGCTCACTTAATCTTACTGACGGCCCCCAGTGCCTTGAAACCTTAAGGAGTGATATGTTTGCGCTTTACAAGTATGAATGTATTTATTTATTATTCTATAAATACTTCAATTGATGGTAAAATACATCTTTGGACATGCAGGCATATTAAACAGGCTGCCACAATGAAGTAGAACTGTATTCTGCATTTTGTCTTCATATTAAAATCTGAAAGACTTCACAAAATATAAATAATTTTCAAGAATTATATGTAACATTTGTGGGGCGTGGCTTGGGAGCCGACCAAGATGGCAGCTCATTAGCGGAGCTCCAAGCTTCGTTCACCACAATATCCCGTTATCTGAAACATTCTCCGTCCCTGCTGACATTTAAATACAGGCACTATGCAAGCAGACTTGGAAGGCAGTAACAAGATCTGAAATAGCGACGAAACAACGGAACAATGAGAGAGAGGACGAGACGCACCACAGCAGCAGTCCATGCGAAATAAGCAACAGCAATCCGAGGCGGAGACTACGGTGCTGCATCTCCGGAAGACAGTGGTACGTGGAATGAGAGGCATCTGCTGGACTTACCCTTCTACCACCTCCTCTCCCCATTAGACACCCTGTGGGGGCGAGGTGCCCCATTAAAAGACTCAGAGGAGGCCGGTGGCAACCGGCAGTGACGAAGGCCCAACCAGAAGAGGGAGATGGACCTCCGGGAGGTAGAGCAAGTTAAACCGGAGTACGAGAGAGACCAGCGTGCAACACCAGGAAGCCAGTAGCAGTCTGGGGATAGTGAAGGCATGGTGAGCGGAAGCATCTGCAGGGCCGCGAGAGGAGATACTGATATTCGGCCTGCGCAGTTATGCAAGACCGCAGGTTCGAAGCGACAACGCCTGAACGCACGGCAGAGCGGTAAGCAGAGTGGGGGACATCAGCTGCAATTTCCCCTTTCCCACCCCTTCTCTCCATACGATACTTTGTGGGACATGGAGGTGGTTGGTAGAAGCAGGTAGGGATAGAAGTCCACCAAACAGACGGAGTCGGACCTCTGGGAAGTGGAGAAACTCAACTCGGAGATATAGAGGCAGGCTTACAAAACCTGAAGGCTGGGAGCCATCAACGAAGAGTGAAGGCACGGTCAGCGGAAGCAACAGCAGGGCCGTGAGAGGAGACACTGATCCTTGACCTACGTTGCTAAGTGATACCGCAGAAATAAAGCAGCAACACTCGACCATACTGGCAGAGGGGCTGTAGAAGGAAATAGGGCCCCAAGACGATTGATCAGAGGTAAGCCACTCAAAGGCCTAAGAGGAGGAAAACGTAAAAGAGAAATACACCGACCTCAAAACCGGGCCTGCTCGATAAGACAACTGGGCCCAGAGAGTGGCAAGTGGGCAAGTCTTCATACGGGCCCAAAAGCTAGTCCTCAAAGGCTGAGACTGCTACGCATTGGAGAAAAGAGGTTGGCCTGGGCTCAAAAATCCTAGCGGCCATAAGGGAACATTAATAAAAGATCCACGTGGCTCCCTGAGTGGTAGAATGAGAGATATGTCGAATACCCTAACCACAGCGCTACTGCTACAACCCATAAGTGAGAGGAGACAGAGGTCTCCTACCTGCGGTGAGGGTTGGTGCAATCGCCCAACCCATAAAGATAAGGCCGAAACCGGGGATTGTGGCGGAGGGGATCTTCCAAGACAATAAGATTAGGAACTGTAGAGACTCTGCGAGCTGCCGTAACATTTCACCACCCCTGGGAAACATCATACTCGGATGAGGCCTAAGGGACAATCGGGGGCGCAGGCTAACAAATTGGATAAGTCTGCGGTCCCCAGACAGACAATGGGGATCCCAGGACACCAGACGGAGGAACCAGCATAACCCTCACTTAGTGCCATAATGGCAGCAATTACGGACCTAAAAGGGACAATTGAACCCAAACTGGATGCAGTGATTATAGATGTGAATCTGCTGCGAGCCGACCATAAAATCTCAAATAAAGTTGCTGCAGCACAGTCTGAGGTGGCACAGCTACACACTACTACAAATCACTTGGCAGAGCAGGTACAGAACCTCACAAAACAGCAATAAATAATGGCGGCAACGTTGGAGGACCAAGAAGGGAGAGCACGTTGGAATAATATAAGGGTGGTAGGGGTCTGGGAGGGGGCGGAGGGACAGAGTGTAGACCTGTTCCTAGAGGACTTGATTCTTAATCAACTTAAACTGAAGCGACTCTCCAACTACTTTACGACAGAACGTGCACACAGAGCCCCATTGCCCAAGCCAAAACCGGGAGCACCACCCAAAACAATTATAGCACGGATCTTAAACTACAGAGATAGAGATGCTATACTACAAGCAGCACGCACGCATGGGGACCTCCCATATGAGAATACAGTAATATGGTTCTTTCTGGACTTTACGCTCCAGGTTCAACGACCGAGACGAACGTTCGAGGCTGTCAAGAGAGAGTTGCGTAGCAAAGATATCAAATACATGATGCTATTCCCAGCAAAAATGAGAATCGTGGCAGAAGGGATAACTTGGCACTTCAACACACCAGAGGAAGTCTGGGAGTGGCTGGAGGGCTGGCGTATCGGTGGAAAAATCCCCCCAGCGAGACAGACGACGGGTAACACTGAAAAACCAACAAGAAGAGATGACAGAGGCGATGGCACACAACGCCGAATAAAGAACATCTGGGGTGGTCGGAATTCAAAGAAACTGTATACCACGGAGTCAAATACCAAGGAACATTATTATGATTGCCGTCTCTTCCAGGCAAGACTGCCGAACTTCAGCCTATATCCTTTTCTGATCAATGGGGGGGGGGAGGGGATATATATCGAGCCTATATTTAGTACCCATCCCTCTCACGACCCGATTATTGCCACGTATCTTCCTAGTGGATCATGCTAGATTTCCCCAACTTCCAGCGGGAGGATGTTCCTAACTAGTATCACCACCCCTCTCGATCCCATTGTATAACCTGCGCATGCTATGAGTTTATATCCGTATCTATCTAACTCTTTATATCTGTTGCCCTTTAGGTGTGTTTCTTGAAGTAGCACTATGTTCGTGGGGTGTCTACGGGGAAATCCAGACCCGTCGACGAGTCTATCGGTGGTGAATAGACACGAAAGTCCCATCATTAACTTGTCCTCTTATGAACTTTCGTAGGATGAAACAAAGGTTCTAAGTAAAGGACTGTCTTTTGTACCCACCTCTCGCCCCAATCAATTTAACATCAAGGCGGAATTACACCGTTTCTTCCGGAAGGTCAGACTCAGATATTTCTTCAGACATCTTCAGAACTTCCGGCAGCCTCCCATATGGGCTTGAGAGTACCTTCAACATTCATGCCACCTGCACACTCGGTGTCTCACAAGATACTAACATACGAGAGTGTTGTACTCGGGGACGTACTGAAGACGTGCTCCGACAGACAGTATGCTAAACATAATGTCACGAAACCTGAACGAGAAGCACTGAACTCTCTGAAGGATAATCAACTCATTGTGGTCAAACCAGCCGATAAAGGTGCTGCAATTGAAGTCCAAAACACCACAGACTACAAATCCAAAATGTACACACAATTGAGGGATGGTGCTAGTTACACCCGTCTTAATGCTGATCCAACCAAAGAAATAAGTAAACTGATTTTGAAAATTACAGAAGAGGGACGAAAACAAGGCTTCCTTTCTGACCTGGAATTCAGTTACTTGAACCAGAAACAACCACGCCTACCAACCATCTACAGCCTGCCCAAAGTTCATAAAAACTTGTAACACCCACCTGGACGTCCCATAGTTTCAGGATGTGGGTCTCTTTTGGAACCACTATGCAAGTATGTGGATTTTTTTCCTCAAACCTTGTGCGGAGGCGACTAGATCATATTTACGAGACACCATGGAAGCTATCAAATTGGTGGACAACCTGCCTTTTGATCCAACAAACCAACTACTGGTCACCTTGGACATCGTTTCCTTGTATACAAGTATCCCACAGTTACCAGCCCTGAGAGTTATGGGCACAGTACTAGACAAGAGACCATTACCGGCCCTGGTTCCGACGGATTTCATCATCAAGTTCTTGAAGATCGCAATGATGCGTAAGGATAAGTTATTTACCTGTAATCCTAGTTCTCTTCCAGGGGTATACTCATCAAAGTCATAAGCACTGAATAGTCCCGTCCACGTGCGGGGACCCCGGAGCAATAGCCAATAATATGCATATATCTACATATATATACACATAAATACCCATATATATATATAGATAATATGCATTATATACATATGCAGCCTGAAAACATGTTACTAGGCTCAAAAAACTGCCGCCATTGCATTGGAAATCTTTTACCTTGAAAACATAAAGACATATAAATCATAATATACTTATGATACATATAAAGAAAACTGCTTTGAGTTTGCTTTGAAAAACACAACCTTTATTTTCAAAGGTAAAAAGGTAAGATCATAGAGGCAGATTAGCCTAGAAAGGCTGCATAGAAAACAATTGGAAAATTGGCGCCGTGCCTTTAAGACCCCAGGAACCCCCAGGCTCCCATCATGCACCACAGGTGACAGTTAGGTCAGTTCTTTTGGACGGCGTATAACAGTGTAATCACAGTATGGGTAACAGGTACATATATATGAACATGGTATTCGTCCGGGGAGGAGGGAGGGTTGCTTATGACTTTGATGAGTATACCCCTGGAAGAGAACTAGGATTACAGGTAAGTAACTTATCCTTCTCTTCCAGGGGATACTCATCAATAGTCATAAGCACTGAATAGAGTAGCAAGCCCATCCCCTTACCCTGCGGACGAATACCAGCATATCAAAACCATTTTACCAAAACATATATTACCCAAACAAATTTCTCAAGGATGCTTGACCAAACTGAGCATCCGCTTGAGTGTCAGAATCAAGGCAGTAATGGCGGGCGAAAGTATGGACCGAACGCCATGTGGCTGCTTTACAAATTTCTTGAATAGGTACATTCCTAAGCATCGCTATTGTAGCAGCTTTTCCTCTTGTAGAATGCGCTCTTGGCTTGCCCGGGAGCTGCTTATGTGCCAGTTGATAAGATAACGTGATACATGACACTATCCATCTAGAAATGGACCTTTTAGAGGCAGGGAAACCAGTGTTCAACAGACCATATTTCACAAACAGTTGGTCAGACTTTCGTACACTTTTTGTTTTATCAAGATAGAATTTTAACACTCTTTTTAGATCTAGAGAGTGTAGAGCTCTCTCAGCCGGAGTGACAGGGTTTGCAAAGAAAGTAGGAAGAGTAACTGACTGGTTGATGTGAAAATCCGAGATCACCTTAGGAAGGAACCTCGGGTGAGTACGTAACACCACTCTATTTGCGTGAAAAACGAGATAAGGCTCTGTAGAGCATAGGGCTTGTATCTCGCTTACCCTGCGGGCAGAAGTGATTGCCACGAGAAAAGCAGTCTTCCACGAAAGATGCTGAAGGGAAGCTTTGTGAATGGGTTCAAATGGGGGACCCATCAGTTTAGAGAGAACCACATTAAGCTCCCAGGGAGGAGATGGAGACCTAACGGGTGGATAGACCTTTTTTAGACCCTCCAGGAAATCCTTAACAACTGGCATTTGAAAGAAAGAAATCTGAGTGGGAGACTTTCTATATGCTGTTATCGCTGCCAGGTGAACCTTTATGGAGGAGTATTGCAAACCTGCTTTGGCCAAATACAATAAGTATGGTAACAGTACCTGTTCCTGACCTCGAATAGGATCAAGACCCTCAGCAGTACACCACATGTAAAAACGCTTCCACTTAAAAGCGTAAGACTTCCTCGTAGAAGGTCTTCTAGCCTCCTTCAAGATCCGCATGCAGTCTTGAGAGAGATCTAAATGTCCATATTGGATGAACTCAGGAGCCATGCTGCTAACCTCAGGGACGGCAGGTTGGGATGGAACACCATGCCGCCCGCCCTGGTCAGCAGATCCGGATGACATGGCAACCTCCTGTGTGGTACTTTGGACAGATGAAGAAGGTCCGGGTACCACCACTGGCGAGGCCACTGTGGAGCAACCAGGATCATCTCTGTCTTGGAATTGTACAGTTTCCTGATCACCATGGGAATGAGGGGAATAGGTGGAAAGGCGTAGAGTAATGTCTCTGACCAGTCTATCAACAGAGCATTCCCCTTGGATCCTGGTTGCGGGTACCTGGAGGCGAAGGCGCGGCATTTTGCGTTTTCTGCGTCCGCGAAGAGATCGATGTCCGGTGTTCCCCAGTGGTGGAAGATGTCTTGCGCCACTTCTTGTTTTAGCACCCAGTCGTGTGCTTCTGCGAAATGCCTGCTTAGGCTGTCTGCTTGGATGTTGAGGACACCTGGTAAGTGAATTGCAGAGATTTTCATGTCTCGAGCCAGAAGCCACTTCCAAATCGCCTGTGCTTCCAGTGACAGGGGTCTGGACCTGGTGCCCCCCTGCTTGTTCAGGTAGTACATCGTTGTTGTATTGTCCGTCTGAACAAGCAGAGCAGTCGATTTGATGGAAGGAGAAAACGCCTTGAGAGCTAGATGCACCTCTCCGAGTTCCAGCATGTTTATGTGGTATAGCTGCTCTTTCTCTGACCACATTCCTTGGGTCTGTAGTGGCCCCATATGAGCGCCCCATCCCTGAAGCGACGCATCTGTCACCAGAGTCTGCTTGGACAGTTCCTGTTGAAAGGGGACTCCTACGATGAGATGAGTCCGTCGCATCCACCATCTGATGGAGAGCCGGACAGACAGAGGTAGAGTTAAAAAGTCCTCCCATCGATTGGAGATTTGGGACCACTGATCCTCTAGAGTCTGCTGTAGAGGTCTCTTGTGAAGTCTGGCGTTTGGAACTAGAAAAATGCACAAGGCCATCGAACCCAGCAGAGATGAGATCTGCCTGGCCGTGGGCTGAGGTATCTTCAGGAGAGTTTGACACTTGTGGAGAATGGATGATAGTCTCTCCTCCGAAGGATACGCTCTTGCGTTTACTGCGTCCAAAGTTGCGCCCAGGTAATGTATCCTCTGTGTTGGATTGAGGATGGATTTTTGAAATTTACGTGTAGACCGAGCTGATGTAGTTGTTGAATGCAGTACGAGAGGTGCTGCTGTAGAAGAGTTGGAGACGCACTCTTGAGAAGCCAATCGTCTAGGTAAGGATAGACGAAAATCTGCTTCTTCCTCAAGAAAGCAGCTACTACTGCCATGCACTTTGAGAATGTGCGAGGAGCAGACTTCAGACCGAAGGGCAGGACAGTGAACTGGAAGTGGTCTGACTGGATGCGAAACCTTAGAAACTTTCGATGCTTTGGAGAGATTGGGATGTGGAAATAGGCATCTTGAAGATCTATGGAACACATCCAGTCCCCTTGATGTAGATGCGGGATTATTTGATGTAATGCCAGCATTCTGAACCTCTCTCGCAGAATGAACTTGTTGAGAAGCCTGAGATCTAGTATAGGCCTGAACTCCTTGTTTGGACCTTTCTTTGGGACCAAAAATATCGGGAGTAGATTCCCTGTCGATGTTGATGCTATGGGACCTCCTCGATGGCCTCCTTTAGGAGTAGAGCGGACACCTCGTCTCTCAGAAGATTTATGCGATGGATGAAAGTCTTTTGAGGAGGAATAGAAGGTGGAGGGGACTTGAACCTGATGGAATACCCATTCCTTACAATATTTAGCACCCACTTGTCTAGTGTAATTTTGGTCCACTCTTCCAGGTAGAAACGGACACTTCCCCCACCGGAGTGGGTAACGGAGTTAGGGAAGCAAGCACTCACTGCTTCTGTTGTTGCTTGGCAGCAGGTGTGGACTGTCTGGAGTTCCCTCCTCGTCCTCTACCAGGACGACGCTGGTAGGATTGTGATCTTCCTTGATTTTGCTGGGAGGACCACTGAGGGGTTTGAACCCTCTGCTGGTATTGGCGCCGATCGTAAGGGCGGTAGCGTCGCCTGAAGTCCTTCTTCTTCTCAAGCCCAACCGCCTTCAACGTATCCAGTTCGGTCTTCATCCTGGACATTTCGTCATCAGCATGAGAGCCGAAGAGCGATGTGCCATTGAAGGGGAGATTGAGAATCCGATGTTGCGCCTCTGGCTTCAAACCCGTCAATCTCAGCCAGGCAGAGCGACGGGCACAAATCCCATGTGCATAACCATGGGCAGCGAGATCAGAGGCATCAGCCGCTGCACTGATGACTTGGTTGGCCACCAAACCACCTTCATGCAGAATTTCCAGGAAATCCTGCTTGTCTTCTTTTGGGAGCTTCTCGGTGAAGCGTGAAAGAGAGTCCCACAAAGAGCGGTCATACCGACCCAGTAAGGCCGAGGCACTTGCTACCTTCATGTAAGTGGCTGAGGTAGTGCACATTCTCTTGCCGACAGAATCCATGGCCTTACTGTCCCTATCTGGGGGTACCGCAGACGATGCTGCCCCGTCTGATTCTTCCGTGCCGCTGAAACGATAACTGAGTCCGGTGGAGGGTCAGACCTCAGAAAGAAGGGGTCCCTCTCAGGAGCCTTATACTTTTTAGTGATCCGAGACGGGGCCGCCCCCACCTATGCTGGAGTAAGGAATTTTTGTAGAGCAGGCTCTAGCAGGCCAGGCACTAGGGGAAGCAATGGTCTAGAGGAAGACCTTTGGTGTAGTGTTTCAAAGATGACTGATGTCTTGGTGGTGGAAACAGGCATTTTAATCTGAAGCTTCGCAGCTCCTCGACAGAGAACCTCATTGAATGTCAGGATATCATCAATGGGCGATATTCTACTCGGAGGAGAGGAAGAAAGAGTAGGAGAGTAATCAGCCTTGGAGTCTGAAGACCACGAAGAAGATCTATGGCTTTGTCTTCTAGGAGAACGGTGTCGAGATCTGGATGCCCGACTCCTAGGAGAACGTGATGAGCGCCTTCTGAAAGGTGGGGACCTTTGTGGAGTGGCATGTCGCTCATGTCTTGAAGATGAGTGTACTGACTGAATCATAGGCGATCTGGATCTTGTAGAGGAACGTGGCAGTCCTGTTACTCTGCGGATCTTCCATTCCCTTATTTCCCCTAACCATCTCGGAGAGATATTAGTTGGAGGGGTTGGTGACGGTACTGGCGAGTGTTCAGGAGAGACTTGCACTATCTGAAGTCCTGGGGAGGAAGAGGCACTCCTTGACGTCACCACCTGGCCGTCCTGCGTCGAGCGGTCTCCCGACGTCGCCCTAGGTCTCTTTGCAGGAGGAGATCCGGGATTGACTGTGATCTCCTCGACGTCGACCTTCTCGACGTCGACCTAGATCGCGATCTTCTTGATCTAGATCCAGATGGTGTTTTTCGAGATCTCGACGTCTATCTCCTCGACGGCGATCTCCTCGACGTCGACCTCCTTGGCGACGGATGCGTCGACGTCATGCGTCTCGACGGCGACTGCCTGTGTTTCGCCGGCGTCGAAGCCCTCGGTGTTCGGCTCGACGTCGATGCAATTCGCCCTCTCGACGTCGGTGGTGATCTCGACGTCGCCGCTGACCCTCTCGGCGGCGGGCTTTGACGTTGATGTGCCGACGTCGAGCCCCGGCCTCTTGACGTCGTAGGCGAGCCAGACTTGGACCGCCTACGCGTTGGTGTCGACTTCGTCTTATGGGTCTTCTCACCTGAAATCAGATGTTTCGACGGCGAAGGACGTCTCGACGTCGATTTCGACGCAGACTCGGAGCACAAAGGTATTTTGGATGTCGATCTGTCCCTCGACGGCGTATGAGACTGATGTTTCCTTTTCTCACCTTTCTCTTTACGCTCCAACCTTGGTTGAGAGGAGGGCTTCCTTGGAGGATGTTCTTCTCGCCCACTTGCTTCTTTTCTTCTCTCCTGCATGGAGTGCAGCTTAATCTTCTCCCTTTCCCTAAGGGTTCTTCTTGAAAACTTGCTGCAGTGGTAACACTGGTCTGGCTTGTGAGTTGAAGGTAAACAAGCAATACAGACCGAGTGAGGGTCTGACTTAGCCATCTTTTTTCCACAGGCCGGGCACTTATTAAATAAGGCCGGCATTATGACAGGAAAAATAGCCAAAAGTCAGAAAAAATAGTAGTATTAGATAGACAAGTACTAAAGACGTCGAGTGAAACTAAAAAAGTCACTTGAAAACCAGAAAAAAGTGATAAAAAAATCACTAACTGGCGAGCTCAATGCTCCAGGATCCTCACAGAAGGAGCCGGAAAAAGAACTGACCTAACTGTCACCTGTGGTGCATGATGGGAGCCTGGGGGTTCCTGGGGTCTTAAAGGCACGGCGCCAATTTTCCAATTGTTTTCTATGCAGCCTTTCTAGGCTAATCTGCATCTATGATCTTACCTTTTTACCTTTGAAAATAAAGGTTGTGTTTTTCAAAGCAAACTCAAAGCAGTTTTCTTTATATGTATCATAAGTATATTATGATTTATATGTCTATGTTTTCACGGTAAAAGATTTCCAATGCAATGGCGGCAGTTTTTTTAGCCTAGTAACATGTTTTCAGGCTGCATATGTATATAATGCATATTATCTATATATATATGGGTATTTATGTGTGTATATATATGTAGATATATGCATATTATTGGCTATTGCTCCGGGGTCCCCGCACGTGGGCGGGACTATTCAGTGGTTATGACTTTGATGAGTATACCCCTGGAAGAGAACTAGGATTACAGGTAAGTAACTTATCCTTACGCATCATTGCGATCTCCAAGAGCTTGATGATGAAATCCGTCGGAACCAGGGCCGGTAATGGTCTCTGGTCTAGTACTGTGCCCATAACTCTCAGGGCTGGTAACTGTGGGATACTTGTATACAAGGAAACGATGTCCAAGGTGACCAGTAGTTGGTTTGTTGGATCAAAAGGCAGGTTGTCCACCAATTTGACAGCTTCCATGGTGTCTCGTAAATATGATCTAGTCGCCTCCGCACAAGGTTTGAGGAAAAAAATCCACATACTTGCATAGTGGTTCCAAAAGAGATCCACATCCTGAAACTATGGGACGTCCAGGTGGGTGTTCCAAGTTTTTATGAACTTTCGGCAGGCTGTAGATGGTTGGTAGGCTTCATTCGGGAAGACCCAGTAATAGGTGACCTGATGCCCGCTAATCCATCAATCTCCTTTCGCAAATCACTAAACATGGGGAATATGTTGGTTCAAAATAGTCACGACAGCTGTCATAAAGATATGTGGTTAACAATAAGAAAAGGTTTCTTCAAATGTCTCTCGTGTAAGGCCTGCCAATTTGGAATAAATGTTAAAACGTATACAACTGCTTTTTCAGATATAGTCAAAGAAATTAAACAGCATCTTACTTGTAAGACAGAATATTGTGTATACGTATTGGAATGTGACTGCCAATTGAAATATATAGGCAGCACAAAATTGGCAGTCCATAAACGTATCCTTCAACATATCAGGGCAATTATTAATAAGGATCAAAATTACCCTGTTGCAAGACATTTTCAAACTGTTCACAATAGCAATCCACAATTTTTACGCTACTATGCCATTGAAGCCATACCTATTATGAAAAGAGGGGGTGACAGAGAAGCTAAATTGAGACGCCTGGAGACGAGTTATATTTTAGAGTTTGATTCCATGTCTCCAGGCGGGCTCAATATTACAGAAGATCTGCATACGTTTTTATAACTGATGAAGTCAGTCTCCCATGGGTCAGGCATCAAACAGTGGGTGAGGCAATCAGAATGCAATAATGAAGAGACGCCTTTTTTCTTAAAAATTATGTCTGAAGAACCTTGGGTAAGAGTCATCATTATATTGAAGCCACTAATAATTTTTAGAACTAGCCTAACTTTTTTAGGAATGGTTTTAGACTTAGGGTGGTTTTATAGTGATGTTTTAAAGTTCTTTACAGTTTTGTTTACAATTTTACAAAAGGTTTTTTTATGGCATGATTTTAAAGGGTAACGCTTTATTGACACCTTCAGATATCTCCCGTACATCATGGAGTAATTTACGAGTTTTATAGTAAGAGGTATTTAAAGAATATACTATGATAATCTGTACCTATGCATAATGAATTTATACGTCTATTCCTTCAGATATTTAATATTTATAGCACTATTGATTTCAACTCCAAGTACTGTAGCACTGAGTCACTTTATCTGCCCATTCAAAGCATATTCATAATGTTATCAAATGATTTACAGATGTGCATAAATGCATTTAAGCAATTATAACCAAAAAAGAGAAATAAAAAACGCACAATGAAATCATTGTTACAATGGGGTAACATTGAATTAACAGATTTATCTGTGATTTTCAAATATATATAAATATATTTGAAAAATATATATAAAAAGATATGAACATTATAGAATGTATGGAGCAGAGGAAACCGTGAAATGTTTAAGTATTTAAACTTAAAGGAATAAAAAGGTAATATGTGCTTTTTTTAGAGAAATTTGTTAACCACATAAACTTTTATAGTACATAGGGTAGGTGAAGGTTTGTTTTCACGTTTGTATTGAGATATTTTTTATGTGGATGATGTTTTTATTCTTATATATGATGTCATTTTAATGGAAATTATAACATGTGTCAGGAGGTATTTAAGCAGATATTCAGCCTGAACCAATATAAATAATTATGTGGTTATATGTTTCATTATGATGTGGACAACTATTTATGAGGTTGAAGAGAAATTATAAACAACAACTAAATCAACTAAAAAAGATTTGTAATGAAACAGGAGGCATTTATGCATGTAATGTATCTTTTAACATGTTTTCTATTTCCATGATTTTAATTAAGCACGGGCAATTTAAATGAGAGGGTGAAGCTGCTGAGCGTTGTCATGTGATCAAGGCCGCTTGTACGGCCGAAACGCGTAATGGCAGAGGACTGGTGAAATAAATTAAATTTCTGCACTAAATGAGGTCTGCACTCGTTTTTCCGAAGGATTGTGGCGAGGAGAGGAATATATGTAGATATATGCATATTATTGGCTATTGCTCCGGGGTCCCCGCACGTGGGCGGGACTATTCAGTGCTTATGACTATTGATGAGTATCCCCTGGAAGAGAACTTCTTCTTCTTCCAGGGTGAACATTATTTACAAACCAGGGGAGTAGCCATGGGTCGAGCTTCGCACCAGACCTGGCTATCTTGTATATGGACCATTTTGAGAGTACATTCATTCACAAAGAAGCGAACCCCTACATTGACCACATAACCATGTGGAGACGCTATAGAGATGACATTCTACTTATCTGGACAGGGAGCCACACTGAACTGGAGACTTTCTTTTCATGGTTGAACGAACTATCAACTGATATTAAGTTCACGATGCACTCGGACCCAAAAACAATTGATTTCCTGGTTATTTCAATCAAGACGGAGAACAACTTACTGTACACCACCCTCTTCAGGAAGCCGATTGAAAGAAACACATTATTAAGATACAGCAGCCATCACCCTAGAGGCCTGAGGGACAACCTGCCCTTTGGGCAATTTCTTCGAATTCGTCGGAACTGCTCCCTTAAAGAGGACTACTTTGGAGAATCAGAGGCACTTCTCAATCGTCTCATCGAGAGGGGATACCCGAGGAGACTAGTCAAACGAGCAGGCAAAAGGGCTTGGTTCAATCCAAGAGAGACTCTGCTAACACCTAAGTTACGCCCCAAAGATCCAAGAAATAGAATGATATGCATCATCACCTACTGTACCCGCAGCAACGAAATCAAACGGATTGTGAACCACCATTGGAAACTGATTGCGGATGATCTAGAACTGGTCGACCCTCCCATGCATTCATACAAGAAGGGCAAGAGCATACGTGGCCATGTGGTCCGCTCACTTCTGGAGACTCCACCACAACCATCGATTCAAACTCTGTGGCACCTACCTGAGATCGTGGGCCATTACAAATGCGGCCAATGTAAAGCATGCAGTTTAACCATCGAAACGAGGCAATTTCATTATAAACAGCATACAATAGACCTAAAAACCCACACTAACTGTAACACTACTGACGTCATCTATGCCATCATCTGTCCATGTAATCAGTTGTACATAGTACAGACACGCCAGAAAGTAAAAGCCCGCATCCTCCAACCCTGCAGCAGGGTTAGGTGTGGCACTGCTGGAGCACCTTTGGTAGAGCATTTTCAGACCTTGAGTCATTCACCAGAGAGCATCAAATAGGTGGTCCTAGAGAAGGTCTCGTTGGGCATTAGGGGCGGGAATATCAACTCCGTTCTCAATGTCCATGAATGTAAAAGGATGTACTCCTTAGATACAATCAGGTATGGGTTAAACGAAATGGATGCCACCAGTGCGCAGTTGTCATGCCTTTCCAATGAATGAACTAACTGTGATCTGTATTGTATCTTGACTAAGTGGGCCTCCGCAATGTAATACAACGGATCGGCCCTGTGGTTTTTTCCAATTAACGTTTTTCCCAATTAACATGTTTACCTTTGCACGTTCAGATACCTTTATGTCAGTGTTCGACCTAAGGGTCATAGTTACACACAAGGAATGTTATCATTACAAACTGTTTGATTTGGGTCTTTTGTTCGCATCCATTTGTCCTTGTTGTACGGATGCTTCAACACCGCATATTTAATCTATTATGTTCCTCTTTTGGCGTACAATCTGTATTGTATCTTGACTAAGTGGGCCTCCACAATGTAATACCATATATGGGACGTGTTGTGTTTTTTTTCAATACATTTTTTACCTTGCTGTACGTTCAAATACTTTTATGTCAGTGTTCGACCTAAGGATCATAGTTACACACACGGAATGGTATCATTACAAACTGTTTGACTTGGGTCCTTGGATCGCATCCAATTGTTTTTGTTGTATGGTTGCTTTGACACCGCATATTTCATTTATTATGTTCCTCCTCTGGTGTACAATCGTCTCAACCCTCTACCCAGTGGCTAAGTTTACCGTCAGGTATGCCCCTCCCTCCGCCTAACGGATTGCACGTCATTAGACACGCTGACACCCGCCACGTCGTTCTGGGGTGTGTCAGCATCTAGCGGCTGATCAGTTAACGTGCTCGTCTGGTACGTGCACGTTGACAGCTACGCGTTGTGTATTTAACAGACGCTGTCACTGCCCCACTTGCCAGATGTCCGTTTGACCGTGACAGAGCACGGAGATAGTTTATGGATTTATTCCTGCTTGGAGCTTTCGTTTAATTCTTTCGATTAATGCTGCTATTCCATTTTCATCCCTGCTCCACACCATTTAACAACACTCAGAGTTATGCTTCCAATTTAGACGCTTGTCTCTAAGACATTGGAACCTCAGGGTCTATACTTTCGAACATTCCCACTAGATTCCTCTTAGTGGATTTAAGGGTGTCTGCCCTTGTGCTGAAGAAGTCCCCTATGTAAGGTTTCAAGTTCCCTGTCCAAACCTTGGGGTCGAAATGTCAACGGTATTTTCAGTTTCCACGTACAGACAACAGTGACTGATTGACTGTGTCATTATAATACTATGGTTTTCATGTATATTTAGCCTTCTAAGCAGCTGGATAGGTTTTTTTCAGTTGTTGATGTATTTATTTCACACCGCCCTTCCTTTTTTCATCAACCCTCACCAACGCGCACCCTTTAACACCCCCTTCTTTCCCTTTTGGAGCACCTCTTCACAACTATGTAGATATTTATACTGCCATTTGAATATGAATATTACCATGTTCTAAATATGAATAAATTGCAACATTTGATTTACTAAAGGTGATGTTGCATATATTGTTGAGTTTAATTCCACTGTGACCAACCCTTTTTTGTACTGTAGCACTACTGTGCGCTTCATTCTATTACCCAACCCATTTACATTTCAAGATAGAATTTTCAGGCTAGCATTTCCCGTGTGTGCCCCTTGACTTTGTGCACTTAGAATTATAGCTTCTGTGCGGGAGTCATCGCTTTTCTTGTCAGCCATTTATCTGTCTTTACTACTTCCCTATGTACTAGACACTTCAATTGTTCTGCAATCTGACATTGCTTTAACCAACTGTAAACATTCCTGTAGTATCGGAAGCAATACTGTAACATCCCCCTCCGTGCTAGGTGGGTTAACAAACCCCCACCTCCTCAACTTGCAGAGTGCCTGTGGCCCCTTTCACCTTGATAACTAAAACGGGGTGGGCATGTGCCAAGTAGTGTAGTGAAGTGAACCTTCATCATTCACCTGCTCATGCCCCAGTCTGTTGATCGTGTTTCTGTTGCTGCTGACAACTTTCACGTCTATTGAGTGACTACTCTCCCCTTAGGCACCATTCGCTACCAGTCTTGGGTCAAGCTACTCTACACGAACTCATTGGCTAGAGTGCGAGTGAATAACTCAATCTCCCGCTCCTTTGCCCTACAAAGAGGTACAAGGCAAGGATGTCCACTGTTCCCTATGCTATTCGCATTGGCCCTGGAGCCGCTGGCGGCCTGGGTATGTGGAGATCCTTTGGTGACTGGGATAATGGGCAAAGGAAACTGGGAGGAACGTATATCCCTAAATGCAGATGACGTTCTACTTTACGCCACTAGGCACCGCTTCACAATAGATAGACTGCAGCAGATATTCCAACTATTCTGCAGCTATTAAGGCTATCAAATTAATTGGGATAAATATCTCCTTTTCGGACTCATGGACGGGGTTCTACCACCGCCGACTAGGGAGGTCAAACTCCAAACTAAAGATAAATTCAAATATTTAGGCATTACTATCACATGGACGGAATCAGAATTTCTAGAGGAAAACGTGATGACTCAACTGGAGCGCCTGAAAAGAGATGTGGCGGATTGGAGGAGTCTACCGATCTCTGTGATGGGAAGAGCGGTCCTCTTTAAAATGATGACACTGCCGCATATGTTATATGTCCTACAAAATACCCCATACAAGATACCACACAGGTTCTTTAGAGAAGTGGATAGTGAGCTGAGGAGGCTCCTCTGGAATGGGGAGGCTTAAGGGCAGCGTTAACTAAAGTCCAAAGAAGTGTTTATAAAGGAAGCCTGGCAGTTCCAGACATTAAAAAATATTATTGGGCCTCACAGATGGTAGCAATTAACGATTGACACTTTGCGGACAGAGACCAAGCCGGCATATAGGGTGGATCACTTAATGATGGGACAGAGGGGATACCAGGGAGTGCTATATAGGAAATCTACCGAAAACCGAATGCCCCCGTATACACAAGCAGTGATACGAGCATGGACAGGAGCCACTAAATTCCTAGGCTGGGACAATAGGTTAACAGACCGAACCCCACTTTGGGACAGTGACATGTTGCAGGAAGTAGGCGAACTACAGGGGTTTAGCAAATGGAGACTACTGGACATAACTCACCTAGGGGATGTATGGAGAGTTTTGGCAATAATCTAATTTGAAGACCTGCAGAAGGAATACCAGCTGGCAGACACAGAAAGATATAGATATATACACCTAGGGCACGCACTCCGAAGATACATCTCGAGAAGGCAACTGAAAGACTATACCCCCTTAGAAGATAGGCTATTAATGGACCCGATCTGTGTCAAAGCCACGTCCTTTGTATATAGGAAAATAATTAACAATTCGCCCGATCCGCTGAAGGCTCTATGGGAAGCAGACATTGGACTGTTAGAGGAGGACGACAGGACGGAAGCAATACAAAGTCCAAAAGAAGTAGTGGTCAGAGCGAGATTTCAACTGGCCCAGCTTTGGATCCTACATAGGTCTGACACAACGAGAGTACTGATGCACTATCTAGGACATTGCCCCTCAGACCTGTGTACAAGGGGTTGCAAAGAAAAAGGTACTTCCTTCCATATCATATGATCATACAGAAATACTAGGAAAGAGAGACAAGAAATATGTCCGATGTACCAGGGGAAGAAATACCCCTGGAGGACAAATGGCACATCCTGTGTGTAACAGGTGAACAAAAATGGCAAAAGTATCAGAAGTTGTGGCTAATGGTGGCGGCAATGGTAGCGAAGAGAAATATCGCCAGGGCTTGGGGAGCACGCCTCCCCCGAGGGTTGAGCAATGGAAGTCCGACTTAGACTGGTGCAGCGCAGCCGAAAAGGTGGTTTACGAGAGTAGAGGTTGCTCGAAAATGGGGAACAATATGGAGGCACTGGGTGGGATTCAGGGGGCTTTAAAGGGCATGCGGATGGGAAGGGAGAAGGAGAATAACTAGAATGATAATAGGGGGAATATTAATGTTATCTGTCATCAAACGGTTGCTTAGGATAGGGCCCAGAGTAAAATATGTAATAGAAGAATGTTTAATTGAAATGTAAAATATCCAATGCATCACAAATGCACTTGTGGATGTGACACTCTATACTGCAATTGACTGATGTTGAATAAAAAGACTTTAAAAAAAAAAAAGAATTATATGCAACATTTAAAAAAAACTAGTATATATATGTTCAGGAAACACTGTGAAACATCTTTAAGAAACAAACACAGCACTTCAGTGGATTATCTTGATAAACAATTAAGCGAAACAACAAAGTGTCTAGTACATAGGGAAGTAGTAAAGACAGATAAATGGCCTCCTTCCATGTTGTAGAAGTGTAAATGAATTCTGGACTCTAAAGAAAAAGCTTGGCATGGACAGCTTGCCATTAATACAGATTCATACTGGAGCATGACTGACCTGAAAACAAAAGCTGCCTCGATCCTTAAAATGTCATAAATAATAATACTTGTCCATGCTTTGTTTATTACTATCCACAAAACCAATAAAAACGTTTCATTTGGGGTCTGCTTTTGCTCACCATCCAGATGACTACCTTATAGAAGAGTTCTGTTTTGCACCTTCGACACTTGCCTTCGATTCGAGATTCTCACCCAAATACAAAAATCTTTACATTGAGCAAAGCAGCCGCCACTTTTAATATCTTGCAGCAGAAATGTTAGAAAGTAAATCGCACCCAACTCTTGTGCAGAGCGCAGCACCCTGCTCTTGAAAGGTAGCCCTGACTTTTTATGGCCATTTTGTACTAATATTCTTTACACCCACGAAAGGAGCGCTTTGCCTGTAGTAAAAATAGTTCAGAGCCTCAAAGACTACAAAACGAGTTGTCTTATTCAAATACTGCGCATAATACAAGAATTACAGAGGTCTATATTTTGGCCAGGCTAAAACAGATGGGCCAGGGCTAGCTCTTGTTGTCGTCACGGGCTGTTGTGCGGAGCTGTCGTAAGCGATGGAGGACAGACTAGAACTGCATATGTTTACTTCTCTCTTCTTAGTGCTACCAGCATTGTCTGCATTAATCTCAAGACGAGGTCTACAGCTGAGGTGGGTTTCAAGTAGAGATTAACAGAGAATTGTTTTGAACAGAGTAGAGCGGGAGCTTGATCTGTGACAGCCACCCGTGTAGGTCTTTCCTCACCCACATCAACACGTTGCTGCTGCTAGGACCAGTGTCTGTAAACCGGGCCATCTCCTAGGCACTTCTGGACTCTCAACAAGGACCCACAGCTGTGCTGGCATCCACGGTAATGATTATGTCCATCACAGGATGCCAATGCAGAGGGCAGGAAAGCTCGTGCTCCTGGAGCTGGAAAAGGTCACAATAATCACTAATCTCAGATGTGCATGCAGGACTCTTCCTTTACACCCGCCAAACTACAGTTCATCTGGAGGCCAAAGAGTGGCCCAGGCCTTACAGCATAGCCTGCAGTCACGTGTTAGCGTCTTTACAATCCCATGATCTCTGCATGGCGAGGAAGGCCCACTCACTTACTCCAGAGATACCCTGTTCATCTCCAAAACTCAACTAATGCTCTTTGTGTGCACGTGAAACTGCTCTGCCGACCACCAGAGAATGCAGCACAAAACTGATGCCCACTGATAATTTTACACTTTGCACGTGCTGTGTAGCACGTGTTGTTACAATGTTTCCACAACCATTTTACGGTTTATGAAATACTGATACTAATTTGGTTTCAACTAGATTCTAGAAACACAATGAAAAGAAGCAAATAATTGACACCAGCAGTAGTCCATGCAGTATTGGTCTTTAACACGCGCAAAGAACAGAAACTCTGCATATCAATAATATGCGGTGTCCACTGGTACAAGTAAAACAGACTCGGGAGCAGAGGGACTGTTATTCTGATCTTCCCACCAAATCTGGGCTTCACAACAAGGCATCTATCCCTCACACAGGATAATATACAAGAACGTGTTTACTAACAATCCTGCCCTGACACCACATGGCAAGCCTGAAATTCTCCCTAAAATGCAATGAAAAAAGATATTAAAGAATGAAATCAAGACTACAGAAGTCCATGAAACATACAAAGATATAAATTACAATATAATGCAAGGATGAGCATGTAATTGAAAACAAATTAAGTTTTTGTATCAAAGTGGATAAACCTGCCTTTATGTCCACCGTGATGAAGAAACCACATAAATGGGACAAGATGCCTAAAAACGATGCTGTAAGAACAAAATGTTTGTGCTCAGCTTCTCAGAATATGCAGAGGGTTACAACAGAGTACACAGTGTGACTTATTGCTTCACACAAATTCTGAAGATTTTCCCAAATGCCAGCGTAAGGAACAACAAGCACAGCTCCAGTGATAAAGTCTCACTCTCGACCAGAACTACTGGAATTCTATATTTCAACCATGAATATTGAGCAGATGCAGAGGGTTCTATAAAGTTCAAGACACTGTAAAGATAGGTCTTTTCAGTGACTACTGCATGAAGCCAAGCAAAAGATAAAGCAATAAGCTCAGTATTCATTTGCCTCGATAGATATAAACAACAATACTATCCAACATATAAGGTCATATTCAGCACAAATCACTTTGTCATGATGTTGACCACTTTAGGATCTAGTTAGGTTTCACTGTCGTACCTTTGCTGCTTCCAGATAAATTAAGCTTTTGGGACTTGTATAGCACACATCAGTGTTGCAAAATGTACTGCCTTTGATGTTCTCCACGGATCTGCCAAAGGGGTTTGTGGCTCCTGTGGGATAACTGCGGGTTATTATGTTAGCAGTTGTGTTTGCTTTTATATGTAAAGTCGGAGCACAAGTTTGATGGGAGCCTTCAAGGCATGCATGGCTCGAGGGCTGATCAGCTTGTTCCAGCTAATCTTGTTTACAGTGAATGGCTGGCCAATATTTGTTTATGGTGGAAGAAATGTTACTTGGGTGTTAGCATAGTGACTTGTGTTTTTTGTTTTGGTCTACTGTCATGGAGATTATGGTGCATGCAGGAGATCGAAGTGAGTTTTGGCTCAGACAATGGCAAGCACTTTATTACACCTTGCCATGAATCCTGCCTTTGAACACTGATGAATTTGCCTCCAACGTTCCCAAAGGCTTCTTTTCCAAGAAAAGGATAACAATAAGTTAAATTATATGCTTCCAGTCCACCCAGACCAATGCTCAGAAAAGGGGGAATCCGATTACGACATTTTTGGGGCTACAACTAGACAGTGTTGGCCATAGTCTGCTCTATGAGAAATGTTCCTGCTCTCCTTACTGCAGCAGTTCCTCGTGCCTGGAGTACCGACTGCGAGAGCGGTGCCCCCTCCCTGAGCTGTATGCCAGGTTAAGGTGAGGCTATTCCCCGCAATATACGGGTACCACCAGTGAATCCCCAAAGAAGAAAAAGATAACTGGTTTTGTATTCTGTATTTTCTTTTCCTTATAATTTTTGCACCTTGTCAATGTTTTTTCACGATTCATATCATTGGGTACAAAACCAATATAGCGAGCAGCAGCACACTCTGGTCCTGACGAAAGCCGCAACACCTCTACAGAGGGTTAATATGCTGAAACATGTAGACCCTTCTCTTTCTCGTTACCAACTCGCAGGCATATGTTACCCCTGCTAGTGCTCTTGCTTTAATCCTGGCCCCAGGACGAGCTAATAAAGGTATATTACGTACCTTGTAGCCAGTTTTTATTTTTTGCGCTGCGTATCTCACCCAACCTAGTTTTCTACTCATCATTGTAGGATTTAGTACATCCAAAACTAGGAACAAAACATCCCAGAGCTCCTCACTCTCAGAGAGAGGATTGTAGCCTGTGGCGTGACTAGGCTTTTCCGTCACGAGGAGAATCCCAATGATGACGCATGCCACCTATGGTGGGTGAGGGATTTCGTCCTAATAAAGGGATAACCCTAGGGACACCAAAGGCTCACCTTGGATGTTTTCTCTCTTCTCTTTGTTTTTATTTCAGACCCGTGGGTTCTATGTAGTGTTATGGTTAAAGATTGGGGAGTTAACCCTCACAGGTCTCAAAATTTTCTCCTCGGACCCTCTCCTCCCCCTTTTGTGTGTATAAGCACTTTATTACACCTTGCCATGAATCCTGCCTTTGAACACTGATGAATTTGCCTCCAACGTTCCCAAAGGCTTCTTTTCCAAGAAAAGGATAACAATAAGGTAAATTATATGCTTCCAGTCCACCCAGACCAATGCTCAAAAAAGGGGGAATCAGATTACGACATTTTTGGGGCTACAACTAGACAGTGTTGGCCATAGCCCGCTCTATGAGAAATGTACCTGCTTAGAAATATGTAACTATTGATAGTAGCTTCATATAAGACAGCCTTCTTAAATATTTCCTCATTTTCCCCCTGGGAGACAATCTGGATCTCATTTTCCTGTATGGAGTCCTACCAGCAGGTGACCCACCACCTCGCATATTAAATATAATTAACATTATTCAGAATATTACCAGTCTCACAGCTAATGTTCTTGAGCTATTGCCCCCCTCCCGAACTCAAGTGAGTTTGTATTTTATATGTCTATTTATTAATTTGATATCGCCCCTCACATGCCAGATAACTATTGAGCTTCTAAATGCCAAGCGTTAAGTGCACCCTGGTATCTGTAATGCCTATTTTTTTCCAAAGGCCCGTTAGTCAATGCACTGCACAAGAGAGCTGTGCCATATTAATAGCTTTATAGGCTATGCATAAAAATGTTAACTATGCATTAGCTTACAAGAGGAGCCAATGGACTGCACAAGATCCGAGTGATTTGATAAAACGCATTGAAACCTACAATAGGACAATTTGAGGTATGCAGCACAACTTTTGGTGGGGCCAAAGCAGACTTGAAAACCCATACGAGATTGGAATTCACACTCAAAAGTTGAACATGTTTAATGTATGCACTGCTATTTGAAGATATGCAACGGGAATATATCTCAACAAATTTTAAGTTAGGCAAAAGGGGTTGAAAGTACACCTAAGATATTTTGCCTTAGTGACTAGCTGGATCACATACCATTCACAATGAGCTCTGAGATGCACTGTGGCATGGACACCAATACTCACACAGAGAGAAAATAGGAGCTCCTCCATTACCGTGTTTATGTGCAAACTGGTTGGCTTTTCTAGTCTAAGGTGCTCAGGAGTACTCTGCCAAAGTCTGTGGTCGAACACAGCTCCCCTACACTTCACTATTTTCTATTGATATACAGAGCTTTAAGATGGTAAGAAGAACTTACTGGTTGATCATGTCAAATAACACTCAGAGGTCCCAGAGCTCCACTAGATATGGCAGACAGCATCCACAGCTCCTATATTTGAAGGGAACCATAAAAATCACAATAGGCGTAGTTGTCTGTGGTCTTACATACCAGTCAATCAGTCAAAGCCTTTTTATAGAATGGGAAACTTTGTTATTAAATACAAGTTACCCAGAGTAGGATGGAGCTTCCTGTACCTGCCACATCTCCTTGAGAGACTGGCGTAGCTCCCATTCTGGAGTCCAGAACTGGCTGCCTGAAGATTAAGCTGGCTTAAAACTCTTTAAGTTGCAGAAATCGAAAGCCACGGAGCACATGACCTACTGATTTTAAACATTCAAGGGGCAGTCTGACCCCAGAAACTAGGAGACAAAAGAGCCCTCCCAAACATGGATTGCCAGAAGCCAAACTGGTGACAGACATGCCATAGGAGCTTGAAGGAGAACTGTGGCTGTGTCTTGGGCTTCATCAGAACAGTGCTCATTGGGGAGCACATGTTGCTTTGAGAGCAGGGGTCAGTGGCTATCTCAACCAGAGTACGATAACCAAGTGGTGAAACAGAACCACATGGGACTGGCCTTGGCCAGCTGGCCCATTGTGGCACAGTAATGCATGAGGAGACAATGTGGGATGTGATTCTGCATAGTGCTGAAAGTGAGGTATTACACATTTGGTGAGGGACGACCAGTGTGGTTTCGGGACGGGGATCGCACATGAACCTCAGGAGGCTGTCACACGTAATGCTTGAGACACAGGGCGCTGTATTCGGAGCCGCCTTGGTGTCTCTGGACATAGAGAAGGCCTTCGACACTCTATCCTGGCCATACCTGTGGGAAGTTCTAACTCGAATGGGGTTGGGAAATCGGATTTGTGAAGTGGGCCCAGCTACTTTATAAATTACCCACAGCGAGAGTGTGTATGGGAGCCGAGGTGTCTGAGGCTTTTGACATAGAGAGGGGTACTCGACAGGGTTGCCTACCGTCACCGCTTTAGTTCCCTCTGGCGATGGAGCCACCCGCGATCTATCCTAGGGATCAGTTGCAGGCCTGGAGTATATCAATCAATCAATCACAGAATTTGTAAAGCGCACTACTTACCCGCGAGGGTCTCAAGGCGCTGGGGAGAAAAAAAGGGGGGGGGTGTTGCTACTGGTCGAACAACCAGGTCTTGAGTAGCCTCCTGAAGGTCAGCAGGTCTTGGGTCTGTCGTAGGCTTAGTGGAAGGGTGTTCCAGGTCTTGGCAGCGAGGTGGGAGAAGGATCTGCCGCCGGTGGTAGTTCTTTGAATGCGAGGGACGGTGGCGAGGGAGAGGTCGCCGGAGCGGAGTTGGCGGTTGGGCACGTAGAAGAGGAGTCGTCTGTTGAGGTAGGCTGGGCCAGTCTTGTGGAGTGCCTTGTGTGCGTGGATGAGGAGTTTGAAGGAGATTCTCCTGTCGACGGGGAGCCAGTGCAGGTTCCTCAGGTGGGGGGTGATGTGGCTGTGGCGTGGTACATCGAGGATCAGTACATCGATATCAGTATATCGATCTGGAATGGTCAGCACGTTGTGTCAATGTATGCAGATGACACCTTGGTGTATGTGAAGGATCCGGAGCAGTTGCGAGAGCACTTTGGTGAAGCATCAGGGCTCAATGTTAATCGACACAAAACGGTACTCTATCCCGTAGCTTCTTTGGTGGGCAGAGAAGGGGTGGATCTTCCAAATGTGGGTCTGCCTAGGGAAACACACAGTTTCTGTTATCTTGGGCTCCAGATCGTGCATAATAGTAATCTCCAATATGCGTTGAATATGGGGAGAACTCTGGATGGGCTTGAGCGCTCAATTCGGTTCTGGACCACACTCCCTCTGCCGGTACTGGGCAGGGTGGCATTGAGTAAGATGGTTCTCTTGCCCCGTTGTCTTTATTTGATGCAAAACTCCTTTTGTATACTGCCCATGGTGATATTGCAGCGTATATATCGGCTGTTAGTGGACCTGGTATGGGCAGGCAAGAGATGCAGAGTGTGACTTGAAATACTCAAGCTGGATCTTAGTGAGGGGGGGTTGGGTCTCCCCGACTTGCAGCTGTATTATTTGGCAGGCCTCTTACCGTATGCAGCGATGTATTGTAATAATGACCCTAAATGGGAAAAGCCTCTGATGTTGAGACCAGTTGATACTGCGCAACTCTCCCAAATACTGATGTGTGGCAGAAGGCTGCCGTCGGACGCTCCTTTCTGTGTTTCTATGGTAGCCCGGGCATGGGACCTGGCAGCTGGGAAAGTTATTAAGAGAGCACTGTATGCCCCGCTTTTACAGAATTGGTGGATGTGCCCTTTTTTGCACATTTGGGAATCTATGGACGTCGAGGGTTGGATTAGAGGGGGCTGTCGGATGGCGGGAAACATGTACTTAAACAGCTCTTTTATGACTCTGGGGAGATGGTAACGGATTATGGGATTGATGAGAGACAGTATTTACAGTATGCGAGTATTTCAACTACAGTCTGTGGGCTCTGGCCCACCTTCCCGGAGGAACCAGAGCAGTTTCAGGTACTCAGAGTGCTCTTGGACCTGGGCTCCTTTACAGGTATTATATCCCGATTGAATGTAGCCTTGAAGGCGGATAGGAGGACGGTGATTGGGAACCGATGGGAGGCGTTGGACCAAGAATTGGAGTCTCCATCAAAGGATGAGGCGAGTGCACAAGTACGAGAGGTAGCCAGTAATGCTCGTTTCAAATTAGTTCACTTTTATTTTCTCCATCATGCCTACCTGACCCAGGCCTAACTACACAGGGTGTACCCGGCGAGGTCACAGGGCTGTAGTAGATGCGGGCAACCCCCCACTGACTTCTGTCATGTGGCATGGAGGTGCTCACAACTCACCTCGTAATGGAGGGCAGTGAGTCAGGAACTGCATAGAGTGACATGGGTAGTAGCGGAACTCACAGAAGCCCTGTGTGATGCCACAGGGGCACTTGAATTTGGTTCTCACTTTTCTAATGTGTACCCCATTTGAGACAATGCACAGCTGTCCACTACATCTCTTGACCATGAAAACTGTTTTTCAGGTCGCAATCATGTCAGTTCATCTTGTGAGTGAGCTGCAGGCCCTTTTGGTTCAGACACCTTATACAATGTTCTTCCCAGAAAAGCTAGTGCTGAGAGCTCGAGCTGCATTCCTGCAGAAGGTAGTAACACCTTTCCAGTTTGGGCAGGCGATCACTCTTCCCACTTTCTTTGTCCCGCCTCACCCCTCGGAAGAGGAGAAGAGGATACATTGCTTGGACCACTATAGAGGCCTCAATTTCTGCATTGATTGTACCAAGGACCATGGGGTGAATTATCAACTCTTTGTGGGCTTCTCATGAGAAGGACATGGCAGTGCAGAAAAGAACCAGCTCTAGGTGGATAGTCCTCTGAAACACAATCTGACAGCTGTTAGCTAAGAAGTAGCCACCTGAAGGATTGAGGCGACTTTCCACTTGAGCCAATGAGGCTGCGAGAGTGCTAGCACATAGAGTGCCCGTACGAGCTATGTGTCAGGCTGCTACATGGACATCAGTGCACAGGTTCACAAAGCACTATTGTCTTAACAGTCTGGTCCGTCGGAATCGGCATTTTGCCAGTTTTGTCCTGCAGGACTTTTTGATGTGAACCATTCCATAGAATTACCAGCGGGGGAGGTACTGCTTTGGTTTCTATTCACAAGGTAAGGTATCTGTGGTTAAAAGCATCCATCACAAGAACAAGTTACTTACCTCTTGTAATGCTCTTTCTGGAGGATATTCAATCTAAACAAAGATTCTTCAGTGACCCTCCCCGTTCTGTGGAATGGACTCTTTTCCCATCTAAAAAGGTCCTAAACTAGCGATCACACTGGTCACACCAGTTTGCTGATGGTCTCTGCATCTGAGGGCGCAGACAAGCTTTAGAAAGCAACTGATGTCAGTGCACCAGGGATGTGCATATATACGACCCTGCTCGTCAATTTCAGAGCGCAATACCGTTGGTACGAAGCAGCATGGCTCCACTTATCACCGTACAGGAGTACTACTTTTGAGTTTCTGGACCAAGTCTGACACATGGGGCTATTTTCCCAAGGGGAGTGATCTGTGGTTAGTCAGAGTTTCCACCAGACAGAGCATTACCAAATGTAAGCAACTTGTTGTTTGCAACTAAAGAGGAGTGGGTTAGGGAGGGACATGTCCCCAACACAAAAGTGTAAGCCCACTCCTATTCACAATGCGCAGAAAGAAACTGACGCCAGCACGCCTGGGTGGGCCTTATAGGCGACCCCACTCATCACTTCCTGAGCTGAACAATGTTGGAGCGGAGCTGCATGATGCCACCTACTGCTGTGCAGAAGTACTGCTTTTAAATTTATGGAACCAGGCAGACACCTGGGGGAATATTCACAAGGTGAGGAATCTGTGACTGAAGTTTCCAACAGAAAATTAATTCTTGTAATCCTGGGGCCAATCTTGCCAGCCTTGCAGAAACACAGACTGTTCCTCCAGGTTGCAGAACTGTCAAAGAATTGTGGCATGTGCGTAACACACAACTTACACAAAAAATATATGTTGCAAAACATATTGCTTCCCACGCATTTGCCAATAACTCTCTTTCTCGATGACTGAATAGTTTCTCTCAGCTAAGGTAATTGAGCAAGAGGCAAGCCTCACTAGATTATGCACACTATTGTTTACTTGTGATACAATAGCACCTATTTCCAAGCCACTAGCATTCAAAGTCGACACTGTCTTCCTATGAAAATCAAAAGGAATTAGGATGCCTGCATTGACAACTTCATCCTTAACAGATTCGAAATCCTCATGCTAGCTTCTACCCAGTAAAATGTTGTACCTTTGAGCAACAAGCCTTCATGTGCACTGTCAAAAGCAAACGTTCTGACATAGTATGCAAAAAAAACAATCAGGCCCATAAATGAATTAGATGTTCTTTGTTCTCAAGTTTTAGTACTTGCCTTATCACTTTCAATAAATCCGCTTTTGGCCGTGCCCCCCTCGGGCTGAGATTCGAAATCTCTTATGAGGACTCTATATTTGTTTTTGCGTAGACATACCATCATTGTCTAAAAGCTATATTATATGACTGTATTCTCTTCCCAAGAGCCAGAATATAATATTAGAAAAATAATATTAAATGCGATTAATCACTGAATACAGCTGACATCATCTGCTATAACACACTCAATGCTGAGGAAAGACCAAAATCCAGGTGATTACATTGGAATACACACTCAATAGCTATAAAAGCTGTTAAGGTTTTTGAATCATCATGTAACTTGAGCTGGTCATATGCACTTTTGAGATTCAACTTAAGAAATAATTTTGCCACTTTCAGCAACAAAACCATCTTATTCATATTTGGAAGGGGGAAATTTTAATACAATGATTAAGGTTCCTGAGAGCCACAGAGAGTCTCAACCTCTTGTCGGTTCAAGAAGACGTCTCAGCTAATAGTAAGAGTGCTCTATTGGACACTTTATGCAGGGGTGTGCTTGGCTGCTCAGGGTTAGAGGACTTGTGATAACACACATCTGGTACACGCACTAAGCTACTTCAACCGGCAAACACGCTTGGGCTTTGGTGCACCATTGGCAGGTAGGCCAAGCTCGATTTTGTCTGTTAATGTCCACACATGTGAGACATCACACACTGGCCCTCAAACTGTTTCATGTGCATGCCTGTCTGAACCCATGCTCCACTTGCCCAGTACTGCACACAGATGCTATAAGCCTCTGCTCGGCCTCCGTGAGTCATTGCATCAACAGTCCCAGACTTGCTCAAAGGCCAGCAACACTCATGGCATTGAAAGTCTGATACTTGCAGACATCCCAAGGGTTTTCAGTTTCATCAAAACAGGATTAATGATCCCCCAGTAAAATATATTTTTGGCTGGATTAATGCATACAAAGTCTTTAAGATAATGTTAGATTTTGTTTCAGTATCTCTTGCCGTTTCCCATCTGGATCTGGATCTTGCCATCATCTGCATTAATTTGAAAATGTGGATTATGACGCAGGGATATTAGCTCCACCAGACGCAGCATATAGATAGATGCCAAAGAGGTGAAGGTTACTGACGACTCTTGGGGGACCTCACAGCAAACAATTTTGGAAGCTGCAGTAAAATGGCCCTTTTTAATCTGCTGTTTACAGTCTTGCACAATGTCTAGTTTGAATTGTGTAAATTCACAATGCTTTTCACATTGTTTCAATAGTCTATTGAGAAAGAAGTCCTGTGGTATTATCTGTGCACATGGTGCTACAGATGACCCAAAACCAGTTCTTGCAACCACAGGGGTGTGGAATGTAATAAAATATCTACTTGTCCATGGGGCAAGTTGCTTCATAAATCTACTTGTCCCTGTAACAAAATCCACTTGTCCCTTTTGTGCCATGTAATGCTACGACAAATTATGGCAGCAATCTCATTACATAAGAGCTCTGATATAGCCTCTGATTATGCCAGGGCTCATACCATAGTAGGGTTTGAATACTAGCCATTCCCAACTCCCATGTTTCCGCAGAGCTACATACTAGGGCTGAAGGTAGTGGTAAGCAATAGTTCCAGGGTTGGAATGCCCTTTTGAGTCTCTGCAAACCTACTAACTTGCATGTTTTAAGGATTTTCACCAACTCTTCTCTAATCTTTTCCTATACTGAGAAAAGTTGAAAATGTACTCCTGACAATGGAAGATGTAAAACTTCTGCTTGGGCTGGGAAAAAAAGTGGTTGAAGGTAAAGTGAACTTGCAAACACTCAACATATTTTTGCATGAGCAAACCTACACATGCATAATTGCTCATGCTTAAAAGCAGTTGTCAAATATTTTCTAGGAGTACTATTTCTTGGCCTACTTCTGTAAATTCTTGTGAATTCAGGAAAGCCATAAATCTGCACTTAATGCAAGGACATATACCATGGGTGCACTTTTGAGACTTTCATTAATAATTGGGCCCCTAATTAAGTCTGGCGTTAACCATGACCTTTTGTGTTTATTAAAATTGTCTCTCTCTGTCTATTGCCTGGCTTCACTGTGAGTGACAGTATTCTGCTCTTTCAAAGGAGCATATCGGCACACAAAGTAGTTTTGTTCAGTGCCAGGAACTACTGTGGCGATGTGTGCTTTTTGAGACCAAAAATAAGTTTTGCTTTTGCCAATGTTTGTTATAATTGTGAAGGCCCGGCAGCTCCCACACCAATAAGATTTTACAAAAACCATGCCAAAACAAGACACAAACCAAAAGGCTGACCACCAATTTCAGACCTACTGGCTTTGCCAATGCTTGTTTTTATGTTCCCATAATCTTATTGAAACTGGTCCATTATGAATATTTTTGGGAAATGCTAGCATACATCAACACATTTTATTAAATGATGCCTAAAATGTTACAGTAGTTTAGCAAAATATTTTTTTCCTATTTGCATTTTTTTTTTTTTAGAACATTTTATTTTGAAAGCAAAGAATCATCCATCTTGCTTTCAACCTTCTGCAAATATTTGCATCTAATCACAGAGCATTATACATAGCCTCATATTGCTAAACTTTGAAAACATGCACACACATTTTTATACTGGAACCACTGTCAGTAGTGCAGTCTGAGCTTTCAACATTTACTTAGAGTGATCACCCTAATAATTAAGGCTTTGCATTAATGAACCAGAAATACAAGTTTGAACAGCATTAACACATAGACACAAATATTACCTTAACTGCAGATAATGCCCTTCCCTGATCCATAATGTGGTACTGTAAACTGGCAGCCAAAGGGTTTGTGCTGTAAGGGGTTGGGTTTACTTGTCCCAAGGGTAAAATACACATAAAAACGTGTTGCCCCTTGACCCCAAACAATATGTCCTGGGCGTCTGGCTTAAGGAATTCTACATCCCTGCAACCAGGTCTGCATGGGTAGATTACACAATTTTTCAGACTGCATTTTATTTGAGGCAGTTAGGCGTCATCCATTCCTCAACTGCCCTCAAAAATGGATTCAAGAAATGATTGTTCTGAATAGAAGTAACTGTCATTTACTACTTACCATCATCCATAGAGTAGAGAAAGATGATGCAAACAGCTCTTTAGATCTCAGTGGCTTCAGGTACAGGCTGAACAAACTTGAGACAAAACACCAGGGCTGACTACAAAAGTGCATACATATCAGAGCCCATTTAAAACCTCCTACGGGCTGTAAGGTTTTTATTAGATATGGCGGGGGAAACAGTCAAGGACCTGCACCCAAAAGCTGGTGGTCTCTTATGATATTGATGACAAAGACTGGATCAGTGATACCTAAAAGTTGCAATGAGATACAATAGTACCATTTGGCAGACATTATAATCCAACAAGCGGTTTCACTGCATTTTGCCAGAGAATTGTCTCATTACAGAGAGTTCAACGGCCAGTATATGTTTGACTCACTATCTACCTGCCTACAGTGACACTCAACCTTGTACAGCAGTAACCCTTAAACCTCTAACTTTAGAACAACAAACAATTTGTTGTAGACTAGCACTCCGTGTCACGTGCCAATTCTTTTCCACCTTCACCTGTTATCCACCTAGGTCTTCAATACAAAAAAACAAGAACCTTGGCGTACTTAATCTTACGGCCAGAATGTAAAAAAATTTTTTTTATAGTTCTAAGCAGCTGCTTACCCAAAGGCACTGTAAAATGATATTTCATGCCAAAGACAAGGTGAAGCAAGCTCTGTGCCACCACCATCTTTCTAGAGACACAATTCTCATATTCTAAATAACTTTGAAAAAATATGGACATAATAAAATAGTAATTAGCGCTGTTGTAATTGCCAAACTCTTGTTCTTTTTCCCTTTCTTCATTCTCTCAATGTATATATTCACTTCCACCTTTAACCTTTTGCCATTTCCGGAATAAACTCTATGATAAACTATATAACAGACCATAAATCTGATTATAGTTAAAACCATTTGACTTCACCTGAGCTGATAGCGGGACAGAGGAGGAGGTAGACCATCAATCCAAGCCCAGTTTACCTAGGCACCAGGAATAAGTGAGGTTTTAACAGGAAACACCGAAGTTCAGACCTATATAAGGATGAAGGACAGGGGAGACAGAGAACATTCAGAATCAAAAGAGTGAATAAAGCTTTCTCTGTTCTCTAGCAAGTAACCGAGAGTGAGTATTCAGAAGAGGTGGGAGGATGAAGAAAGGAACAAGCAAAGGTATGGATAAGGAGGAGAAGCCAAAGTGGGACGGAAGTAGTGACTGGTGCTTTCTCTTTTCTCCAGGGGGAAGACTTGTCAAAACACTTAGAAACTCTCTTGGAGCAGTTCCTAGGTAGTTTCAAACACTGGAAGAATAGACAAGACTGTCTGCAGATCTGAAAGCAATTATTTTGAAAATTCATTTGGAAGACTGAGATAGACTGTGATAACACATAGTGGGGATTCACTGCTAAAAGAAAGAAAATTCACTGTAACATAACCTTCAATAAACCCCCTTATTCTAAGTACCTGGAACGAGTTGTGTAGCACTGCTACCATAGCTGCCAATCACAAGTAGTCATCTCAAAACCCTGTGGGAGTGGAGGGTGAACAAAGGGCCATAAGGAGGCCCAGAGAGAGAGCAAAAATCCTCAATGACCAAGGAAAAATGCAGTGATCAAGAGCAAGACGTCTGCAATGGTGGAAAATCCCCGAGTTAAAGGTCTATAATTTCAACCAGTCTTAGGAGTCTGATAGGTGAGGGGGATAAGGAACAAAAGAAGAAATCTATCAGGAGGTAAGCTGAAGTCTGGCCAATCAGCGCTGTATGAGGAACAGAAGATAACATCATTAGGCCTTGGCTGAACTTTAGGAAGTAATTTTCCATTCTCAATGTCTGAGGAAAGGAGCTCCATAGAGAAGAGTCCTGAACATGGACAGAGCTACCTCGGTTTAGGTGGTCTTTACAGCAGAAGCAGCTCATTCACTTTTACAGTGGGACATAAGATGAAACCATGAATTTGTCTCTGGGAGCAAAATCAGCAAGCGAGCATGACTGCCCCAACACGGTTCCTCTGAAGATAGGGAAGTAGGGATTCTATCCCCCGAAAATGTTTTACAGATGGAGTAAAACGGTACATTTTCCTCCAGACTATCTTTAATAAATTGACCAACTGCAATACGTTTTACAGGGATTTCTAAAGGAACAATCATAAAATATTTTGGAAAATTCCTGGTATATCAAATGAGTCTGACTTCCCCAAGTCTGCAGGAAGTAGGCAAGAAGGTTTTGGGATCTCTTACAGGAAATGTTTGTAAAGTGACTGTGTGCTCTACAAAAACAAATGATGCTACTGAATATGCTCATAAGTACTACATTACAAGCCGCACTCTCACTTCAGTGTTACATTTACAGATGCTATTCTTGAAATACTCAAATGCCATTAGAAGAACAAGTGAGGATCTTTTTCATATGAATCTTTTGCTAATGATCCCCAGGTGCGAAAGTATCTCTCAAGTCCATTGTTTCCAACAATGGTTGCCATTCATAGCTTGTACTCACTCTATCCCCCATCTTTGTTTTAACTCACCTGATTTCTATCTCCTTTGCGCATGTGCATTCAATTATTCAATTTCATTTGCATGCAGTCCGCAGTGGTAACAACCCAAGGCAGGCATGCCCACGCAAATATCAATGCAGACACTCAACCATTTCTCAGGCTTTTTCTTCTTGCTACTGCAGCTTTTGGGTTGGCTTATTTTGGGATGAAAAATAGAGCAAATGTAACAGCTGTGACTTTATACATTTTTCACTGAAGGAAGCCTACCTATTACTTAACATCAATGGTTTCAAGCAGGCTAAAATGACATGGAGGAGATTAGGTTTAGTGCATTGCTTATCGTGGAAATCACTGATTTGGGATATAGCCCTAGATACGCCACTTTGCAAAAGTTGTGCGATAATGGTCATATCTTTCTGTAATGTTTATTTATTAGATTGAAGTTCAAACGTTCAGCAGCAGGCTACAGAAAGCACAGCAAGAGTGCATGCTGCTAAGCCTGCCCTGAAGCCTCATTGCGAGACCCGGACTGCCTCTTGCCAACCCGGCTCTCTGATTAATTCCATGGCAAGCCTGAGTCACAATAAGTGAATGCTCCTTCCATTGCTGGCTGCCAACTAATGATCAGATATACTGCGTATTCTTCACTGAAATTGAAACCGGGGCAGAGTATCTATTTGAAGCACATCACCAACTCATTACAGCATGTGATGGGGGTCAGTTAGGCTTGCTGGTCACAGCCCAACCCGGTGATGAGTCGGAAAAGAGTGGTGAGCAGTCTAATATGGTACTGTCTTGCTAACTGACCTACATCTTCAGTAGCATAGGGCTGACACCCAAAGTGCCTGCACTGCATTCAATTAGCGAAGAGGTCTTACATGACAGCAGGAGTGACAGGGTGACGGGCTTCAAAAGCCAGGGCTTACAGCAGGTAGGCCCTTAAAAACCTGAGATAGCTGACACATGTGCACCAGTGCATGTGTCTGTGAATAGTGTTGTGACTGAGCCTGACCAAAGGCATGGGTGGATTAAACTTCATGATACAGTTTCTTAAGTAAAATTACAAAAAAACTGCAAGAGGCAGGAAATGAGGTGGGGGTGAAGTCACAATGCCCATAATAAAGAGCTGCCACTGATATTGAGGAAAAAGTTGAGAATACAGTGGGGTCCACAACATCTAGTGTCTGGGTATTATGGCACCCGAGGATTATCTGAAAACAATCTTGGAGCACTTCTTTAATCGAACAGTGAAATCAGAGGTAGAACAGCGTGTCAAGGTAGCTAAGAGGACATTCAGAGTACCAGCAAAAAGGTCAATCTAATTGGTAGAAGAAGGGATTCTTTTCTTTTCAGACTTTTTTCGAAACTAACAAGGGCTAATCTTTTCAAAATGAAGCAACAGAAGTCTTTTCATAATATACTTAATAAGCCATAACCAAAATGAACAGTCAATGTGCAGTATTGGCTCACCTGGTCACCATAAGCATGACGACCAATAATGATGGGTTTGATCCAGCCTGATACCAGCCGAGGTATGTTCTTGCAGATTATAGCCTCCCTGAAAACCGTGCCCCCAAGAATGTTTCTAATTGTCCCATTGGGAGATTTCCACATCTGCTTTAGCTTGAACTCCTCGACCCTCTTCTCATCTGGTGTGATGGTTGCACATTTGATACCCACATTGTACTTCTTAATAGCTTCTGCTGCATCAACAGTAACTTGGTCATTTGTTGCATCACGGTTCTCCATGCCCAAGTCATAGCTTTGAAAAAACACAGAAAGGAAGAAGTTATTATATTTGACTGCTGTTCCTCGAACCAAAGAAAAAGCCTCTTTAAATATAGGTCAAAGGTCAAAAAATCTTTATTTCTGCTGTACAGCCATAAAAGCACAGATAATTAAGACAATACATAAAATACAATTGATTATTATGAGCCAAAAAGTTTTTAAATTATTATACAAGTGTCATCAAATGTGTATGGGTTGAGATGCCGCATTTATTATCCCCCCAGCTACACAACCCCATAGAATTAATTGATGACCCTATAAATCAAGTGTAACCAGGATATCCTATATAGGAACATATAAAAACAATTAAAACAATTGAATTTAAGACATTTAAAAGATAATTTAAAAGAGAGAGATAAGATTAGACATCAGGAGATAAACATTTCAAGGCATTTCCCCTAAATAAAGTGCTGTGCATAAAAAAAAATTGTACATTACAATGTCTGATAAAATGCCACAGTTTATATATTGCCCATCTCATTTCCCTTCATAATGCCTTTACGTGTGCACCACATCGCAAATAAAAATTTTGAGGTAACAACTACAAATAATGGGTGTGTCTCGTGTTTTAGTAGCCTAAAAACCTCGATGTGGTTTCTCAACCCCAAGTTTCTACAAAGCTGTAGAACCCACTTAGATCTAGGCCTTTTATAGGCAGGACAAAATAGCATGACATGGAGTTCTGTTTCTTCTGAAAGATTACACCCAGGACAATCTGATCTAGTTGCTCCCTTCCATTTTTTTGTAAATGTTCGGATCGGGAGCGTCCCATGTCTAAATTGTAAAAACAACTTCTTTGCCATAAATGGTTGTATATTGTCCAGGACCAGTTCCAATTTATACTGCTGCTTGACATCCAAAAATTTGGATGTCAAGCAGCATGAATTCATACTCCAGAACAATAGGGCCAATTTATGTTCTTTAAAGGCTAGAGATAGGGATTTTTGGGGATGGACGGGCAGGTCTCTTCAGGGGTTGCCCACATATTTGCCCATCCTAGAGAATGGCAAGTTCTCCTAATGTATGACAACCAGGGTAAATTTCCAGCACCCAATATGGACTTGACATCCCTCAGTTCCTCCCTATAGGTGGATAACTCGGGGGTGCTCCATAGGCGACGCCAGAATAAAAGAGGGCGAGCAGCAATTATGTCAGCAATAGGTCCTATACCTAAATCCATCCTAAGTGGGGTTAGAGGAGTTCTTTTTGGGAGGGCCAATAATTGCCTAATAAATGTATTCTCTGTAGCGGATAGGGTCTGTGATGGACAATGTCCCCAAAGTTCAGCTCCATAAAGTGAGGCTCCCCTCGCTTGGGTTTTATAGATATAAATATAGTACAGAGCTCTAAGAGTTTTGCTGCTCAACATTCGAGTTGTCTTTCGGGACAGAAACAAATTATATTTGTAGACTAAAATACAAGGGTGCACAAAAGACTCGGAGATTATTTGTGTTAACCTCCACAGTATAGCTACTTTCAGGAAGGAGTCATCCACAAAGTAAGTTTCAATGTTGGACAGTTACATTTCATTACAACTTGCCACCGACAGCAAAGTATGCAGCCAGGCATTAACTAATCAGACTTATTATGGATAATTATTTTACCATGCCTCTATGACCAAAAGCGGAGTATCTTTAAGTCTGCCAGACTAAAGTGATTCGTCCCACATGATTTGCTTCCATTTTCTTCTGCAACTTAGCTTTATTCAAGGAATCCATTATGGAAATCACGTTCCTGCTTTCCAGTTTATTCTATTTAACAGGGCAGTTCTAGTACGGGTGAAGCAAGCAGTGTCTTCCACTTCTTACCACAGCTACATTAATAATCACCGCCCTAGCACATGTAATGGAAAGAATAGTCCTTGTCTATGCTTTTCATCAAACAGTCCACCTCTTACAGCACTTTAGCAAAGATATGTTTCCCAATGTTAGCTCCCACAGGAAATGTTTCTTTAATCTACAGCCAAAACCACTGAATATATTTGACGCAAACTAGTCACGAATGTAGAACTGTACTCAAAAAGTGTGCTTTTGTTGGTTTGGTGTAAATTTGTTCAGTCGTTTTTGAGACATTAGTATTTGAAACCAGCATTTGCAATGCAATAGGTCTCGCATTTACGAAATTTTAAGCTATTGGCATTGTAAATGACAATGTCTTTTATTTATATGTTTTCAAAACCAACACATAGATAAAGATTTGTCATTTACAATGCCAGTAGCTCAAAGTCTCGCAAATGCGAGACCTATTGCATTGCAAATGCTTGTTGCTCATGGTAACAATGTCTGGGCAAAGATTTCACCTCATTAGTACCCGTTTAATAATCAAAAGCAGCAATAAACAACTGAAAGATAATTAGTCAATTTTTGCAAAGGGTCTTCTACTGTGCAGGAACATACTGCAGCGCTTTGAGTAACATTTGATGCGTTTAAGCCATTAACAATATATATATATTTTTTAATCTGTAGATTATAAGAAGGTGATAGATTATACTCAAATGAGGCAAATCTATAATTATGCAGAAAACGCAGGTTATAAGGAGGTGGTAGATTATACCCAAATGAGGAAAATCCATAATTATGCAGAAAACTCCGCAGATCGCGTAACTCCAGAGGCCCTTGGTATAGCAGAGCAGCAGCAGTCAGAGGTGCAACTAGAGCCAAATTTAGGGGGGGGGGGGGGGAGCTAAGAAAAAATTTCGGGGGGGGGAGGCTAATTCTTCCACCAATAGCCAGAGTGGAGATGAAGGGGCTCTTAGAAGGGGTGAAAAAACAACAACGCCTCGATAACAAGCAAACTGTCTTTTTAAGACCTGTGAAGTACTCGGGTGCGGCTGTGTGTGTGCCCGGGAAGCGGTCTCAGCCCGGGCTGCCACACACGACAGGGATCACTGAAGCCCTTTGAGCCCAATGGGTGTTGCGAGCCTGGCAGCAGTGCAAGCTTCCCTCCTTCATATCACAGATAGAGCTCAGATAGCAGCAGCGCACGTGCCCTTTCCTGCCAGAACAGGTAGTTTGATAACAATAGTGCAAGCTTCAATCCCGCACAGAATGCGTACAGCTCAGGGTTCAGTGGCATGTAGATTACAGACCGATCACTGCAGCGAGTATTTCAGTTAAGCACTTGCTGCAGTGAGCAGTCTGTAATCCACATGTCACGGACTAATTCACTGAGACAAGTGAATGATTGATTGAGTTTTGCCGCCACTCAAATTCACTCTGTCATCACACTTGATCTAGATTTTACACTTCTGGTTTCACTTGGTATGATGTCAGAGATTGAGAATAAAGACTTACAGGAAAACAGAGGAACATAACAGGAGCAGGAGGCAACAAAGCACAAGAACCCCTCTGCATGTTATATACGTTTTAAAATAGGCAGTTGGCTTTAATAGTGGTGCATGTCCATTTCAAAATAGTGGTGCAATATGCGAGTCCTGTAAATGTCTCAGCACTGAACTGAGAAGTATTCCTGAAGTCAATCCCCTAATGTCAAAGGCGAGTGCAGTGCTACAATTTAGGCCACCTAAAAAAGGACACAATAGTAAGCAATATACAGATAAAAAAAACATAGCCTGTACGTGTCCCTAACTACGGCATGCTGCTAATTCACCCTGCCTTCCCGTATCATACTTGCGCTAGGTTTGGGTTTTTGGGAAAGAGTTTTAACTTGCGTGAACTAGACCCCATGCATCGGGTATCAGAGCGCTTTACATCAGCACCAGTTTCGTTACAGATTGACACATTCCTTATTTCTTAGCCACAGGGAGATTAAGTGATTTGCCCAGAATCACAGGTTCTTGAGCGTTATTGCCGAGACTTCAACCCGGTTCCCCAAGTTTTGTGCTGGTTTTAAATTGGTACTCCCTTGCCCTCTTAAAACAAGAAAAAACTATCTGTAAGAATTACCTTCCTGGCTTGAAAGACTCAAATTAAATAATGGTCTGCTGATTGGATTATTGGATGGGGAGGCTCTGCGTGATTGGTCGGATCCGAGAGTGCCTGAAGTTTGATTAATTTGCCGATGCCAGTGCAGCAGAAAGTGCTTTAGAGAGGGGGTTACACTGGGCAAAGCTTCACAAACTCGCCTACACCTTCCGTCTTTGCAGACATTTACCACAAGCCATGTACCACGTCAACGCCTTTTTAAGTCCTTTGCTCTGAAATATAGGCGTACCTTAGGAGAAAAAAAAGAAACGCGAACGTTACCACTCCACTGACAGTTTTATATATTTAATGAACGAGTTTGTCTGCAAGTTCTGACACCCCGTATCTGATATACTGACGGATCGCAGCCCCGCTGGCTTTGTACTTCAGGCTGATCTGATTACAGATCTTTATGAGCGGATACTGAGCAAAATGAGCTGGTTTTGTCAGGGGAATTGAGCGTGCTTCTGAGAAACAATTACTTTGTGTGGAAGAGAACACTGATTAACAAGCGCTGCGAGCGGTGAATTTCAGCAACGGGCGAGGCAGGGACACCGGTCTCTGCTGGCAGCTCTTCAGCCTTATAGCGAGGGCATGGGAGACTACCTGCACAGCCCTTCGTTCCTCTCCACGTGGCTCCGCTGTGATGCAAGTATAAGCTGGAGCCCGTGATTGATTGAAATGGAGGGGGGAGGGAGAGCGGTGGGGTGGAGGAGCAGGGTAAATAAATACAAGAATGAAAGCAGAACCAGCGCGGCGCTCATGAAAGGGAGCCACGCTGATAAAAAAATGCCTCATACAGCAGCACAACCCCCCTCTGTGACCGAGGGGGAGTGAAAGCAGAGACGGTGGGGTAGGCAATTGAATCGCACACGCATTCAGTGTGGAGAGAGCTAGGTACAAATGCCGGAGCTCTGCGCGCGTGACACGCTGCCTTCACGCCGCATTCACATGCGGCAGTTGTCTCTGTGAGTGGTTGACAAGGTCCACCAATCACAGAGACGACTGCAGCATGCTAATACGGCGTGAACACAGCGTGATTAAAGATGGCGTGCGCTTGTCCCGATGGGCGGGCTTAAAAAAAACTGCAAGGGCGTCAACAAAAATGACGCCAAGCAAATGAAAAGCACAATAAAAACATTAATCACGACGTGAGCGAATCGGAAACGGTCGAGACACAGGGGCGTGTATTAAAGTTCTCCTTCTTAAGAGTGTTTACTATAGCCCTCGCAGGGCGAGGAGCGCATGCGCGCTCCAACGCCAGGCGAGACCTAAAAAGGTTGAAACAGTCAGATTTTTTTAACCTTGTCAGTTGAAAAGCCATTTGTTGATGTGCCTTACAACTTTGCACAAATTTGAAAATACCAAGAGTAATCTATCAGTGCTAGATACATCAAGGGGGCTCAGTTGGAAAGGGGGACCAAACAAGCGTTTATTTGCTAATAAACTTGGCATGGTGTGATTAATATGCACAAAATTTGACAGACTTTTGAGAGGATTTGTTTTTTCTATTGGCACGCTAAGTTTTGTACCAATCCAGCCATAAGGGTGGAGGAGTAAAGTTAAACGGAGTGTCTATGAACTTTTTTTCATTTGCTTAGAACTTTGGCAGTGTTTGATAAATCTGCATCCATGTGGCAAGCAGTTGGCAAGTTACACTCGGTACAGGTATTTCAGGTTGCATGAGGATTCAGTTGTGGGAGGAATGAGTTTGGGGGGGGATGAACAAAAATATTTTTGATTTACAAATAACTTTGGCATGGCTTGATGGCCCTTCATGAAATGTGGCATACACTTAGGGCCCGATTTAGAACTCGGCAGACGGGTTACTCCGTCACAACGGTGACGAATATCCTGTCCACTGAAATATAAATCGCATTACATGCTATGGGATTTATATTTCGGTAGACAGGTTTTCCGTCACCGTTGTGACGGAGTAACCCATCCGCCAAGTTCTAAATCAGGCCCTCAGCCTTAGCCTTCTCTTGGTATTTTAAAGCGTGTACTGTCCATCAGGGGGACCCAATTAAAAAGGGGTAGGTATTCATATGACAATAATATTGGGACTGTTCAACAAACCTGCACAGAATTTGGTTGAAGCATGAAAGTATTGCCTTTCTATTAGTATGTCACAATTTCTGCCAGGGTGGGGCCCAAATGTAAAGAGGATTCAATAACATTTTCACATGCTTATAACTTTAGCGCTGTTTGATTCATTTGTATCAAATGTGGCAGGCGGTTATCAATTACACCCACTGTATGTGACTGTAGGTGACTTAGATTAATTATGCTGATGACACTCTTTGCCCAGCAATCAGCAACTTTCCTCCTTTCGTGATTGCATAAAGGATATTATCCAGTGGCACAGTCTAAACTCACTAAAGTTTAATCGGGGATAAGACCTCCCAACTTCTGGCCCAGATCTTTCAAGGGGCCTGCTGTCTCCGTTAACTCAGTTCGGAATCTGGGAGTTACTTTTGATGATCAATTCAGTTTGGAAAGTCATGTGAATAAAACTGCAGGCACTTGCTTTGCGCTGCTGAAAACCCTACAGAAGATCCTGCCGTTGCTTCCTCCCTCTTCCAGAGCTGTGGTTGTCCGTAGCGTCATTCTTAGCCGTCTGTACTACTGCAATGCTCTTCTTCTGGATGCACCGGAGTATCTTTTACTTCATCCTCAAGGGTCCAGGTTGCAGCCGCTAAACTTGCCTTGAATAGACCTTGGATAGCCTCTGCCTCTTTGGCATTGAAGGAGTTGCACTGGCTGCCACTTAAGCAAAGAATATGGTTTAAATCTATTTGCATGGGGGGCGTGGCTAGCAGCTGCGGAAGATGGCTGCAGGCTAAGTGAGCTGCGCTAGCCTACAGTGAAATGGCCCCATACATCCGATAAAATCCTGGATTTGAGCGCCCGTTCTGAGCGGCGAGCGGCTGGGGAAGCGGCGGAGCCCGAATCTCACCGTGATCTGGGTGGAGATCGGCAGATACGGAGCCGTGAAACGCTCAACGGAGGGACACGAGTGCAGGCAAGATGGCGGCCCTCCGGAGGTCATAAGGGGAATCGCCGCCGCAAACCCAGCGTTGCGCCGCAGGTGAGGCGACTGACTGCGCCCTGCCGGTGTGGAGGTGCCGAGGCGGCAGGGTCCCGTGGCGAAGACGCCTGTATCGGCGGAGCGAGCTCGGCGGACCGTGGAGCGAGGGCGGCAGACCGTGAAGCACCCAGGCGGCTGTCCCAGGCCAGTGTGGAAGCGGCCGCGCGGAACAGCAGTGCCTAGACCCATGCCGTCCGCCGGGTGGAGCGAAGACATACACGGTGCGCCTGCTTCAGCTAAGTGACTTTGAGGCAAATTGGAGGAGTGACGCCCCACGGATTGGTGTTTGGAGCGTGGCCCCCAGGGAAGCGAGATCCTGGCCCCGGGGGTGCGTTGAAACTGGCAGGGTGCTGCCGGACTGTGGAGTGAGTGGAGCGCTGGGCCTACGACCGTCCGCCGGCGGAGGTGGGCCCCCGGCCTAGCGTGGCGATACCTGTGGGGTCCCCCTAGATTACCGGGCTGCAACTAAACGGCTGACCGCCCTCGCCAACGGAGAGGCCTGTACTTTTCCCCCCCTCCCCCGCGGATTGGCGAGTGGAGAGTGGCCCTTAGGGCTGAGAGTCCTAGGCCCTGGGGGGCGTGTGGAGACTGCCAGGGCCTGCTTGTGTAACGAGTAGAGAGTGGGGACAACAACCACCCGACGGCAGTGGTGGGCCTCGGCTTGGTGCAGCGGCACTGGTGTGGTCCTCCTGGAGACTGGGCCGCACCCAGACTGGTCCTTGCCAGTATCAGCAGAAAGGCACGAGCGAGAACCCCCCTCCCTAAACGGCGCCGGCTATAGCGGACCTGGCCGTGGCCGGTGGACAGTGGCCCCATTCTTTCACAGACTGTGTCATGGGTCGCACCAAGGGAACGGGGCCCGGGGAGACTAATCACATCGATAAATATACGGTTGCCATGGGGCGGGATGACGGAGCGGTTGGAAGGGACTCGCACGATGACGGAGGCGACCAAGACCCAGATCCGACCCTGAAAGACATTATGAGGGCGATCTGTGCGTTGAAAGGCATGCTGGAGCCGAAACTGGACTCAGTTACTGAGGAGGTAAACCTCCTGCGGGCAGACTTCCGCAAGATGTCTGATAAGGTAGCTACGGTGGAAGCGGACACTGGGGGCGTTCAAGCCAAAACGAAACGCTTGGAGGAGCAGGTGTTGACTCTCACGAAAAATCAGGCAGACATATACGCCCGGCTCAAAGATCAAGAAGGTAGGGCCCGGCGCAACAATATCCGGGTGGTGGGTGTACCGGAAGTCATGGAGGGGCCAGCCGTGGACCTCTTTCTGGAAGACCTAATTCAAAACCATCTAAAGCCGAAACATCTTTCGCAGTTTTTCTCAATAGAGCGGGCCCATAGAGCGCTGGGGGGGTAAGCCCAGACCGGGGGCCCCTCCGCGCACCATCATCGCCCGCATCTGAACTTTAGGGATCGCGACGCCATTCTGCATGGCGACGCGGATGCATGGCGACCTCAGGCACGAGAATGCTACGATCCGGTTTTTCCCAGACTTCACGCTGCATGTACAACGCCAGCGATGCTCCTTCGATGGGGTGAAACGAGCCCTTCGGGAGCAAGGCGTGAAGTATATGATGCTCTTCCCGGCCCGACTCAAAATCCTTGACAATGAAAAGGCGTATTTCTTCGACAGGCCGGAGGAAGCAAGCGACTGGCTGGAGGGCTGGCGCACCGTGAGCCGCAAAGGAGGACAGAGGCGATTGGGGACGGACCGGAATGGTGAGGAGTCGGGCCCAAAGGCTGGGAGCTCCCCCAGCGGATAGCTACGACGACAACGGACAGGTGAGTAAACATTGAGACACCCTTCAGCAGGTCAAGACTGATGCGTGGTTCTATATAGGGGGGGTGTTGCATATAGAGAGGGGGGGACTCCAATGATGCTACCGGACCACCGGGGCCTGCACCTTGGACTCTTGTAGATCAGACACAAGTATAGTGTACAGCTGTTTTTGACCGACTTGGTGGGGTGGCGTCGTCGTCACGGAGGGAGGTTTATATTGGTTAGCCTAGAGGGTCGCAATTGTGGGGCTGAAAATTCCAGTCAGCAGACAGATATCTCTTCAAGCTGGAGGCTAGACCATGACCCCTTACGAATGGGTTTCTTGGTTTTTCATGGGCAACAGGCACTCTGCAAGTTTGGGAGGTTGGGGTCTCACCGTGCAGGGATGCAGGGAGGGGGGTGTTGGGATTGTTGATTGTTTTTGTTTGCAGGGGGAGGGGAAGTTACACTCGAGACCTATACATCCAGCAGAGAATGACTTGTCACGGAGAAAGTGGTGGGGGAGCGGGGAGGGCCCCATTGCCAACAGCCAGATACAATGCCAATGGGCGACCCAGCTACGGTAAAGTTTTGGTCCTGGAATGTAAACGGGCTGGGCAATAAGATTAAGTGCACGCTAGTGATGCAATATCTGAAGAGGCATTCCCCAGACATTGTTCTCATTCAGGAACCGCACTTGAGGGGAAGCAGATGTAAAGCCCTAGATCGGTTTGGATATACTATGGTAGTGCATTCTGGGTTCACGTCCGGGGCCAGGGGGGTGGGCATCCTCGTACGCAAAGCGCTGCCCCTGGTAATCACAGACACATGGACAGACCCTGCAGGGTGTTTTGCCACAGCGGCGGGCAAATGGGAGGGGCTCATGCTATATACCGCCGGGGCTTCACTCGGTGATCCTCCCACAACTCAGCTCACTCATTGCAGACTTACCCACAGGCACCCTACTTATTGGAGGAGACACGAATGCAGTAATGAATCCGGAAATGGATCGATCTGGCCCTCGAATGAGCACACAGGGGGAACGCGGCCTTGCGGACTTCTTTGAGGGCGCTGGGTCTGGTGGATTTATGGAGGGCACATAACCCTTCACTAAGGCATTACACTTTCTACTCGGCCAAACATGGGTCCTTCTCCAGACTTGACCATTTTTTCATGCACACAGATAGAGTGGTGAACTTCTCTAACGCGTACCACATGGCGAGGGGGATCTCTGATCATGCACCGGTGTGTGCCACACTTAAAGGCCCGACTATTGATAGGGCTGCCTTCCCGCGGATAGATTCATGGAGATTGCGAGATCCGTTACTTACTGACAAGATTCGGGAGGGCTCTGAGCAGTATTTTAAAGACAACAAGGGGACGGTACAATCGCATATCACGCTCTGGGAGGCATACAAGACAGTGTTGAGGGGGCAAGCACAGGCGTTACTTGGGGCACAGAAAAAGGAAGAAACCCTGCAACGTAGACAACTCGAGCAAGAGATCAGTCAGATGGAGGGCGAGGCTGCGACGGCAACATGTGCGGATGCGCGACATCGGTTAGCGCTGAAGCAGCGGGACCTGCGGACCCTGGCTGAGGGAGAGGCACAGGCATATGCGCTAGCCACCCAACACCGCCTTTACGATGTGGGGGATAAGGCCCTTAAACTCCTAGCGTGGCTGGAACGGTGAGACAGAGATCAGTCCTGGGTGGTGGGGATCCGAGACGCAGAAGGAGTGCTTCGGAACACCAGCTCAGACATCGCGGAGGCCTTTGCGGTGCATTTCGAGCATGTGTACGCCCCGGTGAGCACGAGTTCGGCAGTAGATTGCGAGGAATTCCTTAGGGATTTTAACATGCCAACGATGCCTCCAGAAGCCTATGATGATCTAGAGGCGGACCTCACGGTAGAAGAGTTGGGCAAAGCATTGAATTCGCTTAAGCCGGGAAAGGCGTCCGGACCCAATGGGCTTCCGGTTGAAATTTACAAGAAGCAGGCAACGATCATACCCCCCCCCGCTCTTAGAGATGCTGCAGGAGGCACGAGAGGTGGGTCACCTCCCGGTGGACCAAATGGCTGCCACAATAGTGGTGATCTACAAGGAGGGTAAGCCGGCAGATCAGTGCAGCTCCTATAGGCCTATCTCCCTTATCAACGTTGAGGCCAAGGTCCTGGCTAAAGGTGTTGGCAGATAGGGTGCTGTCGGTAATTAAGGACCTGGTGCACGTGGACCAGTCAGGGTTCATGCCGGGTAGAAGCACTAGGCACAACCTGCGAAGGCTCTACGGGGTGCTGCTCATGACCGAGGGTAATGTATCTCAGCAGACTGCCTTAATGTCACTGGACGCCTCAATGGCTTTTGACAGTATCGAATGGCCATACGTGTTTATGGTCCTTCAGCGGCTAGGCTTTGGCCCCTCCTTTTGCAGCTGGGTCAGACTCCTACACGAGGGGCCTACGGCGCGAGTGAGGGTGAATGGTGCCCTGTCTCGATCCTTTCAGCTTCGGAGGGGCACGCAGCAGGGGTGTCCTCTCTCCCCGCTTCTGTTTGCCCTGGCGTTGGAGCCCCTGGCTCACTGGGTAAGGAGGGATCCTGGGATCTGGGGGTTGCGGGCGCCAGAAGTTTGGGAAGAGCGTATTTCTTTATACGCTGATGACATAGTACTATATCTGGCACGGCCGTATTACTCCATACCGAGGGTCCTTCATATTTTTGAGTTGTTTGGTAGCTACTCGGGATACAGTATCAATTGGTCAAAGTCGGTGATCTTTCCTCTTTCGGGACCCCCCCCTAGGGTTCCGCGGTGTTGCGCAGCCCCAGTGGTGGTGGATGGGTTTAAATACTTGGGGATATACATCACCAGAGACCAGAAAGAATTCCTGGCGAGTAATCTGGGGCCTCAAATGAGTCGTCTAGCTGCTGATGTTAGCCATTGGCGCTCGCTACCGCTCTCACTTATGGGACGGGCAGCTCTGTACAAGATGTTGATGCTACCGCGGCTTCTGTATATACTGCAGAACACCCCCTTCCAGATACCACAGACGATTTTTAAGCGTATAGCACAGGAGGTGCGGTCTTTGCTGTGGGCGGGAGGGTCGCCGAGAATTGCCCTACAGAAGCTACATAGGGGTGTCTTTGATGGAGGGATTGCAGTTCCGGATGTCAGGCTATACTATTGGGCCTCCCAAATGCAGGTGATTAATGACTGGGTCTATGTGGGGATGGAAGAGCCGGCCTACAGAGTAGATAGGGCATCGATGTTGCAGGGTAATTGTGAATCCCTCTTGTACTCCCGGAGGGTGTGCCCGGACTGGCCGGAACATACTAAGGTGGTGGTTCAATGTTGGAAAGACGCTAACAAATGCCTGGGCTGGGCGATTGACGGGCAGAACCCCGCTCTGGGCGGGCGATCCTCTTAGGGAAGTGGCCGCGCTTTGGGATTTAGGGGCTGGCGCCTGATTGGCCTTGAGTACCTGAGCGACGTATGGAAGGAAGACTCACCTCATTCGTTTGATTATTTGCAGAAAGAATACGGTATGCACGACTCGCAGCGCTACACGCATCTGCAGCTTTTACATGCTCTGCGTACTCACATCCAACAGGGGGATTCTATTCCAGACTATTCCCCGCTTGAAGACCGGCTACTGCTGGATCCCATACAGGGGAAACCCACTTCCACAATATATCGCAAATTGATTAACAACCTCCCGGACCCCTTGGTCTCCCTTAGGGAGGCCTGGGCCGACGACCTAGGAGTTCTTGAGGATGAAGACTGGCAGGAGGCGCTCCAGAGTCCTAGGGAAGTGGCCATGCACGTCAGATTCAGATTAGTGCAGCTCAAGATCCTGCATCGCGTCTATTATCCTCGCACTCACCTATATTCCTGGGGTCGTGCCATGTCTGCGCAGTGTGTTAGGGGGTGCGGGGAGGAAGGTACCTTTATACACATACTATGGGAATGTCCTGAGGTTTCCGTATTCTGGCGGAAGGTTACGAAAGTCATGTCGGAAGTGGTGGGCTAACCTATCACCTATCCCATTAGACCCAAAATGGCTTCTTCTCATGATTAGAGGCGAGGCAGATTGGTCCAGCTATGTGGGCATATGGTTGGCATTGGCAGCGGGGGTGGCAAAGCGCAACATTGCCAGAAATTGGGGGGCACAGACACCCCCCCGGATTGAGGAATGGAAATGTGACCTCGATTGGTGCCAGAGAGCGGAGGAAACAGTGTATATGAGCAGGGGGTGTGGCAAGAAATGGGAACGGGTGTGGATGCCGTGGAGGAAATACAGAGGACTGGGGGGACAGACCAGTAATGGGGTGTGGAATAACGAAGGGGCCCGCTCCACCCGTGATTACGTCAACTGTGATTTCCTGTACATGGCAACTAATGTCCTCATGGTACTGTTTCTGTATGTTGTGGTCTCTCGAGTCTGTTAATAAAAAGATTTTTTTTTTTTTTATCTATTTGCATGGCTTTTAAATTCTTTCATGGGATGGGCCCTGTTCCCCTGCAAAAGAGGTTGAGAAGGTATATCCCCAATAGACTTCTTAGATCGGCATCAGCCATTTTGTTCTGTGAGCCTAAGTTAGGAGGCAGGACTTTTATGGTTCGTGCAGCCAAGCTCTATGAATGATCTGTTGAAGTACAGGAGGGTGCTTAAGACTTGGCTCTTCCCTAAGTAATTGGAATCAAGTTGTCCCTTATCCTTGGAGCTCTGATCTGTTTACCTGAGGCCTTTCCCTATCTTTTTCTACGTGCATCTCCCTTAGCCGTTATGGCCAGCAGGATACCAGTTGGTGACAGAGCGCTTTATAAAATGTAAAAATAAATCAATAAATATGTACATATGGTTGCATACAGATTCAGTTGAAGGAAAGGAATATATAAAAGGAAGGGACCAAGACCTTTTTGATTTACTAATACCTTTGGCACCATTTGATGAATCCATACAAAACGGAAGACATTTACAAGGTTTAGCTTTCTTCTGGATATGCCAAATGTTGAGCTGATCCATCAAGGGGTGCTAAAGATAATTAGAGTGGGAATAAATGTTACATTCCCTAATTACTTTGGCACTATTTGATAAGCCTTCATGAAATTTAGCAGCTAATTGAGACCAGCGGAAAGCCAGGCAGGCCTTTAATCAACCCATGTGGCTCTCAGTTGAAATAGGTTTGCACAGGGCCTGCCTAAAGGCAGTGCACAGCACAGAATGGGCACATAGCAGGAGAATGTGGTATATAATATACAAAAAACATGCAATTCACTGAAAAGTTAAAGGCTGGTTATGGTTCAGTGAATCTAAAACCGAAACACCCTGAAAATCCCCAGGTATGGTATACAATGCACATCATAACTCACACCACCCTCCATGCTCAGTACACCCCTTAGTTGAAGGCATGATAAAAAAAAAAAAGCTGTCTACAAAGAGCATAAAAAGGACAGTAATTAATTATGGTTGCACTGTACGTTTCACATCAAAACTGAATTTAAAAGCTTTCACAGTTTTCTGCTCATTGAACCATAACTGACCTTTAGCCAGTGGCGACTCCTCCGCTAAGGCGGAGGAGTGTCGCCCCATTGTTTTAAGAGCAGTGAAGAGGAAAAATAAAATGATAATAACTGAAGGTTATTATCATTTTATTTTTCCGTTCCTAGGTGCGAGGAGGGGCGGGGCTGGCCAGAGCAGGAGCCAGGGGGAGGAGTGATTTTCACTCCCAAAGTGTGCCTGACTGTTTGGCCGGCCCTCCTGGGCCACCCAAACAGTCCTGCGCACTTTGCATCTTCCCCACAAGGCTGTAATGCACAGCCTGGTGAGGAACATGCACAGGCTCCCTGTCCCTATCTGAGCGCCGAACCATGACGCTCAGACCAATCACAACGCTGCATTGCAGCGTGATTGGCTTAGGGGAATCAATAATAATGCTGCACTGCAGCGTTGTGATTGGCTAAGGAGAGCCCGGGGGCTTGCTAGGACAGAGGAGAGGCGGTGGCTGCGACGCGACCGCAGGTAAGTTTTCTTTCTTTTTGTTCATTTTCTACCTCCCAAGCCCCATCCCTTTTCCCTATCAGATCAGCCGCCGCTACCTTTAGCTATGCTTTTTTCAGTGAATCAAACACATATTTATGTTATAATTTGCAAAATGTTAAAGAATTTCTACTCCTCTGATAAATAAAATGTTGTATGGGATATAACGGATTAAAAAAAAGACTTAAAATGGATTTAATAAGAAATTTCCATTTCAACGTGATGATCTAATCATTTCTAGTTGTTTATGTATCTTTCAAAATGATTCTGTAATAGTGCCAACTACCTGTTTTCCGTGCAAATAGTTTGTAAAAAGTTATGAATTAGCTATGTGTTATTCTGTGGCAACGGAGCAATCTATCATCAATATATATGGCCATCAATTGCTAGCCTTAAAGTATACATTTTTCAGCTACAAAAATCATACAGCACATAGATCTCTTACTGTTATTCTCTTGACCGGGATGAATTAGCATGTAGTGCTGCTCTGAAAAGAAGGGACATTAGGTTTTGACTAAGAAATGTATAACCTTTGACTAGAACATCAGCTCTTAACCTTTGACTTTCTGGAACCACCACTGTATCACTATGTGAGGCTCAGAACTTCAGCCTAAGCTATGCATATGATTTGAACCACAAAACAGTACACAAAAATTCAGAAATAAGTATACGTTGTCAAAACTCCACTCAGAGAGCCACTGGGCAAACAGGAGCTATTGGGCCCAACTATAGGGGTTGAGACGTTTTACTACTGATGTCCGGGGCCTGACCTTCTATGGATCCTGAGCAACTGGGCTAAGTACCCCTTCAGCTTTTGACTCTCAGAAATAGCATGTTAGGAGCAGTCCAAGGCTCGCTAGGTGGACACATGGGAGTCAACACAGGCTCATAACTCAAAATAAGTGCAGTAGCAGCAACAAATTATTGTCCAGTCAAATACTCACTTTCATGATGAAAAGAAGTATTTTATTTTATTGCTAACAACACAAAGGGAAATAGCACATTCACAAACAACTACACAGTCACCCCCTGAGGTCGGGGCTCTAGTATTTCGTAGGCAGTTCCCTGTGTCCCACTTCCTCCTCACTCTGGCAATAGTGATTTTCCCCATTTATTATAGGCAACATCCAGGGTAAGTCCCACTAGTAGACCAAGTCTCAAGAGTCCATTCAGACTCTGTGTTAAAGTCAAAAGTGTTTGAGTGCCTTATCGCTATCTAGCAAGCAAGTTCCCCCATATGGCTGACTGGACTGTAATCAGTCTTACCCACACCTGCAGGCTCTGAGAGACAGGAGTTCCTGAGCATGTCCCCTCCACGGGTACTGAGGGGCAGTAGCTGGTTCAGGTGAGTTCACTGTGCATGGGCCAGGTGGTGTGCGCTTGGTGGTCATCGAGTTTCTCACACGCGGTTGTGCACCCGCAGCGACTGGTGGTTCTTCGCAGCTCCTCCTGGCAGGTTAAGTCTTTGGTCCGTCCCAAGGAGGGGTGACAGTATTGTGAATGTTCGGATGCTGATCCTTTGTCCCAGTGTAGGTCGTGTTATATGGCCATTAGGGTCATTCTCGACATTGCTAAGTTAGCATGAGCTTAGCTGCTATGATGCTGCTTTTGCGCACGTTACTACATGACTTTATTTTGCAAGACTCTATTTATGCCTTTCACATGAGAACTGTCTGCTTTTCACGTTCTCTGCTAAGTTCCTGGAGTTTAGTCTGAACACGATGTGCAAGGTCGAAAAACAATGCCCCTTGTTATTCTGTTCTGGTCAGTACCTAGCACCTAGACATAACATGCTAGATACAGCTGCACTGCTGGAGACTCGTGCTTTGATATTACGGGGATGCATGTTGTTTTAACACACACTTGGAGAGAGCCCTTCCCATGGAGAAAAGCTATGCTATGCCTATGATGTAAACCTTCCATCAAGGCTTTAAGGTATGGGGTCTGCTGACAAAGCCCAGAGATCTTCTTTTATATAATAAACTTCTTCCAGTCAAGGGGAGGGTGGTTAGGCCTTGTAGTCCTTTTTCCACTGTCTTTATATAATGACATCCCCCTTTGTACTCTATGGAATTGTAACAATGCTAATTGTTCTGAGTTTATGCATTTTGCTGCTGGTAGTGGCTCGTATACTGTATTATAGAGCACGATAGTTAAAATAAACATTTTGAACTATTACAGTGACTCTGCCAATTCTTATTGTGGACAAGTACGAGTGAGCAAACGAAAGGGTACGTCTTGCCACCGCGATTCCTGAGAGAGTCGGGAGTGTTGTGTTGGGTTGTGTAATCATTTGTGGCTTCGTGATTTTGGAGGAGAACGAATGAGACACTATAGCTAGTCGGTTTTGGGATTTTGGGCACTAAGGTGGTAGGTTGGTACACCCCTATACACCGAGGTCCTGTTTTCCTGCGCATAGTTCTGTGTAGGTGCAGAATCCCCGCAACAGTCGCAGGGGTCCTCAACTGAGGCCTCACTCTTCTGGCGACGATCACCGGGACTTCTTGCTAGTCCCGGTGACCTCACTCTGGCATACGGGATTTCCATATCTCTACTGCACAGGGGCTCAGACCCAATCGGTACAGCAGATTCCTTCACAGCAGCCCCTCCTGGCATTCAGGGTCGCCAGCTCACCATCGCACAAGGGCTGCGGCCTACTCCGCACAGCTATCTATGATACTTCCGAGTTTTTCGCGTTAACGTCCCTGAGGAGCATACAAAGGCTTTAGCAGCTGAGTGGGCTTTGGCCCTTGCCCCAGCGGTGTACCGTAATCAGGTAGGCTGAGATATTGATTCACCGGCACATGAGATACCTTTACGGTCTATGCCACAGCCACAACCGCAATATCCAATCAAACGCGAAGCTAAAGCGCACGTTTGTGACATTCTAACACAGTTAGAATATCAGGGAGTGATTGACTCATGTACATCACCCATGAATAATCCTTCTTTACGGTATCAAAACCTGACGGTTCATATCGCATTGTGTTGGATTATCGAAATTTGAATAGTCATTGTTGCACGTTTGCGGTGCAAAACACACACAGCTCTGCGCTGGTGAACAACCTTGTTCGTAAAAAATACACAACTACACTGGACATATCCAATGGTTTCTGCAGTCACAATCTGGCTCCTGAGAGCCATGACTTAACAGCTTTCACCGCCGTCGGAAATCAGAAAAAATGTACACGCTTGCCTATAGGGTATAAGAACAGCCCCGGGGCATTCGCTGCGCGTGTTGTGTCTTTGTTACACGACATAGATCCAAATGCGTTCTCGTACATGGATGACATTTATGTAACGGACGATGAGCTTATGCTGCATCTTGTCCGAGTCGACCGCATCATTTCAGCGTTTGCCGACTATGGCTATAAATTCAATTTTGCAAAATCACACATTGCTCATTTGGCGGTGCTCTTTTTGGGCTATGAGCTCAATATTGAAGGTAAGGGGTTAGCCCCCCACTTCCTGGAGAAATGTGCACAATTGCAACCCCCTTCTACACTGAAAAAACTTCAGTCCTTGCTGGGATTTTTGAATTTCGGGAGGACATACATTCCCGATTATGCCCAGCGTATCAAGCCGCTTTATGCATTGATACAACCAACATATTCTTCTGCCAGCTGGCTTCCGGAACATACCTCTATCCTACAATCTTTGCAATCTGACATGCTTGCAACTAACTACTTGTTGACGCGTGATAACACCACAAACCTGGTGATACGTATAGTACCAGGGAAGGTGGGTTTCACTTACTTGATGTTCAATGAGGGGGACACAGTACCTATAGCATACAAATCACATTTGTACACTGCAGCTGAAATGCGCTTTTCCAATGTTTACATTTTTTTAACGGCGGTCCAAATGGCGATTCTGAAAGAATGCTCACTGGCGCAAGGTAAACGCATTCTTATGGTCACCCCTTCCCTGCTTTGGAGGCCGTGACTAAGGATAGTGTACCTAACTCTATGGCACTACATCCCCGTTGGATACAATGGGCTACGTCTTTGACATCGTCTGATGTCACGTTTATCTTTGACCCTGCACTTCAGACACAGGAGTTCTTACAGTATGAACACGTTCATCCTCCTCCGTTGTCATTGCTTCCTTTACATGAGTACAAATGTATCATTTACACCGATGGCTCGGCTCAACCGGCCACCGGCTCCAAACACGCTTATTCAGCGGCTTGCGCAATTGTTGCTGGTTCGATTGTCAATGTAGAATATAAGTCTTCCATAGTGCATACTCAAGCACTTGGGGACTGTATGGCACAATTGGCGGAGCTGCGTGCTCTTGTTCTTGCTCTCGAGTTTGCAGATCCTACTGTGAATACTCTTATTGTGTGCGATTCTTACTACTGTGTCCAGTCTTTTAATGACAACTTATTCTTTTGGTCTCGTAATGAGTATCGAGACTTTAAAGGCAGCGCAATGAAGCATAAGATGCTTTGGGTTCGAGCGGCAGACCTTAAACAACGTCTGCCCCTCACACATGTTATCCATACTTTTGGCCATCAGCGTGTGGGAGCACATTCTCTTGGTAATTCTTTGGCTGACGAAGCGGCCAAATCTGCAGTAGCCACGTGTTCCGTAGCAGCAGTTACAAGGTCCATGACTAAAATAGATAATGATATTCTGGCAGCGGTGGCTGCTACGAGGGAGGGAACTGCTTATCCTCAGGGTTTCCCTTCGAAATACTCTTATCATATTTCTCACGAACAAGTTCCTTATGCTACGATTCCATCCGTTGGGGATCGGCTGATTCCCAACTTGGACCGCAGAGATGCTCTGATCAAAGCCGCACACGAGGGTATGGCATTGCACATGCCGGAGTGTCAGCGACAATCTCGATTTTACTGCAACATTATTGGTGGCGTGGTTTATATAAACAGACCCGTAATTATGTACTTTCTTGTGACATTTGTCAACAAATTAAACCGTCTACGGTCCCACGCCCACCTCAAACACAGCTATGTATTTCTAATCACCCATTTGGCTGTGTATATCTTGATCACTGTGGTCCATTCTCTTCTGATACTGTGTATAAATATATATTTGTTGCAGTTGATTCGTGCACTAGATTCCTTTGGGTTTGGCCACAACGCAGTGCTGATGCTCGAAATGTCATCAGGGATTTGCGTGTCTTTGTCAGGATGTTTGCCTGTGGCACCTTCCACTCTGACCAAGGTCCAGCGTTCGCGCCTCTAAGGCGTACAAGGACGCAATGAAGTCAATGGGGGTACTGGTGCAGTTTTCGTCTCCATACAGGCCTGAGGGCAATTCAATTGTGGAGCGAATGAACCGTGACTTAAAGCAATCCTTGACAGCTAGGGTCTTAGGTACTGGCAGGAACTGGCTGGCCCATTTGTATGGTGTTCAACGTGCACTCAATAATCTCCCTAGAAGATCACTGGGTGGGCGGACCCCAAACGAAATGCTCTTTGGCATTAAAATGTTTGTGCCAGACCTTGATGGTCTAGACGTTGTGGCGGCGGCGGCAACCTTTGACGTAGATAATCATTCTACTGTGTTACAGGAGCTACAAAAGACCCGTGACAGCTACGCAACTGAACATTTACCCTCTTCCAATGATGCAGCACTGCTGATTCCGGTTGCCAGCTGGCTTCCCAAAATTGGAGATCTGGTACGAGAAAAGCTTGAGAATAAAAAAAGAATTTGGTCCCTCATATTGTGCACCAGTTGCAGTACTTGGATTGAAGGGTACTCGTACAGTCATTTTACCACCTTTACCTGGTCGCAAAGACAACAGATACATCTCACTGGACAATGTCAAGTTACACCGTCTGGCCGATTCTGAATAGTGTAACACCTGCAGTTTCGTGCAACGCTATCTCTTTAAATCCGGTAACCTCAACCTCTATGACTAAAGCCTGTACCAGTGAGGATGAGATGGAAATTGCTGTTGACCTTTCGCGTGTTCTGCCTCCAGCCTCTTCCACCGCAGATGTCGAGTATACGCATCCCACTGATGGGTCCCACAGGGAAATGCCGAGCAATCCTCGACAACATCATGCTGATACCTCTCACCCACCTTTAATACCGAGGGATGAAAACGGGTATTTTGGGGACCATGCCAGCTTCTCTTATGACTCATCCTCCTCCTCTTCCAGTTTGGCAGTTCCACCAACTAACTTAAGTGTTTTCATCTCTTGGTTCAAAAAGACGTATCTGGTCCCCCCCATGGACTTACATCTGGTTGGTGCTCATCCTACTTTTCCTCTTTATGTCGATTGGATTTGTGACAGTGTTCTTCATGCTCATCAATGGTCATTATTTGCCAGAACGCTCTGCTGTGAACTTGGTCGTTGGAATTCTGGCCTCACACACATTGTCCCACATCATGAAACGTGATCAGACTCTTGTGAACATTTCAGCATTCCCGGTTGCAGATGGCATCGTTTGGGATAAAGTAGCTTTCGAAATTCACGGCCCGACGGAAGTGCTCAGGGTGCCATACGTGTTTCGCGTCTCATTAGGAGATGTGGTAACACGAGACATATATTCTGATGATTGGGATGTGCAAGCAGTACATTCATTGTTTTCTGATTTAAAATATTATGCTGCTTTTGATGCTGAAGATTTGTATTTAAATTCTGCCAATTATGCTGATCTCTTCTGTTATCAACACTATGGGCATAATTTTTTGCATAAAACAAACACATTAAGACCGGTTTTTAATTACACTCAATGGGAACATTGTCCTACTCCCATACAGGGGAGTTCAAAAACTCTTAGAGATAAGTTCACATATTTTACAGATTATGACACGTCCAATCCGGAATCCTATTTCTTTAAACTACACTTATCTCAATCCAAATTTATCCTGACCCACACTAAATTGATTTACTCCAACTCTTTTAGGACTAAATGGGCCACACAGGGTTATGATCACTGGAAAGAGACCATTGATTTAAAATCAATCTGGGGCACAAAGACTTGGCAGGTTCAGGGAACTGAGGCTCTGCATCGTGCCTGCCTAATCCCGGCTCAAATTTTATTTTTAAATGATACAGTGTACCAAACCATGTGCTTTGGCTTGGCAACTGTAAAAAAACTAAATATCCCATCCATTCCGTCCTCAGCGGAAGATAATAATTGGGGTGCTCGAACGAATTATACTATCAATGCATTGCGGGCTTTGTTTCAAAATGACACTTTTAATGTCTCTGAAATTGATTCATCCAGGTGGTTGGTGTTGTAAACAAATTCAAATGCATGGCAATTGCGTTTTTATAATGTAACACCTGGTTTCACACACACTAGACCGGACCCTCGTTATCCACGTTCACATTCGGTCACCACATACTCAGTGGGTAAATTATGCCAACAATGGTTGGCACATTCCACCCTATCATCAGTGAAACAACACCTGTCGCTCCTGTCGAGTGACATCAATTTGGCTGATTTTATCTTAGGACCCAGTGTTCCTAGATCTAAGAGGTTTATATATGCAGCTTACAATGAAATTTGGAAACTTTCGCAGATGGAGGCAGCCTTTCGTCTGCACCAAATTGATCAAGCAAATTTAGAAAGAGTCCTTGCCGTGGTCAAAAATAGCATCAATACACTTTCTTCACGCATTTATACATTGGATAATATTGTTTCTTCTGTTATAGATATTGTTCAGAATGATGTATCTGTGTTATATCATGGTCAAAATCAATTACAATCAGTTATGCAGTTTGCATGGACGTTACAGACCCTTAAAATGGGAAAGGTCCCTTGGGGTTATTTGAATGCTTCTGCTCTGTTTTTATCATTTAATCTGACTGATAAACAGAGATTTATGTCATGAAAGATGCTACATACACGCTGTTGCACATTGAACAATTGGAGCCCTTACCATTCTCTGTGGCGGAGACGGACTCAGCGGTTTGGTTAATTCATGAGGTTATTTCTCTCCCATTCTCACCGTTTCAATTTAAATCCTGCATGCAACATTTTCCAATTGGCCGCTTCGAACCCCTGGGTAGTGCATTTTTGCATGAATTATGGTCCCTACCCTTCACTTACAGATGTCAACGGGAGGATAAGGAGGTCTTCCTAACAGGGGAGGACTGCGATTCCACAGTAGGACATTCCCTAGTTTGTAAACACATTAAATTGCATGGCGCATGTAATGCATCAGCGCCTAATCTTGCTTGTTTTTTGAAAGGTACCACAGTCCCATCAATAATTCCCGCTTTTACCCTGCTTACTAACGGCAGTTATCTTATTTTGAACAACCAAGACTGCTGTGGTTTACGGGCAGGAGTCCTGTATTTAGTAACTGTTTCACAACGCGTTATTTGTTGTAGCAATGTGCTTTTTACGCCCCCACATGGGAATGCAGATAGTTCCATTTGGCCTTCCATTCCGACTTTGAAAACAAATTTCAACAAATTGAGCAGGCTCAAAGCGCTATTGTTCCAACAAGAAGTGGCTCTCACTTCGGCTCGAGAGACCTTCGAGTTACAGGTGGCTAGAACATCTAGTGAGATTCAGTCACTTCTGAACACTAACCTCCCACTCCACTTTGGGGAGCTTATACATCAAATATTTAATGCGTCTGACACTAAAGGCCTTGCACATTTTTTTAAACAGGTGGGAGCCGGCCTTGTGACTTCTTTTCAGATGATATTTGGAGTAATGCCGGCTTTTATTCATTCTATTTTTTCCAGCGTCTTCGGAGGATTCCCTTTACTACTAGCGTTAGCTGGTGGAGTCCTGCTTCTTCTGTTCCTGCTGCTCATCTTGTGGTAATGCACAGACCAGCAAAACACACAAGATGATGGACGGAATGTTGCACATTGGCAAACATTCACCCCCAGTCACAGATCTGGGTTTAATCCATCGTTATTTTGCTTCACCACGCCACCCCAGTTCAGACATAGCCATATGCAAATCAGTCTTGACCCTGTGCCTCATGGGAACAGTCCAGACCGAACTGCCAAGCACAGACCAGGCCAATTGCAACTGTACCGTGATCGAATGCAACAGGTTTTTGGATGCCTGCCGTTAGGAACGCTTGGCGTGAGTTATGGATTAACTTTTCGCTTTGCCTACTTTACTTGCGTGCAACCAGTTTTCTACTGTCAACGGTGCCCCTTCTATTGGGCTATGGATTTATGCCTCTCCAATACCTCATGTCCTGTCCCGGATTTTATCCAGTTAATGAGTCCCTTAGAGGCCCATGACCAGGCTTGTTCCAGGGATGGCCGTATGGCGCGTGCAGCAGCACTTGGAGTATTGGCTCAATGGGATATCTGTGCGGCTGTGCAGAACCTCTTGCATCAGAGTTTCGTAGAATATCACGCAAGTTGTCCGGTTATGCTTTTGGAAGCATTGGATTATGAGGAGCACGTTTGTTCTTCGACCTACTTGATTGGATGGTATCCCTTTTTTCTACTAACGACAGAGATGCATTCTTAAGTTCACGTACTTTGATGGATTTACCACCTCCTTCATCATAACATTTTTCCGGAGACGACTCTCTTTTACTCGTCAAAAAATAAAAAGAAATAATAATAATAATTTTTTTTTTAATTTCCAAATTGGTTTTTTCAGACGCCTTTGAACTCTGCTTGGCTTTTGAACTCTGTTTTGGTCCTTTGTCTATGTCCTATGACCTTACCAAGGGGAGGGTGTTATATGGCCATTAGGGTCATTCTCGACATTGCTAAGTTAGCATGAGCTTAGCTGCTATGATGCTGCTTTTGCGCACGTTACTACATGACTTTATTTTGCAAGACTCTATTTATGCCTTTCACATGAGAACTGTCTGCTTTTCACGTTCTCTGCGAAGTTCCTGGAGTTTAGTCTGAACACGATGTGCAAGGTCGATAAACAATGCCCCTTGTTATTCTGTTCTGGTCAGTCCCTAGCACCTAGACATAACATGCTAGACACAGCTGCACTGCTGGAGACTTGTGCTTTGATATTACGGGGATGCATGTTCTTTTAACACACACTTGGAGAGAGCCCTTCCCATGGAGAAGAGCTATGCTGTGCCTATGATGTAAACCTTCCATCTGGCTTTAAGGTATGGGGTCTGCTGACAAAGCCCAGAGATCTTCTTTTATATAATAAACTTCTTCCAGTCAAGGGGAGGGTGGTTAGGCCTTATAGTCCTTTTTCCACTGTCTTTATATAATGACATCCCCCTTTGTACTCTATGGAATTGTAACAATGCTAATTGTTCTGAGTTTATGCATTTTGCTGCTGGTAGTGGCTCGTATACTGTATTATAGAGCACGATAGTTAAAATAAACATTTTGAACTATTACAGTGACTCTGGCAATTCTTATTGTGGACAAGTCCGAGTGAGGGAACGAAAGGGTACATCTTGCCACCGCGATTCCTGAGAGAGTCGGGAATGTTGTGTTCTGGGTTGTCTAATCATTTGTGGCTTCGTGATTTTGGAGGAGAACGAATGAGACACTATAGCTAGTCGGTTTTGGGATTTTGGGCACTAAGGTGGTAAGTTGGTACACCCCTTTACACCGTGGTCCTGTTTTCCTGCGCATAGTTCTGTGTAGGTGCAGAATCCCCGCAACAGTCGCAGGGGTCCTCAACTGAGGCCTCACTCTTCTGGCGACGATCTCGGCCAGGTCACACTTCTTGCTAGTCCCGGTGACCTCACTCTGGCATACAGGATTTCCATATCTCTACTGCACAGGGCTCAGACCCAATCGGTACAGCAGATTCCTTCACAGCAGCCCCTCCTGGCATACAGGGTCGCCAGCTCACCATTGCACAAGGGCTGCGGCCTACTCCGCACAGCTATCTATCCAGGGCACCCCCTCCGGGCATACAGGTTCGCTGACTCGTCACTGCACACGGACAATGAACCGTTCGGCACAACGATGCCCACGGCTCATTTCGTGGCGACCTTCCTCTGGCATACGAGGGTCACCAAATTTTTCCTGCACAAAGGCAACGGCACGATTGTTGCAGCAGTTGTCTCCTCACACCTAGCTAAGGGAGTAGACTTGACAGGATTCCCAGCTGAACTTCGCTCCTTCCAACACTCTCAGGGCACACTGGTCTTGGCAAGCAAGCAGGCACCGGTGCTCCGGGCTCCAGGGAAGGTAGTCTTGGATTCCTTGGGTGATGTTCCCTCACCCAGCTGAGACAAGGCCTTGTACTCTAGTCCTGGCTACAAGCAGAAGTCTTGCAGAGCTTCTCCTGTGTGCATAGCCTGACTGGCTGCTTGACAGTTGACATTTATTTTCTGGGGTCTCAACTCCCCGCCTTATAGTCCATATGGAGACACCAAATGTGATTTAGAGCCTGTGTCTTTGAAGTTTATGTTGGAGGTCGGTTTACTTTTTAAGCGCCCACTCCTCTGCCCATCTTGAAAGCAGTCTGTCACAGCTAGAAGGACTCTAAAGCTGATAGCCCCACAACACAGGACATGAGAGTGACTAGAGCTCACATTTGGGTGTCAGCCACATTGATATGAATAGGTTAACCCAGGGCCTCAGCCCTATTCTTTACGATTCTCTCTCTCTCTCTCTTTTTCTTCTCCAGGTGTCCCACCAAGCTTACAAGAATGCACTATTACACAAATCTGACCGGGGGAAGGGAGGAACCTCTCTACCTCATCTCCTCATGTTTCAGCATGCAGCCCTGGGTCTCCCAAAATGAAACCCCCAGTCCTCCATTTATTGTACCCTTTACAGGCACACATACCCAGCACATGTATTCAAGATACAGATACTGCACAGCACTGTACCTTCATTTATTATACAACTCACGGGCACACATACACACAGCACTTGCATTTAACATTTATGCACTGCACAGCACTACATCCTTCATGTATTGTAACTTTGTCAACGCATTCATCGTTTGCAGTCAAAATGTCGAATTAATCTGTTTTACTAGATAAAGAAGCCCACCCTAAAGCTGGAAAGAGTCATATGCAGAGTACGAATGGAAATAGACAATTTCATTATCTGAGCACCACTTAATACCATGTAAGCAGATAAAATAGTCTGAAGAGTTTCTTGTCTGCCACGTTTAAGGGAGCTAATCATCTTTATTTTGTCCTCAATGTTTTCCATAAAGTAGCCATAAGTTCTTACCGAGTTTTTGCACAAGCTCCCAAACTGTGTCTTTAAATTGTTCCCCAAGATTAAGACATACCCTGAACCATAATTTACTGCTATTTCAATTTACACTTTCTCGCTATTCACCGTACACAAAGGAGGGTCTTTACCTTCAAATGTGCTGGCACTACTAGCGATTATATCATGTTCTTCAAGGTTAAGGTGTTCTTCAACCACAGCCGTTTTTAGGTCTCGCCTTGCCAGCGCATGCGCTGCATGCGCTGTCTCAGCGAGACATAAAGTAATCTGTATGTTGGGTTCAATCAATCAATCAATCAATCACGGCATTTATAGAGCGCGCTACTCACCCGGGAGGGTCTCAAGGCGCTGGGGGAGGGGGTAAGTTACTGCTCGAACAGCCAGGTCTTGAGCTGCTTCCTGAAGGAGAGATGGTCCTGGGTTCGCCGAAGGTGAGTGGGGAGGGAGTTCCAGGTCTTGGCTGCCAGGTAGGAGAAGGATCTTCCTCCGGCGGTGGTTCTGCGGATGCGTGGTACGGTGGCGAGGGCGTGGCTGGTTGATCGTAGCTGGCGTGTGGGCGTGTAGAAGGTCATGCGGTCGTTGAGGTACTTTGGGCCCAGGTCGTGGAGGGCCTTGTGTGCGTGGGTGAGGAGTCTGAACGTGATTCTCTTGCTGACGGGGAGCCAGTGCAGGTCTTTCAGGTGTCCGGTGATGTGGCTGTGTCGGGGGATGTCCAGGATGAGTCGTGCGGAGGCGTTCTGGATGCGCTGGAGTCTCTTTTGAAGTTTGGCTGTGGTTCCGGCGTAGAGGGTGTTCCCATAGTCCAGTCGGCTGGTGACGAGTGCCTGGGTGACGGTCTTCCTGGTTTCAGTGGGGATCCATCTGAAGATCTTGCGGAGCATGCGCAGGGTGTTGAAGCATGAAGATGAGACGGCGTTGACTTGTCTGGTCATCGACAGGGAGGAGTCCAGGATGAAGCCCAGGTTGCGTGCGTGGTCCGTTGGCTTGGGCGCGGTGCCCAGGGCCGGGGGCCACCAGGAGTCGTCCCAGGCGGAGGGTGATGAGCCCAGGATGAGGACTTCCGTCTTGTCTGAGTTCAGTTTAAGGCGGCTGTTCCTCATCCAGTCGGCGACGTCTCTCATCCCGTCGTGTAGGTTGGCTCTGGCGGTGGTGGGGTCGTTGGTGAGGGAGAGGATCAGCTGGGTGTCGTCGGCGTAGGAGATGATGTTGAGGTTGTGTCGGCGTGCGATGGCTGCGAGGGGGCTCATGTAGACGTTGAAGAGGGTTGGGCTGAGTGAGGATCCTTGTGGAACGCCGCAGATGACTTCGGTGGCTTCGGATCTGAACGGGGGAGGCGGACTCTCTGGGTTCTTCCGGCGAGGAACGAGATGATCCATTCCAGTGCTTTCTCTCGGATTCCGATGTTGCTGAGGCGCTTCACTAGGGTGCGGTGGCAGACGGTGTCGAACGCCGCGGAGAGGTCCAAGAGGATGAGGGCAGCTGTTTCCCCGTTGTCGGTTAGGGTTCTGATGTCGTCGGTGGCTGCGATAAGGGCGGTCTCGGTGCTGTGGTTGGCCCGAAACCCGGACTGCGAGGGGTCGAGGGATCCATTCGTCTCGAGGAAGGCGGCAAGCTGTCTGTTGACGGTCTTCTCGATGACTTTGGCCGGAAACGGAAGGAGCGAGATGGGACGGTAGTTCTTGAGGTCGGTGGGGTCCGCCGTTGGTTTCTTCAGGAGGGCGGTAAGCTCGGCGTGCTTCCAGCTCTCCGGGAAGGTGGCGGTGTGGAAGGAGGAGTTGATGATGTCCCGGAGATGGGGTGCGATGGTGGCGTCGGCTTTGTTGAAGACGTGGTGTGGGCAGGGGTCGGTTGGTGATCCGGAGTGGATGGAGTTCATCGTGCGGGTGGTGTCTTCGGTGCTGATCGGGGTCCAGTTGCAGAGGGTGGTGGTGGCGGGCGTTGGTTCGGCGGTAGGGTGCGTTGTTTGTGCGTCGAAGCTGTTGTGTATGTCGGTGATCTTGCGGTGGAAGAACGCGGAGAGTGAGTTGCAGAGGTCTTGCGAGGGGGTGATGTCGTTGTTTCCGGCGCTGGGGTTGGAGAACTCTTTGACGATGCTGAAAAGTTCCTTGCTGTCATGGGCGTTGTTGTCCAGTCGTTCTTTGAGTGCCGACTTCTTGGTGGCACGGATCAGCTGGTGGTGTTTGCGGGTGGCGTGCTTGAGGGCGGTCCTGTTGTCTGTGGTCTGGTCGAGTCGCCAGGTTTTCTCGAGAGTGCGGCAGTTCTTCTTGGATTCCTTGAGTTCGTTGGTGAACCAAGGGGTTTTCTTGCTTCCGGGTCTGCTGGGAGGGTTTTTTTGTGGTGCGAGGTCGTCGGCGCAGGCGGTCAGCCACTTGGCGAGGTTGCTGGCTGCTTCGTTTGGGTCCGTTGTGTTGGTGGGTGTGTTCTGGCTGAGGGAGGCGGTGAGCTGCTCGGTGGTGATCTTGCTCCAGCTCCGGCGGGGAGCCTGTTGCGGGTGGTGGTGGGTCGCAGTCTTTCTGAAGCTGAAGTGGACGCAGCTGTGGTCGGTCCAGTAGAGTCCGGTGGCGTGGCTGAAGGAGATGTGCTTGCTGGACGAGAAGACGGCGGTCAAGCGTGTGGCCGGCGTAGTGGGTGGGCGTGTTCACCAGTTGCTTGAGTCCGAGGTTGGCGAGGTTGTCCAGCAGGGCGGTGGTGTTTCTGTCGTTGCTGTTCTCCAGGTGGAAGTTGAGGTCCCCTAGGAGGATGTAGGCGGAGGGCATGGCGTGCGGGCTGATGAAGTCTGCGATGTCTTCGCTGAATAGTGTGCGTGGTCCCGGGGGTCTGTAGATGAGGGTGCCTCGGAGGGTGGTCTTGGGGTCAGTGTGTATCTGGAAGTGTAGGTGTTCGGCGGCGGAGAAGGTCTCGTCGGAGTTAGTCGAGATGCGGATGGTGTTCTTGTGTACGATGGCGATGCCTCCTCCCGTCTGGTTGACGCGGTCCTTCCGGGTGATCTTGTATCCGTCCGGGATGGCTATGGCGATGTCGGGCGCTGAGGAGGCGTTCATCCAGGTTTCGGTGAGGAAGGCGATGTCCGGTGCTGTTGCGTCGAGCAGGTCCCAGAGTTCCACGGCGTGCCTGTGGACGGAGCGGGTGTTCAGCAGGATGCATTTCAGGTGGTTGCTGCTGTTGCTCGACTTGGCGGAGGTGGTGCACGTCCGGGGGCAGGTGAATCGGCAGGTTTGGCAGGTGAAGGGTCCGTGGGTGCGTCTCGGTGAGGCTCGGTAGCAGGCAGGGTTCCGGCCGGCATTGAGTGCGGTGAGTGTGGCGGCGTCGTAGGTCCGTCGAGTAGTGTTGCGTTGGTGGGATCCAGGGGTTCTGGCGCTGGGCGCGGTCCAGTCGCGGACGGGCGCAGACGGGCTTGCCTTAGGCGCGCCTTTGGCGCGCTTGCGCGCGCGCGCAGCGGCCGCCATTTATGGGGAGGTGGGAGGGAGGAGCAGCTGGGAGGCGGGAGGCAGGGGCAGCGAATGGGCAGTCAGGGGGCGGGGCCGCAGGGACGCAGCGGCGGGAATGGCGAGAGGCAGCGGGGGCACAGAAAGGAAAACAAGGGGAGAGCAGACAAAATCACGGGCACAGCGACAATGGGGCGGCGAGGGGCACAGAAAGGAAAACAAGGGGAGAGCAGACAAAATCACGGGCACAGCGACAATGGGGCAGCGAGGGGCACAGAAAGGAAAACAAGGGGAGAGCAGACAAAATCACGGGCACAGCGACAATGGGGCGGCGAGGGGCACAGAAAGGAAAACAAGGGGAGAGCAGACAAAATCACGGGCACAGCGACAATGGGGCGGCGAGGGGCACAGAAAGGAAAACAAGGGGAGAGCAGACAAAATCACGGGCACAGCGACAATGGGGCGGCGAGGGGCACAGAAAGGAAAACAAGGGGAGAGCAGACAAAATCACGGGCACAACGACAGTGGGGCAGCGAGGGGCACAGAAAGGAAAACAAGGGGAGAGCAGACAAAATCACGGGCACAACGACAGTGGGGCAGCGAGGGGCACAGAAAGGAAAAAGGGGAGACAAGCAGACAAAGCGGGCACCGGGGCCACAAGCGGAGGGCGATCTTACCTGCAGAAGCAGCGGGCAGACAACACAGGCGGAGCTGTGTGGTGGGGGAGCGACCTACCTGGCAAGGCTTAATGTAATCTGTCTTTCCGTTTCCTATTGACTTACTTGTGGTAGTGTTGTTGTAATCTCCCTTTTTGTTGGCTGTTGGTGATTTGCTAACTTCCGTGTAGTCCCGATACAGCGGGGCCTAACTACAGTGTTAGTTCGCTCTGCTTGCACTTCTTTTAATTGAAGTGCAGTGTGCCATCTGTTTTTTACGCTGTAGCCTGCCTTTGTAATTGGAGACTTTTGAGCACGCTGGCTAGTTATTTTCGCTTTCGTAACGAGCGAGGTTGTAGCCTGCGTTTGTAATTGTCGACTTTTGAGCATGCTGTCTAGTTAGTTTCGCTTCAGTAACAAGCGAGGCAGTATTGTATTATAGAGTTTTGATTTTGTGCGTGTTCTTTTTGTTCACACCAGCCTTCTTTAGCTATATTTTAGTAATGAGCGAGGCAGTATTGTATTTCAGAGTTTTGATTTTGTGTGTGTTATTTTTCGTCCACACCAGCCTTCTTTAGCTATATTTTAGTAATGAGTGAGGCAGTATTGAATTTTATAGCGTTTTTAATTTGTGCGTGTTATTTTTCGCCCACATCACCCTTCTGTAGCTCTATTTTAGTTATGAGCGAGGCAGTATTGCATTACAGCGTTTTTCTATTTTATTGCTCCATGGCTCCCATCTGGGCTGGTACAGATACGATAATAGTCCGCAGGAAATAACATCTTGTCAGATGCCCTCGGACGAAAAGAACAACAACAGAAATCAATAGCAGGTCTTTGTGGCTGGGTCTTAAAACCAGAGATCTGGCCCAGCAAACACCAGTGATCACCGCTGCCAAGGTGCGAGCTGGAGGGGTTGCTGCTGCCTCTCAGGGCACAGCATGGACATGGCAATCCGAGCTGCCAGCTGCAGCCCGCCCTGGAATGTTTACGAGCACAACAAATGCCCCTCGGTCCCACTGCCACCCCTCAGAGAGATAACCGCTTTATTTATGGCTTCATGTAAGTTTGCTTCCTGCTTCTTCCCAGGCAGCCTGCATGCACAGGGTTTTGCATCAGCTGGGCCCCCACGGAAGCAGGTAACCCGAGCTGTGCCTAAAACGAAGGAGAGAAATATGTTAGCTTGTAGGCACCGAATTCCTGCTGCTGATAAAAAGCCACCCGCGATTGACGGCAGAGTAAACAAACCCTTGCAGGGCTGGCTCACATGTTTAAAAACTGACAGAAGCGTGCATTTTTAATCTAGGTTTATTTATTTATTTATTTTTGGCAACTTTATACAGCGCGGACATGGCCCAAACGTATCAAATTGCTTTACAACATATAATGATGGGACAACATTTTTGCAAAACCAGGAGACATATAATTTTGTAGCAAAATACTTAAGAGACTTCTCGTAAAATAGCAAGAGTTCATGAGTGTGCTGTTGTAAGACGCTTTACGTTTTTCACAACCCCAGTTAGGTATCCCTGGCGCTACACGTTTTTCTCTTCCCCAAGAAGTACCTGTTAAGTGCTCCTGTGTGTTTATCCAGCTTGTACACATCTGGAATACTTCTTCAAAGACGCACAGCAGACACGGGGATAACGAAAATGGCACTACCTAACTTTTGAACAGATAATTTCACACAACATGATGTAACATGACTTTTGACTTCCAAGATATAACAGAAAGTGATATCGCTCAACCTTTGACCCCTGATGTCCATTTTTGATAACTACTTTTCGTAAATAGTTTTCAGGTTAGGCATCATGTGCTTCTCTCAAAGCTTCTTAGCATGTAAATAATATTTTTCAGGTAAGGAATCGTGTGCCTCTCACAGCTTCGTAGCACCTTTCGCTGTAGTGGTAGTAGTAGTGCTCTGCTCTCTTTTTTAGGTCTGGTCTAGAGACAGCCTTAGCTCTCTTGCCAGTCTAATTTTTCCAAAAATGTTAAACAAAAATACAAACATTTTACATATATAAAAGGACTTTGTCAGCCCTCATTATCGATGGATCTGTTGAAGTGTCGTCCACAATTTACTTCCGTCCCCCTTGGACTACAGCAAGGTGTGCGGAGTTCCCCCAGTTAAGCCACTAGTTTTCTAGACTGTGAGTATTGGCATGTTAGTCCTCGTCAAATAAAGTCGTCCACTTCAATGCCAGGATTGGTGGGCCGATTTCAGCATTCGTTTCATGTTGTTGTAATTTATTTTTGCTACAGTTTTTTTTTTTTCTTCAATCATATGCATGCCACCTTTAGATGTCGACATTTTTTTCTTTTTATTGGTTTTACACTTGTACCGCATATGTTTCCAAACAAGACCCGGCCAGATTGGCTTTGTTAGTGCTTGTTTCATTAACGTGTTTATGCTTTGAAAAAAACTAGGCTTAACTAGACATGATCAAGTAATATTGTTAACAGTCGTATTAACATATTTAAAAAAAAAATGCATGGTGTAAATCTGCAGAATTAGGATTTATGAGAACATCCAATTTAGTTAAACCCATCGAGACAATGCATGTGTGACTTTAAGATCAAACAATGATTGCCTCAGAGAAAATAATTTAGCACAACAAAACAATACATGTGCCAAAACTTAATTCACTTTTTTTTAATGACACAGCCTACTCTTCCTCTGTTTTCTTTCCCTGGATGTTGCTCAGTGTGTCACTGCTTTTATTCTAAAATTCTAGAATGAATATTGAAAATAAAAGATCAGCATCCACTTATGCAAATGTGTAGCTCAAAATTCCCCATGGGACTGTTCACTTTGCAAGGTGCTCCTATAGGCCAGAATTCTACATGGATACGCAGGGTTGCTGTAATACAACAATGGTGCTGCTTAATGTTAAAGAGCACTGCTCGAACATTCTTTGGTGCTGCATAATGTGCCGGGATACACACGAACAACCCATGGCTGGTATGAGTGACATGGCTTCTCAGGGTGCCGCAGGTGTTGCTCAAATATGCCACAGTAGCTAAATGCACAAAGCTGCTGTTCAGTATTGCAGTGGCACTTACTAAAGTATAAATGTGATGCTAAAGGGCCCGGAGTGATGTTAAAGATGCCTACTCCGAGTACTCAGTACAAATGTGATGCTAAAGGGCCCGGAGTGATGTTAAAGATGCCTACTCTGAGTACTGAGTACAAATGTGATGCTAAAGGGCCCGGAGTGATGTTAAAGATGCCTACTCCGAGTACTCAGTACAAATGTGATGCTAAAGGGCCCGGAGTGATGTTAAAGATGCCTACTCTGAGTACTGAGTACAAATGTGATGCTAAAGGGCCCGGAGTGATGTTAAAGATGCCTACTCCGAGTACTCAGTACAAATGTGATGCTAAAGGGCCCGGAGTGATGTTAAAGATGCCTACTCCGAGTACTGAGTACAAATGTGATGCTAAAGGGCCCGGAGTGATGTTAAAGATGCCTACTCCGAGTACTCAGTACAAATGTGATGCTAAAGTGCCCTAAGTGATTTTAAACATGCCTACTCTGCGTACTGAGTCTGCAGTGCTCCCCAGTGCGCCAGTGGCGCTGCTCAGTTTTGTCACTGGTGCTACTTATTACTTCAGAGATGCTCGGTGAACCTTTGATAAGGATGCAAAATGCTATGCGTACTAAGAATGCAAGTGGTGCTGTTTGTATCTCATTTTGACAGTGGTTCCTGTTTAATGTACTAGTAGCACTGCTCATTGTGCCATAATATTCCTTAAACAGGTCAATTGTAAATGACAATGCTTTTTATTTATTTGTTTTAATAACAACACATAAATAAAAGGCATTGTCATTTACAATGCCAATAGCTCAAACTCTCATAAATGCGAGACCTATTGCATTGCAAATGCTTGTTCCTATGAAGTGATTTATTTAGAACTGTTGCCTCGAAAAACTGGCATGTTTTTCAATGTTCAATGTTCTTCACACAATATTTGTCTTGAGCTGAGCTTAGTTGCGGTACTCTTTGTTAGATTGTGTTCTTTGTATCTTTGTTTTTTTCTTGGTGCTACGATCTACATACCCTTACCATAAGCTTCACTTATACATAGAGCAGGTAAACTTTCACTTTTGCTGAAGAGTGTTCAAAGGATTGTACAAATCAGACAATCTAAGCAAGTGTTTATATTTCACTAAACCGGGTTTTCCTTTATCCTTTGTTAAAAGCAATCGTTACCATGCGAGCACTGAAATTCTGAGACACAAGTTGCAGCTATTTCTTCAAAGCTGTTTACAGTTCATAAACAGATTTTATGTTGTTCGGCGAAAAACATTTTCAAGCCTTTTAAGTAATAGCACAAAATCGTTTAAGTTGTTTTCTGTCCGCTTCCCAATCCTACTGGAGGCAAGTGGCCTTGCAACTTCTGTCCCTCAGTTGCTAAAGCATAAATGTTTTTTCTCCTTTTAAGTACAGGCAGTAAAGGGCCTTAAAGGAGCAGCAACAACAAAATCGAAGGATGACTGAGTAATTAGCCCGTCTTCCCAATTTAAACCAAGACAAAGATTTTTTTTATATTTATTAAGTTTCATAACAGCAACGAAGATATTCTTTAGACATCGGTAACAACTAAACGTAGCGCCATCACGTTTTTTCCTCGATCTGTAGGTAGCCTGACATTCAAAGGAGGAGGTGTGGCCCAGAGGCCAAAGCTTGCGACCTTCGAACACGGGGAAGGAACCAGGCTCGAATCCGCAACATCGTGTGATTCTGAGAAACATCGCTTCATTCCCCCGTGCCCAGTGCTTTAAATGGCCCGGTACTGAGTACCGGCACTTTTTTTATTTTGAGCTGAACAGTACCGGCCCAAATAAATGTGTGACGTAGTGTATGGTTCTGTCGCAATGCGCTATAATGCCCTTGGGCGAGGTTCGCGCTATTAAAAACTGTGAAAAAGAGGCACTATCAATAAAAAAAAACCCATGTATAAAGCTGTTGCAATGCAGAAGTTCCAGTGGGAAAGCGAATGATAAAACAGGGCTTATCTGATGTAAGCCGAGTTATCACAACCTCTGTCGTGACAAGCCACTTAGGTCACGGACTGCCTCGCCCAAGATTACACAACCTAACTGGAACAAAGGACACGTAAAACTGTTTTAGAAACAGTTAAATTTCGACTGGCTCTGAAAACGCGTCCCCTCCCTGTTCGACCACAGATTAGGAGAGCATGAGGTTGAAGACCAACGTAGCAACCCGCGTGACCTTTCCCCTACATCCACTGCAAACGGCCTTTGTTCATTGGATTTCTCAATCTATATTTCTTAATGTTTCATACTCGGGACGGGTGTGGTTGCTACACTGTGGCAGAGCAAGTACTAGTCACACTAGACAGTAGAGCTCTATCTTACTCAATCTTTCATTAAGGATCGGGTTAATTTAAAAACAAAGCATTTCTTGCTTTAGCAAATTTTGCAGCGTCAGGGTGCCCTCTTTCATCTAAACGACCAGTCAATAAATGCAACTGCAGTATCGTTGCCGCCGCTAAAAAGGCTTCGCTTTGTACACTACTAGAGATGTTTTCGTGACTACGCAAATAGATAAAAAAAAATGTATGCCTATTTGTTTCATCTCATGCCAGCATCCGCCATGATTATGTTAAAAAGGCAAATTCCCGTGTATGCATGCGACTCTTTAGTTAGGATTTCGTCAGTGGTGATGTTTTACTATTTTCGAGTAAAGAGAGATGTCAGAACTAATCATAGCGAGGTTGGATGCATTTATATTGAACTGATTATTAATTTATATAAATGTTGGAAAGGAAGTCTTTCAAATGTTTTTGAATTGCAGTTAAATCACTGATATATCCGTATGTATCACTATATTGCCAAAATCAGTACACATAATGCCGTATCAACAGGGAAAGCACATTAAGTGGGGGAAACGGATTGATGCAACCGACAAGGTCACCAAGAAAGCTCTCGGCCTAGATTCATAGGCGTGCACTGAGCATTCAGGATTTCTTCTAGAGTATCAGGAATTCGGGTCGTAGCTCAGAAAAGTCTCAAGGACAGGGGAAGTTTTCCAGGGCCAACCACATTGACTCCAACTCCACCAGTAAATAAGTGGAGTTTTACCTTTGATTCACAATTGCATCTTTGTTAACCTGCTGTGGAAACTGTATGTGGCTATGTCATATAAAATGTAATATATTAGCGCAGATCACGTTTATGGGTGAACCACACTGCTCTTCCATCTAGTCTGATCATACACCTATCCTTCTCCAGCACCTAGACACCCTACTTACTTACCTACCCCCTCCCCCCCGCCTCGCGACCCCCTCTACCAGATTACAACTTTGGTGCAAATTCTGTTTAAGGTTCAAATGCCCAAGCTAGGCAGTATTTACCCATATAGTATTTACCCATATACTATCTGCACATGGGCTATTTGCACAGTCTCTACCCGGTGCTATTTGTCTACAGGTTTTTAGGAGGAAGAACTTGGTAACCCTCTTTTTGACAAATAGCTCTAAATTCTGATTTGTGCACCTTGGAACACACACAGTCAAGAGGCGCGAGATACCTTTCTTTCACTCCGTCAATGTACAGCACTTGAATCTTAAGATAGAAACTTAGAATAATGAGGTTGCCGCAAAGGCAGTGGAGAAAAAGAAGTTGGGTTTTGGGTATGGAATAGGAATTAAAAACTGCCATCAGGTTGCAGGCTGCACAAATATATTAGAAAAGAGACAAATGATGTGATGGATGTGATGTCTGTCTTCAATATCTGCACTACTCTGAAGCTGGATGCAAGGTTACAACTACTACTATGTATGAGGGGACCTATATATATATTATGCAAATCAGCCTTGACCTTGCTCCAGTAGGGACAGTCTAGCCTGAACTGCCAGGCCAAGTACTCCATCACTTTTTTGAATGCAGACAAGAAGCAGGGAAATGAGATGGACAGGAAAGCCAATCCATGGTAAGCAATGGGCGGGCTCCAAGATTATATATATTCTTGGAAAAGCCCACAATATGTCTCACAACAGACAGCACATGGGCTAGCTAGTAGAAAAAACAGGGATGAGCTGAATTTAGTGAAATCTGCTGGGACAGATGATGGAAAACAGAGACACCTGGTTACCCTAGTCAGGGTGATTCTCCTCTGGGGAAAGGAGTGTGGTTCCTAGCAAGTTTCCAAATTATTGTTCTGTTTCTGTTTCGCGACTTTCCTCTTCAAGACTGATAGTGGGCTACTTAGCTATGAAAAGTGATGTTATTACGACTGCAAGCTTTGACCCATCTTTTGATAATCAGTGCTTTAGTTTTATGTAGTTAAGAAACTAAAAAGATTACCTGCTTCTTTCTTTGTTAAAATTTGCACATTTTGAGAATGTCACTTTAACAGACTAAACTATAAAATGACTGGATACTGGAAAACTGGAAGGCAACACAGTCTGAGGGGAGTGTGTCCTCTGGGAAAGCCCATCTCTGGAAAAGAGTTCTCCTACCAGTCCTAAGAGCTACAGACACTCTGTAGCAAGAAAGAAGACATTCTTAGGGTAGTACATCATGTATCATCCAGCTATCCATGCAAATTTGCCATTACTCTAAAATGATAACAACCCACTTATTGAGAAGGATGGGCCACTTGGAATGACTCCTCCGACTGTTTTAGAACATGCTCATGTGCCAGGATAGACCAGAGTTGTTGGGCCATGTACTATGACATAGTCAAGCGTATTTAAATAGTAGCCCAGGATTATGTGGCATATGTAAACATACATACAGCTAAAAAACTACAAATACGTTTGGCACCTTGTCGCTAAGTCTACAGGTAGCAACCAAGCTCCCACTGCAATTCAAATACGTCCTTCTGAATGGATCGACTAACTTGCCAAACTTTATGCAAAAAACTCACTCAATGCTGTATGAGATATCTAATACCTTCAACAAAATATATTGTGTGCAATTGGCAAACAAAAGCTCTGAAAGCAAAACAGATTGTGACACTAATAAACGAGAAAGACCATTTGCAGCGATGGGCCCCAATAGGATTCCAATTAAAGTGATGAAGAACGAACCAGAAACCTGGAGTAAATTTCTCACCCCTCTCTTTGCTTTTTGTTTTGCTATGGTGTAAATTCCAAGTTCATTGACAAGGAGCACTGTTGTTCCTATACATAAAAAGGTTCCTGTTCTTTACCTAGTAATTATCGCCAAATTGCTTTGCTGGATGACTCGGGCAAAGATCTTTGTGTCCGGTATTCTGGAACATCTTGAGGATTGGGTATACTTGTCTGGAGTGATTCCAAGTGTCCAGGTGGACCCCATCACTCAGTGACAGACAATATAGCAATCATTCAGACTCTCATCAATTAATATATGGTGTCTAAATCTCAAATCTTATATTCTGAATTTGTCGATTTCTCAATAGCATTTGATATGGTTTAATCGACCCACCCTTTGGAACGGGGCCAGACTGGGAACCCATAGCAGCCCTGGCAATTCTGTCGGACCAGCCCCCCGGGGAGCTGAGGGGTCTTCATGGGTGGAGCACAGCTGCTTTTGTTACTGGGGGCCGATATTGCAGCACTACTGCAAAACCGGCACTCAGTAACAAAACTGGCGCCCAACGCTGCAAAACCGCCCCCACCCTTCCAGTCTCCTGGTGAAACGCCTGATGCCTGCTACGGTCAGTCCGGCCCTGCTTTGGAAGAAACTTGATAGGTTAGGGATACCAACTAACTTACTAAGATTAATTATAGCACTTTATTAGTCCACTTGGTGTAAAGTTGTAATGGGGGGGGGAATAAGGGTTTGTCCTCGAAGATCCTAACACAGAATGGAATCAAGCAGGGTTGTCTCCTGGTCCCACTTTTGTTTTCAATTTATTTATGTGTCTTTCCCATCCATTTTGTTAATATTAAGAATTTTTCTCCTCAAATAGCACATCAAGATTTGTATGTTTTATTGTACGCTGATGATGAGTAACTTTTGATCTCACACCAATTGTCCTCCAGCACAATTTAGATGCGCTTTTTACATATGCGAGGGATAATTACCTGACAATAAATATTACTCATCATCATCAAAAATACTTTATTCAGTTTTTCAACCATAAAAGTACAATTACACAAAATACATAAAACATGACAAATAATTAAAAGTAGAAACACAACAAAAGTCTATCTCTAGTTTCCTGTATCATGAATGATAAACACACCATAAAAGCAAGTGTACAGCAATATAATACACATAGTTCTCATGAGCAATAGCTAATGTGGTTAGTTGAGCTATAATAAGTGACAGTGAGAAAAATTCCTAAAAGGGACACAGAAAATAAAAAGCTCAATGCATAGCTTTAGACGTAATACATCATGCCCAGAAAATGCTATTTCGATACAGAACAAACCACCACCTGAGATGATTCTGTACATAAAATTCGCAGAGCGGCCACAACGGGTCTACAGACAAGCTGCTTACATAATGGGATAACCCAGGCTTTCCTGTGACGCACATACTCATGGTAAAAAAAGAAAATATGTGCTAGAGTTTCCTCAGATTGACAGCATGTCAGACATGCTGTACTTGTACAGGTTTGTGGATTTCATGGGCAATTAAAAAGTAGCTAGTGGCAATGTTCCATAGCAAAGTTTCAAAAATAGCTGCCTAGAAGCTAATGGAATAATAAAATCTAGAAAGGGCTCAGAGGACGTGTGGGGTTTAAAATCCAAAAATGTACTTGCAAGAGACCCCTCCTGTCTATTTTGTTAATTTTAAGAATTTTCTTTCTCAAATAGCGCATCAAGATTTGTATGTTTTATTGTACACTGAACATGTAGTAACTTTTGAGCTCACGCCAATTGGCCTCCAGCGCAATTTAGACTCTCTTTTAAATATGCCAGGGATAATTACCTGACGATAAATATTACGAAGATCAAGGGGATGACGTTTAGAGGTAAGCAGCACTACCGCCTTTTTAACTGGAATTTAGGTGGAACCTCTTTAGACATAGTAAAAACGTATACATACCTTGGTAGGGTCTTTCTCAAACCTTGGAACATAGGTCACATCTATCGCACACAGGCTTAAAGGTATTGGCCCATACTAGCACTTTAAGAAAGTTTTATGCCTCTGGTAAGCACCATTTTAAAGTTCTTCTTGAGATCTATTGAGCAAAAATTCCCCCCACCCTGTCTCATACTCTTGAGTACATCCCCCTTCGCTATTAGTCATTCGCGAATCAGTACGAAGGAAAGCTTCTTTGGAAGCTATCTTCTTTAAGTCAGGCAATCCCTGCCCAGGTTTTATGGCTGGAATTCGCCATTACCAGTACATACACCATATCGTTGACAAATACAGTCAGATGGGCCAACATTCTATTACATGCTATCATGGGCACCCTAGGAGTTTTTTAAAACAGAAAACTTTTAATGGAAAAACACATAATTACACCTTTAATAATAATCTCAGGGTTGCCTTCACTCAATTGCAATGTACAATTGACCACTTATTGAAGTGGACTCCAGTGCAACTCGAGCTGTATTTAAAAAATGCTGTTAATTCGACTAAGCTTCACAAGTGACATCACCCACTGTTTGACTTTAAAATCATGTAAGATCTAATGTGATAGTATGTCTTTTAAGCAAACCCAAAAATATCTATTTTTTACTGTGGAACATAACCTGTGACGACTAATAATCATGCTAAGATTGGGTATTTTACCGCTAAATTATTTTAAAAGATGGTGGTGTGGTTCAGAAAATTCGGCAGGAATTTGTGATTTCTGTAAAGAGGGTTGCAAGATCTAAAACATGCACTCTGTGCCCGCATGTGACGGTGGTGGAAGTCAGAAATCAATTTATAAAACCTCTGTATTTTAAATATAAAATTTTTAAAACTGATGAATTGATTACTTTGGTAAAGTCTCCTCCAAATGAGTTAGTTTGCTATAATGTTTTTAAGTTGTTTTTAAAAATTCAATTTGCGGACGATGTGATTTATGGTATTTAAATTCTTCTTTAAATATATTTGATCTCAGTTGAAATCTAAATCAATAAAATCTTTGTTGTAAACATACATTTGAACCAAACTTTAACGGACTAAATCATGAATCAGTGTGAAGTGAGTGGAACCTTGAACTATGGCTAGGCTTCCATAATATCCACTAACAAACAGGAGCACCAGGGGGTAAGTAGTCAGGTCGCCCCCCACTCAACAATATATTTCACAATAAGACCTGACCAACTTGTAGTTGGTCAGGTCTTATTGAAATATATAGGCTTCCATAATACCCTGGTGTGTGCACTGACGTTATCAACCTGGAAAGATTGTACCCTTAAATACAGTGCTCTTGGAGGAAGGAAAACTGGCGGCAATTTTAAAATGTCGTACACTGGTGAGGTGTGGTCAACTAAAACTATCAAGATGCAGGACTAATAAAGAATCACCCTCAGAAAATATGTACTGCTGTGCTGACTGAGTGATTTTCAATTCCAGAGACAACAGTTGTAATTCATTATCAGGGTCGGACTGGCAGTGCCCGATGGGCTGGTCTGATAAATCAGTGTGTGGGCCATCTTTTTTTAGCAGTTTGCGGGCCTGTTTTATGGTCAGGTGAGACGGTTTTTACTAATTATTTTCCAAACATTGCCTGCAGCAACCACAAATGCATGCAGTATCACATACCTTGCAAAATACCAGTACATCTCGTATTTACATGTTCAAAACTGGCATGATTCGCAAATGTGGGCCACTTTATTTTGCTATCCGGTTCTCTAATGGGGGCAACTTTTATTTTGAAGCCCAGGTCTATTTTTTGTCCCAGTCCGACCCTGTACATTATAAGATGCTGGTGATATTAACTTTCCAGTACCTAAAATAGTGATGGAGTGTTAGACCTATCAGCGACCTCCACGAACACACTAACGACCAAAGCTGTCGCTTTAACGCAAGAATCATTGCTTGGTGTATCAGTGCAGATTTTCTGAGTAACCGCTTAGTTCTCAAGAATGGCCCAAGGACACTCTGGAACTGTGCACTCCCATAACAAATGGCAGAGTGACTGCATGAAAGCCAAAAGCTCATCTGTGGGACCTAGGTTAGCTCTGCATTAACTGGAAACACAGAAGCTCTCCAGAAGTGACTGCGCCTTTCTTCAGACCCCTCTCATGACATGCATCACGAAAAGCAACCCTGGGTCACATGTCAGTCAGCTCATCACCAGCGCACCACATGCCCCAAACACCAAGGAGCAGCTTATACTATACAACAGTCATGCTCTAAGGGCCTTACAAGCCGAGCTCAGGCCATGTCCCATCTGAGACACACATGAAGGAGAATGATAGTTATCTTCCTTTATTTTAACCAAATGTGTGCCTATTGCAAGGGGCTCCTCTGCACCCGAAAACAATGCACAAGAAAGCAGTAGAAAGCCATCCTTGCTTGTGAAGTGGGATGCCAAGAAAGAGAATGTTTTGTCTTTGGGTGCTTCTTCTACAATGTAGTTTACAATAATTCATAAAGGAAGCAGGCTTTCAATACGACCAACTGTTTGAACTTCCCTTTGCTTGAAACAGAAATTAGGTTTATTTTTTCAGGTTTGTATAGTGCGCTGCATTGCCTTTCGGCCAGAGCAGAGTGCCAAGTATGGTACGAGGGAAGAATACAGGCTGGCTAGCTTCTGGGCACACACTAATACATTTTGCAGCTCCCAAAGTCCCTGCTGTTTTCAAGTGCAACCTGGGTTCTTTTATGGCGACTCCTTTTCTCAGCATCTGGTTCAAGGCATCACTAGCATCGTGGGAAGAAGCAAACAGAAGTTAGAGAGGCCAGCCAGAGCTGGAATCGAGGCAAAGGGAGAACTGAGACAGATTTGAATTGCCACGTTGTCACAGTGCGTGCCCTGTAGTTAAGAAAAGAGTCACACCACGTTCAAAGTCCAAACACAAGGTGCAATTAGAAGAAATCTAGGTGGCAGGCTTGAAGGAACCGGAGCTCCACTGAAAAAGTCAGAAGCAGTATCCAGCCAGGTCATGCAGAAAGAGTGACTGACTAGTGCCTGTGTCCAGTTTAAGGCCATTTCTTTTTTGTTCTTTTGCAGGCTTCTAATTATTAAGAGTAAGAAATATGCTCTTACACAAATGATGTAGCAAAAGGCTGAAGCCCCAAAACGTTCAATATAACGCTGCAAGTACATTTAAAGCAGGTCTCATTTTCACTATCAATAATCCCCTGCAAGAAAATAACAAATCCAATCTAATAAATCAGCTACTCCCTAGGATCACCAGGAGTAAAGAGGGAAAGCAGAGAGACAAAGCAGAATACACCAGTATCTCGCAGAGGTTATACAGGAGCCAGGTGCCAGAACCTCTGCAAAAAATACCCGTCCTGGGGGAAAGCGTTACTGACCACCTCCAGCAAGGCTTGGACCCATCCACTGCACCAAAGTGCCCTAAGGAGTGAACCAAAACAGTAATTCTATGTCCGGAACGGAGGCGAGGATTATGCTCTACTTTCTTTATTTCCTTTCCTGCAGCCTTCAATGAACTATACTAAAAAAAACTATCTTTCCCATGGTGCACAGGGAACAGATCAACAACAAACAGCCAATGAACAGTCCAGGAAGTCCACAAAGGCAGGAGCCCCCTGAATAGCTTCCTCTTTCTTTCCTCCTTCCAGCAGTTAAGTGCACATTTTCTTACTCCTCTTCATGTATTGTGTGCTCTTTGATATTGTTTTCTTCCAAGGTGATTGTGTCGGTTATGGGCGCGGATTGGGCAGCAAGCTAATCCATGACCGAATCATTTCTGTGCTTAGGGCTCCGCTTAATGAAGGGAATAGGCACCATATTAGGCCACGGGTTCTGGTATGCATAGGCCTTCTCCATAAGGCCGCGCTCGAAGGGTCCCATGGCCGCTGCCACCGCCTGGTGTATGGAGGCATACACTGCCTAACAGAATACATTGTCCAGAGGAAGGACCTGTAGGGATTCCTTCTCTGTATAGTTTTCCCCCATGACCCACTCAGTGAATATTTTAATGTGCAAGATCAAATATACCTTAAGCGCGCTTTTAGTAGCCCTACAGGCTGGGATAAACACCACAATTGTGCGTAAGCTGAAGAAGCCTGAGCTTTAAAATTGAGAAATGCCACAAGTAGGAATAGCTTAAAGCAGCCTTAAGCTTCAGATTTTGGCAAATGAAAGAATTAATTATTTGTTCGTGCTGAGCGCAGGCCAAAAAAAAGGGGCTTCTGCCCTGGGCTGACTTACCCTGCCTTAAACTGGTGTCATAAAGGCCTGGGTCCTGCCCTAAACAGTTTCGTTGGAGCTTAAGGTATATTTGATCTTGCACATTAAAATATTCACTGAGTAGGTCATGGGGGAAAACTATACAGAGAAGGTACAGGTCCTTCCTCTGGACAATGTATTCGGTTAGGCAGTGGATGCCTCCATCCACAAGGCGGTGGCAGCGGCCATGGGACCCTTCGAGCGCTGCCTTATGGAGATGGCCTATGCATACCAGAACCCGCGAACTAATATGGTGCCTATTCCCTTCATTAAGCGGGGCGCTAAGCACAGAAATGACTCGGGCATGGATTTGGGGGCTTTGGAGCACCTTAAAAAGGCTTTTCTTGCTCGCCCCACTCCAGATGCGCCTGACGCACTAGCAGACATGGGCGATTTATCCCCCATTTCCTGGATGTGGAAGAGGATGACTCCAATGGCAAGTCAAATGATGAGGCCGGTCCTACCCGTCCCTGGCGCCCCTCATTGATTCCGGCCCCTGCGGAGTCGGTAAACGACCCAGAGGACGCCCTCTGATATGTTGGTTCCTGAGGACCTATTGCATCCACGCTTGGCGAAATGGAACCCTTCCGGTAAGGTTTCCAAATTTGTAGCAGGGAGCCTTAGAAAGACCCTTGAGAAGGAGGTCAGAGTGTGCCTTAAAGCGGAATGCCCCTGCCCCTCCCTACCAGAAAGGTGGCAGCAACACCAGAGATTGATTCAAGAATGGCCGCCTTCCTGCAAAAATATATTAGGGACCCAAAGAAGGGCATTGATAGATCCTGGAAGTCCTGCCAGGACAAATTATTGGACATATGTGGGCCCATCACTAAGATTTTGGAACTTGCAGAGGAGGCCAAGGCCTCAAGTACTCCCCTTTCCCCAGAAAGAATCTCAAGCTGGGCGCAACGTGCTGTCATTTTTTGGGGGAATGCGAATTGCGCTCTCTTAACGGAGAGACGTCTCTCTCTCCTCTTAAAAGTTGACCCCAAATTGTGGGATCTGGCTTCATCCGAGGCAGATGCGGTGGCTCAAGGTGGCCTCTTTGGAGAGCCATTTATTAAAGAGCTGAGCAAGTTTGTAGCCACGATCACCTCCTTGGACAAGGCGCAGGCTTCCATAAACAAAATCTTCCATCCCCAAATTTTTTTTGGGGCCGGACGTGGCAGAGGGCGCTTTGCTGGCCATTCTTACACACAGTTCCACAACATCCGGAATACCGGAATTAGAAACCTAACCATAGGAAGAACAGGGATTCCAATGAACATGTATGAAAAACCCTCTTTCCAGAAAGAAAAATTATTTTCTAGAGTCCCCTCATCCACCTGGGTTACCCCTAGGTGGCATGCTTCATCATTGGGGTCCTCTCAATCCGCTGCGGATTGAGGCATGCTGCGACTTGCGAACTACGTAGGAGCACTTAGTTTTTGGAAAATATGTGTGGTGCAGTGATGTGGAGTGGGAAAAATAGATTAAAAATACCTAGCTAGTGAGCTAATATTTTATTCCTGCTCCTAGTCGGTATGTTTTAAAATCAGGGGTAATACTAGGGAAAGACCTAACTGTAATGAGTATGGAGTCCCTAGTAATGGGTCGACATGTTTCGAGCTTTCCCCTAAAGCTCTTCTTCAGGACCACACGAGGGCCAGCCCCGTGCGTACCACTCCTAAAGAATCCTGTGAATAGGAAACAATGGGGTGCACACCTAATGTGTGTTCACCTGATACTAAATACATACGGTTGTACACTGACACGCTGTATTTTTGTTTAGGCAGAAATATGCCTCATGATCTGCAGGGTTAGAGGGGCTTGTAGTCACCCTTCGTCAAAGCACTCCTCTCGAAAAATGACCTGATGGCACCTTACCGACTAGGAGCAGGAATAAAATATTAGCTCACTAGCTAGGTATTTTTAATCTATTTTTCCCACTCCACATCACTGCACCACACATATTTTCCAAAAACAAAGTGCTCCTACGAAGTTCGCAAGTCGCAGCACGCCTCAATCCGCAGCGGATTGAGAGAACCCCAATGATGAAGCATGCCACCTAGGGGTAACCCTGATGGGTGAGGGGACTCTAGAAAATAACTTTTCTTTCTGGAAAGAGGGTTTTTCACACATGTTCAATGGAATCCCTGTTCTTCCTATGGTTAGGTTTCTAATTCCGGTATTCCGGATGTTGTGGAACTGCATTCAGTAAGGAGGGTGAACCTAACCTTAACCTCTACCTCCCCCCGTTTTTTGATTGCATTCTTACACACAGGCAGGGGATTCAAGAAGACCCAGGACCAAGCGAAGCAAGGAGAGTTCTTCCAGAAGCAAAGAGGTCACCGCGGCCGAAGGCCAGAGGCGCTTCCAGGATACATTTCCAAGCCTCCACAGGTGAGAGTTTCCTCTTCTCCCCAAACGAAGGTGGGAGGCCAGTTAGCGCTGTTCAAGCACAATTTGGGGCAAATTATTTCAGATGCATGGGTTCTTCAGACCATCAAAGGCTTTCATATAGAATTTTACAGGACCCCAATTCAAGAATCCCGCCCGCGTCCGTTGGTTTTTGCAGAGGATCAGGCCACCCTCATAGATCCGTAGGTGACTGATTTGCTGCAAAAAGGTGCGATTTCCCAAAGCTACCTCCACCCGCAAGGGTTCCTCAGCAACATTTTTTGGGTGGACAAGGCAGATGGTGGTCAGCGCCCGGTGATTAATCTGAGAGTGTTCAACGGGTGGTTGGTTTACTGCAACTTCAAGATGAAAGGTATCCATCAGCTGTGGGATCTCCTTCGATCCAATGACTCGATGGTTCGTTTGGACCTGAAGGACGCGTATTTGGCGGGCCCCATATTTCCCCTGCACCGCCGTTTCCTTCAGTTCTCACGGAGAGACCAGGTTTACGAGTTTACAACTATGCCTTTCGGACTTTCCTCAGCTCCCTGGTGGTTCACCAAGGTCCTCAAGCCAGTTGTGGAGACTCTGAGGGCTCTGGACGTTCGCCTCATAATCTATCTAGATGATCTTTTTCTTTTGGACCAATGCCCATCATGGCTGATGGAGCAGTTGCAGGCGGTGGTCGACTTTAAGCACAGTCTGGGGTTCATAGTCAATGAACGAAAATCTTTGCTAGTTCTGGCCAAACAGACCTTTCTCGGGTTTGTCATAGACTCTGTGGCAAGGACGTTAAGCCTTCCCTTTCGGAAAGTAGTGAAGATTCGCAAGCAACTGAAGAGAATGTTGGCCAAATCCAGTGCTTCTTCCCAGCAGGTTGCCAGGAAGGTAGGGCATCTGTCGTCCTCCATACAGGCGATCTTTTTAGGTCCCCTCCACCACAGAGCCCTCCAGCGTCTCAAAGCTTTCCACCTCTGGCAGGGCCTTCAGTACTCAGCACAGATACCTCTGAAGGACGAGGTGAAGGTGGAAATGAGGAGGTGCCTGGATCACATGGAGGCAAGAAACGGTTGAGCCATATTTGGTTCACACCCGGACATCGTGATCGAATGTCGCTGTTGTGAACTTCCTGGCTTCCTTAGCGTCACAAGGATTGGCATACCGTATGGTCAATTCTTAAATATCAGCTGCTGGTCATGTCCAGGTACAGGGAGCCAGGGTGGGAGAACATACTATGGTCTGTATGATAATGAGAGGGCTTCGTCTGACACTACCTCTGGAGCCTCGATATTCCACCTTATGGGATGTTAACAAGGTCTTACGCCTTTTTCGTTCTTGGCAGCAGAATAAGTATTTGTCGCGCAAGGAATTGTCAGCGAAACTCACCATGCTTTTGTGCCTTGTGTCATGGAGGAGAGAGACAGATGTGCAGGCTTTGGATATTTTGTGAAGGGTCTTTACTCCGCATGGGGTCACATTCCATATCTCCCAGTGCACCAAATCTAGCTCCAGGGTGGTCTCCTATCCTGCTTTTAACAAATCTCCTAAACTGTGTGGTCCGTTGCCTCAAGGCTTATGAGAATATTACGGAGGAGCATCGTCCACCAGGTGAATGTCAACTTTTAATATCCCTCAGGAAACCTTTCAACACGATTACTCCTAACACCATAGCTCGTTGGGTCATGCAAAAAGCGGGCATTGACGTCTCGCAGTTTGACGCCCACTCTGTCCGAGGGGTGATGGCTTCTTAAGCTTTCGCCTTCTCTCCCTTGGGGCTCGCCTTGAGGACATTATCAATGCAGCAGACTAGTCTTCGGACTCCATGTTTAAAAGGTTCTATTTTAAGCCAATTGTTGATATGGCATCACTGGTGGTGGATGAGCTTTGGACGAGCATAATCCTCGCCTCCGGTCCTGACATAGAATGAAAAACTTCCTAGTAATCATGAAGGAAAGTTTCAATTCTATTAAGGATATGGAGGCGAGGATTATTCCCACCCAAGGTTCCTGAGACCCTTGTTGTTCCCGACCCAGTTGGTGATAGGGTACTGAAGCTTTGTCACAACACAACCATCTTCGTATGGCGTAAGTATTGCTTTATTTATCCCTTTCGGAACGAATGTTATGTTTCACTTGTGCTTGTTTTGCAAGAATTTTATGACCGCTGTTAAGTCTATTGTGGCATATGTCTTGTTAACTTGATATTAGCATCATGTTGGTTGTTGTACCTAGTGCCTTTACCTTGTTCAAGACAGGAAGGTTCAGATTAATTCTTCTTGTTCTGATGGTTCCAAAGCAGAGTAACTGAAAATGGTGGAAGAAACCTGTAGCAGTCGAGAAAGAGGAAGCTATTCAGGGGACTTCTGCCTTTGTGGACTTCCTGGGCTGTTCATTGGCTGTTTGTTGTTGACCTGTTCCCTGTGCACCATGGGAAAGATAGTTTTTGCATATAGTTCGTAGAAGGCTGCTGGAAAGGGAATGAAGAGAGTAGAGCACAATACTCGCGTCCATTTCCTTAACAGAATTGAAACTTTCATTCATGATTACTAGGACATTTTTCATTCACCCTGTGCAGTTCTTAATTTGTAAAATAGAAAGTGCGGGGGTCCAACATTTTTCTTAATGGGCCTCAGCAAGTGCTGAAGAATGCCGAGATTGCTAAACAGCAAGGCTGCCTAGTCTTGGTTCCACCTCAAATCTCTTCTTCAACCACCCTTCACTTCCTGTTTCTTTATCTCACTCTTGCAGGTTCATTTTCATGCTTGCTTTCACTCAAGGTGAATGTTTTCCTTTCTTTCCCCCTCTTCTTTCTCCCTTTTCTGCATTTCTCTCTCTTGCTCTAGGTCATGTCTGGTAATGGAAAGTAAATCTCAGTCACAGAGTATGAGTGTCAGTGACCACCACCTGCCACCACCAGCACAAACTAAGCACTGAATGAATCCCTCATTCTTTAGACCAGGGATGTGAACCATTTTGAAGGCGTGGGCTAGGTCACAATGTTTTTGTTAGCCAGTGTGCCACATAAGAGAGTCCGCCCCTCTAAAGACTGGATAATGTAAGGTGCATGCCCCTCCATCCCAAGCCCAGAGAAGAATGTGAAAATAATAGGTCCAAATGGTGAATTTCCCTGCCTAATTGGAAAGCAGTTGATAAACAAGCATTGGCATGCCAATAGGTCTCACCTTTGGGACCTTCTAAGTATTTAGCCACACAGCACATTATCCTGGGTGCTACAACATCTACTGTTACTTCACGTGAAAACCAACGTGCATTCTACTTTGCCTAGAGAGTTTGCATCCATGCGCCTATGCAAGCTGTATATTAAAGTACCCGCTCAGGCGTCACAAACTGTCATGTAGTGAGCGTTTCCTGAGCCATGTGGATAAAATAGAACATGCACTAACAGTATAACAATAATAATAATAAGATTTTACTTCTGTACAGTGAGTGGAGCTTAAGCAGTGCTGCTGTTTCGCACATACTAAGAACTGCAATGTATTTTCTTTTCCTTTTTTTTTTTTTTTTTAATTTAAAAAAATATATATATTTTGCCAACAGGTAGGAAAATCAGACAGACATAATTAATTGCATAAACAGCGTTATTCCAAATCAATGAAGCCTTTACATTTGACCCTAAGATGAAACTGAGAGCAAAATTAGACAAATCCAGCCAGTAGAAAGATCAAAAACACATAATTGCTTCTTCTGAGAGCATTATCTCCGAGTGGCAGAGTCTTTACACATGAACATAACAGAGTACTTCAAATAATAAAAAAAAATCTGGACATATTGAGACTAGAACAGATCCCCCCAAATTGCATTAAATTTCAGTAAAGATTGAATGCCTCTTGATTTAGCTAGTGCATGTTCCATATCATGAGTCTGTCTTACCAGAAGCCACCAATCAATGGCGGTAGGTGGCCTTGGTGAGATCCAAGCCCTAGCTATAGTTAACCTAGCAGAGGTCAGTAATATGGCCATTAGACTGTTAAATTTAGGCTCCTCGGTACTATAACCCAACATAATATCCATTATTGTTAGAGGTAATTTTATCCCTAACATCTCAGACAAAACCTGGCCAACCTTCTGCCAGAATGCTGACAATTCTGGGCATGTTATAAACATATGCTTAATATCGGCAGCATACAAACTACACTTGGGACATTTAGTCCGATCATTACCTATGTTATTCGGTGACCATTTTGATATTCTTTCAGAGGTATAATATAACAAGCATATCATGCGGTGTTGCTGTAACCGTAAATTTGTAGAGTGTATTGATTTATCTATAATACTAAGGGCTTGTGAAATTATATTTGCCGAGACCGCAAAGCCAAGTATTTTCCCCCAACGTTCAGCCAATCTACCACAATTATTCTTCCTACAATTGTTAATACCCTTATACCCCTTGCTAATCAAAGATTTTGTGCTCTCAGTATAAAGGATATCCCAAATATCACATTCAGATATACTCGTCAGATTTAAATGCTTTATAAAGTAGTCCCGAACCTGATAATATTTTAGCAATGCGCTGTTTGGTAATTTATACAGCATTTGTAATTTCTCGAAGGATAAAAATCCCAGACAATCATACAAATCCCCCAAACTCTTGATACCCAGACAAGCCCATTGTTTGCCTACGCCATCATGAAATATTTCTGGTAGGCCAGGATTAGACCAAAGAGGGAACTTATCATGAAAATACGGTATGCCACATTTAAGAGAGATAGCACGCTAGATAGAAATACTGTCACGTATAGTCTTGAACTTGACCCTTTTAAAATAATTCGGATCATTAATTCTGTACAAAAACATTCGACTCTCAGTGCCCAACAAAAATCTATGTGAAAAATCAATGCCCTCAGAATGAGTTAAGCTTCGCAAGCGACAAAAAAAAGTAGACCAAAAATAAGATTTAAAATCAGGAAATTCTAACCCCCCTTGACTATAAGGGAGTTTCCAACAAATCTATAGCCCTACGGGCTCTTCTGTATCCCCAAATGAAGCTGCTCAGTATTCCTTCTAATTTCTTGAAGAATGTATTAGGAATCCGAAGCGGGATGGATCTGAACAGATAAAGATATTTTGGAAGGATCTTCATTTTAATTATATTGATACGTCCGATAATGCCTAAGGGCAGCTTATGCCAATTCTTTAATAAGATGGCTGTATCTTTTAGCAACGTTTCATAATTTAATGAAATTATATTATGGATCTGAGCAGAAAGCCTCACACCGAGATAGGTGGCAACAGAGCACGTTCCCTGTATTTGGATCGCAGGTTTAAAGTTGAGAAGAACCTGAGTTTTATTGATATTTAATTTATACCCTGATTGTATTCCATATTCTTCGGCTGCTTTAATTATAGCCCTCAAGGCATCAGAGGGTGCTGTCGAAAAGATTGCTAAATCATCTGCGTATGCAGTCACTTTCAGACAGTTTTCTCCCTGTATAAAAGCTTTTATTTCCGGATGTCTCTGTAAAATAACTATAAATGGTTCAATGTATAAAGCAAAAAGAAGTGGAGAAAGTGGACAGCCCTGATGTGTGCCACTAGATACCCGAAAAGTAGACGACTGAAGACCTGCGTACAATATTTTTGCGCGAGGTTGATCATATAAAGCTTGGACCCAATTCAAAAACTGGCCCTTAACGCCAAAAGCCAATAATGTTGCCCATAAAAAATCCCATCCCACTCGATCAAATGCTTTTTCTGCATCTAACAAAATCATACCGAGTGGGGTGGATGTAATATCTGCAGCATCAAAAGCAGCTACAGCCATATTAGCATGGGCAGTTGTATCCCTACCCTGTATGAACCCATGCTGATAACTAGAGACAAGTTTAGACATTATAGGAGCCAGGCGTTTAGCGAGTATCTTCGCATAAATTTTAGCATCATTATTAATCAGCGATATTGGCCGGTAAGACCCACAATCGTCTGCTGGTTTATTTTTTTTATTGAAAAAAACAATCTGTGTCATTCTCCAAGACTCAGGGGTCTTGCCGTGTTTCCCAATGTAGCTAATCAGTTGCCTAAATGGAGACAAAAGAACATCCTTAAAAACTTTATAGAATTCAAGGGGGATTGTATCTTCTCCCGTAGCTTTCCCAGATGGAAGAGTATTAATTGCTAGTTCTATCTCCTCCCTAGAGACATCTACGACCAGAGAGTCAGAAATTACCTCGTCCATACTGGTTAAAGCACAATTCTGGATGTATTCCCGGATTTCTTCTTGTTTAGGTTGAGTCGTTGGTGTATATAATCCCTGGTAGTATAAAGCAAATTGCTCTAAAATTCCCTGTGGTTGCTTATATTGTATTCCATCCACCCCCTTGATGAATTTTATCTTTGTCTTAGCCTTATCCTCAGCCACTTTATGAGCTAATAACTTGCCTATTTTTTCCCCATATTCATATTGCGACAGCTGATATCTCTTAGAGCTAGCTAATATTCTTTCCCTAAAAATATTCTTTAGATTAAATCTTAAGTTGCCTAGTATTAACCCCAGCTGTTCTGTCCCCCCGTCTCCTTTTAATGCTGCCTCTGCGTATTTGTCCTCAGCTATTCTAATAGCAAGAGTCATCTCCTTAATGGAATCTTGCCGTTCTTTATTTTGCTGCCAAATATATTGCTGTGTAGAGCCACGGATTATTGCCTTCCAAGTATCCCACACCACCGCGGGAGAGGCGGATCCAATATTCTCATAAAAAAAGAGCCTAAGCTGTTCCCTTATCATGGCGACATATATCTAGTCTGTTAAAAGATATCGGGGAAAAGAAAAAGTTCTAAGTTTCTTCTGCTCAATGGAGAATTTAAATGTAAGAAGAATTGGATTGTGATCCGACGTGACCTTTGGGCAAATTTCTATATCAGCAGCCCATAGTAACTGATCGGACACCCAAGCCATGTCGATGCGAGAATGTAGCTTATGCGGCGCTGAGTAATATGTATATCCCGGTATCTCTGGATATAGTGACCGCCAAGCATCGTTGATTGACTGCAGTCTACCTAATTCCATTATTGCAGCACGGACCTTTCTAATTCTTGAAGAAACGATGCGTCTAGTAGTGTCTATCCTATGATCCATTATACAATTGAAGTCCCCCATCACAACCCGTTCCCCCTCCCAATTCAACAATTCCATGTTTAATAAATCGAACACTGTAGCATCGTCCGTATTAGGACCATACAAAACACAAAAGACATACTTTTTCTCCCTTATCATTAGCTGGGCGATAGCCCATCTCCCCCCCCTTATCGGACAACGTTTTAATAACTGAGCATGGAAATCGTTTATGATACATAATAGCTACCACCCGTATAGATATAATCTGTGATGTTGCTACTATCGGCTCGTAACCAAGCTGTTTCAGAAGCACACGATCTTTATAAGATAAATGTGTCTCTGTTAACATTACTATTTGAGGGCGATATAACTTTAATTCTTCTGCGACTAGCTGCCTTTTGATCCTGCTATTCAGCCCTGCGACATTCCATGCCAAACATCTAACCGATTCCATTCACATTGTTATTCACCTCTAGCCCTTCAAATTCCCTCATCCTATCCCTCTCAGCCACCTTAGGCCATTTCCCTTCCACCTTATCCATTCCCTTGACAATAGTTAACCACCTGTTGGCTTTTTTTTAGTTTTTGGCTCCACCCGTGACCCCCCAACCCCCCTTCCCTCCCTACCCCATTCACCCACCCCCCCCTGCACCTAAGAGGAGGAATCATCCCCTTCTTGAAGCTGCCGCTGGTGGGGCAGCTTTTTGAGATGCAGCAACCCCAGGAGACCCCGACGCCCCCCGTCCCACGCAGCCATGAAGACAGAAAAGACTAAAGTGACGGAGAAAGAAAAAAGAAAAAGAAGAAAAATAAACAAGTTAATAAGAGAAAGCAGAAAAAAAAAAAGGAAAAAGATATCTATGCACTAAGAAATCCTAAATACCATCAGCACTTTTATCCGTCTTTCTTATTTTTCCTGCCATCTATAAAGCATTTCCTTTGCTTCCAATTCAGAAGAAAAAAGATACGACTGCCCCCCCCGAATGACTTTCAAGCGTGCAGGCTCCTGCAAATAAACTTGAGCACCAGTTGCCTTCAATGGGTCTATCAGCTGTCTTAATTGCCAACGACGATCCATTGTCGTCTTACAGTAGTCTGCCCGAAAAAAAATTGAAAATGATTCAACTGACACTGGTGTTCTCGGGCTCGCCTTCATCGAAACAGCTTGCCGTAATAAAAAATTTCCAAAATAAATCAGAAAAGGTCTTGGATATCGATTGTCTTGTCTGTTCTGTACGAATGGCAGTCTATGAGCCCTCTGTACCTGACAGTCCCAATTCCAGTCCCCAAGGTCCGGGAAAGCCTTCTGAAGAATGTGGACGATAAAAGATCGTGAATCCGAGCCCTGCTGGCCCTCCGGAATACCAAACAATTTTATATTGTCCCGCCGCAGGCGATTTTCCAAGTCTTCAAGCTTCAGCTGCATTGCCGTAATCTTGTCGTCATGTTGTTGTACTGAGCTTGAGGCCTTGGAAGCTACTTCTTCAACTTGGACCACTCTTTGTTGTAGATCAACCACCTCTTCTGTAAGAGTACTCATTTTTGATTTTACTTCCCTCAAAGATGACTGTATCTCACTGCTATCAGCCCGAGCTTGGGCGAAAAGCTCGCGTGTTTCCTGCCTTTGATCTTTGAGGGACTGGAGTATCAGAAGGAGCGTTGAAGGTTCCTCCCTCATAGAATCCCTACAATCGTCTTGAGAGTCTTCGTTCACATGTGATAGCGATAGTGCCCCTAAGGGCTAGAAGGACTGGGAGGGGCCAGAAATTGGAGATACCCCAGAGTTATCCTGGACGTAAGCCTCAACCGGCGATTGCCTAAGGTCTGATGTTGGCCCAAGATCTACTTCATCTGAAAGTGTTGAATTAGAGGTGAGAGCATTCCTGGCGCTACAATTGGAGCCTGCGTCGGACAGCCGTGATATCATTGTTTTAATACCCCCTTTAGCCTGGACCCAACGTCGTATAGGGCTACCGGCAACCATTTCCTTTAATTGATTTGATTTTCCATTACCGGCCCCCTGGCTGAGTCGAGGACGGAGTTTCTTTGCATCCTTCACGGGTTTTACCTTGGCAGTATTATTTTTCTTGGCCGCAGGTAGTTGAGCACTCTGGCTATCCTGCACCGCTCCCCGCCCCGCCCACTGAAGTAGCGATGTATTCTGTAGATTTGAGGGGCTAGGGCTAGGGTCATTGGTGTCTGATGCAAGAGGAATATTTATGACCTTTATACCATTTCCGTTCTCAGACATTTCAGTTACTAGCCGCACACTAGGTTCAGGTTCAGGTAATGTATTAATATGCCCAAGGCCCTCTGAATCCACATTTTTGGGGGGACTATCATTAACACCTCCTTTGACGATATTAGCCTCCCTTGTGTTTTCCTTTAAAGTTACCGTCTGTAGTGTAGACCCCCCTTTCAGAGTAGAAGCAGTAGTTGTTAGCGTCTCTTTCAGATTTGCCTCCCCTTTCCACAAGAACAGTCACCTCAGATTTATTGCTGCTCTTTGAAGTATCCCATTTAGCCACTTCTAGAGAGTCCAGAGGATCTTTGCCACTTTTTAAACAATCCAACGCATTATTTTGAGCAAGCTGAAGTGATATAGGGGGGTCCTCACAGACTACAGCTTGATGTATCTTAATAACAGTCTGTTCTGTATGCAGCCCATCCATAGCGTTAACAACAAAGTCTGCAAGATTGTTACCTGCATTTGCAACAGTTGCTTCTTCCGAGAAGAACAATTCTGTCGATTGCCGTGATTGAAGAAACTGTAGCACGGGTTTACTAATTGCCGTAGAACGCTTCAGGTTAATGTCCCTCGTAGTGTCCGTCTTTTCGTGGGTTTGAACCCCCTCTGAATTCACCGGTAGCCTGCTTGCCGCTCGGGCGCTTCGGGAAGTAAGCTTCGGTGGTGCCATTATCAGCCGCTGTGAACACACGAAGACTCCAAAATGCAGGCGCCACGGAATCTGTCGGAGCCTCAGCCTCAGCCTCAGGAAGTCCACCGTTGCGGTGTGTTTGGCGCCAATCCTTGCCAAGGACTGCATCCAGTACGCCTCTTTGTGGTACCGTGCCGCAGGGAAAACCTACACGAATATCGTCTACCTCGCCCGTCTTCGTTCTCGCCTCCTTGAAAAGCATTCAAAAGCCAGTTACGGGATCCACAAGCACAATCCTCATGGCTGCAGAAGATACGGAGTCGGCAGCGCCGGGAGCCTCCAGGGTCACCGGCTCTCAGTGGCAGCACTTAGCCGCCATCTTGCTCCTCCCCCCCGTATTTTCTTTTCCTAAGTATTACATGAAGTGATAACTGCTAATGTTGTCCAAGTGCTTGATGAGTTCCTACAGGCAAAGGGACACAACATTATAATATATTTCAATTGAATAAGAAAGTTTGCAATATTTAAGGTTACAGATTGCGTCAAGTCATTAGGGGCACCAGTCTTAAGCAGTAATTTAATGCATTGCATTATGGGAGTTGTAGTCCTGGTTCACCACAATTAGCCTAAAGCACTAGATTACACTGATTTAGACAAGGGCAAACAGCACTGGAGTATGAGGACCCAGGTGACATGAAGCATTTTGCTAACATTAATGTTATTAATAACTGCAATGCAATACAACAAGCATAAAACGAATCTAGGCCAGGGCTTGTTAGTTAGCTAGTGAAGCATGTACAAGGGAGGGATTAAAGGGTGGGCTGGGGTAGGAAAAGGGAAGGACCATGTTGGGTTTATCAGACAATAAGCAGGTTTGGCAGCAGACAGCCTTGCACCAGTGTCCATATCTCTGTGTCAGTGAAATATGGGACTCTCTCCTCAGCCCAAACCCTTCCCGACATTAAAGTGGTCCATTACGAATGTTATGTACATGATAATTTAAACTGTTTTCTTGTGTGCTAAGATGATTGCACAAAGAGGAATTTATAGCGTGAACCACAATGTATTACTGTCGTTTTTATACGTTTTTTTAAAATCACATTTTCCAAAAGGCCATTTAAAGAAAGAAAACAATATAATTAGGAACCCATGTAAATGATGTGTTTTCCTTCCCTACCTCGCCACCCACTCCTCTTTTCTCACCCTGCTTCTTGTTACCAAGTACTGAAAAACACTCATGCGTCCGTACAGCTTCTGATGTACCATCAGTACAGTGTATGTTTGTGGTGCTAACCAAACAGGCTCAACGAAAAAATGTAAATGGAGTAGAGAAATTCACAGAGGAGTTTCTGTGGTGCAGATTCATAGGCGACATTCAGGTTTCAATTCTTTGCTTCGCACTACAGGCCCACTCATTCTTTATCTGGTGTCGATTAGTTAGTTTACCACGAGGAGCCCGCCAGCGATTGCGGTCGCAGTATTGTAGCCATGGGCCCACGTGGCTGCTATTTGAATTACACCATAGAACAATAAGGGTTCAATGCGACCCTCCGGCCTCTGGGACCTGGTGTCACTGCACTTGTTACACCAAGGGAAATTACACCCTGCTGTCACAGCACACAGCGTACTATCAACAGATAAACAAGGGGTCCATTTTCTAGCACACGGCGCACAATGCACACCACACCGTAGAAACTGGGAGTCTAAGCGGGGGCTGGCACCAGGGAAGGTTGCAGGGGTGTGACTGGCGCCGGTTCGGATCCGCCACCGGATCCATTGGGGGCCATCGGCGCGGAACCCGATGGAGCCCATCCTGAGCCTCTGAGGCCCAAAAGTGTGCTGGGAGGGTGAGGTCAGGCCGCTCAAACAGGAGGTACATGGCGTCATAGAAATATTTAAGCTGGGTGGGGGCCGCTCTGGCTCCTGGAACTGCAGAGACTGACCCAGGTGCAGGTTCCACAGAAGGAGGCCTAGAGCATCGAGGCTCTTCCGTCGCGTCGGCCGATGGACAGAGAGAAGAGGAAGCATACTTCGATTTCTTGTGTTTCTTATGCCTCTTACCTGACCGACTCAACAACTTTAAGTGGGGAAACGAGGATTTAGGACTTTCCTTTCGACTGGGAACAAGAGCTCTGGGGTGAGTGATGTGGAGTCGAACGCCGGGCACAAGCAGCTTTAGGGACCACTCCGTCAAATTTTTCAGAGACATGGCCCGGCAGTCAGAGCATGACGCCGTGTCGTGGTCGTGCTCTAGGCACCAGAGACAAACTAAGTGTGGAACCATCACCGACAAGGCGCGGTGGCAGGCACCGAACAGTTTGAATGTAGAAGTGTTCTTCGACATCGAGGGAAAACCTACACACCAAAAATCATCGACATAACGTAAAAAAGACTGTCAAAATATGCCACAGGGTAGCTCTGTTCACAGATCTGCGCTAGCTGGTGAAGCAGATGCCACTTCTGGTGCGGATGATGCCGACAACGTCACCTGGAGCCGACCGACGCCACCTACCAGCGTGCAAGGGTATTGCTCAAGCAAAAGTTTTCGGATCCAGCCTGATGCCTGGGATATTCTAAAGAAAGGAATCTGCGGCTAGATGTCTCTATCACATATAACAAAATAAATAATTTTCTCCTCATGCAATTTCCCTTATCCTACATCCACACTCTCTTCTCTCTCTCTCTCTCTTTCTCCAATTGCTTTCTCTTTACCTTCCTCTCTTTTTCTCTCTCCCCATGGTTGCCACAATTAATGTTGCAGAGCTCAGGAATGTGACAGAGGCAGCAGGGGCGGCACTGGCCTTTCAAAACCAGCCTCCATGGGCTCGCCCACACAAGACATGCTCAATGGATAAAAGACCTGTCTGACCCTGAACAGCTCTCTCTTCCAGGAGGGAAGAATAAAAATGTTCGAGGAACTACTCAAGTTTGAATGTTACTGCTACCCCCAGGTTAGGAACAGGGACTTGCAGCCATCAATCAAGACTAGAGTGACTCACGAGATTACGATCCTCGAGCACTGGATGAAGGATGGAAACCAAATCAGGTATAAAATACTGCTTCACCCAGATCAATCTCCAAGTCAAAAAATACGGAACTCAACAGGAAACTTTCTGGAAAGAGTGGGAGTTTGCTTATGGAGATAGAATGTGATGGGGAGGGAATCCCTACAATTTTTTTTTCTAAACTGGTACCGCTCCCCTGAAAAACTACACTCATGAAACCTTCACGAAGTTGGCAGCCCATTTATTCGAGGGGCTTTGGGGTCACAGGAACTCGGATCCACCTTCAGTGGCACTAGCCGAAATTAAGTAGATACAGGACAGATTTTCGAACTCAACTCTCACTAATTGGCTCCAATGATGAGCAACTCGACAACTTCAACCTGCATTGGAGTGACATAGATGACCCCAGAATCCTTAGCCTTAATAACCTACTGTAAATAAACGATCTCAAGCAACTCTGCAATTAACCAACCCACAACAAAGGCTCGACCCTGGATGCAATTATTACTAAAGATAAGCTGGTTTCCATTCAATCCACCTTGTCAAATGATTGGTCGGACCACCATCAAATTCTATTCAATCTACACAGCACATCCTTCCCAGCACCACCCTGCAAACCCTTGCACTGGTCTAGGAACATCAAGCATGGCCCACAAATGTAGCTAGAATCCAGGATCAATGACAACCTGCATTTGCAATCCCTCCCTCAATCTGTTGATGAACTTACTGCTCACTGCATCTCATCAATGACCGATGTTCTTAACCAGGTTGAGCCACTCAAACTAAAGAGATCGAGAAAAATCCAATCCAGATCCAGGTTCAACCTTGACCTCAACAACGAAAGAAGGCAACTTAGACAGACCAAAAGGTTATGGAGGCACAACCCCTCAACGGCGAAGCTCTCACTCCTAAGATCCAAGTGTCTCTCTTATAAGAAACACATTTTCAAGGAAAAAGCCACATTCTTTCGTAATCAACTCGACCGTGCAAAGAACCGACCTAGGGAGCTCTTCAACATAATAAAACAACAAACCATGCTTACCTCCCAACAAGAACCAATAGCCACTACTGAACGCTGCGAAGTAATAGCTAACTTCCTCGCTGACAAAGTTGTCAAAATCGAACGTTCCCTTTCCCTTGACAATATCCCAACAAACGAACCTGCCAGCTCCACCAACACGCAAATCAACATGCAAACTCCCACCCAGGACACAACCAAAAACCAGATGGACGCTACAATGCAAAATACTACATCAACCAAAGATTAATCTGCTAAATGGTCAGACTTCAAACTCATGACAGAAGGTGACATTTTCAAAATCATTGCTAAACTCAAGCCCACCACCCACTTCACTGATCCTCTCCCTTCCATCTTAGTTCAAAGACTCAACCAGATAATTTGCCCATTCTGGACCAAAATCATAAATGCCTCTCTTTTATCAGGCCAAGTCCTGGACCCCCTCCAACTCGGCCATGTCACCCCATACTAAAAAAAACCTGGGGCCTACCCCAACAATCTTAACAATTTCAGACTCATCACCAATCTTTCCTTCCTAGACAAAACGCTGGAGAAATGTGTCCTACTTCAACTTAACCAACACATAGAAGAATTCAACCTCCAGGACACCTTCCAATCAGGATTCAGGAAAGATTGTAGCACTGAAACTTCTATGCTCAATATAACAGACAACAAGCACATTGCCTTAGATGAAGGCGACTCCTGCCTCCTAATCCTACTTGACCTTCCAGCGGCATTTGATACAGTACATCACCCAGCCTTACTGGAGACACTCCAGAACCACAGTGGTATCAATGGCACGGTCCTGAGATGGTTCAAGTCCTATCTTCAACATCACTCCCACCAAATAAAAATTGACAGACGTCTCTCGAAGCCTGCACTAGTAGCCCAAGGAGTACCTCAAGGTTCCATCCTCTCACCAGCCCTATTTCATCTCTTCATGGAACCCCTCACAACTATCCTGAACCAAGCTGGTATCAAATATCACCTATATGCCGATGACACACAATTCTACTACAGAATAAAATCACCCAGCTACATCCAACATCCTAATGCCACACTAACCAAGATTCAAACTTGGCTTAATACCAAGCACCTTAAGCTGAACCCCAACAAGACTGAACTTCTACACCTCTCCTCAAGGAGAAATCTCCTACCCATCCAAGATTGGCTCAAAAACCTTGATGCACTAAACAGCCCTATCTCACTGTCCAACTCTGCTAAATCCCTGGGTATCACCCTAGACACAAACCTGTCAATTAAAGAACACATCAAAAATACTGCCAAAGGTGCACTCTACAAACTAAAACATTTCAAACAAATCTAACTGATTACCCCACCTGAAGATCTTAAGACAGTAGTACAATGCCTAGTCCTCTCAAAACTTGGCAATGCTACCCTGACAGGAACTCCCAAAAGCCACCTTCAGCCCCTAACTACAATGCTCAATGCGGCTGCCAGGACTCGTCACAGGAGCCAAACGGTTTGCCCACCTCTCTCCAGCTCTCAAAAGACTCACTTGACTCTCCATCGAAGGAACGTGCATCTAAAAGACAGCATGTATCACCCACAAAGTCCTACATACTAAAACCCCCAAATATCTAGAATCTAAATTATCATGAGCAGGAAAAAGCCAGGCTCTGAGAAGCTCCAACTCGCTCCTTCTCATACACCCTAAACTTAAAAATAAAAATCATCACAGACACGCTCCTTCTCTGAAAATGCCCCCAAGATCTGGAACTCACTCCCTGACGACCTGCGCTGCACACCTTCCTTTTCTTGCTTCAAACGGGACCTCAAATCTCTGTTACTCAACAACTACTTCAACTAGATCATGTGATGACTTGCGCCTCCCAAAGATCCAACTCTCTTGGACAATTCCTGTCGGAAGTTCCCTGACAATTTGACTATGCTGACTCGAACTCTATCCTTCTTCTCCATTACCCAATTGCTTGATTGATATGTATTACTGTGCTCTCACTGTGTTTACTTTAATGCTCTGTTATCCTACATTTTTTCTATATGACCGCCTGTGATTCCCCTTTGACTCTCGTCATGTACTTGTTGTAAACCTATTTCCTAAACATGTAAACCACTCCGTTACCTTTGGGTCTAGCCAGCGATATATAAAACTCAAATAAATAAAGACAAAGGACACCAATTTAAAACATTTATTCCACAGGATCTGGGAATGCTTCTCTTGGCTCTGCCCTTTCCAAGAAAACGATCTTTGAAATCACAGGTCAGCAAACAAATGGCTCCAGATGTGCTATCAGTGACTCAGGAAATTCTTGGCGAGAATAGGCTGGTTTTAACATGAAATAGTGGATGCTGCGGTTTTGGGATACTGTTGGCAAGGAGTAGGTTACTTACTCTGCCACACATTGGCTCAAGGCATTTGCCATACACTAGCTTCCCTTCCTAAACTTTCAAGCCATGGAACGCCATAAGAGAAGATGACTCTGGTACCTTAGTGTTCTATGCTTGATGCCAGCCATTACCTCTCAGTTTTGGCCTGTTGAGACACCGGAGGGTAGTCAGTCCCCAGCAGACACCTATTACTGCAAATGGAATTGTCTGCTGCATATGTCTGTAATCCAGTCTTAAATTATTTTTATATGGCATATGCACTGGTGTATAGGGGTGGTGGATGGAAAGAGTTTGGATTTTGTGGGGAACATACTTAACCTCATTGCCATCAACATTATTGTAGGCAATGGAATGTGTGTTTTCTTTTATAAAACAAAATAAAACAGAGTTGAGCCTAAAGGTTTCCTACATAGGGGGTATTGAAGAGATTTAATGTGTCTTTAAAATTACCTCCTAGAATCCAGATTTCACCTTGAAACACTAATATGAAAATCATTTGAATATCCACAGAGTACGAGAAAACAATAAATGCTGAATGTAATGACAGTCATAGAAAGCAAGAGACCCTTTGAACAAAGCAGTAATATACAAATACTTTTGTCAAATGAGCTTGCAAATATGGCAGCCCTGGCACTACTACGCTTTCTGATCTATTGTCAACGTAAGAAAGCTCATGAGGGGATTATTTTGTGTGGTGGCACGGCTCCTTTGTTTACACTTATTACTACAGATGGTTGTAGAATGCAATACAAACTTTGTTGTTTCCGCAAAGGTTAATTTCTTGACCACTTTATCTGAATCTATGTGAACTTCCATCAATGGCCATTTACCTGTGCAGGTCCAAGTCTACATAGGGAATAATGAGCTTCTCCTTAATAAGATCCCAAATCACTCTTGTCATCTCATCGCCCTGCATTTCAACCACTGATCCGCCACTGATTTTCTTCATCCTGAAACAATTAAGAATGCAACCAAATAAAGTTAAAAGCAGTTCCTCACCAGAATTTCTAAATGCATTAAAGAGAAGCTTGCTTCAGCAATGATTCGGGCAAAACCTTCAGCCAGTGATAGTTTTTCAATCAAATGCAGTTTGCTGCAGGCACTTGCAGTTTTGCTTTTCTCTTTCTCCATATGTTTTACAAGTCTCTTTTCGCTGAAAAGCTAGATTTGGCTGAAGATTTCAAGCATCACGTGGGGCATTTAGCAGGTGCAGATTAAAGTCTTAGAATACATTCGTGTGACATGATCTCATGGCTAAAATTATTGCCATTTTATAAACCTGAAAAGGAACAAACCTGTATGAGAAGAAGCATTGGCTAGTTTGTTTCTAAGGAACAGTGTTGTGCCCAGCACATTGTAAGAGCATCTTCAGAATGATTTCAAAATCAGTCAAACAAGTTGCAGTTTCGTCAATAAGAAACCTGCAGTTACTTGTAGGATGTCAAAAGCACAATCATGAAAACAGAACATTACATGGTCAGTTGGAAATCAACCAGTACTGAGTGTTGTCAGAATGGTTCCATTTATGAACAGTAAGCAAAAAAGCAGGTGCGGCATGATTCACCTGCTGCGATGTCACACCAGTGTAAAACTAAACTGATCATACCTTCGCGTTCGGTCACACTGCCTCCCTGGATTTCCACAGAATCAAAGGAACTGAACAAAAGTCAAAAACTTTATGCAACAGGGTGGCAAGAGACCATGGGCACTTTTAATATAATTTATGGTAGCCTCACACACCTCTCTTCAGTTTGCTTGAGATGGATCGCCTCCTTCCTCTCCAACCGAACTCAACGAATCACACTACTCTCTTTAAGCTCTGAATACAAGAAGCTCGGCTGCAGGGTCCTTTAGGGGTCCTGCCACAGCTCAACCCTGTTCAACGTGTAAATGGCACCCCTCACCAGCATCATAAGAGCACACAGCATCAACATAATCTCCTACGCCAACAACACTTTGTTCATCCTCTCCCTCACTGACACAAACAACACCACCAGGACTAACCACCTCCTGCAGGACCAATGTGGCCGACTGGATGAGAGAGAACTGCCTTAAACTCAACCCGAACAAAATGGACGTCCTGATCTTCGGAAACAAGAGCTACTCGTGGGACTCCTCCTGGTGGCCATCCAAACTAGGTCCCATGCCCACCCCCACAGACCACCCCAGAAACCTCAGCATCATCCTAAACAACAAGCTCACAATGAATAAACAGGTCTATGCTGTAACTGCACCTTGCTGTCTCATTCTCAGAATGTTTCGCAAGATTTTCAAATGACTCCCCATGCACACAAGACGCACGGTCACCCAGGCCCTCATAACCAGCAGGTTCAACTACGGCAACGTGCTCTATGTCGAATTGCCGACTTGCAAAGACTCCAGACCATCCAAAACACAGCCGCCAGAGTCATCCTTAACGTCCCCAGCCCAGAAGCCCTCACATCATCCCCAAACTCACTGAACTACACTGGCTACCCATCCAGAAACATTGCCAATTGAAGCCGGCCATCCATACCTACAAAGCCCTCCACCACACCGGACCAGCATACCTAAATGAACCTTTCAAACAACTACGATCTACCTCTCTCACCCTCGCACGGATCCCCCTCATCTGCAGAAGCAAGTCAGGAGGGCACGCCTTCTCCTTCATTGCCGCTAAGAAGTGGAATGAACTTTCTCAATACATCAGGACAGCTTCTTCACTTCTCATCTTCTGCAAGAAGCTGAAGACCTGGCTGTTCAACTAGGAGCTCTGTCAATCCTACATCGCTGCTCCAGCGCTTGGGTACCCACATGGGTGATAGGCTGCACAACACAACTCGACATAACATAATACAAGAAAAGCTCATGAGGGCAAATAAGTGGTGTTAGTCTGCCATATACAAAATTAAATTGCACATGGGTGACTCCATGCCTCAGGACCCAGTGTTGGTAAGCACAGTGAAAGCAAAGATATCAAAAAATATTGCCCTTACTGATAGAGGAGACCTAAGCAGGCAAGTCATGTGAGAAGTCTTGAAATCAGTAATTAGAGGTGTATTAATACAAGCGGATGCACGCCTAAAGTCACCAAGACATTCTCTGCTATGAAGCCTGCGCCCAGACCTACAAAAAGCAGAAGGGAAGCATAAGATTCCCTCTTAGAAGGGTTGGCAATATCTCACAAGTATACTGGGACAAATTAGAAGAAAACAGGATTCACTGTATCTTCAAGTGGGTTGGGGGCAAAATTCCATGAAGGAGAAATAAAGCTAGAAAATTCCTCAGGAACAAGGTGAGAGCACGACAAACAGGGCAATAGTGAGGACAATTACAGAAATCAGAAGTGGGGAAACTTAGAGCATTTGATGAGTTTTATCAAACCCTATACTCAGCAGTCTTCTTACCCCCACAGTAGAAAGTGGTACCTTTAGTCTGTGAATCTCCCTAAACTAACGACATTTACAGAAGACCTGAGAGTGACGCTAGAAGACCCAAAGCAATTTCTACCAGGACTTTTGACAGAGTTGACGAATTACTTTGAGGTATCAGCTTCAGGATTAATCTTCATAAAGCTGGTGGCTAAATATTAGTGGGAGGTCCCAAGCTGCTAATAAACTTACAGAACTGTACCTCTTCCATTGGACAGTAAAAACTTGAACTACCTGGGAATTCAGTTAACCCATAATTTACGAATTTGTGCCCAAGAGAACTGTACATATTTATTATATGAGCTAAGAGTGGCGGTCTGATCATAGCATAACTATGAACCCGTCCTGGGAAGGTGTATCGTGGCCCTCAAAATGATGATGCTTATTATATTGCTTCTGGGCCCAGCCTCTGCAAAGTATCCTTATGAAACTTCAGGAACTATGTAATAACTTCATGCACTAGAATCTGAAAGACTAGCTGCCCTGCTTACAAAGGGAGAAGCACTAAGTCCCACTGGTAGACTTAAAGGGGCCAACGCCCTGGCTTTTTATGTCTTCACGCCAACGTTTTACAAGACTTTTGAGGCCCAGCTGACTCCATTTTTAATTGAGATCTATCAGACATGTTCAGCAATGGCGAGTCAGTATTGATGTCAGAGGATGCTATATCAGGTATCTTAAACCGAGACAAGGAACCTACTCGTTGCAGTTCTTATTGCTCAACATCGCTTTTAAATATAGACCATTAATATTCACCAAAGCTCTAGCGAGCAGACCAGATGAAATATTGCTGGCCTTAGTCCAAGTGGATTAAATAAAATGGATTTTATTTGGGGATGCTAAACAAGCAGGAATACAAAAAAGCCCTACATTTAACATACATTGCAAAAAAGCCAGAGAGAGGCACTGTTCTATCACTAGACGCTGAGCAGGCGTTTGACCTAGATTGGGAAATGATGTCACGTTTCTCAAACTGGATTCTTGCAGACGACCTGAGAGTGACACTAGAAGACCCGACGCAATCTCTAACTGGACTTTTGACAGAGTTGACAAATTACACTGAGGTATCAGCTTCAGGATTAATCTTCATAAAGCTGGGTGCTAAATATTAGTGGGAGGTTCCAAGCTGATAATAAACTTACGGAACTGCACCCCTTCCGCTGGACAGTAGAAACCAGGAACTACCTGGGAATCCGGTTAACCCATAACTTACGAATGTGCGCCCAAGAGAATTATATACATTTATTACATGAGCTAGGAGTGGCGGTCCGATCATAGCATGTCCTGGGAATGTGCTGGGAATGTGTATTGCGACCATGAAAATGAAGCTGCTTATTATATTACTTCTGGGCCCAGCCTCTGCCAGTGAAGCAAAGTATCCTTATTAAACTTCAGGAACAATGTAATAACTTCATTTGGGCCAATAACCACCCAGACTAGACAGGAAACAATACATAAACACCCACGGCAGGGAGACTTGGGAGTCCCAACCATATTACATGACTTTCAAGCATCCCCACTTTAAGACATAGTGGGCGGGTTGAATATTGAAACTGATAAACTCTGGTTTCTGTTAATCAGAATCTGGTAACCATCCTCTGGGGGAGGTACTTTAGTTTCCACACAAGATGATGGACGGAATGCTGCACATTGGCAAACATTCACCCCCAGTCACAGATCTGGGTTTAATCCATCGTTATTTTGCTTCACCACGCCACCCCAGTTCAGACATGGCCATATGCAAATCAGTCTTGACCCTGTGCCTCATGGGAACAGTCCAGACCGAACTGCCAAGCCATGTCTTCCCTGGACCGGAATCAAGCATCCTAGGACCGGTTTCAGGCTATCAGCCTTCATCAGCCAGGATAGCTTGACTCCAGTGGCGTAGTGAGCACGGGACCCACGTCTGGGCATACCCTTCCCACTTAGGGAGAAATGCAAACACACAAGATGATGGACGGAATGCTGCACATTGGCAAACATTCACCCCCAGTCACAGATCTGGGTTTAATCCATCGTTATTTTGCTTCACCACGCCACCCCAGTTCAGACATGGCCATATGCAAATCAGTCTTGACCCTGTGCCTCATGGGAACAGTCCAGACCGAACTGCCAAGCCATGTCTTCCCTGGACCGGAATCAAGCATCCTAGGACCGGTTTCAGGCTATCAGCCTTCATCAGCCAGGATAGCTTGACTCCAGTGTCACCCCGAGTGGGACGGGTATGCCCAGACGTGGGTCCCGTGCTCTCCATGCCACTGGAATCAAGCTATCCTGGCTGAAGAGGGGTGAAACCCCGAAACCGGTCCTAGGATGCTTGTTTCCAGTCCAGGGAGGACCTGGCTTGGCAGTTCGGGCTGGACTGTTCCCATGAGGCACAGGGTCAAGACTGATGTGCATATGGCTGGGTTCAAACTGGAATGGCATGGTGAGCAAAAAAACGATGGATTTAGGCCCAGATCTCTGTACTGGGGTGAATGTATGACATTGTTCTGCATTCTGTCCATCAACTGTTGTTTTTACTTTAGTTTCCACAATGCCGGTCACAATGAACAAGCTAACAACTTGGGACCAGCTAATGTGCAGGGTACAACTGAAAACCCATCAGTCACTCTTCACCCTGTTATTCGGCAGAGAGAACTTTGCCCCAGAGACAAACCAAGTCCAATTCTGTGGTCAGTGGAAGGGAGGCTGCTTTACATCAAGAGACCTTTATCAGGGGGAAGAGATTAGAACCTTTGAGGAGAGGAAGTCAAAGAAAATGTACAGCATTTCTTAGAGTGGGTATTTTCATTATACGCCCCTAAGGTCAGGGATAGAGCGATGAGAAGCCTCACTGAATTTGGGGGTTTTTCACAAAAACTCACTAATACACAAGACCTGATTCCAAAACTGTAATCCATCCTGAACTCCAACCTCACCATTAGTTTTGCATGCCAGAAACAATGGTAGAAAAGAGCTAGGTATCACAGAAACGATGGAAGGATATCTTTGCCAGGTCAAACAATTTTACCAGACATGCAAAGAGAAAAACTATAAATACTCTATAGTTAAAATTACACAATGTAGTGGTTACAAATAATGGATTATATCAAATTAGGGGAGTGCTGGAGAGTGTGTGGGATTCTCGGATCGCTTCCACATATCCACTGGAACCATACGAGATTAGAGAGATACTGGATAGACTTATTAAACAGCATAAAAGAGATAACTGGGAATGAAATGGAGAAAAATCCCGAAGCAATAATTCTAGGACGCCCAACACCACAAATATACACCCCACATCGCAGTTTTTGCAAGACTATCTCACAGCTTCTACGCGTAGCAAAAATAAGTCATATTGTCCCTCCTTGGCTGTAAGGGTGTTACAAACATCTGAAATGTGGATACAGAGACTCTGAACATTTAATAGGTTAAGAGAAATTGGCATACAGTACCCTAGACAGAGATCGGATATTTCACAGGATATTGACCCAAGTGTTGATTACCTAAATTACAACTTTAGGTGCCTAACCTGGCCTAAAAAGCTTAGAATACTGAGATTAATGGACCCCAATATATACTTATTGACATAGGTTCGAACTGATCTAATCTCTGGAGTGTTATGAGACATTACCTGGCCGGATACACTCATCAATGATTGGATTGGGTTGTATGGGTTGGGATAGTGGTGGAGGGGGTAGATTGGGTGTATAGAGAGATGTGGAGTGAAAAAGGAATATTTGTCGGAGTGTTGAAGTTTAGTGGCTACCTCCACCTAATGCATAATGTATTAAAATCTCAATACAAACTACTGAAACGTAAACTGTAGCCGGACAATTATCAACAAAGAAATATGTTTCACTTCTCCCATGTTGTCTATGATGTCACTTGGGATTTACGGTGCAGAAAACAATGCATTGCTTTATCTTTATTCATTTTTTCAAGAGTGCAAATGCATGCAATGGGTAAAATCAGTGTGAAGTGATAACAGAGCCGAGGTTACTGGTGTTTCGACTATATTAGTAGCCCCCTATTGACGACATTTATATTTAACAATCGAATCCTTGTTAGAGTAGTAACTGCATTCACTGAAAACAAAGGTATCACAGCCACAGGTACAGCTTGCATGTGCTTGTTGTTTACGCATTCCCCTCCAATAAGACTGCACGCATTCCCCACAAGGTGGGTGTCCTTCTAACAGAACTCAATCGGGTTTAAGAACCTGAGCATCTCCTTATTTCCTAGGTTTCCTGACACCATTTATATTCCATGATATCCCATTGATTCTCTCAACATTGCATTAACTTGCCAACCAGCTGGACCGCCCTCAAACACCTCAACAAAACACCCCAAATAACATTCCTGTATCACATATATGTATAATATATATATATATATATATATATATATATATATATATATATATCATATATGTGTCGTCTGCGGAGGATTGGTAAATTTTTTTACCTCTCATCTTAAAGTTCTCATGTAGCTATTGAACATATATTAAGGTGAAAGATGTAAACGTTGATGGAGCGGAGGTGAAAAGTCCCAATTTGACCAGTTGAACTATTCATGAAAGGAGTGAGGTAAACTAGTTTAATGCAGTTCTCAATTCTATGGCAGGACCGGAGGCTCAGATTATGCTATGTCGTTCTTCCCTTTATTATGTTACAAATTTCATAGCAGCCAGAAAGACACACTTTGAATAAAACTTGAATAAAAAAACATCAACTCCCATGAACCAAAGGGAGATCCACAACATAATAGTCCTTCCATAGTGTCCATGAACTGCATATAGTCCCTTCACTCTGTTAGTTCCTCCTCTTTCTTTGCTGCTTCGCAGCCTTGTTAAGTCATTTTTCTTTATCTTAATGCCTTTGTGAATTTGTATTAATAATACTCTTCCCCGCTGAGACGCGCGTTCCGCGGCGCTCCGGGGAAGATTCATTCAGTGTATTGTTGATTGTAGCGTCTTGTGCACGTTTTACTTTGCAGATTCCCCCGGGCTCCTTACGCGGCCAGCGCCATTATACTTGCGGTGCTTTGAAGGCCCGCTAGGCGGACAGTCTCGTCTCGCTGATCCTGCTCCGCGCGTCTCTTCAATAGGAGAGACCGCGCTGCAGGAGCCGTGCTGACTGAGCCTTGTCCCCGCTGCCTACACTTACGCCTGGACTCCCGGGTCTGTATCCGGCATTGTGTGTGATTATTAAACGCCCCGGCAGGGGTCCGTATTGCGGGACGAACCCGCGGTGATGCCTGAGGGCGTAAAAATTGCACTTTTTCGTTTTAGAGGTTTTAACCTCGTTGAAGCGCATGGTGAGGCAGCGAGGCCCAGTCAGGAATCCCTGAGGGCTGTTTAAGTGCGCTAGGGTGGTGCAAGCCCCATTGTAGGCCTTTGGCCTGCGCATTTCACTGTCTGGGTCCCCCAGCTGCCATATATTCAAGCATACTGCGCTTTAAAAAAAAGTCCTTTTCCAAAGGAGATTAACTTGGCCTGCTGCGTAATGGAGGCACAGGATTGCACTTATGAGGAAGAGGAGTCCCACGCATATATGCAATGGGACGATGATTTCTACGACGCTGTCGACCCCTCCATCTATAGGGTGGTTCATGAGGTGGTTGGGCCTATGGAACAGCGCCTGTCTGACAAGATAGTCCAGGAGTGCGCAAAATTGGCGCAAGCCCGAGTGGAACTCCCTACCTCTTCTCCTAGCCTCCCCATGGGGGATGAACCCCCCCTCCAAAAAAGAAATGCACCGAGGGGGTGGACAAGGACGCGTTTGTGCGCCTTAAGAGTGCTTTTCTAGCGAAAGTAGCACCCACTCCCCCAGCCCCCCTCCTGGTCCGGTTTCCCCTGAGCCTGACGAGGACTCCCAGTGAGATTTGGACGACGAGGCGGGGCCTTCACGCCCGTGGCGCCCGGCGGTCCTTCCTCCCTCAGCCCCAGGGGAGGACTCGGGCATGCCGGACTCTGACGAGATTATCCATCCACGGTCCGCTGCTTGGGCTCCCGGCGACAAGGTGGCTAAGTTTGTCGTAGGACGCCTCCGCAAGCCCCTAGAGAAGGAGGCCCGTGGTTGCCTTAAGGCTGAGTGCCCGAGGCCCACTCTGGAGGGAAAGGTAGCGTTCACCCCGGAGCTGGACTCCAAGATGGCCACCTTCCTGGCTAAATATATGAAGGACCCGGGCAAGAGCATAGACAGATCCTGGCGTTCGTGCCAGGATAAGCTTCTCGATGCCATTGGTCCTATGACCAAGATTTTGGACATGGCTGAGGAGGCTAAGGTTTCGGGATCCCCTATCTCGCCCGAGGTCTTATCCAACTGGGCTCAGCATGCCATCATTTTTATGGGCAACGGAAACTGCGCCCTGTCAACGGAGCGTCGCCGCTTGTTGTTGATCAAGTTGGACCCCAAGCTTGGGGACTTAGGCTCCTCGGAGGCAGGTGCAGTTGCGCAGGGGGGCCTTTTCGGGGACCCTTTTGTAAAAGAACTAGGCAAGTTTGAGGCGACCTTTACCTCTCTGGATAAGGCACAATCTAGTATTAAGAAGGTCTCCAACCCACGGGTTTTCCACGGGGCCGGCCGAGGCAGGGGCCGCTCGGTCGGCCGTGGCTTCCAGCAGAATCCCCCCAGGGGACAAGGCTCCGGTCGCGGTCAGTACAACTCCAGCGCGAACTATAACAACTTTTACCCCACAAGGGGCCAGCGCTTCAAAGGCCGGGGAGGCTACAAGAACAACACCGGAGGCGGCAATTCCAACGGTGAGTGTTTTACCTGCGGCCCAGGTCCGCATTGGGGGGGGTCGGTTGGCGGCCTTCCGGGACGCTTGGGCTTCCATCACGTCAGACGCATGGGTCTTACAAACTGTACAGTGTTTTCATATAGAATTCTATGACCACCGTCGGCAGGAGAGTCATCCTCGTCCCATTTGCTTCATGGATCGCGATGCAGAGCTTATCGACGAGGAGGTTTCCACGCTCCTGCGCAAAGGAGCCATCTGTCGATCGGCTCTGCATCCCGACGGCTTCGTGAGCAACATATTCCTAGTGGACAAATCCGATGGAGGATGTCGCCCGGTTATCAACCTCCGGGAGTTCAACGGATGGTTGGTATACCGCCATTTCAAGATGGAGGGGATACATCTCCGTCGGGACGTTCTACTTCCATCAGATTGGATGGTGCAGCTGGACTTAAAGGATGCCTACCTGGTAGTCCTGATTCACTCCCCTTATCGGCGGTTCCTACAGTTTCGCTGGAGGGATCTAGTCTACGAATTCACCGCCCTTCCGTTCGGTCTTTCCTCACCACCATGGTGTTTCACCAAGGTGCTTCATCTGGGGTTGGAGTTTCTCAGGGCCCAGGGCATCCGCACGATCGTGGACCTGGATGATATTCTTCTCATGGCGCAGTGCCCCAGAACCTTATCCAAATAACTCCAACAGGCAGTGTCCCTTCTGCAGGGGTTGGGGTTCGTCGTCAACGAGAAAAAGTCGGTCCTCATTCCCTCTCAGAAAGTGAATTTCCTCGGTTTCGTGGTGGACTCGGTCCACTCTTCCTTGAGTCTGCCGTCTCGAAAGATCGCCAAGATCCGTCACGAGTTGTGTCAGACCATTTCCAAGACTTGCACATCGCTCAGGCAAATTGCCCAGCTGGTGGGCCTTCTCTCGTCCTCCATCCAGGCAATTTTCCCGGGGCCCCTCCATTATCGCGCCCTCCAGCGCCTCCAGGCATATCACCTGTGGAAAGGGTTGTCATAAGCTCAGTCGGTGCCGCTGACTACGGAGGTGAGGGAGGAAATCGCGTGGTGGCTAACTGACATGGAGGCATGGAACGGCTGAGCAATTTTCGGAAACGTGCCAGACCTGATCATCGAATCTGACGCCAGCAGATCAGGTTGGGGCGCTCGTTGCGGGGATTTCTCCACCGGAGGCGTCTGGTCATTAGACGAGCAGAACCTTCATATCAACTGCCAGGAGCTCCTGGCGGGGTCCTTCGCTGTTCGTTGTTGGACCAGGGACAAGGTGCGGTCGTGTGTCCTTCTCAAGATGGACAACAAATCCGCGGTCCGGTATGTCAACCACTTGGGGGGCCCTCGCTCCCGGGCTCTGGCGAACCTGGCAAAGGATTTTTGCTTGGCCCATCACATCTCGGTGTCGGCGGAATATCTTCCGGGCCAAGACAACCAGGTTGCGGATTGGCACTCGAGGCACCTGCACGACTCCAGTCTGTGGAAACTGGATCCACAGGTCTTCCAATGGTTGCCGGACCTGTGGGGGCCATTCTCGGTCAACCTTTTTGCATCGCGCCTCGACCATCAAGTGCAGCGGTTTTTCAGTTGGAGATCGGATCCGTTGGCTGAGGCCACGGACGCATTTCTCCAGGATTGGAAGCAGGAGAGGGGTTACGCCTTCCCCCCATTCTCAATGATTACGAGATCAGCGGCCCAGATCCGCCGACAGGAGGCAGAGGTGGTAATGGTGACTCTGTGTTGGAGATCGCAAGTTTGGTTTCCGGTTCTTCTGGAACTTTCTTGGGATTCTCCAATCCAACTCCCCCAGTTTCCTCATCTTCCTCTGAATCCTGACAGAGTGCCGCACCATCTGGTGGCTCAGGGCTTCCTGCAGCTGATGGCGTGGCAGCTTTCAGGCAGCGCTGGTCGCTCCCGGGCCTATCGCAACCAGCTGAACTTTTCTTGTCAAAGGCATGGGCAGACAGCACCACCAAACGTTATCGGTCCGCCTGGACAAGATGGGTTCATTGGTGTCTTCGAAGGGACCTGGATACCGTGGTTGCAAGCGCCGTTCAGATTGTAAATTTCTTGGCAGATTTGGCAGCGGAGGGTCTGGCGTACTGCTCAATCAATGCAATAAGGTCAGCAATTTCCGCGGGTCATGCCCCGGTAGAAGGGGCTCCGGTGGGAGAGCATCCCTTTGTCTGCAGACTGTTGCGGGGTATTCGACTTTCCTTGCCCCCGGAACCGCGCTATTCGTCTTTATGGGACGTCAATTTGGTCCTGAACCATTTTCTGTCTTGGCAACCGAATAAATATCTTTCTTTGAAAGGACTCTCGGCCAAACTGGCGATGCTGTTATGCTTAATCTCCTGTAGGAGAGTCTCGGATGTCAGGGCGCTGGACATATCAGCGAGAGTTTTTTCCCCGGACAAGGTGGTTTTCACGGTGGGTCGTCGCACTAAGTCACTTACCCGAACGGTCTCGTATCCGGCTTTTCAGGACGTTCCAAAATTGTGTGTCGTGGGCTGCCTCAAGGCATATGAAGAAATGACTCAGGAGTTTCGCCCTCCGGACGAGCGTCAGTTACTTATTGCCCTAAAGAAACCGCACAAGGCTGTCTCTTCCCCCACTATAGCCAGGTGGGTGCGTTGGGTCATGCAAGAGGCGGGCATTGACACAAAACAATTTGGGGCCCATTCGGCCAGAAGTGCTATGGCTTCAAAAGCTTTTTCCTTAGGGGCCCATCTGGAGGACTTGATGCACGCTGCGGACTGGTCCTCGGACTCGACTTTCAAGAGATTTTACTTCAAGCCAGTAATAGAGACCGCTCAGTTGGTGGTGAGTAAGCTTTAAACTAGCATAATCTGAGCCTCCGGTCCTGACATAGAATGAAAATTTGCCTAGCACCGTAAAGGTAAGTTTCTATTCTATTAAGGACACAGAGGCGAGGATTATCCTGCCCGGGGCACATTTCTTGTGCGAACCCACCTCGTGCGATGGTAAGTAACCTATTCATAACCTATAAGAGTTGCAATACCTATTGGTAAATGTCATTTGTGAGCTTCAGTTTCTTTGGCGGAATGTTAACATCTTTGTACGCGGATGGTTTTCAGTTGAGCCCTTACGCTGTCTCTATTCTTCTAGGGAACGACGGTTCAAAGCTGGACCAGTGATTGTGCGGTTGGCGTAACTCGCGCGAAGAAAGAGTAGGAACTAACAGAGTAAAGGGACTATATGCAGTTCATGGACACTATGGAAGGACTATTATGTTGTGGATCTCCCTTTGGTTCATGGGAGTTGATGTTTTTTATTCAAGTTTTATTCAAAGTGTGTCTTTCTGGCTGCTATGAAATTTGTAAAATAATAAAGCGAAGAAAGACATAGCATAATCCTCGCCTCAGTGTCCTTTATGGAATTGAAACTTACCTTTACTGTGCTAGGCAAATTTTCATTCTCCTACAAAATTCATGAAACGGACTGGGAGCCCAAAAGCAAACAGCTGACACCTTCCAAGGCCTCCAAGACATCAATCGTATTTGGAATATGTTGTGAGTTACTGTATGCCGCGAGACGAACACTCCTTTCGTATGCCCAAGGCTCTATGATGAATACACATTCGGTTCTAGAACCTTGGGCATAGGCAGCGGTTGAGACGGACAGTTGATGCTCACTTCAGGAGGAGACAACACGCATGTCAGGGTATTACTTCAAATAAAGACTTACCTGCATCTACTCGTTCTGCTTCCTTGAGTCTTTACAATTTTGGCGACGATCTTCTTCACCCTGACACCACGCAGAACTCGCGTTTTGGCCATCTGCTTCAGTTACGATTCCTGCTGTGAGAAGTGTGATGCCACTCTGCTTCCTGTTGCTGCGACGTTGGCTGCTGTTCCACACTGCTGCGAGGCATCCCACTGCCGCTCTTGGCTTCCCTTAGGTTCCCTCACTATCCGAGGCCGTGGTGCGCATGTGAGCAACTCTGGTGACGTCAGTGGAACGCAGCGCAAGTTGCCACCATTTTAGAACTGGTCTGCGTCCCCCCGTTGGCGGCCATCTTATGTAACACTTTGTGTTACCAACGCTGCACTCGTGTTTTCACCTCAGTGATGCGCTCAATTACGTGCGCATTTACAACAGTTCTGCTGGTTACTGGATGGTATGCTCATTCAAGGCGCAAATGCTACCACTCCCCACTACTGCTTGCACTCGTGTTTTCACCTCAGTGATGCGCTCACTTCCGTGCGCTTTTACAATAATTCTGCTAATCATTTAATGGTACGCTCATTCAAGGTGCAAGTGCTACCACTCCCCAGTACTGCTACTGTGTTGCCTCACACACCAACATTTTATTGCGTTTCACTCCAGTGATGCGCTCACTTATGTGCGCATTTGCAGTGCTACACCACTGCTTCTGCATTTTCTTTGATGGTGCACTAATTCAATGCGCAGATGTAATAACCTTACATTATTGCTACTGTGTTATCACACATCGACGTAATTTTTACGCCTGTGTTTTCTTCAGTGATGCGCTCACTCATTTGCGCATTTATAACTCAGGCTTAAAGAAGGAAAATACATTATACGTAATATTAAGAAATAGTACACTAGGAACTTTCTTTGACTTGCCAGCAGGGATTTACTCTTTACATTTGCACTTCTATTTTTTTTCCGGCTCTCCTTTCTACTTCCTTTGAGAATGGCTCCAGTAAACATTTGGAATCTTTCTCCTCCGCAACCTTTTATACCTACTTTTGGGGATTCTTCACTCAAGTGGGAGGAAGGGCGTGAGTATTTTGAAAATTACATTTCTACTTTTGATGATGACAACGATTTCACTCCGGATAGGAAGAAAAAACTTTTACTACACTGTTTGGGTGCTCAATGAATGAAAATGTATAATCGTATCAACAACAAACCCAGACAAGTTGATCAGGGCGATGTGTATATAAATGCTTTAGAGGATCTTTCTAATTACTTCAAATCCCCTGTTTGCGTTGCAATTGACAGATTTAAATGTTTTCACCAAAAACAGGGGGTGGAGGAATCGGTGGAGGATTTCGTAGCTGCGCTCAAAAACTTAGCATTAACTTGTCATTTTGTCTACAAGATTAATTTATTTGCGATCAAATTGTGATGCGAGCTGTAAATTGCAATATACAAGAAAAACTGTGGGCTAAAGGGGAATCTTCTCTCCAAGAGGTGATTGACATTGCAAAAAGTGCAGAATTGAAGGGAAGGTGTTCGAAAGCTGTCTTGTCAGAGGAAAAAACAAATCTGGTATCGATAAGTATGCCAGAGTCAGAAATACAAGAAATATTTCTCATAAACCCCCATCTGAGCCTAGTTCTAATAAGAAAGATTTTACATTTAAAACCAAATTGGGTGGTGACAGGAAATGTTTTAGGTGTGGGAGTAAATTTCACTTAGCAAATGATAAGAAATGTCCTGCATTCAAACAGAAGTGTTCCAAATGTGGAATTGTTGGGTATTTTTTCAAAATGTGTCAAAGTAAATTGAAGAGATATGTCAATGTGAAATTTGTAGAACTAGTTAGTCTTGAAGAATCTTATTCCTATGATGACGATAATTTGAATCTATGCATTGTACATGTAAATGATAAAATTCTTAACGTGCAGGGTAAAAGAAAGAAACCTATGTGCAATGTATCCATTGGTGGCGTTGAAGTCTCCATAGTGGCAGACTCTGGTTCACCTAATACCATAATTAACAAGAAGGTGTGATTGGATAAATTTGTACCTGTTGTAGGGGATCATTTAGTGAATCCTGACATATCTCCCAAAACCTTCACTGGTGAACCTATTGATGTATTGGGCTATAAGGAACTTCGTTTTCAAATCAAAGGCAGAGAAATGTTGGGAAAACTGTATGTGTCAGCTGTTGGTCCTTCTGTACTTGGATGGTTGGACCAGGGTAAATTGGGTATAATACTGGATCCCAATAGTCCAGATCCTGTGCTGTCCCTACAATCAGAAGAAGAGTTTCACACCATTATTACTAAAAGATATCCTAGAGTTTTTTCTAGTAATATTGGGAAATAGAAAGGTTTCCAACACAGGATACAATTTTAAAAAATTGACATTCCATGTATACACAAGTCAAGGAACATTCCCTTCTCCATTAAGATTGAGGTTGAGGTAGAGCTTCGCAAATTACAAAAGGCTGGAATAATTGAACCTGTTGAGTCTGCAGAATGGGTCGCACCCTTAGTTGTTGCTAAAAAAGCTAATCGTAAACTCCGTTTATGTGTGGACCTCTGAGATCTTAATAAGAATATCCTTATTGATCAGTTCCCCTACCTAAAATTAGTGAGATGCTCTCATGCATCAGTGGAATCAAGTGGTTTTCCACTATTGATCTCACTGCTGCATATCATCAAATAGCACTCCATCCTGACAGTAGGTGTCTTACTACTTTTGTGACGCCTTTTGGATGTTTCAGGTTCAAAAGAGTACCTTTCGGGTTAGCCTCTGCTGCAGCAATGTTCCAGAGATTAATGCAGATTATTTTCAAGGATTAATCTAATTTATTCATTTTTCAATATGACATTATGGTCATGGGTGCTAACAGAGAGGAACATGATGCCAAGCTGGCAAAGTTTTGAAAATTCGTGATGATAGAGGTTTTACAGCGGATATTAGCAAGGGCAAATTTGCTGAGACCAGTGCCCCCTACTTGGGGCATGAGATTTCTGGAGCAGGCATTAAACCCAAGAAAGAGTTACTGTCTGCTATAAAACAAGCTCCCTCCCCCAACAATAAGGATGATGTAAGAGCCTTCTTAGGTCTCGCAGAGTTCTCTGCCAAATTCATGCAGGATTTCTCCTCCAAGACTTTCATATTAAGACAGCTCATAAAACAGAAAAACAAATTTGAATGGACGGATGCATGTGAAGAAACATTTTTCAAAATTAAGAATGATATCTGTGAAGCTCCGCACTTACAAGGCTTTGATCCCTCTTTCCATTGTATCGTGACTACAGATGCCAGTGGTAAAGGTCTCGGTGCAGTGTTGAGTCAAATTGATTTGAAAGATAATGAAAGGACCATTGCATTTGCTTCCCGTTCTATTACACCTACTGAAGAGAGGTACTCTGTCATACAGCGGAAGGCTCTTGCATGTGTGTGGGGTTTAGAGTATTTCAGGCAATACACCTGGAGGTACATGATCACTCTCAGAAGTGATCACAAACCTCTTGTAAAGTTCCTTACTACTAAAGGACTACAAAGTGCTTTACCCGGCCTGGCACGCATGTCGGTCAGAATGATGGATTTCAATTATGTGGTACAATATGTTCCAAGTGCAAAAAACGTTGTAGCAGATTTTTTGAGTCGCTTGCCTTTACCCTGTGTTAGTGACTCTGTTACGGATTTGGAGTCATTTTGTGTGACGAACATTCTGGAAGAAATTCCCTGTATTTCACAATCTGAATGGTTGATGGCCCAGGACGCTGATGCTGTCTTGTGTGATGTGAGTAAGTATGTCAAGGATGGTTGGCCAACACAAAAAAGACATCCCAACTAAAATGCATACTTTTTGGGAATTGAGACACAAATTGTCTTGTGAAGGTGGCCTAATTTTGAGAAGTGGAAAAGTAATACCTCGTGTTTGCCTTCGGTCCAAAATTCTTGATATTTGTCATGAGGGACATTTAGGCATTGGCAAAACCAAAAGTAGAGTAAAAATCTCATAGTGGTGGGCAGGTTTGGACCTAGAAATTGAAAAGAAGGTAAGGGACTATTCGGCTTGTGAAAATTCTGACAAGCCCCAACGTAATTTTAGACCACCGTTGCAACCCCTTTCAAGTCCCAGCATGCCAGGGATGAGGTTGGGGATTGACATTACAGGCCTCATTTGGGAGAATGGAGAACAATTGTACGTCATTGTTTTAGTGGACCATTTTTCTAAGTGGCCAGAAGTAGAGGTTGTACATAAAACTAATACCAACACCATTATTAATTTTTTGCAGAAGTTTTTGAGAGAGGGTTTACCAAAATTCATTGTGAGCGCCAATGGTTCTCAATTAGTTTCTGATACCTTCAATAAATTTATGAAGGATAACGGCATCACTCACAAAACTACCTCTCTGTACCATCCAGCCAGTAATGGTGCTGTTGAGAGATTCAATCGTGTAATTAAAGGAATTGTCCAGCTAGCTAATCATAATGATCTAAGTTGGAGGCAGGAATTGATACATAATCTGTGGGCTTTCCGCGTTACACCGTGCAAATCTACTGGTTTGAGCCCTCTCGTTTTATTGAGAGGTAGAACTGCTATCACTAAAGATAATGTGGGATGGTTGTTAGCACCCAAGAAAGCTGTTTGGTCCTCGGAGGGGGTTAAGGAGAAACTTCTACACTCTCAGAACACCAGTAAGAAATATTACGATCCCAAACATGGAAGCAAATCTGTCAGCATTCGGATAGGTGACAGAGTCAGAGTGAAAAGTAGTGATTTTGTTAAAAAAAGAACTGAGCCATTTTTCACAGCCCATGGTAGTGGAGAAAATTTTCTGTAATTCTGCTCTCTTGAGTGACAGCAAGATTTGGCATTTTTCGTCTTTGTCGTTGTGTAAGGGGGAAGAAAGGGTTGTGCAGCAGCAAGCAGGTTCTGTACGCCACAGGCCTTAAGACAACCTCAAGTTTGATTGGCTTTTGGATGATGAGATCAGGGTGGATGGCAGGCACCCTTGAAGGAACGGTGGGTGGATCTTCGAGTGGAATGGCGGTGCAAAGGGGAAACATTGTGCAGAGTGAGGACATGGATGATGGTGTCATTGATGATACCGAGGATGATGTATTGGATGATCCTGTTGCGCTTAGGTAGAACGATATTCAAGGCATGGATGATGAGACTGTTGAACAGGAAGGTTCCTATCACGATGACTCACATAAGGAGAAAGGCACTATGAGAGAACACCATGTGAGTACACGGGGCAGGGAAGTTAAAATACCCGCTAAGTTGCGGGATTTTGTGTGTGAATAATTTGCACCTATCCTTTTGTCCCTCTTGTGTAATAGAAATTGTCTGTTATTATTATTACAGGTATCTAATTACCCTGTTGTTGTTTTTTCGTTTGCACTGTTCTAGGTTGTATTTTATTCCCGTTATCCACTGCATATTTCTTTTATTGTTTATTATGTTTTTCCCCCCGTATTGCATTCCATGTTCCCATGGATGAATTTGCACTTTATTGTTTGATAAAAAGGAGATGTGTTGTGATTTACTGTATGCCGGGAGGCGAACATTCCTTTCCACGTGTTTATGCCCAAGGCTCTATGTACACATTCGGTTCTAGAGCCTTGCTCATAGGCAGCGGTTGAGACTGACAGTTGATGCTGACTTCAGGAGGAGACAACACGCATGTTGGTGTCAGGGTATTACTTCAAATAAAGACTTACCTTCATCTACTCGTTCTGCTTCCGTGAGTCTTTACAGAATACCCAAAAGCCCCTCGCCAACTACTTCCATCACTGTGAAATGAACTATTTTATCAAAATTTCCGCACATAATCCGTAGCACAGATGAGTTAAAGGATGTACTGTCCGCATCCGTTTATATACTTTCGGTTCGCAAGCCACCCAGCGTTGTAGATTCAATCGAAAGTTTAACCCATGATTAGCATTCGTTAGAATAATACATCATCTTTTTATCTATGTACCACTCGGTGTGTTGCATGCCTTTCTCATCGACTATGTAATGTTGGCCGAAGAACTGTAGGCGCGTTAATTTCCATACACGTGACGAAAGGGGAAATGGGACTTGGCGAGGGCATTCAAATGCTTTAAGACTTAGTAGTCATTTTCATTCAGTTTTATATACGGAAATCATTTTCTGTCACTTCTTACAATCTTAATAGTCGGCCTATCTTATTCACTTGAAGCTGCTTCATTTTTCTAAGAAAGAACATCTACATTAAACAATAACATTTGAGGACTGCTGCATTGGTTTTTATCAAATTAAAATTAAATGATACCTTTGCTCTTATGGACATACTTTCGGCCTCTACTTGGAGCAGTGATTTCACGAAAATCATTTTAAACAAGCATTTGCAATGCAATCGGTCTCGCATTTGTGGAAGTTTGAGTTTTTGGCATTGTAAATTTTTTTGTTTTTTTGTTTAGTTGTCTGGAGTGGAGTGGATGTATGTTGTTTGGAGTGTAATTATGTGGTTTGAATTGGAATTGTTAGTTGTGGAATTGTGTGGCGTGGAATTGTGTGGAATGTAGTGTATTTGTGTTTTGTAAATATGCGGTATGGTGAATAGATAGGGGTGAGAGCTGTATAAAATAGATAGAAAGTAAGAATGAGAGGGATAGGAAGTTTGTGTATGAAGAGGTTTAAGGAAGGAAGAAATTGAAATGAGGTAAAAGAAGGAATTAGAGAGCGAGAAAGAGAGGGAGTATGAGAAGAAGAGAGTGGGGTTGAGGTGATGTAAGTACTGAAGAGAAGGGAAGGAGTAAGGAAAAGTGAAGGAAGAGAAGGAGAGAGGAATGAAGCGACTGTAAGGAAGGACATAATGCATTAGAGCGTGGATGCAGTGGAGATGAATGAGAGAGAAAAGAGGACTTGAGGATTGAATCAAAGAAAGGCAGGGAGAAAGAGGAGGCCAGTAAAACTGTGCTTGATACTACGATTTGTTTTTTAGCAGGGAGTAGGCGGACATTATATCGGTTCCCCTGTTGTGAATCTTACTTTCACAGAACCTAAGCACAGTTGTAATTATATGCCACATCTAAACCCTGCTTCTGATTTTCTTTTTTAAGATCGGCACCATAACATATAAACCAGCAGACATAGTGGAACTATAGAAACTGTAGAAGACACAAAGAGATAGACAAATAAATATCCCAAGTAATTAGGTTCTCATCCACAAAGAATGGCATTTATTTTAATTTAGCATTTCATTTATCTCCTATGTTTTCTAAACTTAGAAGTGATAGGTGAATATTCAGGAAGCGAGCAGCAATGCTGTGGCCAGATGTCATGTTATATTGCAACGCTTAGAGGAAAATTCCTTTCTGTAACTCATTAACAGCTGTGTTGGATTATGGGTATTTTGTGACATTCATTTGGGGTTGCTTTATAAAAGCACTGCTTACTTCATTGACACATAGGTTCAGCTCAGGAGTGCATAACAGGTGGGGCAGTGACAGGACTGCGAAATTTAAAATGGTTTGTGCCCCAGAGTTGGTATTTACATACCGTATGAGCAGGGCGAGTGAAAATGTGCATATGGGGAGGACCAAATTATGCATTAGGTTTAACTAAATTATGCAGGAAGAAAAGGCAAATTGTGCAGCATACTGCAGCACATTTTGTGGTAGTATTACCTTATAACATTGGCATTTTTACAGGTTATCATTTTTCTGGGTAAAGGTTTGATCTCATTTGTAACACTTTGACACCCAAAAACAACTAGTTGAAGCGTGCCTCCGGCCGCTAACAGAGCTCTGGAAATCAGAAGGAACTAGTGACCGCATCTCGACAAGGATGGGTTATTTCTGAACTTTTGCCTGGCTCAGGAAGGAGCTGGGATCAGTCCAGAGGGGAGGGGTGAGCAACTGCTGCTGTCTTTGTAGAGCATAGAATACTATGCAGGAAGTGGTTGCCATGGCACATTATATGGTGCTATGGTCAGATGGCACAATGGGGCATGGGGGCTAGAGGTGCGGAGGGCACTAGGTGGTAGAAGACAATATCAAGGAGTGACCGTCCTGGGGTAGCGATGTTGTAGATGTGTGGTAGATGTAGTGCTTTTATTGTTGAAGCACTAGGCGTGGAGCTCCCCCGAAAGAACAGGGCGTGTGTGTTTGGTCTGGGTGCTAGATTGCAGAAGACACGGAGATAAAGGGGCAAAGTACAGGTGTCATGTACCAGGAGCAGTACAGACCTTGTGCTATGATTGCACTGGCGGCTGATAGGTACTCAGGGCGTGTCATGTAAGCAGTGAGGTAAGATCACACTGGTTATCTCCTGTGGGCTTGTGCTTGGAGCATCAGTCCTCCCCTCTTCTCATTTCTCCTCACCCTCACTACTGAGCACAAGACTGTGGAGTTTAGAGAGTAATCTGTGGTAAGACGATGGAGGACCATGTAGTAATATTAGTGAGGTGCTGGACTTTAATGGAGTAAGAAGAGGACAATTAAACGAAGAACTTGTACTCTCTTTGCCATATAAGGTCTGCTAGACGAGAGGCAAGAATGTATTTGTAAAACTTTAGTGTGCCACTATTAGGTGCCGGTGTATTTTGCAAAGAGAACACAAACATAAAAATACATAAATAAATATGGTACTGAAGGTCTTTTATGTAGTACGGCTTTCTAATGTAGGGCCCCTAGCGTGTGCTGGAGCCAGGCTGACATTGCGCCGCAGAGAGGTATTGCGGGCAGGTTGGAGAGTGCGTGAACAAGGATGCATTGGCCCCTGGGAGGGTGGGCGGCCGCTGCCATGGGGGCGGTAGCTTAGCACTGCTGAGAGAGTTATAGCTGCAAGCAAGAGGTGTCCCATCCCTTTGGGCATGTGTGTGGGTGCAAAAGAGGAGCAATTGTCGTGTTACATTCGGCCCCGGTGCTTCTGCACCTGCTGCACCAAGGTGGCAGTGGTCCCTGTGGAGGCTGGTCCACAGATCTAAATTTTAGCGGCCTTAGGGAGCAGAGCACCAGGGGTCCAATTACCTTTAGAAGGTAGGAGGGGGTCCCTCCCTTCCCTGGTTCATTTTCCGCTTGGTAGTGGCCGTGTGAGTAGGAGGGAGGGGAGTGGGGGTGTGGCTGCAAAATCGGGGTTGGAAGGATGCCAAGGCAGCTAGTGGTGAAAGCTTTTGGGCTTGGTGCTGTGGAGCCGTCTTTTTCCGTGGGGAGGGTGCTTCCTGAAAGGGGGGGGGGCGGACAGAGGGGCATACGTGTTTGTATTAAGTTTATTTTTAATGTCCCTTCACTTAGCTGGGTTTTGTGGTGCCTTTCCCAGTACGTTTAGGTCTCATTCTATGGGCCGCATTTTTTTCCTTTTTCTTTTGCAGTTTTATATAGCGCGAACTCGACCCATAGGTATCAAAGCGCTTTACACGAGCACCAGTTGTGTTACAGATGGACACATTCATTTTTTAGGCACGTGGACAGGGTGTGGCTTAAAGGCTAGGTTCGAGTCTGGCCAGAGGTTCAAACATCCTGCGATTCTGGGCAAATCACTTAATCTTCCCGTGCCTAAAAATGAATGTTCGCCTGTAATGCAACTGGTGCCCATGTAAAGCGCTCTGATACCTGTGGGTCGAGTTCACGCTATTAAAAAAAAAAAGTATTTTACCCCAGAATCACAGGATGTTTGAGCCTCCTCTCCTGCCAGACTCAAACCTGGTTTCCCAATTCCGAAGTCGGCTGCCAAAGCAATTTAGCCAAACCCTCTGAGATCAGCTGCATTAAGAATGTCGGTGGCCTTCACTTTACAGGAAGACTATTGTCACTTTGAAGTTAAAAGAGCAGACAATAGTGTAAATTAGCTTACAATAGCATGTGCCTTTTATATACACTCAAACGCTTGCCTGATACAAAGAAAGTAGTTGGAGCTGATGGCACCCGAGAGCACTAGAAGTCTGTCAAAAAAACTCAAGTTTTCGTGGTTACGTGAGCCCCAGGGCCAACCAACACTCCTTAGCTGCCCACAACTCCGGCCAGTTACAAAAAACGAAATATTCGCATTCCTCTCGTCTGCTTCACAGCCCTCTGAAGACTTTTCTTATCTGCTTGTTAAATAAACAAGCAGATAAGAAAAGTCTTCACAGCAGCCGTGAAGCACAAAAAGAAAGAAAAAAAACGCTCGCCATCTGTTTTAATTCTGCCGCTTGTATTTGCGTCTGGGCTGAGTGAAACCAGATGCGCTTGTGGCGATGGGGCATTCCAAAACTGCAAGGGCGGTAACAAAAATGACATCCAGCAAATTGAAAGCCAGAATTAAACATAAATCAGGACGCGAGCAAATCATAAACGATTCGGACACAGGGGCGTGGATCTAAGTCCCCTTCTTCATACTCTTCACTATAGCTCTCGCAGGCGAGGAGCGCATGGGCTCCAACGCCAGGCCGACACCTAAAAATGGACTGCAGCAGGCACGGGGAAGTAACCTTAGTGCAAGAGTAATGGCAGGGCTGACGCTTGCGCGCCTAAATCCAGCAGCAGACAGTACAAAGGACAGAATAAATGGCACTGGCAGTCCTTTTCGACAGTTGCAATATTAAGCGTCGTAATATGCTACAGATTCCCGCTACAGCGCCCTCTGTTCTTACAGAGAACTCTGTTAATAATCTGCACTCCCGAACTGATGTATGCAAGTGGTTGTGAAAGAGCAGTGACTCAGCACTTTCTTGTTCACAGCCATGCTGTTTGCAACAACTTCTTAATCTAAGAGCAGATTAGGTGCGCTGCATCCACCAATATCCGATACACAAACAGACTGACAATTCAGAAAACTCTCTTATTGCTAATTTACCTTTCACAGGGGCGCTATAATGAAACTTGAATCACTACATAGGTAGTGTTCCACTCCTGAGACCTAATGCAAGGGCAACACAAATGGATCAAATCCCGGTATTCTCGGTGTAACCCCCCACACATATCCGCATTTCCGACTACAGGGGAGCCGAGAGCCAGACCGGGCCAAGGTACACATAATTAACAGGCTAGTGGCACCAAGCATGCAGAACTAACAATTTCCATATCTGAGGGATCCATCCAGGCTGAGTGTGTGCGAGACCACTGAAGGAACTGAGGACTCACAGCAGTCTCAGGCTTCTGATTACCACAGGGTAAACACGGAGGCTGGCTTGCCCAGGCCCCAACTTCTTGGGTACACCTCCTTGTCATTGGACAGGACACATGAAGCCAAGAATAAATAGAAAATGGGATAAAAAAAAAAACGTGTTCTCATGATTCGGAAATATATAAATGTGTTTATTAATTTAGCTGGAGTTTTTTAAAGCACCGTCACCTTTCTTATACAGCAGACCGCTAGAGGAGAGCAAAGTCTGTGAGTCTTGAGTTAATGTGGGTGGGGATGTTAAAGTTTTATCTGCGCCTAGGGTGGTGGGCCGATCGATAGTTGTCAATCAATTTTCCCATTTGTGACGAGATCACCTAAAGTTGGTCCACAACCAAAGATCATTTTGCTCAGCCGCCAGCATTGGGATAAGTGCGTTTCACAGCGTGGGACACCGTATTCTCATCTTCCTAGGAGGTTTATCCTAATGAACAGTAGTTGGATGATGAGGTTGCTGCTTATGAGCCCAGGTTTGAAGCATAGAGTGGTGCAAATTGTGGGGATATTTTGTTCCTTTGCCCCACTAGGCCTTATGGGCTTACAGAGGATTTTGAACTTGATCCTCACGCCCACCGGTAGCCTGTGTAGCGCTTTCAAGGCAGGTTTGGTATATTAACATTTTTGTAAGTTCAGGCCATCTGATTTTGGAGTTTTTGCAGACTATCAAGTAACCTCTTTGGTAACCCAGAGCAGATGATTTTGTAATACTCCAGACGTACCTCACCAGCGACGTTAATAATTACTCCAATGGTTGTCATTACTGAGTATATGGAGGATTTTTTGGAGAGGAGAAAGCTTTAGATTGATATGGATGGAGACAAAAACAACGAGCATGTGAAATCTCTTAAAACCCCTATCTGTGGTTCCCAGTTGTCTCAAATGCCTGCCACTTTGGGTAACCAGTTGCCATTTTAATTTTCAAGAAAGGACTCCAATAATAAATGCACCAATGTTCAAGGTCCAACAAACAGAGGAGATACATTGGCAGCATGCAGATACTAAAAAGGGTTGAGCACTCCTGAAAGGTTATTCTGCCCAAAAACGTAATGAAGTGCCTAAGTGCAAACACTGCTTGCTCAATAGGTGGATCCAAACTAAGACAACAAGAAGGGCTGAAACCAATGACCAAATGTGTAGTAACAGGAAGCACTTCCTAAATTTGAAACCTTCTACAAACAGAGTACCACAAGGACGAGTCCCTGATGTCTCCTTTAAACTGATAATCTGAAGATGGGTGCCATTTTTGCTTGGTTCCAACAGTATAAAGGATTTGTTCACATCTCGTGAGATTCTGGATGCTCCACATTCACCGCTGCCCCATGAGATGCTGATAGACTTGCACACACTGTTGGACTGCTGCAGAAAAGAAAACATCACAAGCTCTAGAGGAGTTAGAAGTAAGTCCGTTTTTGTGTGCTTCTACTAGGCCCTCAGATCAAATTTCTTCCCCAATTATTTCACTAGCACACCCCTACTGATGGTTAAAGGCCTCAAGTACCACAAAACCATGTGCTCAGACAATTCCAAATTCCACCCTCAATGTTCCATTCTAAATCCATGGGTAGCGAAACATGCTTTTAAAAAAATGGTTTTATTAACAATTCAACTTGCAGATTGCAACAAATGTCAGTGGAGCTCTCAGCATAAGATGTACATGCACACTAAAGCATCAAGGTACATGTTAAGCATTGATATATCAAGTACATTGTACAGTCGTAGTAAGGAATACAGGCTGTACTGTGGGGCCTCCTACTATGTGAAGAGATAGGGGAGGGGGAGAAAAATAGGGGAGAGAAAGAAGAAGAGGAGAACACAAGTTCAACAGTTTGAGAGCTTTGAGGTCCATGAGATACAGGTTATAAAATGCTGAGTCCGCTCACACTCACTTCACATTTACGACGGTAACTGGTACCACATGCCAGCGCGAGTGTGTGCCATTACATTGTGATGTCAAATATGCGGATTCGGTAGTCGCTGAGCGTGTCACAGGGAAGAGAGTGGAGGGAAGACTGGGTCGGTGTAGAAGGAGTGCATGGTCGGGCGGTTGCACATGGGTGGGGGGGCGTTGCAGCGAATGCGTGAGAGGCGCGAGGGTTAAGGATCATTGCGCGTAGAGAGGAATGACGGTATGGTCATCACGGTCTTGCCTATTGGTGTGTAAGAGGTGAGTGTATGCGTTGTGCAGTGTGTTCAAGGTGGTCGTTCATCGGTTTTGGCTTCAACTGCAGTCAAATACGTCTCCCAACCGAATCGCCCCTCATACAGAGTAGTCTGAGAGTGTGCGCCTCAGCTCTGGTCCACGTCAGCAGCACGCAAAGCCATCCCTGAATCTCCAGAGGAGCAGGGGACTTCCAAGCAATGGCTATGTTCCGCTTAAACAGAACGAAGGCCAGGTCAATGAAGCGGTGCAAGTGTTTGTCTCCCTTCGTCCAGGGTAGTAATCCCAATAGGCAGGATTCAGGAGTGGGGGTAAGAGGGTGTGTAGACAGCTCCGCCACTGTTGAGGTGTCTTCTTTCCGCGCCAGTGATAATGGTGTGCATGCCTAAACCATGTGTATGAAATCTGCATTCTACAAATTTGCACCAGGGAAATTCCGGGGAGAGCTTTGGGAACATGCGCTGAATCCGGCCAGGGGAGAGATAAGTGTGATGAATGTAATTAAACGGAGTGAAGCAGAACCTGGGGTTGCAGGAGACGTTATTAGTCATCTGTAGGGCGCAAGCTCAAGCTGCAGCAGTAAGTGGTTGTTGTAATACTGCCTCCCACTTGGCACATGCCCTAGTTGAATGATCTGGTGGGGTGGTGTTGAGGGCAGAGTACAAGAATGTGATCGCATATCGTGTCTTGTTAGCCGTCAACAATGTATTTATGGCCATTGACGTTCGTGATTCGGCTTCCCTGGTACCCCTTGTCTCATGGACCACCCTTTGTACGATGCAATATGTTAAGAACTGGCCAGTGTTCAGTTCGTACATCTCAACCACTTCTTGGAAAGGCATAAACAGGCCCTCGTTGTAAAGATCTCCCGTCTGTGTGATTACAACATCGCTCCACCACGGGGCCGAGTCAATGCGCCTTGGTGTCCACCGTGGCAACGGCAAGTCCCAAATGAGGATCGAGGGAGATTAGGGAAGGACTGGACCCTTGGGGTGCAGATACCAGGGGCGGCTCCTCCATTAGGGCGGAGGAGCGTCGCCCCACTGCTTTCTCGCAGTGCGAGAAGCAGAAACATAAAATGGGATTTTAAATACCATTTTATGTTTCTGCTTCTCGCACTGCGAGAAAGCAGAAGGGTATGCCTGGTTGGGGGCGGGCGGGTCGGGGAGGAGTGGCTTGCCCAATGCTGTGGGCTCTGACTGTTTGGTCGGCCCTCTGGGGCCGACCAAACCAGTCATGCGCACTCTGCCTTTTCTCTATGTAGGCTGTGGCGGTGTAATAAAGCTCAAAATTGGGTGCCCCCAGTCCGCCCTCAGTGAGTGGGCGCTGCAAAAGGGGCAAAGCTACCCGGCGGCAGCCCGTGCTCCAGATCAGTTCTAGAAACAACCCGTGAAGGTTGCGAAAAAAGCTCCTAGGAAGCATGATGGGTAGGGTCGCGAAGAAATATAACAGACAGGGAGTACGAGCATTTTGGAGATTGTGACCCGACCTAGCGGGGATAATGGAAGCGAGCAGCAGAAGGGAAGCGAGCGACAAATGGATCCTTTAGCCCTCAGCGAAACATGATTTACCACACTTCTCTACTCAATACACATGGAAAATATAACACAACAAATAATGTAAGACTATAAAAGAACACTAAATCATATATATTTATTGAAATTGAAGCATAAATGAAGAAAATCAAGATTAATCTACACTGGCCAAAATGTTCCTGTTGCTTCTTTTATGGTGTGCCCCACTACAGCATTCCAGATGTTTACTATTTCATTCTGACTCTACTACCATCACATCACAATCTCCTTTCCCACAATCACCAACTCCATAGCTGGAAAGCACACATACGAAGAGGCACAAGCAAAAGGCATATTTCCCTCACCCTCATTTTTAATCTTGGGAAGTAATCTTACCTTTATCTCTTTAAGAATGTGTCCAAGTACATATACATATACATATATACAATACATATATTCCCACAGCATCTGCACCCTTTTACTGTAGGTTTCCACATTGTCACTTTGTACATTTTCACCACTGTGCTTCCAGAAGATATATATAGCTTAAAGCCGGCCTGTTCATGTCAGCTTAACAATGGTCCACCCTTTCTATTCAACACTAAACCTCCTCCTACCTTTTACAGTTTTTTTTCCTAGCCTCAGCAGACCCATTTTACAAAATGGGCACTTCTATATCCTTCTAAACCAACGCAGCTCAATTGCTTACCCCCAAACAAACACCCTTCAGCAAGATAAAAAGACTTTCAGGGACAAAAGTAAACAATGACCGGCAATTCACAGAGAATTTCACCTCTACCTCCTCCCAATTTTACCTTACAATACAGATCCTGAACTTTATGAGTTGTCTATACCAAAGGAAGTATGCTATCTATTTTGTCCAATATCTTCAGAACTTACCTGTCTACAATGAAGACAGGCAATCAGTTCTTACACATGATCTTCTTTTTCAGTGCCGGCTTTCTCTGGAGATATTTCCCAGGATGATGAGTAAATTTACTGCACTCTTTTCGGACACTACCCAAAGTGAGACACCACCTGTCCAGAGGCACATGCTCAGTCCATCCTTTTTCTGCAAACCTGTTCTCTGGAAGCCCACCCTCCTTCACGTTTGACACTCCACACCCTCAGTTTTCTATAATCTTCTCATAATCTGCTTTAGACACAATGCCCACTGAACCTGCCTCATTCAAACCAAAGCAACTGTTCAAAGTCACTGCTTTCTCAAAAGTTGTCATTTTTTTGTAAGCATGGTGCTGGGAGCAGAATAACAAGTTTTCTCCTTTCTTTTAGCCTGTGCCCATCTTTTACGCCCAAGATTGGATAAACTACTGTCTCCACTCGAGCATTGGAATAACTGGCACGCCTAGCGATATATTAAAAAGTAAGCAAAGTGCATGTTCCTGTTTATGATGAAAATACTAGCTAGAATCAGATTCCTTAGCTAACTATGACGAAAACCCCAGTGGAAACTCCTCTCCAGATCTTTATGCACAACCCTTTTCACAAGCAATGCCACAGAAGCATCACAGGATATCACTGAAATAATAGCATTTTAGGACCTAAAAGCAAGGGCAAGAACTATGTCCAACTGAACAAATCACTGTCACTCAGTACACAGAGCTGTTACTTCCACTGAACTCCGTATGTTAGTACACTAGATATTCACTACCTCTGGGTGCCATTTTCATCAGAAGACCAGCCCAACTATACTGAGAGACTAGTTCTCTTTATAGGCTTATCAGTGACTTCTTTTAGCTTTTTAAAATGTATCTCTATCACTTTTG